>CM077210.1:22608401-23808401 GCA_039654625.1 Rhinogobio ventralis
CGTGGCACCTGAATAGATTTACTAACTAGCCTTAGAATGCACCCTCTGCACACAATGCACATTGTATAACAGGCAAGTACCAGAGTTAGGCAAATCAAAGTCTTTTGTAGAATATGAGAATGTGTGTTCATGTGTGCCAAACAGACTTAGAGCTCAACGTTATTAATGAAGAAATACATATACTATACAATACTGGATAAATGGATGTGTGTGCATGTGATGTATTGTATGGTATTTCATTCATTACTATTTTGCATCAGTCATTCTGATGTTGAGAGAGTGGGGTAACATAGAAATGTTGCCTTTTGCACACAGTTAAAGAGATAGTTCACCGAAAATTATTCCTTATTTACAGTGCTCTCTCTGTCCAGACTTCATCCAGCTGCACACGGAGAGATGTGCTTTGCTACAAAAATGTACAAGCAGAATATTTTGTTTCTAAATATTTTCGAAGGAAACTTAACACGGCCTACATTTCTGTTCTGAGAAAAACATCATGACCTTGATCAAATTAAGCAAAAGAACTGACTTCATGATCAAAATACTTTACAAATGCTAAAGGATAATCTCCCAGTTGTGAGTATTACATAAAAACACAAACACATTCTTTTCCCCCCGTTGTTTCCCCCCAGTGTGTTTTACCATGCGTAACTACATTTCCGTGCCTGGATTTTAGCTTGGCACGACTGCCTCCTAGTGTTGACTTGCGGTGTTGAACTTACAGAGATTTGTTAAGATCTCCACTATCATGAAATCATATTATTATGTTTATATACTCAATGTAATTAGTACCATAATTTCAGTTTAAAAAAAAAAACATTTTCATAATTAAATGTTTATTTGTAAATATTTGACCCCCTAAACAGAATCACAATATTACAGTTTAATAAATAACCACATACGTATTTAAATTTCTCTAATCGTTTTGTGGACATAATTCATGATAGTACAGGTAACCATATCAGCATTATTCAATAAGTAATTTAAATCAACATAGTACAATACCACTTGCACATATAAATGCTGCAATAGTGTAATATACATTGAATCATTAGCAATACAACCCATGTCACTGCAGCGATGCACACCAGCATTAATGCTGGAAAATCACAACAGTTTATTCTGCATACATTTCATTCAGTTGGGATGGGTGAGACGTTGATTAAAGTAGGATGAAAATATAGTTTGGTGTGCTGTGATGAAAGTTAAACCTCAACATTTCCAGAATCATTTATAGAGTAAAAGTTGAAACATTCCGACTATTCTAATCAGCTAAATAGTGATAAGAAAAAGAGATGTAATATTGGTATAAATACCACATTAAATGATAATATTTTAGTACAATAACCTCAGATTAATTAAATAAAAACCCTTGCATTCATTTGCAATCACAGTGGACCAGAACTGGTAAGCAGCAAGATTAGTGACAATACTTTTTACAGAAAAGCTTATATTGTTACACTGACATGAGAAACTCTAGCTTCATCAATTCATCACTCAAGAATAAATGTATTACCTTGAAAGAGCATTCAATGTCAAGTAGGTGCATTCAAGGTTTTAGAGAATTTTATAGAAAGCCAAATCAGATCTGGAAATATTCACATGAAGTCCCATAGTATAACACAAGAACGAACATTACATGTTAACATGGGCGTTCCAGCCACACAACCCTGTTAAATAAAGCATCATTAAATAAAACATAAAGCGTCATTGCTGCCTCACACTTAAATCAGCCTGTTCTTATATATATATATATGATAACTTAAGAGTGACTCATTATTTATAAACTAAATAATGTACAGTTGCACTGCAGTGCCCTTTTGATCACCTTTTTTAAACTGAAAAATATTCAAATTCAACATAAATATGGAAATCAACTGAAAAATGTCACTTCCTGTCCTCAGCACCAGCAGGACTTGCGGGTGTCATCACTAACATTACACAATCCTTCCTGCTCCTCCAAAACAGCCAGATTGAACTCGTCATTCATGGATCCTCCCAACAAATCAAGATCCTTCTTATTGGCCTGTAAGACTAATTCAGCCAATCGGGTAAAAGACTGTAATGGAAGGAAAAATATGAATCCTAAATAGCTGTTGACAATAAAAATGTGCAAACAAAATTGACGGTTGAATCAACAATCCATTCTTCAAAGATCTAAAAAGAACAAAACCGTTAAATACAGAAATACTGAAAAGAAAAATGCAAGCAGGAAACATTGTACCTCTGTAATGTTGTGGTTGGTAAAGGCACTTGTCTCAAAAAAGTCCATTCCATAAGCCTTCGCAAGCTGGAATAAAAAAAGATGATTAAAGGGTTAGTTCACCCCAAAATTTTGTCATTAAATTACTCACCCTGATGTCGTTCCAAACCCGTAAGACTTTCGTTCATCTTCGAAAAACAAATGAAGATATTTTCAATGAAATTTAAGATATTTCTGTCCCTCCATTGACAGTCTACACAACTACCACTTTGTTGCTTCAGAAAGTTCATAAAGAGATCATAAAATTCCGTTTAGTCCAAATTTTCTGGAAAAAAACAGAATGCTTTATATGATGAATAGATTTCATTTAGGCTTTTATTCACATATAAACATTGATCAGCGAACATAAAAAGAAGCTCAACTGAACTTGCTTGACCTCATTGGTTCTTGCGGAAGCTCAAACAAGCTGCTTAACACACGAGAACATCCCACACATCAAGTGAACATGCTTAAGCTTCCGTTTACCACAACTGATGTGTGCGTTGATGAATGTTTATATGTGAATAAAAGCCTAAATTCAGTCCGTTCATCATATAAAGTAATCGTGTGTCTTCAGAAAATTTGGACTAAACTGCTCAATTCATTTGAATTAAATTTAAATTACGATTTACGATAAACTTTTTGAAGTGTCAAAGTGGTAGTGGCATAGCTGCCAATGGAGGGACAGAAATCACTTAGATTTCATTAAAAAATATCTTCATTTGTGTTCCGAAGATGAACAAAAGTCTTACGGGTTTGGAACGAGGGTAAGCAATTAATGACCGAATTTTCCTTTTTGGGTGAACTATCCCTTTAAGATGTTTGAAAGAGGTCTTGAAACTTAGATATTAGGTTTATCACACGGAATAGTAAATGTGGAGTAAATAGCATTATGAATGAAAGATGCAGTGCACAGGAAGAATTTTTTTTTACCTTATCTCCCTGTTCTGTAGCTACTTGTCTCTTCTGTTCTTCATCAGACTTGTTCCCAACAAGTATCTTCTGCACCTTCTCAGGAGCATACTGGACAGAACCAGAAGATATTCAATAGAAGCGGATGAATGGAGCAGAGCAGAAACAGACAAACATGATATTAGTCATAGAATTCATATAACAGCAGTGCACCGGTTTGAGTAAGATCAATAACCAGTATTGGTTTAGTACAGTTTCTGTGTTCGTTCGTTCGTTCATTCATTCATTCACTCATCCGGCTTTATTTTGTATTCTTTTGGGAGAACATGGGGGCAATGTTTTTTAAATATAATATACGAATCATACAGTGGGATCCAAAAGTCACAATAAAAATCTGAGATTTAAAATCATATTTCAGTGTTTTATTTCTGATAATAATATATTGTATCATGAAAAAAAGGCAAAACAAGTATGAAAAATATTATTGATAATAAAAAAAACTATAAATAAATTAAAATGTTTTGCTGCTCTAAAAAAAAAAGATTTAAAATTAGTAAAACTTATGAACAAGTAACTAATTTGCTTAGTGACTCGGAAGTGCAAAATCTTAAATATAATTTTTTTTTTTTAATTGCTGTTTATTAAATTAAATTGGGAGATTATCCTTAAATTTAATCTTTCCCAGATTTGCAATGTAGCGTCCGACTGTTGGAACCCCAATGTGGACTGAGAGTAACAGAGAGAACGGGGGCGGAGGAATTTAAATGAAGGGATAGAAATATGAAGCAGGTTATATTTAGTTACAGTAATGAAGATAGATATGCTTTAAACTCCACAGCCTCACCTCATCTACATCACTTGCCCACTTCATGATGTGCTGGAACGAGCGTTCGCTTGTGATGTCATACACCAGAAAAATGCCCTGTTGATACAGAATCAATCCGTGTTTATCAGTGAATTATCACACAATGGACACCAATAGGCATCTCTATTGGATCTTTATATGACTTGTCTTTGTGGATGTGTGAAGGTCACCTGTGCTCTTCTGTAGTACTGCTTAGTGATGGTCTGATATCTCTCCTGACCTGCTGTGTCCCTGCAGACATAAAGACAAAACCAATTAAGATTAGCAAAACCAATTGATCGAACACTGTTATATTATATCATCAGAGAAAAATAAAACATACCATATTTGTATTCGTACTTTAATGCCATCTATTTCTAAGGTCTTCATTTTGAAATCAACACCTGGAGTAGAAAAGGAAAACATTTCATAATGACTTCAAATATTTTTAAAAATAAAATGAGCACTCAATCAATGCTCTCTCATGGAACCATTCATTTTACTGATCAGTTCAAATCAAACTCATAAAAGGCAGTGAACTGTGCTGATGAAGTGGCATAAGAGTACAGAGCTAAATGACTGAAGACTAAGAAGATAAGCAGAAATGAGAGACTGTTCCTTCTGTTGGTGAGGTTGTTTTATTAAAAAGAATATATGCTTTTGTTGCAATTTAATAAAGCATTTCTATAAAATGGATATACTTAGAAATATAGAAATATACTTAGGTCAAGCTTAAGCACTTAAGAGATTTATTACATCAACGGCAAGGATATTTACAGGACAGAACTTAGAGTGGAAACAAAGAGTCAGCCTACATGGGGGTGTTGATGTTAATGCTTTTATTGATATATGACATTTACAAAACAGCAAAAAATGTATCAAATCCATTGCTAATACTTAATGCCTGTGCTGTTGTTTTCTCACCAAAATGATCTTCCTGGAGTAATGTGTCATTCAAGAACTGGCTTTTGTCAGTGTAATATTATAAGGGATATTAAAAAGGCTAGATAAAGTGATATTAGAGATACAGAGAACATCTGCTCAAATGAAAGTAGAGAAATTATTTAGAATGTATCCCTCTGTTCATTGATAGAGATATAAAAAAAAAAAAACGAATTAATATGACTCCCTTCATTAAAATTATGGGCCCTATTTTAACGATCTAAGCGCATGGTCTTAATCACATGGTGCAGGTGTATTTAGGGCGTGTCTGCATCCACTTTTTCTAGTTTATCGACGGAACAAATGGCCGGCGCGCCAGGCGCACGGTCCAAAAGGCTTGTACCTAATCTCTTAATAAGTCATGGGTGTGTTTTGGGTGTAACGTGCAATAAACCAATCAGTGTGTCATCTCCCATTCCCTTTAAAAGCCAGTTGCGATTACACCATGGCGGATTCGCTATTTACATGGCAGAATATAGACACCCTCAACCTGACGAGTCAGTTTAAATGCATGTATTGCCACAATCGTTCAAATAATTAGCCAATTTCATTCGTCATTACTGCAAATAGGTAATTCTGATACATGCAATGACTATCAATTATGACATGTAGGCATTTTTATCTTTATGTACATAATAATAATCTTTTTCATTGTAATCCTTTTATGTTTAATATTTGGCATGTTTGGCATGTCTGTGTGTGTAACAAGCAGAGTGTACGGGTGTTGTGTACCTGCCTATGGGCACATATTACTAACGCGCCCTTTAAATAACACAAAAAATACTGCGACCAGGTTTTTGTTGGTCAATGGCGCAGTCGTTTTCAGTTGCCTCAAAATAGCAATGCGCCAACAGTGCGCCTAAACACACCTCATTTTTTTAGACCACACGCCCATGGGTGAACAGATGGGTGTGAGTGCGTTTGCTATTTAAACAACGTTGGCACTGGACGTGAAAATGATTACTGTGTCGGGCTGAAACTAGCAAAAAACAAAACACACGCCGGGTGTATGATAGGGCCCTATAAGTTTAATAGTTTATCCAATTTATGTGATATGATGTGTTCTTGTAAGGTGTAAAAATCATAAGATCTTGAGCCATAAAAGAAAACACTTCTCTTGTAAAGCTCAGACAGGCAAGAAAATTTCAAGAAAACAGCAATTAACTGCAATAATAGAGTATCTGTCAATAAAGTCCACTGCAAGATCTTCCAGCTCTTTGAATAGTTGTTTTTCCTAGTAAATTCCACTCTCAAGAACAATTATGACTCTAAAAAAAAACAGTAGTTGGGTGTCTCTTCTATTTTTAACATGCTCTGACTGCAATGTGAATAAAAAAGGACCAATTAATTCCTTTCTTTGTTGGATAGAAAACTTAGGCAGCTTGTATAGAGGTCTTCGTATCTAACATGATTTTAACTACTAATTTGTTTCAATTTCGAAGGATTCAATTCAATGCCTGGAACCAGATGGCATGCCATGCACAAGAAAAAGCAAGTACAAGAAATACTAAAATAAGACATGAGTATAAAGCCATTTTGAATGCAGTTTAATGCCACCTGGAGAGCTCCATAGACTCCTCTTTATAAATAAAAGTTGTATTAGTGCTCTGAGCTGTCAAACAGGGACACAGAAAGGCCAACACTACAGCCACTGAATTGGTTGACCTGGGGCAAAGGAAAATAAGGAAAGAGCTGCCTCTCCCTTTCTCTTTCAGAA
This sequence comes from Rhinogobio ventralis, assembly GCA_039654625.1. Classification (NCBI taxonomy): domain Eukaryota; kingdom Metazoa; phylum Chordata; class Actinopteri; order Cypriniformes; family Gobionidae; genus Rhinogobio; species Rhinogobio ventralis. Next base: position 22,615,059 of record CM077210.1, read on the forward strand.
TCATGGGCATTGAAAGGACAACTACAATGCTGTAAAATACTACAAAAATAAAAGAGAAACCAAACCAACGATTTTGCCTTACCTCAAGTTAACTATAATTCTTCTTACATATTAGCATAAAACAAAGAAATGAATAGTATTTTATCTGGAAAATATTTAAAATTATGCACTCACATGAGATGAAGACGGCAGTTTTATCAGTAGCCTATTAAAAGATGTTTTGTTTTGAGCAGGTCCGTTAATGGGAGCAGCCATGTTGGATCACATGACTAGCCAGCCTGGTCTCATTGTTAATATGTAGGCATCAATACATAATTTCAGGTGCAAAACATACATTGTGCACATTTGCATAGATGCTGAAACATACAATATGGACGTATTGACAACATTTAAACAAATATTTACAGCTAAAGAAAAATAAAATAGTTACTCTGTGATATAACTCTTTTACAGTACTGTGCAAAAGTCTTAGGCTCGCTAGTATTTTTACACACAAAAAGTGTGTAGTTATGTATATCTTTTGCTGTAGCGTGTCAGTAGGAAATATCAGTTTACATTTATAAATTAATTGCCATTAATTGTAATAATCCAGTGAGATTTTTGTATGCATAAAGAGTCTGACAATAGTCTCTATGCTCCACATGGAGATCTGATCTCATCTTCATTGAGTCTGTCTGTGATTACATGAAGAAACATAAAAAACTGAGATGGACTAAATCCAGAAGAACTGACACTTGAAGAAACCTTCCTGCAAAACTACATGAATAGGTGTAGGAATAGATGCAGGTGACAAAAGCCGTTTTAAACGCAAAGGGTGGTCACCCCAAATATCGATTTGATTTAGTTAATAAAAGTTAATTCATAAATAAAAGCTATTTATGTTATTATTTTTGACAGCATTCTCACTTTAAAGCATTCTGACAAGTGCCTAAACTTTTCACAGTACTGTAGTTTTGCAGTTAGGTTTCCTCAAGTGTCTGGGAGACGTTGCCTTAGTTTTTCTGAATTTAGTCTGTCTCAGTTTTTTCTGTTTCTTCATGTAATCACAGACAGACTCGAGGATGGTGAGATCAGACCGGCTGCTATCAGACTTCATAAAAAAAAAAAAAAAAAATATCTCACTGGATTATTACAATTAATTGCAAAATGAATGTTTGGAAATGTAAACTGATATTTCCTACGGACACACTACAGTAAAAGATATAAATAACTGGCTTAAAAACATTTTTCGTGTGAAAATACCAACGTGCCTAAGACTTTTGCACAGTACTGTATATCATAAAGATATTTGTATAATTGCCCTTTTACCATTTTATAGATAAATTGTAGGTCCCTTAACCCACAAACCCAAACATTAACATTTTATAGAGACTATAAAAGCAATATATAAAATGTAATGAACAGGAATGTGTAGGAAAATGACACTTTAAGTAACAATATAGCATTAAAAACATATTTAAGCCACTTATCCCATTCCTAATTCTAAAACTACCCATAATCCAAAATGTCAAAAGCAGTACCAGAAGTAGTTCAGATGATGATGTGTTGCAGTCGCGGCCCTCTCTGGTGGTTTAAAATAGTTTTGTATGAGGTACAGAGCAGAATTTAAGTTATTAATTGCTGAGAACCTTAACCTGGTCCATTCTGTAAAGGTGCGCATTTCTCATTCAAATGCACATCACTCAAAACACGCCATGTCGCAATCTGTGATGAAGCAGGCAATAGCCAATAAGCGTTTGATATCACTGCAATAAAGCGTGTTGTAAAGCTTCCTTCCCTTAATTTTCGAATTTGTAACAAGCGTGGGATTTGACGTTTACGGTCTCTGCTGAGAATGGAGATGGAGATGGACTGCACTGAGAAAACGCATTTTGTGTCCCACAGCAAACAAAAATATAAATATTACATGACAAACAATGGTTAAACGATTACAGAAATGCTATTCATTTCAAGAGTTTAAAGTGTGGTCTTGTTTAACATTATGTAATCTTTTGAAAGAGTTTGCATCAGAAGTCACAGAACAGAGGGAAATGTAATCATTTCATATTAAGTGGATGAGTAAACTGTGTATAAATGCGACTGAAAACAATGTCATTGATATGACATTTGAATACAATAGAAGCCAAATGTTAATTAATTAAAAATATTAATTTTAATATGTACTAAAAGTCTAAAAGTTGTTCATACGTTAATAATTTATATTTTATTGCTGTCAATACGTCATTGTACGTTTTAGTGTGTATGAAAACATAAGTAAATGTATGTGTGGTAGTACCACATTTCACGTAAAAATACACACGAATACTCATGAGATCACGTTGGACAAGGGGAATGCTACTCACTTTTCATAGTCATCATTCACTCACCCTCAAGTTGTTCCAAACCTGTAAGAATTTCTTTCTTCTGCTGAACACAAAGGAAGATATTTGGAAGAATGTTTGCAACCAAGCAGATGTCGGCAGCCATTGACTACCATAGTATTTTTCAATGGCTGCCAAGATCTGCTTGGTTACAAACATTCTTCCAAATATCATCCTTTGCGTTCAGCAGAACAAAGAAATGTATACAGGTTTGGAACAACTTGAGCGTAACTAAATGATGACAGAATTTTAATTTTTGGGTGAACTATCCCTTTAAGTATTTAAATGTTTTCTCATTTTAGTATTTTTAATGCAAAAACTTTGTAAAGAAACCTGTCTAGGATACAGCAGATAGATATTAAAGTAAACCAATATCCTGAAACCTGTTACCTGAATGTTGTCAGCTAAATTTTTCAGCAGATGATTTTACAGTGTCTGGTTTGACAACTGAATATTATGGAAGCTTGTTTCCGCCATGGAATACATTTTTTTTATAATTGCGGCTTTTTATCTCACAATTGCAAATTTTTATATCTCTTCTTTTCTCAGAATTGTGAGATATATACTCAGAATTTCAAGTTTATATCTCACAATTCTGACTTTATATCTCGCAATTGCGAGTTATAAAGTCAGAATTGCGAGATATAAACTAGTACTCTCAAATACTTTATATTATAGGGGTTCTGAACACCAGAAATATCGAGACAATTAAAGCAGACCTTCAATCTAATGGCCATTCGACAGACAGTAAGGAGTATTAAACTTTTCATAATGTGCCAGAGCTGTAACAATTAAATCATCTCTTTGACACTTCCCTTCTGAGACAGTGGCTAATTGGAAATGGAAATAATTTCAACAAGACAACAGACAGACATGCTATGGTGATTAGCATATACAAATTTAAACACAAGTCCAATTTCTCTAGTGATGACAGCATCTCAAACAATTGACTAGAGAAAACAATGAAAAAGAAATGGAGCTCATACCTTGTTTTATTTATCATCAAGCTAATCAATCAACAGCTGCTTTCTATAGCAAGAACAATTCAACATAACAGCATGTTGCCTCAAGGCCCATATATAACTTCTAAGAACCATTAGCTAATGCTTCAAATTAACTTTCAGACCACACAGACATCTCTTCCACGGTGAATAACATTTTAGTATAGCGCTAAGGTCCTTGACAGCCTAGTATCATAATATATGTGGGTCATTATAGCCCTGTGGACTTGAGCTTATTGAACCATGTTTTAGGGTGAGACGCCAGCCATCTCTCAGGACTTTTCTCCAGCAGCTAAAGATTGTTCTGTATCACATCACTACTTAACAAAAAGAGATCCATCCCACTATATTAAATAAACTCTGGCGGGACAGATAGCCGGCTGCAGGAATGATTTAGGGCTTCTGATTCCTTATTGATTGGGGCGATATCATCATCAGGAATAGGAGGGCGTTATGAATCTTATGTCTAATTTCAAGAGTAAGCCACTTGATATCATCTGCTCCCTTGGAAACACTGAGAGAGCTACACAGAGCATACCCTGAACTTTTGCAAAATAACAGCCTGACATTCACTCCACATCTAATGAAGCATGGGATTTAATTGAGGGATAAAAATATTGGTATGGGTTCAGCGCTTCAAATGCTTCATTAAAATGAATAGTTCACATCAATTTTTTTATTTTGTCATCATTTACACATCCTCACATTTTTTAGAATTGATAGTATGATGATAAATTGGGTGAACTATCCTTTTAAATGTGGTAATGATGATCCAATGCTCTTAAAGTTAAATGCAATAAAAAAATGCATAGAATGCACAGAATTAAGTATAGCCCTACACTTTTTCTTTTTATAAAAAATCTGTTACACTCGGATGTCCATCATCTGTCGTTACTTCCGTTTCATCCGATTGCCATTTCATGCATTCTGACTTATTTACACTATTAAAGAGTTAATAGTGTGCTAAACAAGGCCAAAGTTTAAAAAAATTTGTTGGAAATACACAGAGTATTTCTATGCCAAATAAACGTATACGAATCCTGAAGGAGTGTATGAAAGTTTTTTTCCAATATGGCCCTGTATGACGTCATAAAGGGCAGAATTCCTTGTACAGTGCATTTGGAAAGTATTCTTCACTCTCCAGAGATGTTCAATCGGGGTCAAGTCTGGGCTCTGTCTGGGCCACTCAAGGACATTCACAGAGTTGTCCTGTAGCCACTCCTTTGTTATCTTGGCTGTGTGCTTAGGGTCGTTGTCCTGTTGGAAGAGGAACCTTCGCCCCAGTCTGAAGTCCAGAACGCTCTGGAGCAGGTTTTCATCAAGGATGTCTCTGTACATTGCTGCATTTATCTTTCCCTCGATCCTGACTAGTCTCCCAGTTCCTTCCGCTGGAAAAAAAAAACACAGCATGATGCTGCCACCACCATGCTTCACTGTAGAGATGATATTGGCCAGGTGATGAGCGGTGCCTGGTTTTCTCCAGACATGACGCTTGCCATTCAGGTCAAAGAGTTCAATCTTTGTTTCATCAGACCAGAGAATTTTGTTTCTCGTGAGCTGAGAGTCCTTCAGGTGCCTTTTGGCAAACTCCAGGTGGCCTTTTACTGAGGAGTGGCTTCTGTCTGGCCACTCTTGGTCTTCTTGGTCACCTCCCTGACTAAGGCCCTTCTCCCCCGATTGCTCAGTTTGGCCGGGTGGCCAGCTCTAGGAAGAGTCTTGGTGGTTCCAAACCTTTTCCATTTACGGATAATGGAGGCCACTGTGCTCATTGGGACCTTCAATGCTGCAGAAATGTTTCTGTACCCTTCCCCAGATCTGTGCCTTGTTACAATCCTACAAGTCTCGAAGGTCTACAGACAATTCCTTGGACTTCACGGCTTGTGCTCTGACATGCACTGTTAACTGTGGGACCTTATATAGACAGGTGTGTGCCTTTCCAAATCATGTCCAAATCAACTGAATTTACCACAGGTGGACTCCAATCAATTTGTAGAAACATCTCGAGGATGATCAGTGGAAACAGGATGCACCTGAGCGCAATTTTGAGTGTCATGGCAAAGGCTGTGAATACTTATGTACATGTGATTTTTTATTTTTAATAAATTTGCAAAGATTTCAAACAAACTTCTTTCACGTTGTCATTATGGGGTATTGTTTGTAGAATTGAGGAAAAAAATAATGAATTTAATCCATTTTGGAATAAGGCTGTAACAACAAAATGTGGAAAAAGTGAAGCGATGTGAATACTTTCCGGATGCACTGTATGGGTACTTCTCCTGGATAAGCACATGCGCACATCAACCAGAGCAAGAGCAAGAGCACGGCCATCAACGAGCTTAGTTCGGGTTACGGAAGCCGTCGGCAGCGCTGTCATTTTGTTTTTAGACCACAAAATCAACAATGTCACCAAAGAAGTGTGTTTTTGGTTGTGAGGGAAAGATAACCTTGTTCAGTTTCCCAAATAACCCAGCGTTAAGGAAACAGTGGATGCAGTTAGTTTTTCCGGAGCAGCAACAGAGTTGTGCAAGTGTGTTTGTTTGTTCCCGGCATTTCAGTCAGTGCCAAAGGTTTTATAAACAAGGCCCAGTTCGACGCTGGATTTGCAGATCGTTTGAAACTGAAAGATGGAGCGATCCCAGCGCTAAAATATCCCGGTCATATCCCTGCATCAAATGTCCTTGTTTTTATTGGCAATTGGCACTTAAGTGCATATAATGTAAACAACACGAACGTATAGTGAATCAAAAGTTATCCAGGGATAATGCCATGATGTAGTGTCTGTGTGTGTGTGCTTGTGCCCACTGCACGCGTCCATGAGCTCGGCTGTTTTCGGGAAATAATCGATATAGTGTATCTGTCTTTTTAAAATCTGATAAAACTAAAGACTCTTCGAAGATATGAAGGATGCAATACTACTCTATAGGTACTCAAGATTAACATGAGATTGACAGAAACTGTGTGTGTTATGACCCCTTTAAAAAGAAGACTCTTAAAGGGACAGTTCATACAAAAGTAACAGTTCAGTCAGTCATCATTTACTCACCCTCATGTCATTCCAAACCCATATGACTTTCTTCCCTTCTGTGGAACACAAAATTAAATATTTAGCAAACTGTCCAAGCTACTCTTTTCCACACAATGTAATTGTATAGGGACAATTGTAGTCATCATTCACATTCAATGTATGGAAAAGAGCTTCTTTCTTTTTTTTTAGATGACTACTTCCACGGTTTCCATGGTAGCAAAAAGAAAGTCATAAAGGTTTGGAAAGATATACATTATAAGCATCACTTATTAGTTTGCATGAATGATAAAAAATATGTCAAATTAAAACGTATTAAGAATGGGTTTGTCGAGAAAGTAAGTAATGGGCATTCTAATGACAATCAGTAAAAATAATTGTGTCCTAATGCATATTAGAATTTAGCATATGAGAAAAATATAAAATGATGTACTTATGGAAACTGTAGAAAAATAATCTCTCTTCAAATAAACTGTTGTTCAGCACACTGGGGAAGATATCCCACTAGACCAAGCACACACTGTTTGAACGCTGAAATGAGAGGTTTATGAAATACCCTTTTAAAACCAAATTTTGTTTCATAACATCCAATCAACTAAAAAGATCCCTACTGCTGGGGAGCTTAAAAGCGTGCAGTGATAAAATAGTCCTTATAGAGAAAATGTCATTAGAGATTCCAATAAAAAACCTTTCCATATTTCTCACAGATGAGACCAAAACTTACAATTGCGTTAAACCTGATTTCCATTTCATATCAATACAAAGTACTTGCATAAAACAGCATGTGTGAGTTGGAATGGCTGACAGGACACTTTTATGCATCAATCTATTAGAGAGAATGCATGCAATAACACACACCTGCACTTGCTGTGTCTTCACTGCTATTCATATGCAACCTATGATTTCATATTCATTTAGATTAGTGCGTTTATATTATCCCAGGACAATCTAAAGCAAACACTACTAAGTTTGTGACAGCGGTGTAAAAAAAGCAACATTTTAAGACCTCGCACACACATACAGTCAGGCATTTCAGAAAGAACTAGAACTGGTTGTGTGAATGCATCTCACTATGTGGTGTAATTCTCAAGCCATTCTTTTCACGGCTCATAGACTATAATGGCCCAGCGCTGCTATGGGTTTTCTTATCGGTATGTGCTGTTTGTTCTGCAACTCTTTGAAAGGATGCATGAAAGTAACTCTTACCGATAGTGGAAATGTGAGAGGGATGAAATTCATTGTCCGTGAATCTGCATAATAAACAGGTTTTGCCGACACCGGAGTCTCCGAGAAGCAGGAGTCTAAACAGCACATCATACTGTTTGGCCATGGTGTCTTATGGTCACAATTAAAGGAACTCAGCGTCGGGTTTCCATGTCCACCCTCTTCAAAGTATCATCTTCTCGCTTTTTCCATCGACCGGTCCGTGTTTACGTGCCGATTCCCCGAATGGCTGTGTAGATAAAGCAGTAGTCGATGCCAGCAGAAATCGGCCAGTGGGTGCGGTGGGCTACAGTATGCTCTCTGTACGTTTCACCGACATCCTTCACACCTCAGGAAATGGGCGGAGATAACGGGCACACAGCATCATGCTTTTGATACTGAAAGACATATTTACCTAGATTAATTTAATATTAATAGATTAATAAGACTGCGTTCATAAAATACACGTATAGTAGTTTACAACCTAATATAAATATTGTAAAAATATACAATTGGAGCATATACAATCTGAAATGTAAGCATTTTAGACCGTGATAAATTCATGGCTTTTGTCTGTTGACAACCAAAAACATATTGACTATGTCGAAGTTGTAAATCTACATGGGGATGATGGCTTGTTATAGTTAGCGATGCGCGATTTGTGACCACATTTTTAGTAGAATCTTTTGGACGAATCATCTGAATCGGTTCGTAAAACCGGACTGAACGATTCGCTCACGAATCGGATTGAATCAACCAGAGTGCTTCTTGGATCACCTGAATCGATAACCGTGAGACACATCCGATATAGAGTTGGCTTTAATATGTAGAATTTTATTAAAACGTGCAAACGTGTTTGCAGCCAGAAGATGTGAATTAAGTTGAGTATTGTTTAATATAAATATAAATTATATTATATGAGCTGAATCATGGACACTAAACTGGGACACATAATACATTTAATTATTAATAAAACATTATCAGAAAGTGGTTATAATCAGCAATGTGTATAGCCTATGTATTTAAACGTTTTAGGCATATAATATGCCACGGAATTATTTTTTTTAAATATTAAGGAAACAAAAATTATACTGAACAACCTTCAGGACAAGATCATCTACAAAACTTCACATGGTAAATATACATACAAATAAAAACACTTACACATAAGCAATAAAATAATTAAATACAAAATTAAATCAATAAAATTATAAATAGACATGATTTAAACAAATATAGCCTATTAAAGGCAAAATATGTAATTTTTCGCTGCTAGAGGTCGCTTATTCAAAACAAAGGCGTAGCTTGATGACGCCTTGATTTCGCGGAATCATGGGAGTTGTTGTATTTGCCTCTACAGCCGGTGAAAAGAATCCGACGGGACTCGGGCGGGATATCATATTCACGGATGGGCTAATGTATTAAAGATTCATTCTCTATGCAATGAACTATGAGATTTATTATATAGTCTGCTATGAGCGCGAGATGGAGAGGAGGAGCGCTTAAGTAAAACCCTGCCCTCCATTTAATATTCCGTTTCACTTGGAAATACGTCACAGCACTGAAGTAAAATCAGTTGCAACTTCTGGTTCACTTGGACTTTAAAATAGCTTATTTCTCTAGATTTAAACATTCTTGGAAACATTTGGAATAATGTAATTACACAAGTCAACAAAATATATAACATTGTTCTTGTGGATTTTGGATGTTTTAATCCAAACATCTTACATATTGTGCTTTTAATAATAAATAAAAATAAGAATACATTGATGTAACGCAAGGATGTTAGGTACGGCTTGATGCGTATTACGTCATGACGTAAAAGAATCACTGGATCTTTTCTTTGAAACGAACTGTTTGAGAGAACCGTTTCGCCGAAATTCGCATCAATACCAGTTTGTCAAATGTGCCTTCAGGCTTCCCGTACTTGAGTTCTAAGTCACTCGCCTCCATTGAAGAAACCCCGCCCACGCGGTCTTGACACTTGCTCTGCTGGAAAACTGTTCCCTTTCTATTACAGTGCATGTGTTTTCAAAGCTCATCATGGAAGAGGCGTCTCTCCCTCTGCGATGCTTTCATGAATCACACTCCTCTGAGCTTTTCAACGATGACGGCGTGCAAACGGTGACCTCGAAAGAACAGGTGAGCTTAACTCTTAGTATTAGTTAGCTAATTTGTACTAGCGCAGAGCTAACTGTCTATTTACTCTGCTTCTGTGTTTTGCTGTGATAAAGTATACAGTTAGTCAGTGCATACCGAGAATCATGCTGTGTGTTCTACACGTGCAGAGTATAATTATACTAATACCACTGCGGCACCCAATATGTATTCATCTAGTTCTGTTACACTGATACAGATTGATTTAAAAGGATAGGTCACCAAAAACTGATATTCTGTCATCATTTTTGTGAAAATAAAAGATCGTGTTAGGAAGAACAACATAAGAGTGTGTAAATAATGACAGACTTTTCATTTTTGAGTGAACTATCCATTTATAAACTTTTTTTTTTTTTAAACTTTACCCTCTCAGGAACAATATGGAATATTGTACTACAGTGATAATCTGCTTATACTTGTTATGTTATGTTATGTTATGTTGCACTGTAATATGACCTGCATTTTTATATGGGTGGTTGACAGTTAACCATGAGAAGTTATAAAGTGAAAGGTGTAAATCTTAGCACCAATACATGGAAAATGCATGTTTAATTTTCTTCAGAGACTTTTGAAATTATGCATGAATTCAAATTGTATTTAAATCAGTGTTGGGCAAGCTACTCTGAAACTGTAGCTTTACAAGCTACTTGTAAGTTGAAGTAGTTAAGTTACATTCAAGCTACCCTTTTGAAAAAGTAGTTAGCAACACTACAAGTTATTATAGAAAAGTAGCTAGCTACATTGAAACTACTTTTTTCTTTTTACAATGACATTGTTGCAAATAACTGAATAATTGTTAATGAAGAATGTTATAATATTTGGGGTTTCAAGCAACATAATGCAATGTAATTATGATTTCAAAGTGTATAGGGTGAATTCAGGTTGATTGGGACACTTTTTTTTTTACCAGTCATTTCAATGGCAGAATCATTTGATTTATAAACTCTCCGATACACACAATACTCAAATATAGCCTATCTTAAACTGACTGTCAAAGTGCAAAATGGCTACACATTTAACACCAGTGCAAGAACAAAATGTATGCAACTTCAATTAAATACTCAGGAGTCAGGTTAAACTCAAGCACATGCAGTGATAGAGCGTGCAGCATTTCGAACAGAAACGCTCTGAGTAGTCATGAGCTGCTCGCATGAACAGTGCGCATTGCTTGACACTTTCTTTTTGTTTCTAATTGTTTTGTTTAAAAGTGGACATTTCAAGCTTTCTATACACGTATCTCTCATGTCTGTGAGGCAAGTAGCCTGCTGAGTTTCGGTGTATTTATGAGACGCGCTCCAGTTCATGTGCAACGCAAGTGATCGATCCGGCACCTCCATGTCACGATTATTGTCTGCTATAGTCTATTTGCTTCTTATTTATTAAATCCAGGCAATTGGCTGATGAAACATTGATTAAAATTAAGATACAATTTATACAAAACGAAGTTCACTTTAAAGAAAGGCTTTCTACAAAACAAATCTTAATGAAGTGGTCAAAATCATTTCTGGCCCTATGTCTTTGACATATATTATGCATCTTTGCACTTTTCATAATCAATATAGCCTAGATGAAATTTAAAAATAACTTTATAATATTTAAACCTACATATGAAACAAAATAATCCCGGAGCGGGATTTCAGCAAACGTTCTTCTACCAGTGAGTGGTGAGTGGAGCGCTGGCATAGAGCTGATTATTGAGCTGAACGTTCATCACACCGCTGCTTCTCTCATTACAGGCAAAACGGAAATGTAGCTTTTGGTGGTGCTACACCGCTACTTGCTGGATGAAGTAGTTAGCTACTGGAAAAGCTATGCTGTTTTAAAAGTAACTGAGCTACTGACAAGCTACTGAAAAATGTAGTTAAGCTAGTAGTGTTGCTACTTGTAGCTCGCTACTGCCCAACACTGATTTAAATTTATATTATATATACATACTATTGCTGTCAAATCAATTAATCGTGATTAATCACATCCAAAATAAAAAATGTTGTGTTTACATGATATATGTGTGTGTACTGTGTGTGTGTATATATATATATACACACACATCATATGTGTAAATATTTCTTAAATCACAGTATTTACACAGTATTTACTGGACAAAAGCTAAACTGTGTAAAATAAAGCCAGACCTCGATCCTACTTGTGACCGCTGCCGATAAGCTTCGGCTACTCTTTATCATACTTTTTGGCTTTGCCCAGCATTGACTTCTTTCTGGACATTTATCTTCAAGTCATTCTCTAACATTTTTATTTTAGATGTTGAACCGTGGCCCTTGGTAGCGCTGTTTGGTCTTAACCCCACAAAGGTGTCCTTATCATCTCCTCAGTCAAATGCACAGTTAATGCCTTTTGCTTAATAATTGCTAAAAGACTTATACTAATGAACTGGAAAAATCCTTCCCCACCCAGTTATATTCATTGGATGCATGACCTGTTGCAGTTTATTCAAATAGAAAAAATTTGTTTCACAATGATTGGTAGAACAGAACAATTCCACATGATTTGGCAACCTTTCCTCTTGTACTTTAAAAAATAATTATTTTCCTAAGAAACCCTTCCTTTGCATTTTGTCCTCTCTCTCGTCCCTGATTGATTAAGAAACATCAAGAAACTACGTAAAAAGGGAAAGAATTTGGTTTTCCAGAGATTGTCTATGAAGGTGCAAGGTTGTTATTTTTTGGTTTTGTTTTTTTCAGTAATGTTTACATTTTTGCTGGATTACATGTTGTCTCTATTGCTACCACACAATGTATATTTAAATGTAATATTACTTATATTGTTTTGTATTATATTAATCCTTTTTTGTCTTTCTTTTAGTAACTCTCTGATTGAAAAGCATCAATAAAAAGAGTTAAACAAAATATTTCTTAAATATACATGAATGAGTGTGTATTTATATATACACAAACTTTTATTTTGGATGCAACTAATCGTGATTAATCGATTTGACAGCACTAATACATACTAAAATGATATTATTAAATAGTATATTATTTTTAAGTTATTGTTTTAATTATTATTTTACCTCAGAATTCTAGAAAGAAATGTTCAAGCACTGATAAATATATAAGCCAGTAGACTATTTTTGTGTCTTTGTATGACACGCTGAACAGGTTGTGATGTCAGCCACTCATATGTGCACAGTGAGAGCATCAACCACAGTGGATCCTTCTGTCTGCATGTCATTTAGCTTGTCGTTGTCACATTTTCAGTTTGGTTATCTCACCTTCACATTTTTGTTTCCTGTTTTATCATTGAATCCAGAGAAAAGTTGAATGCAGTATTCAAGAGGTATACAGTGTTTACCAGCAAATTCACACCTCACCGCAGTAAGTAAAGTTCAGCCTTCTCTGGCCATTAACACAAAGCAGGATCGTCACAGTATTGAGTTTCAATGTGCTGCTTTTGGACAGCAATCGCTGTTAATCAAGTACATATTTTGTGCGTGATGATGTCTTTGGCAGCAAAACCAACATCAGATTGTCCTCTGCTTGTGTCTGCTCTGTATGTTTTGTAGCATAGTTTTGTTTTGTTTTTTCATTTTTATTACTTTGCAGCATCACATCATATGCAGGAAAACCTAGAGTCTATATACTAGTGAAATTTGCCTCCAGTCACCACAGCATGATGTCTGTGAATTTCCTCTATACAGAGAGCACTCACAGATGAAATAAGAAACCCAGATGTGATTCAAACTGATGTAATCAGACTGCCAGACAAAGGTTGTGTGACCCAAACATTTGGAAGAAATGCTGTAGTAGCATATCAGCTGTTCTGCCACATATCCAGATGGTACTTTTGCCTATGTTGTCAGTGAGAAAACTGGGAAAACATACTCATAAGCACTACAAACAGTCATTCTGGGAATAGATACATGTTCAGATGATGCCATGCTTGCCATTTATTGTGCTTAATATCAATATAATGATATGAGGTTCTTGTGGTGCAGTAAATGTTTTTTTTTTTTTTAACATAAACAATTAAGTAATAATTATATACACTACTGTTCAAAACTTAAAGGTTTTTAGGTTTTAAAGGATTGTTTTTAAATAAATGAATACTTACACAGATCAGGCTTAACATTATGACCGGTGAAGTGAATAACACTGATTGTCTCTTCATCACGGCACCTGTTACTGGGTGGGATATATTAGGCAGCAAGTGAACATTTTGTCCTCAAATTTGATGTATTAGAAGCCGGAAAAATGGGCAAGCGTAAGGATTTTAGCGAGTTTGACAAGGGCAAAATTGTGAGACTGGGTCAGAGCATCTCCAAAACTGCAGCTCTTGTGGGGTGTTCCCAGTCTGCAGTGGTCAGTATTTATCAAAAGTGGTCCAAGGAAGGAACAGGGGTGAACCGGCGGGTCATTGGCGGTTAAGGCTCATTGATGCACGTGGGGAGAGAAGCCTGGCCTATGTGGTCCGATCAAACAGACAAACTACTGTAGCTCAAATTGCTCAAGAAGTAAATGCTGGTTCTGATAGAAAGGTGTCAGAATACACATTGCAGTTTGTTGCGTATGGGGCTACATAGCCGCAGACCAGTCAGGGTGCCCATGTTGACCCCTGTCCACCGCCGAAAGCACCAACAGTGGGCATGTGAGCATCAGAACTGGACCACGGAGCAATGGAAGAAGGTGGCCTGGTCTGATGAATCACGTTTTCTTTTACATCACGTGGATGGCCAGGTGCGTGTGCGTCACTTACCTGTGGAACACATGGCACCAGGATGCACTATGGGAAGAAAGCAAGCCGGCGGAGTCAGTGTGATGCTTTGGGCAATGTTCTGCTGGAAAAACCTTGGGTCCTGCCATCCATGTGGATGTTACTTTGACACGTACCACCTTCCTAAGCATTGTTGCAGACCATGTACACCCTTTCATGGAAACGGTATTCCCTGGTGGCTGTGGCCTCTTTCAACAAGATAATGTTGAAATGGTTCAGGTATGGTTTGAAGAGCACAACGAGTTTGAGGTGTTGACTTGACCTCCAAATTCCCCAGATCTCAATCCAATCGAGCATCTGTGGGATGTGCTGAACAAACAAGTCCGATCCATGGAGGCCCTACCTCGTAACTTACAGGACTTAAAGGATCTGCTGCTAACATCTTGGTGCCAGCTACCACAGCACACCTTCAGGGGTCTAGTGGAGTCCATGCCTCGACGGGTCAGGGCTGTTTTGGCAGCAAAAGAGGAACCAACACAATATTAGGAAGGTGGTAATAATGTTATGCCTGATCGGTGTATATTATATAATGCATTAAATTGATCACAAGTCACAGTATAAACATTCACAATGACACAGATTTATATTTCAAATAAATGCTGTTTTGAACTTTCTATCAAGGAATCAAAAAAAAACATGGTTTCTACAAATATTAAGCAGCATTGATGATAATAATAAGAAATGTTTCTTGAGCACAAAATCAGCTTATTAGAATGATTATGTGACTGAAGACTGGAGTAATGATGCTGAAAATTCAGCTTTGCCATCACAGGAAAAACATATTAAAATAGAGAAGAGTTGTTTTAAATGTGTACATCCACAGAGTGTCAGTTCAATGATAGTTTATTTCAGGCATGAAAGGACAAATTATTATCTTGCGAGGAAAACGCAATTAATTTCTCAACTACAGCATTACTTCACATTAAACGTGCCTGTTGAAGGCCGTACATTGCTCTGATCAGCTTGTCACAAATGTAATGAATGCAATGCTTTCTTTGGCCTAGTAGAGAAAAGCAGAGTAGAGAGAGAACTAGGGTTAAAGATCTGTTCTCTCAGCTGAGGTACCCTCAAATTAGACATGCCCCGGCACCTCTGTGGCCAGCACTGAAGTCAAGCGTACTGTGTGTAGGCTGTTCTGACTCACTGACTCTATCATTTTAACACTGCCAATTCCTTTGATGGGGATAATTGGAGGATGTCAGCTCAGTGGTTGAACTTGCTTTGTACAAATAAGTTGTTACCTTTTTGTGAGCTATTATGAATCTTGATAAAAGTTGAAATTTATATTGTGCCAGATATTTTTAATGTAAAAATGAGTTATATAACATAATTGCAATAGCTAGATTCTAATAAGATGATTAAATTGATTTTTTTTTTCAGGCCCGCTTTACTGAGGGAACAACACTATCATTATCTGAAGAAAGGTTTACGTCATCTATCTGATGCATACGAGGTAAACAATGTCTTAAAAAACAACTACAAGGATAATTCACTTAAACATGAAAATTATGTCATTATTTACTCACCCTCATGTTGTTTTATCTAGCATAATGTTTTCAAACCAGGGGAGATCAAGAGGCTATGAGCGGTTCTGTGGAACAATTTAGATAAAAAATAAAATCCATAATTTAACATTTACAGATCTTGACATTATTACGGTTTCGTTCTGCTTTATAAACACTGATTGAAAATCTTGAGAATTTTTTTTTATTTTTATTGACAGATAAGGTACCAAAAACTTAAACTTAAAAGAAAATAATCCAAATAATATTTTCATGACAACACAATATTTTCATTGAGCTGCTTGGATATTCTGCTAAATAGCTAAGTAAGTCATAAAGTAAGTCATAAAGGTTTGAAACAATACAAGGGTGAGTAAATGACAGAATTGTATTTTTGGTTGAAGTACCCTTTTAACTGGTTATTTAAAAACAGTTTTGTTATTAAAGCCACAATATGTAATTTTTCGCCGCTAGAGGTCACTTAGGCCCAATCCCATTTCTACCCCTTAGCCCTTCCCTTTCCCCCTTCCCTTTTTTGGTATGAGGTGTTACCCTGCATACATGACTACCTTGCTTCTAGAATGAGTGTAGTGATGTTGCCACTTGGGATCGATTACTTGTGTGTTGCCTGGCTGCCAGTTTCTCTGTAGCTTGCTAAACTTGCTATTTGAATGATGTGAACACAAATTAATAATATAGTTCAAAGAAATATCTGGTCATCCTTCATAACGCAGTTGCTATTTACATCACTCGTCTGTAAACTTGTGCGTTACCAAGGCAACAACTGACTCGTTTGTATTACAGTTAGAGATCCACTGATTGCAATTTTCTTGGCCGATTCCGATTTTTTTGTTAGTGTGATCTGCCAATTCCGATTTTCTTTCTAAGAACTGTAATTGACAACATATACAAACAAAAATCTACTTTTCTTCAACGCAAAGTTTTATTTTCATAAAAAAAAAACTCAAGTAAAAAGTCAGTAATAAAATATAAACAGCTCAAATAAATGCAATATAATAAAGAGAGCTATGAAACTAAGTTTTTCAGGTTAATTGGGTTTCTATTCAAGTAAGAAATACTACAGAAATTAAAGTAATCAAATGTAAAATAACACATTCAGTGTTATTTTACATTGGTTACCTTAATTTCTGTAGTCTTTATTGTAAATATTAATACAGATCAATTCTTACCAATAAGTTATAAAACGTATTCAGTCAAGAGCAGAAAGTGATTTTTTTTTTTTGTCTTCTGTTCTTTGATTAACATGACAGACAGCAGCAGGAATATTGGACTGCTGTTTATGAACGGTGTTCAGCGGAACCAGTACTGTTACACACAACATGGGTTCACTTTCTTAGCTATTTAACAATTCAAAACTGACTGTTTATCTGAATACTCGCCAAGATTGCCTGTGCCGCTGGTTTTGACATACTTTTTTATGTATTTGACAGTTTAAGCGCAGTAAGCCACTCATTTTGGTACTTGTGACTCTGTTTGACTTCTGTCTCTGTTTGAGACTGAGCGTGGCTTGTTCGCTTCACTTATAGATCAGTGGTGCGCGTGCTTTTGGTGTGAGTGTGCGAAACCGGCGGGAATGACTAAAATTATGCGCAATACAAGCACTATTTAACCGGAGCGAATGAGACGAGTGAGAGAGAGGAGGCGCCCACGCGGATGTCACTTCACCGTGACAGAGAAGAGAGCGAGAACGCGCAGCTGACATTATGTGCCGCTGGTAACAAAACGGTTCGGCTCGGAATCGGTAAGAAGTGAGACTGATCGGCCGATCACCGATCCGGGCCGATCATGAGGGAAATCGGCCGATTCCAATCCCTGGCCGATCGATCGGTGCATCTCTTATTACATTATAAAGCGCTCCGTTATCGCAGCACCACAGTAGAAAACTAAGCCATGTCCGTACCGGCCGGCACGGAATAGAACGGTTAATAAACAAAGAGAACAGTTTGGCCCGATGGAAAAACGGTCCCACCAGTCTTGTATGTTGAACTGAAAACGAGCGGCATTTTAATAAAATAAAGCGCAAAACAACGTTGGGAGTGAGTAATCTGTTAAACGTGTTCGTGCCTGATTTCTGTTAGATATGTGCACTTCATTGCTGTTCATACTGGTTAAATGTTACAGGACACTAATAAAAGAAATGGTGTATGATGTCTTGTAATGGTGTAGTAGTGGTGTCCCATTTCTTAGGGGGATATTTTCACCCCTACGCCTTGCCACTCTGTTTCAAGGGGCAGGGTGTAGGGGTTAGGCGAACGGGTATAAAATAGAATTGGGATTGGGCCCTATTCAAAACAAAGGCTTTCTTGATGACGCCTTGATTTCGCTGAGCTTTTATTATGCCGCAGAAGTACTTACTTCTGCTTCTTCCAGTCATGTATGTGTGGTAACGCAGTGCTGTTTTATCATATAAAAGTTGTGTGTTGAAAGTTGTTATAATGCTACTCTGTGCGTTCACTCGGCGGCTACTATGAGACACCAGCTGCACACTGCAGTAATCTAGATCAGTATTAGGCATGGCGCATGGTAAAACATGGTACTCACGGTAAATCAAGAAAACGAGATTCAAACAAAAAGCTGTATAACATTAGTTTTCTGTCGATGAATGTATCCAAAGAGTTGCTCACCTGTCTAATAAAACGCATAATATATTAACGCATCTTTGGTGTTTCCATGGTTTCTACAAAATAAAACCGGAAATTGAACGCAACGCGTGTATGAGGTCATTGATGGGTGACACACTGACACGGTCCGTGTCCTGGTTAAAATTGCTTATTGCTCTGGATTTAAACTTTCTTGAAAACATTTGACATAATGTAAGTACACAAGTCAACAACATTTATAACATTGTTCTAGTGGATTTTGGATATTTAAATCCAAAAATCTTACATATTGTGCCTTTAACACAAACACTCTAAACTGGTTTACACAAGGCCATTAAGGATCTACAGCCTTGCACTTTTAAGACCATGTGATACATTACTTGTGTATGTGAGTGGGTGGGAGAGAGAGAACGCCATGCTTCTATTTTTTGTGTATTTGTACGGGAACACCATGTTCCAGAGCAGCTTTGTGTGTAAGAGTGCTGGTAATGGCTGCTGAATCTGCATGTTGTCTGGCTTCAGTGTTTGGATGCCAGCCGGCCTTGGCTGTGCTATTGGATCCTGCATAGTCTGGAGCTGCTAGAGGAGCCTGTGCCAGCAGCTGTTGCCTCCGAGTGAGTACCAGCCCTTCTCTACACATCATCATCAGTGTACACGTGGCATGGAGGCAGGTGTTTAGGTCCCCTTACCCAGTTACTATCCAGGGGCCCATTCTTCGCACGTGTATTACTCTGTTATCTGGATTTCATTGTTGACGATTTGACATGATCCAGGATGTTAGGTTCTTCTAAGATTATCCTAGAGTTGCTGTCATAGCAACAGGTCCATAAGCTCGAACCTGCTCAGGAGCAGGCTTCTTTCTTGTAAAGAGGAATAGATTGCATTTTTTAAGCAGAGGTGATAAAGTATCCCATTTACCGCTACTTTCATACAAGACTAGCTTATTGAACCAGGGACAATAATAATTTAAAAATTAATTTGAAAATAATATTATAATGTTGTGTCGACTATCATAATATAGACACAGCCAGTTTTATTCATTGAGAGATTTATTCGTGAGGGAATAATTTTAGTCTTAAGAAACTTTAATTAATGCTAGAAATCGTGAAGTAATGGAAATGATTGGAAATCATGTAACAAACAGTGCACATTTATCTGTTATAACTTGTGTAGTTTTGATCACTTGGCAGTTTCCTTATAAAGGTCCAGAAAGTCACATTTTTCATCAGGTGTGTGATGTTCTTTTCTTATTATGATGCCATTTACGTTGCTGTCTTGCCGCCAGCCAATCGCTGCATTGCTGATCATGGTTTAGAGTATAGATATATCTGCCTTTTCCAATGAACACAAGAACGTGCCGTAATCTCAGACAACTTAATCCAGATATTTAAATAAAATCCACAAATTAGTTTGTAGAACCAAATTAGCCAGAGATCAGTTATCACGATTAGGAGATCTGGAATCTGTCAAATCATCTCAGATGTATTAAGCGAGGTATGAAGAACGGACCCCTGGTCTTAATGTGACCACTACAGATAATGTCAAAGTTACATCAAGCTGTGACACAGATGCATTCTTTCTCAATGTTATGACTTTGACATAGACTGGAATAAAAATCTTATATTTAAGTGACTTGTGTTAAAGAGGTGAATTCATAAACGGTGTATTTAGTCATATTTTTTACTGTGATTCTATTACTGTATTCTTTAATGTTTATTAATCCATGCTTTTTCTTAAAGCGATAGTGCAACCAAACAGAATGATCTCTTTTGACTTTAATAGCAATTGCATTTTCAATCATAATAGGGATTCACAATATATTGCTACCATACCAGATTTTGTTTTATTTATTGGCATCGGTCTATAATGCAAATGTATTTATGCATGCTCATTTCCCCTATTTTTACATATAGATTACTTTTACCGTCATCTAACACTTACTAATCTTTAAAAACACTTTTTTTAATTAATGACACTGTGTAATCCTTAGCAAATATCAAAATTTATTTCACATACTGTACATTTATTATGTTGCGATGCCTAAATTTACTTGTAGCTTTTAAAATGATTGATTTTTTTTTTTTTTTTTTTTTTTTTTTTTTTTTTTTTTAGTATTTAGACATATTTTTTCAATTCAATCCATTTTTAATATCTGTCATTTTATCGGTGTTTGGTCATAACATGAAAATAAAGTAAAGTAATTTCCCTAGTAAATGTCTGGCTTTTTACTTAAATGTTTAGTTCTTCTCACGCATTTACATTCCTGTTGATGTATATATATCACAACCATGAATGTTGTCTGCTAGCGTGTGCCAGTTTCTGGCCAGATGTCAGAGCCCGACAGGTGGCTTTGGTGGAGGTCCGGGTCAGCACGCTCACCTGGCACCCACCTATGCAGCTGTCAACACCCTTTGCATTCTGGGTACAGAGGAGGCTTACAAAGTCATCAACAGGTTTCATTTTGCTTTGTATTATCGCCTGTTTACCTTCAGATGTTGCATGGATCATATTGCCATAGTAGCACATTCTGTTTACCCCCTCCCCCATCAGAGAGAAGCTCCTGGACTTCCTGTACTCTGTGAAGCAGCCAGATGGCTCCTTTGTGATGCATGTGGGCGGGGAGGTGGACGTCAGGTGAGTTCTGTCACCGTCGTTTCAACATACCCTGAAGCATCTTCACAACAGCCATACATCTCTTTATTCTCCATGTACAGATGTCACTATACTGAGGCATTATTCAGGAGTGACCTTTTACTGTTCCCAACAGAAAGATTAGTGCTAGAAAATTCTCTGTTCACCATAAGTCAGCGCTGATCTTACAGATTTTCAGTCTTATTCTTATAATGTAACTCGTGGTTACATGCATATATGTGATCATTGTCTGCCTGTTGACTCTGGGTTGCTCTTGTGTGTCTGATCTGATAGGAGCGCATATTGTGCAGCTTCTGTGGCTTCACTCACTAATATCATCACTCCCACCTTGTTTGATGGGACGCACAATTGGATTCTCAGGTAGTTCCTTCCACATTCTCTTTCAAAACATGTGCCAATTCAGTTTCATTCAGATTATGTTGGGGTCAGTGTTATTTTAGTATTTATACTATTAAAGGTTAATATTAATGTTTTGAATTCGCTTTTATTTTTATATTTTTCATTTTATTTTATTTTTTATTTTTTTTCTATTTTATTTTTAGTTTAGTTTAGTTTAGGTTGTTAAAGTTCATCTAATATTTATATTTAATATCAGCTTTGTTTCAATTAATTATCAATTAAAATTATATAACAATATTTAATTATTTTTGTTTATCTATAACAACACTAGTTGGAGTTAAATGTTGCAAGGTTGAAGATTTATACAATGTCAGTACTTTTAGAAATTAATTAATTATTTTTTCCTCCATAACAAAGTTGTACTATCAAGCTTGACAAAGCCAATACAAGTATAAACATAATCAAATACTGATAAAGAATTGTGAATTAGGGGAAAAACTGTATATTTATTTAAATTTGATGTCAACCCTCCTAACAGGGTTGAATAAAAAAAACAAATTTGAAAAGCAGAATTGACAAAAAAAACAAAAACAATATACACTATATTGCCAAAAGTATTGGGACACCCCTCCAAATCATTGAATTCAGGTATTTCAATCACTTCCATGACCACAGGTGTATTAAATCAAGCACCTAGGCATGCAGACTGCTTCTACCAACATTTGTGAAAGAATGGGTCGCTCTCAGATGCTCAGTGAATTCAAGTGTGGTACCATGATAGGTTGCCACCTGTGCAATAAATCCATTCAGGAAATTTCCTCACTACTAAATATTTCACGGTCAACTGTGTTATAACAAGGTGGAAGCAACTGGGAACAACAGCAACTCCGTCACGAAGTGGTAGGCCATGTAAAATCACAGGGGTCAGCGTATGCTGAGGCGCAGTGCGCAGAAGTCGCCAACTTTCTGCAGAGTCAATAGCTACAGACCTCCAAACTTCGTGTGGCCTTCAGATTAGATCATGAACCTTTAGATTAGATCATGCATAGAAGGCTTCATGGAATGGGTGCAAATCGGATGCAGTGGTGTAAAGCACGCCACCACTAGACTCTAGAGAGGTGGAGACATGTTCTCTGGAGTGACGAATCACGCTTCTCTGTCTGGCAATCCGATGGACGAGTCTGGGTTTGGTGGTTGCCAGGAGAACGGTACTTGCCTGACTGCATTGTGTCAAGTGTAAAGTTTGGTGGAGAGGGGGGATTATGGTATGGGTTGTTTTTCAGGGGCTGGGCTTGGCCCCTTAGTTCCAGTGAAAGGAACACTTAATGCTTCAGCATACCAAGACATTTTGGACAATTTCATGCTCTCAACTTTGTGGGAACAACATGACTGCGCACCAGTGCACAAAGCAAGGTCCATAAAGACATGGATGAGCGAGTTTGGTGTGGAGGAACTTGACTGGCCTGCACAGAGTCCTGACCTCAATCTGATAGAACATCTTTGGGATGAATTAAAGCAGAGACTGTGAGCCAGGCCTTCTCGTCCAACATCAGTGCCTGACCTCACAAATGCACTTCTAGAAGAATGGTCCTAAACCTTGTGGAAAGCCTTCCCAGAAGAGTTGAAGCTATTATAGCTTCAAGGGTGGGCCAACTCCTTATTAAACCCTATGGATTAAGAATGGGATATCATTAAAGTTCATGTGCATGTAAAGGCAGGCATCCCAAAACTTTTGGCAATCACACAAAATAAGTTTTTACATTCTACTGATTTGCTTTTCCATTGCTTTTCTATGTAAACATGTTCTAGAGTCTAGACGGACCATTGCTCTTGTGTTTTTCACATCTTTTGCATGTAGAACAACATATTATTCGCAAGTATGAAGTTCAACTTTTTAAAATCTCCAGAACATTTTTCCCCATTCCTCTGCCATGGCTCTCACATTTTAGGCAAAACATTTAGAACATAAACTTTGCTGTGTAAACATTCCCTAAAAGAGTATTATCTCAGACTGCACAATATATTTTTGAGAATGACCCATAAATACTAAGATGTTGTGCTTTGCTTTGAACTGCAGCTGTCAGAATTGGGAGGGCGGTTTAGGTGGAGTACCAGGACTTGAGGCACATGGTGGCTACACCTTCTGTGGTACGGCTGCCCTAGTCATACTGGGCAAAGAACACATGCTGGATCTCAAAGCCTTGTTAGTAAGTCCTTTGTCTTGCCTTGTTTTGCTTTGGCTACACTTCCACCTTTCATTTAACCTGGCTCTTCCTGTCCATTAGAGTGAATAAACTGAGGTTTATGAGATGCGTTAAAGGTCAGTTGTGTGTATCCTGAGTTGGAGGAGAAGCATCTCATTACTGGTTCCTCAGGGACACTAAATATGCTTGGAAATATTAACATCAGTGTACCGCAATGTTGTAGATGCTTAGATCAGCAGATCTCCACTAAGGTCTTTGGCAGACATTGACATTAGGGTGTTTTACAGTCCCAGTGCGCAGGCAGCTTTGTCTTAACGATAAGGCAGCAGCACTAATGATATTCCTATGCTGATTCTTGTCAACCTGTAAATTGGAGGCTTTTCTCTCTTTTTCCTTCATTAGCGCTGGGTGACCAGCAAACAAATGCGTTTTGAAGGTGGATTTCAAGGCCGCTGTAACAAGCTGGTTGATGGATGTTACTCCTTCTGGCAAGCAGGACTATTACCGTTACTCCACAGGGCACTTTTTAAAGAAGGTGAAAATGTATAGAGATAATCAAGCATGTACTTTGTGTCAAAATTTAAACCCAACATGGATATATTGGGGTCTAGTGTCATGTGTAGTAATTTAACCTATAAACCAAAAATTACTGTGTGTATAGGAGACTCAACGTTGAGTGTGAGTAGCTGGATGTTTGAGAGAAAGTCCCTGCAGGAATACATCCTCCTCTGCTGCCAGAATCCTGGTGGAGGCCTTCTGGACAAACCGGGCAAGTGAGTACAGCTCACACACACACACACACACACACACAAATACATAAACTTATATAAAAGAGTCCGCTTGCAATAATATCACCAGTAATGTAAAAAAAAAAAAAGCAGTGATTCTCAAACTTTTTGACTTCCATTGTCCCCAAAAATATTTGAATGACTCATAACTTTTACAGTTGTTTGTGATTTACTGGATAAAGATTTTTACAAATATTTTTTACTTACAATTTCTACTGATAAAATATTTTAGAGCTTGGCACAACTTGAAGAATTCATAAAATGTAGAAAATGTAAAACATAAAATTTCCATAATTTTAATCTCCATGGGTATTTTTATACATTACATTTTCAGGTCTAAATATCACACTTTTACAGTTAGGCTTCCCCATATACAGTGCATCTGTAAAGTATTCACAGCGCATAATTTTTTCCACATTTTGTTATTATTTTATTTTCCTCAAAATTCTACAATACCCAATAATGACGACGTGAAAGAAGTTTGTTTTGAAATCTGTGCAAATTTATTAAAAATAAAAAAATCACAAGTATTCACAGCCTTTGCCATGACACTCAAAATTAAGCTCAGGTGCATCCTGTTTCCACTGATCATCCTCGAGATGTTTCTACAACTTGATTGGAGTCCACCTGTGTTAAATTTAGTTGATTGGACATGATTTGGAAAGGCACACACCTGTCTATATAAGGTCCCACAGTTAACAGTGCATGTCAGAGCACAAACCAAGCCATGAAGTTCAAGGAATTGTCTGTAGACCTCCGAGACAGGATTGTATCGAGGCACAGATCTGGGGAAGGGTACAGAAGAATTTCTGCAGCATTAAAGCTCCCAATGTAAATGGAAGAAGTTTGGAACCACCAGGACTCTTCCTAACTGAGCGATGGAGGGAGAAGGGCCTTATGCCAAGTTCACACTGCCCGATTTTAGCCCCGATTTTTTGCAAAATCACGCAGTGTGAATTATCAAAGATACGATCTGAGAGAATTGCCGACGCCCGTGAGATATTTGGCATGCTAAATATCTGGACCTGTCTGCGATTCAAACTCCTGCTGTGTGAAATGTGTTTTGACTGAAAATTACATTGGCGATGACTTACAGCCAATGAGAGAGCAAGATACAGGGCAGTGGGAGGTTCAGTGAGGAGTTATAGACCAGAATATCAGTATTTGAATAGATGTATTTACAATTCTATCAAACAGAAACAAAGCACAAACATTTGCTTGACCAGCCGCAACAGCAGCACATTGCAAAATTATTTATTTACTTACAACTCTCTTTGCAGAACACAATCCTTCCTCCCTGTGTCTCCCCAACCATTTCCTCCACCATAATCTTTTTTCTTTTTCTCCTTTTCGCTGCAAATCAGCGCACAGACAATTTGGATCGCAAGCTTTCTGCAGTCTGTATTTTTAATAAAAATTCCGGTCTGACGCACGCGTGATCTCGCGTTGTTTCCTTGTCACTTCTTGCACGTGTTTGGTTGTGAAACGTAGTTTGCGGACGGGACAGAGTTGTCGGCGATTCTTCCTCTTGTACAGTCATGCAATGTGAAACCCCCCTGTCGCCGATCCATCATGCAGTGTGAACACAGCAGCGACTGAATGCTACCCCAGATAGTCATGCAGTGTGAAAAGAGCAGTGATCCGACGAGTTTGAAAATCGTGGAGTCTGAACTCGGCATTAGTCAGGGAGGTGACCAAGAACCCGATGGCCACTCTGACAGAGCTCCAGCGTTTCTCTGTGGAGAGAGGAGAACCTTCCAGAAGAACAACCATCTCTGCAGCACTCCACCAATCAGGCCTGTATGGTAGAGTGGCCAAACGGAAGCCACTCCTCAGTAAAACACACGACAGCCCACCTGGAGTTTGCCCAAATGCACCTGAAGGACTCTCATGAGAAACAAAATTCTCAGGTCTGATTAAACAAAGATTGAACTCTTTGGCCTGAATGGCAAGCGTCATGTCTGGAGGAAACCAGGCACCGCTCATCACCTGGCCAATACCATCCCAGATGAATGCAGCAATGTACAGAGACATCCTTGATGAAAACCTGCTCCAGAGCGCTCTGGACCTCAGGCTGGGGCGAAGGTTCATCTTCCAACAGGACAACAACCCTAAGCACACAGCCAAGATAACAAAGGAATGGCTACGGGACAACTCTGTGAATGTCCTTGAGTGGCCCAGACAGAGCCCAGGCTTGAACCCGATTGAACATCTCTGGAGAGATCTGAATCTGGCTGTGCACTGACGCTCCCCATCCAACCTGATGCCGCTTGAGAGGTCCTGCAAAGAAGAATGGGAGAAACTGCCCAAAATAGGTGTGCCAAGCTTGTAGCATCATACTCAAAAACACTTGAGGCTGTAATTGGTGCCAAAGGTGCTTCAACAAAGTATCGAGCAAAGGCTGTGAATACTTATGTACATGTTTTATGTCTTGTGTACACATTTTTTGTTTTTGAAGATTTCAAACAAACTTCCATGTTTCATTATGGGGTATTGTTTGTAGAATTTTGAAGAAAATAATGAATTAAATCAATTTTGGAATAAGGCTGTAACATAACAAAATGTGAAAAAAGTGAAGCGCTGTGAATACTGTATCCAGAATTTTTTTTTTACACAGTGGGGATGGTCCCTGGTTCTTCAAAAAGGGAAAAACAGTGAACTGAAAATAAGAAATGTTGTGTTTTGGGTGATTTTATCTTAACTTACTGCTTATTTTGTCTTATTTTAAATAAATCTTGTCACCATGAGGCCCTTTTGAGAACTTTACTAAGACCCTCTAATGGGCCCCAGGCCCCTGGTTTAGAACCACTAAGGATATACAAATTTTGTTGTATCTTCTTGGAGAAAATGTATTTATGAAATGTTTCGATAATTAATTATATATTTACCATAAATATTTAATCTATTAATGCAAAGATGTACATGAGTGAAGATGTTTTCTATTGTAGCTGCATTTCCAGTTATGGAGAGAAATAATTTTATTATAGAATAAAAATCTAGCTATGGAATTAACTAAAAGTTTATTTAAATTTCTATCATAATAATAATAATAATAAACATTTTCTAGTTCTGCCCTGCTTTGAAACATTCATCTGCTAGATATTGCTCTTGTCTAGAGTTTATGTGGAGCAAAACTTTCCAGTTTGTGAGTGAATCATTCTTTTGAATGGATTCTTTTCAATGAATCGGTCAGAGCGGTTTACAATCTGGTCTGAATGATTAGTTAGTGAATCTGATTTTTAAATGATTTGTACATGTATCCTTTTCCAGCAACGAACAAAGAGACAAACGTCTAGCTGGAAAGGTCATAAAAATCACATTACATCTATCTTGTTTAACTGTAAGGGTCAAACTGTAAGTCAAATTAAAATGTGAATTTGAAAAATTAAAAAATACAATTGTTTTGGATATTTTGTCCTTTTACTAACTATACAGACCAAACCAGACTCAGTAGTTCATCATTGATTCCCCACAGGTCTAGAGATTTCTACCACACGTGCTACTGTCTGAGCGGACTCTCAATTGCACAGCATTTCGGAAACAAAGACCTCCATAATGAGCTGATCCTCGGTCGAGACGAGAACAGACTGGTAAGAGATATTAAAAATTCAGTTGAGCCCACCCACATAATGTATAATGTAAGAATAATGTATTTATATAACTACGTTTTCTCATATTTCTTCTTTTCAGGCACCAACTCATCCAGTTTACAACATCTGTCCAGAGAAGGTCGCCCAAGCGGTTGAACATTTCCACCGGTTACCTGTTCCACTTCAGACGGGAGCTACGTCAAGTGCGATGGACCAGTCATAGACTTTTCCTCTTTTTCTATTGTAAACATTTTTGGGGATTTGAGCTAGCTTGACCTAACGCAGAGGCATCTTTTGTAAATGCTGTAGCCAAATGTCCTTTGCTGGTCTGTACAGTATCTACAGATGGGGAAACACTCCGAGGGCCTGATATACTACAGCTTCAGCATGGGGTTATGGGTTTTAGCCAGTGAAAACAGTAGAGACTGACTAGGCAAGGTGTTTTTCATGCACTAGTCAGTGATTGATATTTTATTGCACTTACCAGCTTATTTTGGGCTTTGGCAAGCGTTTCCCAGAGAGCATGTGGCAGTAGGTTCTGAATAGAAATAAAGACTTGGATGAAAGTTTTGTTTTTATTTCTCGGTTGGTGGATTATGTATGATCTATATTCACTATGGGCAGTCCATTTCTACTTTAATGCTATTTGACAGATATGACTGAAACCTATATCGCAACTGTCAAATATGTGAAAATTGTCTTGGTACAACAAACTCTCATCTACTCAGCCATGACTACAGTTTACATTTTTGTAATTTTTTTTTTATTTTTATCACCTGTGCTGTTTAATGAGCATTACAACTGTATTCGATAATTTAATCATCATGCTTTTAATCTTAAAATGCTGGTATGAAGTATAAAAAAATGGCATTTCATCTTATTACATTAAAGGAACAGTTCTATCATTATTTACTCACTCTCATGTCTTTTCAAACCCGCATGACATTTTCTTTTGTGGAACACAAAAGGAGATTCAGCAGAATTGTTTTCCATAAATTAAAGTGAATGATGACTGAGGCTGGTTTTGTGTGTGTGTGTGTATTAAAGTATTCAATTCCATCAAATTTGTTCTCATCCAAATTTGTTTATTCAAATGGGGTGAGTAAAGGCCATTCACATCTCCTGATTTGTACCTTTGAATATGCAGAAATTTGATATTTAAGAGCTGTGATGGAGGGGGAAATTTTCAATTATTTCTTACACAAAGCGGTTGTATGGCTTCAGAGAAATTGATTATGGTGCACAAATAATATAGACCACTTTTGTGTCAGTTTGAGCTTAGCATCAATATATTTAAAAATATATATATTTTTTTCATGCCATACAGGTTTGAAACATGAGGCTGAGCAAAGAATGACAAAAATATATATTTAAATAAAAATATTTTAAATATGTAGAATATTATATATATATATATATATATATATATATATATATATATACACTCACCTAAAGGATTATTAGGAACACCATACTAATACTGTGTTTGACCCCCTTTCGCCTTCAGAACTGCCTTAATTCTACGTGGCATTGATTCAACAAGGTGCTGAAAGCATTCTTTAGAAATGTTGGCCCATATTGATAGGATAGCATCTTGCAGTTGATGGAGATTTGTGGGATGCACATCCAGGGCACGAAGCTCCCGTTCCACCACATCCCAAAGATGCTCTATTGGGTTGAGATCTGGTGACTGTGGGGGCCATTTTAGTACAGTGAACTCATTGTCATGTTCAAGAAACCAATTTGAAATGATTCGAGCTTTGTGACATGGTGCAGTATCCTGCTGGAAGTAGCCATCAGAGGATGGGTACATGGTGGTCATAAAGGGATGGACATGGTCAGAAACAATGCTCAGGTAGGCCGTGGCATTTAAACGATGCCCAATTGGCACTAAGTGTGCCAAGAAAACATCCCCCACACCATTACACCACCACCACCAGCCTGCACAGTGGTAACAAGGCATGATGGATCCATGTTCTCATTCTGTTTACGCCAAATTCTGACTCTACCATCTGAATGTCTCAACAGAAATCGAGACTCATCAGACCAGGCAACATTTTTCCAGTCTTCCAACTGTCCAATTTTGGTGAGCTTGTGCAAATTGTAGCCTCTTTTTCCTATTTGTAGTGGAGATGAGTGGTACCCGGTGGGGTCTTCTGCTGTTGTAGCCCATCCGCCTCAAGGTTGTGCGTGTTGTGGCTTCACAAATGCTTTGCTGCATACCTCGGTTGTAACGAGTGGTTATTTCAGTCAAAGTTGCTCTTCTATCAGCTTGAATCAGTCGGCCCATTCTCCTCTGACCTCTAGCATCAACAAGGCATTTTCGCCCACAGGACTGCCGCATACTGGATGTTTTTCCCTTTTCACACCATTCTTTGTAAACTCGAGAAATGGTTGTGCGTGAAAATCCCAGTAACTGAGCAGATTGTGAAATACTCAGACCGGCCCGTCTGGCACCAACAACCATGCCACGCTCAAAATTGCTTAAATCACCTTTCTTTCCCATTCTGACATTCAGTTTCACACCCCTAAAAGCATTGAAGCAACTGCCATGTGATTGGTTGATTAGATAATTGCATTAATGAGAAATTGAACAGGTGTTCCTAATAATCCTTTAGGTGAGTGTATAATTACATTTTTGAATATACCTTTTTATAGCTATGCCAAGCTCAAACATTTATGCCTGTTATAACATTGATGCACACCAGTAATGTTTTTTTCTAAGGCACATTTAAAAGAACTACTTAAATGTCCTAATTTAACTAAGGCCTAATCCTGGCTTAATCTAAGCCTTATCTGTGAAACCAGGGGCCTGTACCATGATGGTAGTTTAACAAACTCAGGGTTACAGGATTAGTTTCGAGTTGACAAAACCAAACCAATCTATTCAGGCTTTGCTGGTCCCGTGATGCTGATCATCAGCTTTCTCTGTCAACTCTGTCCTGAGTTTAGCAGTTTAGCTGTGACATCAGTATTGAACAGCCAATCACATGCTGTGGATCAGTGGAACTGAGATTCACTTCTCAAGAGAGAAGCAGTGAGATTCATTTCTCTCTTCTGCAGAATATTACATGATTGAAAATATTAAGAATTGAAACAAATTTACACAGCAAGAAGAAAATAGCGGTCTATAAAAGAGGACAACTTAAAGAGAAATCTTACTACGTCAATGCAAATAAAAATTATGAAGTTTAGTTGATATATAGAGAGAATTGAACATTTAAGCTCACATGTATTCATTTTTATAGCTTTAATTATTGATTTTAAAGCTTATTTGTATGACCTTTATATAGGCTATTAATGATTGATTAACTAAAATTATGTGTAATTGATAATGGGTATAATTACATAAATGATATCTAAATCATTCAAAATTATTATTATAAATAAGCATTGTTAAAAGCCAGACGCTTTAGTCTTTAAAAACCATTTGCTATGTGGTGACCTTTAATTTGGAGTAGAAACAGGGGGAGTGACTATTGCAGCAGAGGTGTGTCACTTTGCTCACAGCTGATTGGTCCAATTTCAGTTTGAGATCTCCTATCCAGAATATAACCTGCCCTGGAGCAGGTTAGCCATGGATCTTAAGTTACTATGGAGATGAACACTGCTAAAAGCCAAACCACTTTAATAGTACCTAAAACCCAGGATTGGCACAAACTAAGCTTAAACGTATCTGGTTAGCTAGCTACACCGGCTTCATGGTATAGGCCCCTTGAGTCAAAAAGGCTGAGAACCACTGGTATAAAAACCACACAGCATATGTAAAGGATAAAATAGTTTTATTTATATTCTCATTGTAAAGGTAGGCCTCAACTTGCAAGACAACTGTTGGCAGTATGTACAACATACCTGTAATTTCCATGGAATGGAATCAGAAAGAAAGACCTACTCAGTTTTACTAATGTCCTAAGTGGAAAATATGGTAAAAGATACACACACACACACACACACACACGCGCGCACTCACTCACGTCTCCTAGACACTCAAAATGCAACTTTTGCGGTGTGCAGCGGTCAAATTTCCAATAACATTTAGAACATTTACCTTTAAAAAAGTCACGACATGAATCTACTCTTTCAATATTGACTAGCTTTGTGGGGGGGGGGGGGGGGGGGGGGGGGATACATTTTGAACATTTATATTCCCAATATGGAGTGAAATACATAAAATACATGTTTGGGAGGCTCAGATGACAGATGCAAAATATATGCTTTTTCACTTTTTAACCCCCATTTTTAAAAGAAAAAAATAATCTTTTTTCCCCCAACCTGTAAACTTCACTACATCAGGCTAAAACAACAAATACAACACAAGCTCAGCAGCCTTCCCATAAAGAATGTTGGTTTTCTTTTCTTTTTTAAATAAGGGATTTTATCAATAACGTGTCAAAAAGTATTACTCATCCCATAGGTTTAACAAGGGGGTACATTGATAGATGCTTCAAAAACATTCCTTTATGGAAAAGTAACAAATATTTAGAAAGGCAAACCACTCGGGACAATTCAGCTATGGGTACGTTCTAAGCAGGCTTTAAGATATTCGACAAAAAATTATATTTTAAGCAGTGCTAGGAGTTGTACGCCTCATTCACCCCTTTGAATTTCCACCTGGAGGGATTGTGACAAGGGTACAAAAAAAACAAAGCATCAAGTCCTTAAGTTGCAAAGCTGCCTCATTTTGGGTTTAAATCATCGTTTGTTGTTGCGTGTGCCAGGACACAAGATGGACGAACAGAGTCGGAGAGGGAGGGAGAGTAAAAACAAGCCGTGTTTTCCGTGAGTGTTCTTCCCGTAACTGGCGTCCCTTGCTCTAGCAAACCTGGCGAAGAGGTTTCTTCAGGCGTGGGTTGACATTCACTGAAAGAGATTGATCAAGGTGGATTGGGGAGATTGAGGTACACAAAAAACAACAAGAAACAGGCCAATGCTGTGACTCTCCCTCCCCTCAGGAGAACTTTGTGGAGCGGGCCAAGGATCCGCTATTTAGCTATCCTCCCCGCGGTGCTTCTTCCGGGTACGCTGTTCCTCTGGCTCAGACTCCGAGCTCGAGTCGGATCCACCGTCGAAGGCTGACACAGCGCTCCCCTTGGGGTTGGTGTACAGGCTGCTGTCTGAAGAGGAGTAGTTGGCCTGAAGCTGCGTGGTCCCCTTGACTTTCTCCAGTGCCCGCACTGGAAATTAAAGAGACAACAGCCAAATTAGGCTTTTCCTTCAGCACACAAACCTACTGGCACAAATCACCGTGACCAGATAGCAAACCGCCAACAAAATAACACAATGACACCCACCTTGTTGCTCCAGCAGGGCGTTCTGCCTCTTCAGGTCGTCAATGTCCTGCTGGTGTGTGTGGTTTTTCCGTCGCATGTACTGGATGTACTCTGTGGCTTTGTCTAGGATTTGAGCTCGGGATGCCTGTTTGATAGATTGCTGTCAGCAACAAATGAAAAACTAGAATTTGACGCAAGGAATGCAGTTTCATTGCACATACATAAAGCACAAACCCATTTCATTTAAACAACCCTAATGAACACATACAAACAGCTTTTTTCTTATAGCTTGCTTTAAATTGACTAAGAAATTAAATACACTGCTGAACAATAACCAATAATGTATGGCCTATACTTTTCCTAATGACAATTTTATAATTGCTTAATGCACAAGTGTTTGTAGTACATAAAGTCATCATGGATTTTATACAATGTAAAATAGCATGTGTTTTTTAAAGCCACTCCAACCACAGAGAGTTTATCAGAATAAGGCAGAAAGAAAATACATTTTGTAGTTTCTATACTGAGAACCATAAAATTTAAATGGTATTGGTACCGACTACTGGAATTTTGGTAACGTGACGTCTCTACTGGATACCTTTGCCCATATAAGGTATTTCCTAGAATGT
The DNA here is from genome assembly GCA_039654625.1 of Rhinogobio ventralis. Classification (NCBI taxonomy): domain Eukaryota; kingdom Metazoa; phylum Chordata; class Actinopteri; order Cypriniformes; family Gobionidae; genus Rhinogobio; species Rhinogobio ventralis. The sequence goes on from CM077210.1 coordinate 22,649,125, forward strand.
CATAAGTTATTACTTCTATGAGTCAGTTTTAGACTCTGTGAGAGAGCACCCTCCGGCTTCAGGTATGAATTAAAATGAAAGTGTTATGAATTAAAGTGTTTAGAGTGCTGCATAATGCTTACATTGCTTCATTTTAGATAAAACGTCAGGTCATGAATAGACTTAGTCGCTTTGAATTTAAATCAGGATTTATTCACATTGGCCCATAAAAACCTCTATGGGAATATGCATATTCTAGGCCCATGGCTACACATTGGAAAATTTCGGCCAATACTGAAAAAGTTAAAAAATGTCATGCTATATGGCTGAGAAGCGATAATGGGCCGATATTAAAACACTACAATATGTCTAAAAAGGAACATTTAAAAATTGTTTTAAATGCTACAAGTGAGAGTCACAACATTATAATGTAAAGCATTAACATTGATATTAATTTTGAGATTGTTAAAGATTACATTTAACAGCATTAATAAATTATTTTAGATGAACTAAGTGAGAGTTAGGTGATTGCAAAAGCCATAAACTCACTAGAAAAAAAACAGTTTGAAAAGATTTATTTTTGAGATTCACAACTAAAGTAGTGTTTAAGATTAACTTTACCTTTGCCACTATCTAATGCTAACTTAATCAATGTAAAACAGAGCACAATTAAACATACAATATCAAGCAATACCAGAAAACGTACTCATATCTGCCGATAACAAATATTGTACCAATCTATTATGCCTCCCTAGTCATGTGACTCAAATTCTAATATACTAAAAATATAACAGAAACCATGCACCTTTGCATATATACCTAGAAGAAAAGTAGCTCTAGTTAGTCGGTTTATTTCATCCCTGTAGAGAAACTACATTTGCAACATGCTCACACAGACATTTAATATATCACAATTGGCATATACAAACAATTTAAAACAAATAAATCTAATTTAGGATTTAATATAAGATACCCAGACCAGCTGGCCATCAATCAACACCAGAAGATGAATTAAAAAATCTCTAACATTAGGGTCAAACAATTATTCTACTAAACTCTTGAGCTCTATTAGACACGAGACACACAAGAGGAAGGAGAAACCGCATATCCCCCTGTAATGGCTTCCTGGCACCACGCCTGTACATGGATCACTTCAATCAGTCTGGATCTACTCTGCTCTCAATTCTCATAACACTTTTCATTCACACCCCGACTCCAACTTAAAACTTCATGGAAATCCTAAGCTAATCAGCTCATGATCACATTTAAACTCATCACATTCAATAATCAGTTTCAGTGTAACACAGTAGACATTTCATTGACAAAAAGCACACAAAACAAACATCCTTTATGCCTACTTGTGTTCCTCATGATTTTACCAATGACATTTACCAACCTTTTCCCCTTGCAAGGCGGGAACGGAATCCCGAAGGCTGTGAAAGCTGTCTTTGATGTGGTCCCTACGTTTGCGCTCCAGCGCATTGTGATGTGCCCGTTTGTCTGCCTGCAATGAGAGAATCACAATGGCTTCAGCCTCTTCGCTTGTCATGGTGCCATTGGGTAACAGTGTTAGTCATAAGAAAAATTGTACAGTTCAACTAACAAACTTTTGTTTTATTTAATTTCAGACCTTTAAAATGCCAACAAAAACTTGATTCTATTCTATTGTTTTAATTAAGTGATAATTATAAAAACATTTCTGAGAGACTTGTAAGAGAAACAAGTTGCATGATGTCTGTTTTTTGCAGCATATTCTTTTGGACTGTTTGTCAGAGCATCCTAGCGCAATTTATTATAACTTCCTTTAGTTAATTTAAGACATACTAATATGTGAATTAAAAAATCTGTTAAAATAGAACAACAAAAAGATTGAAATCGCACTATCCCACAAAAAGCCTCTACGTTAGGCCTAGTTTTAGTGCCCTGAGACTGTTGCACTGAGAAAACAACATGGCCACTGGAGTCCAATGTCACTGGGCTTGGCCAAGACACTGTTATTACATAAAGGCACAGCTGTAAAACCTGTTTCGAATCCAGTGACTCATTAACAAGAGCCTCTTTTGCATTCCGTGGAAAAAAAGGGCAAAACGAAAGCAGTTATCCAAATGCTGAAGTGCCACCGGGCAGCACAAAGACATTCCAATGTCTACGCACCACCTGGAAAGGCGAGGTGTGGCCATAGTGTCACTGGCAGATCCAGGCTGTCTGTCTGATGTCGAAAAGGTGACACTGTACACTGCCAGTGTCAGGATTGAATTACATGCACGTGAGGTGACAGACTGCTCAACATGTCAAGGGCTATTCTGCACTCAAGTATAGTCAACTATACTTTGCATATGGCTTCTCCAATGCCATAATAATAATAATAATAATAATAATCACATTGTCTCCATTAAAATGTAAAAGGTGTAAAGGGCTATAAATTACATAAAAGAAAGCAAAATGACAAGCAGTATTGCTGTGGAAAACTTTGAATATACTCTACAACATGCATTCCTGTTGTCTTATGATCTCAACATCCTGATAAAAAAACTATTTCCTCCCAGCACAAAAAGAAGGGGGAGATAAACAGGACTTTAGGGACGTTGCAGACCTTGTGTCTCCAGTCTACCCAATGAAAATTCAAGGCTAGTAAAAACAAGCCTGCTTTGTGATGAGTGCTATTTTAAACATCACACTATGAACCCCACCGACCCACCTTACGAAGACTGACCGGTCACTACTTAAAGTGATAGTTCACTAAAAAACAAAACTTCTATCATCATTTACTCGCTCTCATGTCGTTCCAAACCTGTATGACATTCTACTGTGGAACACAGAACAAAAGTTTTTTTGTCCATTCAATGAAAGTCAATGAGGTCCAATGTCATTTTGGTCTGCATTAACTTCCATCATATTATGGAGAGTTCGAAAGATCTTTTTGTTCCACAGAAGTCATGCAGGTTTGGACTGATATGAAGAGTAGATGTTAAAAATGTCTATCTGAACATCAAAAAACATTTACTGGTTGGGAAGCCAAAAAATGGCAATGAAAATAACATTATTGTAGTGTTAAACTTCATGATGAAGGTAAAATTATTCTCAGTCTTAGTCTATGGTGTAAAGGGGTCTACAAGCCCATTCTCTAGAGAAACAGAGCAGCCAGAGTGCATGCTGAGCAAACAGGTTAGGGTTACATATGGGGGAAAAAATCCCTGTGCAGAAAGAAGTGCCAACTATAAATTGACACTTAAAATCTTTAAAATACATACTAAGATCGTTCTGGTTTGACTGTGGTCCCATCCCACAAAATCCCAAGACATGTCCAAATGCATGGAAAGCCAGGCCGTTTTAAGTTTTTGAAAATGCCCAAATTTCCATTTTATTAATTAAATTTTCTGAGAGACATTTAACAGAAGGTCACATCAGTTAAACTAAGCAATGAGAAATGTAGTTCAATCCATACAGCAGGTTCACGCACTTACTCAATCCTCTGGATTATCGTAATGTCATAGTGGCAAAAACAAAAGAAGTGTGCTTTAAATCGCATCGCAAATGCATGAGTAATGTAAGGCGTGAAGGCTTGACAGAAACCAAGTGCTTTAATTCACACTGGCTGGACTGGAATTTTACAGTTAATTTAAACTGATTTTTCACAAAAAAAATAAATGAACAGCTTCATGTTGATTTAAACCTGTACGACTTTAATACAGAATATAATAAAACTAATTATTTTTTAAAACAAAATATTGAGGACTGACAAACTTCTTAAAACCATTCACATGCATCTTTTCTCATTCTGCCAATAATCTTTTGCGTTTCACAGAAAGTCGTTTTGAACAGCACAATGACACATAAAATGACAGAAATATCCTAATTAGTTCTCACACATCTAGATTTAATTACAAACCATAACTTCACAAACACATACATACATATATATATATATATATATATATATATATATATATATATATATATATATATATATATATATATATATATATACATACATACATACATACATATATATATATATATATAATGTTTTATTTTATTTTTTTATTTCTCTTTTCCATGACTGTTTTGTATGTGTATTGATAATTCGGTAATATATATATATATATATATAATTACTTTGAAAATTAAAAAAAGAGGGGGGTGGGACGTTCCATAGGTTTAGGATTAATATTTAATGTTGCTTATTTATTCACACACAGTTTGATCTAATAAAAACAAGATCTCATTGGGGTAAAAGGCATGCATTACAAGTACACCCCTGCCGTAGTATGGACATCGTCCATTATGCCATGTACACCTGCTAGCGTCGCGACACACTAGAACGCTCGATTATAGAGAATTCATTCGTTGATTAAGACGCGAGCGTTCTAGCCTATCGCGCCGCGCATTCGCATTGTAGATGCGGCTCACTATAAGCCCTGCGCTCACGTCCCTCCCTCCTGCAGCAAGTGCCCTGCTGTCGAGCCGACTCAAAACAAGCAGACTGTGTTCCTCTGCTCGTGTTCTTCGAATCCACCACATCTACCCCATTTTAGGCTTGATTCTATCTTGTTTTGTCGTCCACAGATGCAAATTAGTTACGGCCATTTAGTACCTACCCGGAAATAAATTGTAGCTAATCTCAAAAAGAGAAGATATTTTCGGCATTAAAGGCTAAACTGGATTAATTGCTCCGCTTATTACGCACCACAGAGTGAAATCTCGGTGATTCTTCCTGTAAGAAAACAGAACAGAAAGTACAATTGTAGCTACAGCTGTAAGAGTGATACTTAACTGGCTATTGATGGATGCAATGCACTGTTTTAGTACATAGCATCGCAAATGTACAAATATGGAGACAAGTATAGACTCGAGCCCGTGTGTAATTGCTCATCGAGCTGGATAGTGTCATTAAACTGGCTAGAAAATTATTTCAAACGCTAGGTTGGCTAACTAGCTAACAGGCTAGCCTCGTATGAGGCTCAAGGATCGAAAATACAAGAGGTTTCACTCTCAAACATGCAGAGTACAAACACAAATAACTATACTCACATCACTATCGACCTCGATATCATCGTTGTCGCTCATTCTTCGGCGAAGTTAGATAAATCTACACGAAATGTTGTTGTGAAAACAACATGAAATGGGGCCCAAATCAAATGAACAAACAGGAGAGATTCACTGCTTACACGAAACGAGATCAACGGACTCTCCACACGTGACTCGCCTACACACGGACATTTACCGTGGCGTGTCACGTCTGTGATTGCGGCGCAAAGAATTGTAGGATCTGTTGTTTTTTTAGGACTATGCGGTCGGTCGATGTAACAATGAATCTATTATGTAGAACTACAACACCCAGTCAGTATTTCGGGGTGGCGCCTATACTTCGCGTTGAAGGAAAGCCCTTATAGTGGGAATGACTCGTGGTAATTGTAGTTCATTTTATGTCGCGCTACCAGCAAGACACGTGGAAAGTGCTCAGTGCCGTTTGTGGCTAATGCGCTTATTACTAATACTACAAATATGTGTAAGTAATACAACACTATAATTATTTCGTGCATTTTTAATATTCTTATTTCATTATTAATATTAGAATAATAATCTCACATGTTCATAGCCTTCTATATAGATAAATAGTGGTTGCGGTTTAAAACGAATCTAAATAAACTTAATTCCTACAGCTTGATTACTATTTAGTTACTCTTCTGAAATACTACATTTTGATTTCTTATTAATAAACTATATTTTAGATACTTAAACAATGCAAGTTGTCAAATAGCCCTTTTATTACATTTTTATGAAATTTAGGCTACTAAATAAAATCATGAGGTTCAAAATAAATTAGGGGGGAAAAACAGATAAAAACTTATGTATTTAACATCAAAAGAATGTCCAGATGTCAATGAAAAATACTCATAATTCTTACAAAATCGCTGAGAATAACAACATCATTTTTGCTGTTATGGCTGTGATTGTCAGAAAATTAAATCTGTATAAAGCAGTTTTTTTATTTTAAAAAGTATAAATGCCTAAATAATGGTTTTAATATTCTGACATACACTATTAATTATTACCAATAAAAATACATTTTGCTTAATAGTCAAAAAGGCTATATCTTATAATCTTATCACACATCTAGATAAAAACAGCAGACCATTATCCACATGCTGGTATTTTATAAGACCACAGAACTTTTATATTTTTTCTGAGTGACATGATTTAAAATTAAATCGTTCTGTACAGGTTATAAATAAACAGTCAATAATAAAGATCAACTGTCAGACTGCCTAAAAAGCAAGTCAGATGTCAAGTGTATTTTTCCCTCTCTCCTCAAAATAGTGCTACAGATAAGGAGCTTAAACAGTGGATTATAAGAGTTACTGGATCAGTAAAATGGTAAAAACAAGCACATCGTTGTGTTCACTCCCCCACAAGGTCAGAGTACCAAACAGGGGGACTCGTGCAAACACACCAATACTGTCACTGACCCTTTCTCATTACCCTATCTTTACTCTGACCCACCTTATACCAGAACAAATAATATACGTGACCCACCAGCACCCTTCTCCATACCTCATATATATAAACTAATAAGTCACCCAATTTTTTGGCTGTTATTGCATTTAAACATTCATTAACCAACTAACTTCTCATTAACTCATGCATAAGATTTATTTCCTTTTTAAATTATTCATATAAACCATGCACATTTTTTGAATCCATATTGTGCCTACTGTGGTCAAAGAATTTACACAAATGCACAACATTAGGTGTCAGTACTGGGAATGCATTGCAGTCCTAAGAGCAAAACCCCTTTCAGTGATTTTCACAATGTTCCATGCTAGTGCTGGATGTGGAGAAAAAAAAATAGACTACATATGAAGCGGGATGAAGGGTGGCCGCCCTAAAAAGCAGCTTTGTCTATGTGGCAGCTCACAGCTATGAGCTCAGACAATCTACGTGACCCACCAGCAGCACCCTTCCCCCATACCTCCTCAGGGGGGCTCTGCTTCACTGCAAGATTATTCTGTCCCACCCGTTTCCCTTTCAGAGACACGCAATGCCAGTGTATACATAAATATAAACACACACACACACACACACACTAAATCAGTCAAATGCAAAAATATGCATACTGTCATAACACTTAATAATGTAAAAAGTACCATTATATTAGACAAAAGCTTGCAAATACTTAAAACATGAGATAAATAACATAAGATTAGTAATTAAATTTTGATGTACCATAAAGTATAGTGGTGCACTTTTCAGATAATTTTATTTTTCATAGAATGTTTAGCAAGTATTTGATATTTAACACTAGATGGCACTAAGGGTATGCCTTAAAAGAATAAACTTTTCAGATTAAAATAATGTTTTTTTAAATGTTTTTAATAAGTGATCTTAAATCATTGGTAGTACTGTTATATAATATAATATCATTTAAAACACATAACTGGTCTTGATTAATTCATAGTACTGTTGTTGATCATATAATATGATAATATATCATTATAAATACATAACTGGTCTTGATTAATTCACAGTACTGTTGTTGATCATATAATATGATAATATATCATTATAAATACATAACTGGTCTTGATTAATTCACAGTACTGTTGTTGATCATATAATATAATAATATTATCATCATTGGTTTGATTCCTAATGTACCCTGGATAAAAGCGTCTGCCAAATGCATGTAAATTATAATAACTGGCTAGTTTTGTTTTCTGTAGTATTTTCTCCCTACACCTCTACTGATGTTAATGAGGAAAAGAAGATAACCTCTAGCCTTTTGCCTATAAAAAGACACCTTACATAAAAAAAGAGCTATTCAGTTGGTAGAGGCTGACTAACTGAAAATATACTATTTTGTTCTTTTGGATATACATTAGTTCTAGTTCTTGAATCATTTGGCTTATTGTGTGAGACTGAGTGCTGCATTGTGTAGGATGTGGTTACAGACAGTGGGTAGCAAAGAACACAAGAATCACAATTTTGCAAAGATTTCAGCTTTCAGGGTGACAAAGAATGTGGAAACTTATCAAAGAAATCATCATTCTGCATAACATAACAGCATTGGCTACAGAACAAAACATGGAACAGACAAACTCTCTGTTTCTGTTGGTGTGAAACTTTCAAGTAAAACATCAATAAATACCATCACTTTGGTAGTACAGGGTCGCATACATTTCTGAAAAAGGTTGATTTTATGTTGCAAGTGAGTATATTTTTAATGTTGTTCTCTTCTTTTCTCCAATGCTTTTCTCATTAAAGTTTCTATACTGATATACAGTGCATCCGGAATCCACATTTTGTTATGTTACAGCCTTATTCCAAAATGGATTAAATTCTTTATTTTTTTTTGTAACAACTGCGTGAAAAAAGCTGAGACAAAATCTATATGTGTGTTTGGTCATAACTGTTATTTTCTAACAGATCAGCGTACACTGTTTTGAGCTGTGTACAACTGCGTCTGTGTTCAGAAATTATAACATTATATTAAATGTAAATACGGTGAAAACAGTTATAAATAGCTTAGACCTTAAAGGGTTAAAGAACAAACGAAACAAAAAAAAACTGCACCAGATCAGAGGACAGATAGGAAACCACTATTTTTCACTCACTTGCTCACTCTGGCTTGCTAGAGAATCCTGCACATTCACTAAAGCACTACATGAATCAAAGGTAGGCTTGGGATTTATCTATCTACAGAAAAAACAAACATAGACTACTTTTAACAACTTTTATTGGATTACTTAAATGTTATTAGCATAGGTGTATTTTTTTGTGCTTGGGGGGAGGGGAGGGGGGCAGTCGAATTTAGCTTTTATATAGTGAATTTACAAATTCGCAATCTGTGTACCATTCAAGTAGTTTAATTGATTACATTGAGGTCAGAATCAAGCGCGAGGTTGTCATGGCAACCAGATACATCGCAAGCGAATTACTTGTGCTACGTCTATTTTTACTGCGCTAGCAATAAACACATTTTGTCAACAGAATCTCAATGTAGGCTTTTATTAAGCAAATCACGGAGTGAATTACTCAACCACTTTCTTTAAAACAAATATATGTAGGATTAAAGTTAAACGCACAATAGCAGGCACACACTTCATATTTAGTAAATCTGAATGAAAATGGACGATTACGCAGTTTATATTGTACAATCTATGTTTAAGTTTGGTTCTGTGTAAATTAAAGAACATTTGGATGTAAATGGTCATCTTCCTGGAATAAATGCAAGAGCCGCTACAACAGAGCGTCCTGCGGATCGATCACCTTTATGAGAGTGTTAGGATCCGGAGTCCTCAAGCACGGCATCAGCATCGGCTTCTTCATCTGACTTTATTTTGCTTAGGTCCATATTTGTCTGCAGGTGTACGTTGTAAAAATAATAATCGCTGAATACCCATTCACGCCACACTACAGAAAGCAGTAGGCTATTATCCGCCAAAATGCAGATTAGTCACGCCACAACTTCTTACGCAATTTAGAAAGTTTGATGTGATTTATTCGTTTACTTACAAAATAGCAATTTAACATGTATTAAAAACTACATTATATGCCTATTTACGTTTGACTTTAAAATATTATTATTAAATAATTGTTAGAAACAAGTATCTTAATTGCCTTTACACAGACTTTAACTTCCTTTCTCTTCGTTTGACACTTTTACTTACCTTTTCTCCTATCTCACAGCTTATGAAAAAAAAATGTCAAAAAGGCTGGTTACTATCAATCCAACCATCGAATCCAACTTTTCAAGCTTCTACAGGAATGTAAACACCACCACTCCAAGTGACTCTGCATTCAGTGACAGTGCAGACATGGTCATCCACTTCGGCCTAGTTATAATTCTTTTTATCACCATGGTGTCTCTTGGTTGCACATTGGAGATCTCAAAAATCAAGAATCATCTCACCAAACCCAAAGGGGTGGCGATTGCAGTTGGGGCACAATATGGAATAATGCCTCTCACAGCCTTCTGCCTAGCAAAGCTGTTTCAATTAGATACTATGGAGAGCTTATCTGTGTTAGTCTGTGGATGCTGTCCAGGAGGAAACATCTCAAACATATTTGCTCTGGCCTTTCAGGGAGACATGAACCTCAGGTAATTCTTGAGACAATAAATAGCCTACTGTCCCAAGGTAGAATAATGGGGAAAAGATGAGTTTCACCTTATTGAGAAATCTCCTGCAAAAATGCAATATCTATGGATTTTTAAAAAAAAAATCATTTGCAAAGCCAATTGGGCAATAACAGATCACTGACAATCAGCAAATCGTTGCATAAAGTGTTTGCATACCCTAGAGTGTTCCTTGTGGTACTTGGAATTTGAGTTTGATTTGTTAAACTATACAGCATTTCTATTTAGAAACCCTCAAAAAATAAAATAATTGCAGTTCATTTCATTATTTACTGTTTCATTCATTCCAATTCTGATTTGAGGAAAGAAAGCAAAACAGGATATTTTTGTCACGGCTGCAGCTATCCTCCAATGCTTTTCTCATTAAAGTTTCTATACTGATATACAGTGCATCCGGAATCCACATTTTGTTATGTTACAGCCTTATTCCAAAATGGATTAAATTCATTATTTTCCTCAAAATTCTACAAACAAAACCCCATAATGACAACGTGAAAGAAGTTTGTTTGAAATCTTTGCAAATTTATTCAAAATTTGTTCAAAAACAAAAAAATAACATGTACATAAGTATTCACAGCCTTTGCTCGATACTTTGTTGAAACACCTTTGGCACCAATTACAACCTCAAGTCTTTTTGAGTATGATGCTACAAGCTTGGCACACCTATTTTTGGGCAGTTTCTCCCATTCTTCTTTGCAGGACCTCTCATGCTCAATTTCAGATCTCTCCAGAGATGTTCAATCGGGTCTGGGCTCTGGATGGGCCACTCAAGGACATTCACAGAGTTATCCCAAAGCCACTCCTTTGTTATCTTGGCTGTGTTCTTAGGGTCGTTGTCCTGTTGGAAGATGAACCTTCTCCCCAGTCTAAGGTCCAGAGTGCTCTGGAGTAGGTTTTCATCAAGGATGTCTCTGTACATTGCTGCATTCATCTTTTCCTTGATCCTGACCAGTTCCCCACAGCATGATGCTGCCACCACCATGCTTCACTGTAGGGATGGTATTGGCCAGGTGATGAGCGGTGCCTGGTTTCCTCCAGACACAACGCTTGCCATTCAGGCCAAAGAGTGCAATCTTTGTTTCATCAGACCAGAAAATTTTGTTTCTCATGGTCTGGGAGTCCTTCAGGTGCAAACTCCAGGCGGGCTGTCGTGTGTTAGCTTTTATATAGTGAACTTACAAATTCGCAATCTGTGTACCATTCAAGTAGTTTAATTGATTACATTGAGGTCAGAATCAAGCGCGAGGTTGTCATGGCAACCAGATACATCGCAAGCGAATTACTTGTGCTACGTCTATTTTTACTGCGCTAGCAATAAACACATTTTGTCAACAGAATCTCAATGTAGGCTTTTATTAAGCAAATCACGGAGTGAATTACTCAACCACTTTCTTTAAAACAAATATATGTAGGATTAAAGTTAAACGCACAATAGCAGGCACACACTTCATATTTAGTAAATCTGAATGAAAATGGACGATTACGCAGTTTATATTGTACAATCTATGTTTAAGTTTGGTTCTGTGTAAATTAAAGAACATTTGGATGTAAATGGTCATCTTCCTGGAATAAATGCAAGAGCCGCTACAACAGAGCGTCCTGCGGATCGATCACCTTTATGAGAGTGTTAGGATCCGGAGTCCTCAAGCACGGCATCAGCATCGGCTTCTTCATCTGACTTTATTTTGCTTAGGTCCATATTTGTCTGCAGGTGTACGTTGTAAAAATAATAATCGCTGAATACCCATTCACGCCACACTACAGAAAGCAGTAGGCTATTATCCGCCAAAATGCAGACACAACGCTTGCCATTCAGGCCAAAGAGTGCAATCTTTGTTTCATCAGACCAGAAAATTTTGTTTCTCATGGTCTGGGAGTCCTTCAGGTGCAAACTCCAGGCGGGCTGTCGTGTGTTTTACTGAGGAGTGGCTTCCATCTGGCCACTCTACCATACAGGTCTGATTGGTGGAGTGCTCCAGAGATGGTTGTTCTTCTGGAAGGTTCTCCTCTCTCTACAGAGAAACCCTGGAGCTCTGTCAGAGTGACCATCAGGTTCTTGGTGACCTCCCTGACTAAGGTCCTTCTCCCCCGATCGCTCAGTTTGGCCAGGCAGCAAGCTCTAGGAAGAGTCCTGGTAGTTCCAAACTTCTTCCATTTGTGGATGATGGAGGCCACTGTGCTCACTGGGACCTTCAATGCTGCAGAAATTCTTCTGTACCCTTCCCCAGATCTGTGCTTCGATATAATCCTGTCTCTGAGGTCTACAGACAATTCCTTGAACTTCATGGCTTGGTTTGTGCTCTGACATGCACTGTTAACTGTGGGACCTTATATAGACAGGTGTGTGCCTTTCCAAATCATGAACCAATCAACTGAATTTACCACAGGTGGACTCCAATTAAGTTGTAGAAACATCTCAAGGATGATCAGTGGAAACAGGATGCACCTGAGCTTAATTTTGAGTGTCATGGAAAAGGCTGTGAATACTTATGTACATGTGATTTTTTTCGTTTTTTATTTTTAATACATGTGCAAACTTTTCACGTTGTCATTATGGGGTATTGTTTGTAGAATTTTGAGGAAAATAATTAATTTAATCCTGTAACAAAGTTCGTTTGTTCCAGGAAGAAGGAGGCGGGAAACCGGCAAACATTTAAAACTTTAATCAAACAAATAAACAAAATGAAAAATCACCGCGGCAGCCCCTCACGGACGACTGCCGCGCACACACACAAAACCAACGTAAACAAAAACACAACATAAGTCCAGGCCTGGCCCTCTCTCGTCTTGCACTGTCGTCGCTCCTCCTTTTATGCTCCCGTCACTCCTCCGTGAGACGAGACCGGTGTGGCGCGCAGCTGGAGCTCATTATCGCTCGTCACCGGCCCGTTCTCACGGTCCCTCACCTCACCGCTCGCCACAAATCCATTTTGAAATAAAGCTGTAACATAACAAAATGTGGAAAAAGTAAAGCGCTGAATACTTTCCGGATGCACTGTATAGCCTATATTATACAAACAGAGCTTCAATTTTCTTCAAATTTCAACATCTCGTTGGAATTATTTAATATATATTATCATATATATACACTGAACAAAATTATAAACGCAACACTTTTGTTTTTGCCCCCATTTTTCATGAGCTGATCTCAAAGTTCTAAGACCTTTTCTATGTACACAAAAGGCCTATTTCTCTCAAATATTTTGTACAAGTCTGTCTAAATCTGTGTTAGTGAGCACTTCTCCTTTCCTGATCAACCTGATCAACTCTATGCGAAAGAGATGTGTTGCACTGTGTGAGGCAAATGGTGGTCACACCAGATACTGACTGGTTTTCGTTAACCAAACAACAAAGGACAAAGAAATCAATGCTCCTGACTCAAATTTTGTACCTGAAAACTACTGTTAGACCTACCTGAAAACCTAAAAAAACACTGTTTATTTCATTTATATATTTGTTATATTGAATTTAATTGTGAAATAATTGGAATTGGATCATTTGTTCTTATTTTATTACTGACTGTTTAATTGTCTTTAATAATGTTTTATATTTACATTAATTAAGCTAGTAGTTTCTGCAATAGAATCAAAACTGTAATAGTGAATTGTGATATTTCACTGGTATCTAGTTCTAGTTCTATTATTTATAAAGCACATTTAAAAACAAAGTGCTGTACAAGTCAGATAAACACAACAGAAAACTAAGTAACACATAATAAATAAGACCATCAACATAATTTAAAAGCTAAAGAAAACAAATAGGTTTTCAAGAAAAATTTAAAAAGTGATAGGGAGGGAGCAGCCCTAAGTTGTGCTGGCAGGCTGTTCCACAACCTAGGTCCCACCACCGAAACATCTAAACATTTGAACCACTGATCCAACCAGGCCAATAGAAAAAAAAATCCTTAGCATTGAGCCCTGCTGAAGCCGCTCTAAATATGCACCGTGCTATTAAATGAAAGATAAAATATGATAGAGCAATGAAAGTAACAGAAGCTTGTACAATACATTTTAACAGATATAATTAAGCATGAATAAACTGAAGGAAATATACATTTGCTAAACAAATTAAACCAATGAATATGATTCATATTCTTTTGTTTTATCTACCTTATATATTTAAAAACTACAAATGCAGTATAAAGATACAGGTATCTGTATCGGTATCAGCGAGTACCAAAAAATAGAGTTTCTGTATTGGCCTAGTTATGGAAAAAGTGTTATCGGTGCATCCCTAGTAGTTGCCCACTGCTTAAGTCATGCAGGTCAGGCACAAATAAAATGTACATACTTGCCGTTTAAAGACAGGCTACAGATCCTGTGGATTCACCTAATAATGCTTACCATTACACTGAACCTAACATAAGCTTCTTGTATTTTTCCAGTGAGCTAGTGAGTATACTGGAGACCCAAAATGAGACTGTATTGTTCATGTTAGTGAAAACAGAAAGAAAAAAATGTAGAGAATGTATTTTATCACTTAGCTCCTTTACTGAACACCATTATAACATAATTGAAGACTTTACACTGTTGATGGATGGATCAAATTAAAACACGTTTTTTTAGTGTGTCTGACATATATTTTTTAATTTAACAATTTTTTTCCTCTCTCTCTCTCAGTATTGTTATGACTACATGCTCCACAGCACTGGGATTTGGTATGATGCCCCTCCTGCTCTACCTATACAGCCAGGGTTTCCCAAACCTGGTGCAGTATGTTCCTTTCACTAGCATCACTTTTGCCCTGATTCTGATCCTGGTGCCCTGCGGTATTGGGGTCCTGATCAACTACAGAGTGCCCCAGTATTCTAAGATCATCATCCAGGTGTGTGTTAATTCATGCATGGATACTTTAACAATTTCTAGATTGTAATAAGCTGAAATAAAAAAAAATAGGTCCTATGTTCCCCAGTTCAATGGTCTGTTAACATACATTAAGTAAAACTCCCACGATGACGAGTGTGACTGTAACAGTTATGTTCAGTTTCATTTTCATGGACTTTTAGTTTGTTTCCTTTGTTTTAGTTTCTCGCCATTATCTGTTGTCATGGAGATTAATTTGAACGAGCACAGCTGTCTTCACTTAGTTAATTATCCCTATGTATTTAAGTCCTTCAGTTTGTTTCGGTCCTTGTCCAGTATTGTTCGTGTTATGTTCGTGTTATGTTTGATACGCACTGTCTCGTTCTGTTTGGAAGCAACCTGACTTTTGTTTAATAAATATCTACTCTATTTTGGAAATTTAACCGTCTTCATTGGACCTGAAGCATGACAGAATTCTGGATCCAAAAAACGTCCTACCTATCAACTTTAAAGGGCAGAAGAAAGGAAGGATTATTTTTCTTTTTCAGTGTGGCCCGCAACAGACCCTGAGCCTGAGCTAATGCCCATGAAGGAGCCTGAGCCTCATCACGAGTCTGACCATTTGTGTGAGCCAGCAACGCCCGTACCAGTGGGAGTCG
Organism: Rhinogobio ventralis; assembly: GCA_039654625.1. Classification (NCBI taxonomy): domain Eukaryota; kingdom Metazoa; phylum Chordata; class Actinopteri; order Cypriniformes; family Gobionidae; genus Rhinogobio; species Rhinogobio ventralis. Next base: position 22,664,703 of record CM077210.1, read on the forward strand.
TATAACTGGAAACTGAAGTAAGCTTGATTGACTGATTGGAAATCTGAGGATGTGCTACCCACCTAACCCTGCCCTGAACTTTCTGTGCCCTCATCATCGCTGGTTCTACCCAGCCCTGAATTATCTGTGCCCTGATCATCGATGTACTGCCCAGCCCTGAATCGTCTGTGCCCTCATCACCGCTGGTCCTACCCAACATAAAGACTGTTTCATCACCCTGTATGGACACTGTTATCATTGCTGACCCCTTCCAACCTCCCTCTTTCAAAAAATCCCTCTCCAACCTCTCCTCACTGCAAAATTCAGCCAGTCCTTCAGCCCCGCCTCAGCTGGTTTCCTTCAGCCCTTAGTCTTCTCCCCTAATGCCTTGCTATATGGATAAGCCTCGGGTCTTGTGGTCGCCAGCTTCGCCCAGGCAGGTGGATCCCCCAGCACCGCATCCGGCCGCTGATCCAATCACTCCACCTCGGCCCGTCGACCTGTCGGCTTCACCCTGGCTCCTCTCTCCCTCCGCTCCACCAGAGACCTTTGGCCTTAAGGCTACCCCAGGCTCCCTCGTCCCTCCCGCTTCAGTTTGGTCAGCTGTCACCCTACCTGTGGCATTCCCGCCGGCTTCGATTGGTCCTCTGTCGCACCAGCTCTGACTCAGACCTCGGGCACCCTGGTTCCACCTCAGGCGCTCGTCACTGCGGCTTCGCCTTGGTCTCCAGAACCGTCTGTGTCGGCCATCCCCATCTGCTCTCCGCTGCGCCCACTCCGTCATGGCTTATCCCTCCATCGAATCCGCCATGGAGTTTCATCCTGGCTGTGCTCTGGGTCACCACCTGGCCACTCCTCCCATCTTCGCCTCTCTGGGTGCTACCACTATCATCAGCACCCTGGCTACTTCCACCAGGGTTTCCTCCTCCACCAGCCCATTTTACGGCGCGAGGCTGCGCCTTCCTGAAGGGAGGCGTTCTGTAACAATTATGTTCAGTAATTTTTATTTTCATGGACTTTTAGTTTGTATTCCTCAGTTACCTGTTTCCTTTGTTCTAGTTTCCCGCCATTATCTGTAGTCATAGAGATTAATTTAACGAGCACAGCTGTCTTCATTTAGTTAATTATCTCTATGTATTTAAGTCCCTCGATTTTTCAGTCCTTGTCTAGTATTGTTTGTGTTATGTTTGATACACGCGGTCTCATTCTGTTTGGAAGCAACCTGACTCTATTTTGTAAATCCTAACCATCTTCATCTTTATTGGACCTGAAGCGTGACAGTGACACTGAATAAACAAGAAGCTAACACTATGTGGGGACATCTTTTGTTCTTGATCACACAAAATTCCTGATCCCATGGAGTATTATTGAAATGACTGGATTTTGCCTGTGAAAATGTTCTAAAGGACAATAATGTCTCCGGTTACCAACATAACCTCAGTTCCCTGATTCTATGACGCAATGGGAAAACACTTTTCTCCTAGAAATACTGAACACTGATTTCACCCTAATGGCATTCAAGCACACAAGTTAGGGAACAACATTTTCTCAGAATCTTTCTACTGAACAAGGCAGATTACAGCGAACAGTGCTCAGCATATGCAAAGCAAATGGCCCTAAGCACAACGTCTCACAGTAAAAATACAAATAGTAGAATAACAAGTTACATAGCATCATGTCTCGCAACAGTATGAATCCGGTGTTAAAACACTGCAGTGAGGACTACCGGACCAGCGTTTCAGGGGTTCGGTGTAAATGGGTTGGCTAAACTGTGGCAGCACTGGCACTGCATTGTTATGATAAACATAGTAGTGGACCTGATTGAAACACTGCGCACGTCTCACGCCTCGTAGAAACTTGACCACCAGGTCATTCCTGTCAACTGACTGACAGTTAACCTTGCTGTGAAACTGAGGCAGAGTAACTAACGCTGGCGGGCTCTGCTGAGTGGCCAGATGTGCAGATTCCACAATTCTGGATTGGGATGCCAGATTAAGCCCTTTGCTTGAGAGAGGTTCTTCCTTATTGGTATGGACCGTGTACTCATGGATGGATAGGCACTAAGCCGGTGTGAGCTCACCAATAAACTAAAAATAAGAAAGTATACTTTTAGTCTCCTTTTTATATACTTCTCAGAAATATACTTAAAATTGCACTTAAGTATACTTGACTTATACTGACAGTTTAATACTTGGCTTGTAATGGTGTTTAATCTTTTGATTAAGTAGCCTATTAAATATATATATATATATATATATATATATATATATATATATATATATATATATATATATATACACAGGTGCTGGTCATATAATTAGAATATAATCAAAAAGTTGATTTATTTCACTAATTCCATTCAAAAAGTATAACTTGTATATTATATTCATTCATTACACACACTGATATACACTCACCTAAAGGATTATTAGGAACACCATACTAATACTGTGTTTGACCCCCTTTCACCTTCAGAACTGCCTTAATTCTACGTGGCATTGTTTCGACAAGGTGCTGTAAGCATTCTTTAGAAATGTTGGCCCATATTGATAGGATAGCATCTTGCAGTTGATGGAGATTTGTGGGATGCACATCCAGGGCACGAAGCTCCCGTTCCACCACATCCCAAAGATGCTCTATTGGGTTGAGATCTGGTGACTGTGGGGGCCATTTTAGTACAGTGAACTCATTGTCATGTTCAAGAAACCAATTTGAAATGATTCAAGCTTTGTGACATGGTGCATTATCCTGCTGGAAGTAGCCATCAGAGGATGGGTACATGGTGGTCATAAAGGGATGGACATGGTCAGAAACAATGCTCAGGTAGGCCGTGGCATTTAAACGATGCCCAATTGGCACTAAGGGGCCTAAAGTGTGGCAAGAAAACACCCCCCACACCATTACACCACCACCACCAGCCTGCACAGTGGTAACAAGGCATGATGGATCCATGTTCTCATTCTGTTTACGCCAAATTCTGACTCTACCATCTGAATGTCTCAACAGAAATCGAGACTCATCAGACCAGGCAACATTTTTCCAGTCTTCAACTGTCCAATTTTGGTGAGCTCGTGCAAATTGTAGCCTCTTTTTCCTATTTGTAGTGGAGATGAGTGGTACCCGGTGGGGTCTTCTGCTGTTGTAGCCCATCCGCCTCAAGGTTGTGCGTGTTGTGGCTTCACAAATGCTTTGCTGCATACCTCGGTTGTAACGAGTGGTTATTTCGTCAAAGTTGCTCTTCTATCAGCTTGAATCAGTCGGCCCATTCTCCTCTGACCTCTAGCATCAACAAGGCATTTTCGCCCACAGGACTGCCGCATACTGGATGTTTTTCCCTTTTCACACCATTCTTTGTAAACTCTAGAAATGGTTGTGCGTGAAAATTGCTTAAATCACCTTTCTTTCCCATTCTGACATTCAGTTTGAAGTTCAGGAGATTGTCTTGACCAGGACCACACCCCTAAATGCATTGAAGCAACTGCCATGTGATTGGTTGATTAGATAATTGCATTAATGAGAAATTGAACAGGTGTTCCTAATAATCCTTTAGGTGAGTGTATTTCAAATGTTTATTTCTTTTAATTTTGGTGATTATAACTGACAACTAAGGAAAATCCCAAATTCAGTATCTCAGAAAATTAGAATATTACTTAAAACCAATACAAAGAAAGGATTTTTAGAAATCTTGGCCAACTGAAAAGTATGAACATGAAAAGTATGAGCATGTACAGCACTCAATACTTAGTTGGGGCTCCTTTTGCCTGAATTACTGCAGCAATGCGGTGTGGCATGGAGTCGATCAGTCTGTGGCACTGCTCAGGTGTTATGAGAGCCCAGGTTGCTCTGATAGTGGCCTTCAGATCTTCTGCATTGTTGGGTCTGGCATATCGCATCTTCCTCTTCACAATACACCATAGATTTTCTATGGGGTTAAGGTCAGGTGAGTTTGCTGGCCAATTAAGAACAGGGATACCATGGTCCTTAAACCAGGTACTGGTTGCTTTGGCACTGTGTGCAGGTGCCAAGTCCTGTTGGAAAATGAAACCTGCATCTCCATAAAGTTGGTCAGCAGCAGGAAGCATGAAGTGCTCTAAAACTTCCTGGTATACGGCTGCGTTGACCTTGGACCTCAGAAAACACAGGGGACCAACACCAGCAGATGACATGGCACCCCAAACCATCACTGACTGTGGAAACTTTACACTGGACCTCAAGCAACGTGGATTGTGTGCCTCTCCTCTCTTCCTCCAGACTCTGGGACCCTGATTTCCAAAGGAAATGCAAAATTTACTTTCATCAGAGAACATAACTTTGGACCACTCAGCAGCAGTCCAGTCCTTTTTGTCTTTAGCCCAGGCAAGACGCTTCTGACGCTGTCTGTTGTTCAAGAGTGGCTTGACACAAGGAATGCGACAGCTGAAACCCATGTCTTGCATACGTCTGTGCGTAGTGGTTCTTGAAGCACTGACTCCAGCTGCAGTCCACTCTTTGTGAATCTCCCCCACATTTTTTAATAGGTTTTGTTTTACAATCCTCTCCAGGGTGCGGTTATCCCTATTGCTTGTACACCTTTTTCTACCACATCTTTCCCTTCCCTTCGCCTCTCTATTAATGTGCTTGGACACAGAGCTCTGTAAACAGCCAGCCTCTTTTGCAATGACCTTTTGTGTCTTGCCCTCCTTGTGCAAAGTGTCAATGGTCGTCTTTTGGACAACTGTCAAGTCAGCAGTCTTCCCTTGTGTAGGGAAGATTGTGTAGCCTACAGAACTAGACTGAGAGACCATTTAAAGGCCTATGCAGGTGTTTTGAGTTAATTAGCTGATTAGAGTGTGGCACCAGGTGTCTTCAATATTGAACCTTTTCACAATATTCTAATTTTCTGAGATACTGAATTTGGGATTTTCCTTAGTTGTCAGTTATAATCATCAAAATTAAAAGAAATAAACATTTGAAATATATCAGTCTGTGTGTAATGAATGAATATAATATACAAGTTTCACTTTTTATATGGAATTAGTGAAATAAATCAACTTTTTGATGATATTCTAATTATATGACCAGCACCTGTATATATATATATATTTTTTTTTTTAACATAGTTTTACACAGTCTTATTAATCTTACATTGTTTGAAAATATTGATTAGAATATTGATATAAAACAGATATGTTCCTAATTCTGCGTATCAAAATTTTTGTGTAGGCTAGTCCACTGGTAGTGTACATAAGAATTTACTTAAAATCTACTTTACTCTTTAAGCTATAATAAAATGTTTTTAAAATTATTTAAAGTACAGTTAAAGGTATAAAACATTAAATCTACATTTGAACATAGTAGTATACTGAAAGTGCAAAACTAATATATAAATGTAAACTAAGTATAATGTTACGTTCACTTAAAGAAAACGTACAAGTATACATTACTACTTAACTAGTAGTTTACTGAGAGTACAATTCAAAGTGTATTTTCATAAACTAAAAAAAAAAAGGTACTACTTGTATTAAAATAGTAAACTACTAGTATACTTATAAGTTCACTTGTTTACTACTGTTACACTTACATATACTAAAAGTGGGTCAATTTAGTCCCAAGCAGTATTGAAATAGTACACTTATAAGTTTACTACTAGTACAGTGTTACGGTGTGTAGTGCAGCAGGGAAGAGAAGATCCAGGGCTTCCACAAAGACGGGTTTTTATTTCCAAAGGGAAACAGAACACGACACACATAGGCATAACATAAGAACGGACAAGGTGTGCAGGGAAGTGAGATCAATATAAAGGGAGTGCTAATGACGATGACCAGGTGCAGGGAATCCAGGGAGAGTGGGAGAGATGAGGAGTGAGTGATATCAGGTGTGAGACAGGGAGGATCATGGGAAATGGAGTCTAGGACAGGCGTGGATTGTAACATTACTTCCCCCTCCCAGTAGGCGCGTCCTCGCGCCTTAGATGAAACACCGGGGAGGGGGGGTGGGCGCCCTGGAGACCTACACGCAGGTGCGGGGGAGGTGCAGACAGGTACAGAGGCGGCCATGGCGGGTCAGGGCGGGTCAGGAGCCTTGGGCGGCCATGGGGGAACGGGAAGGGGAACGGGAAGGCCCGGAGCGGGAACGGGGAGGCCCGGAGCGGAATCCGGGAGGCCCGGAGCGGAATCCGGGAGGCCCGGAGCGGGAACGGGGAGGCCCGGAGCGGAATCCGGGAGACTCGGAGCGGGAACGGGAAAGCCTGGAGCGGAATCCAGGAGACTCGGAGCGGGAACTGAGGCGGCAGGATCGCTCCAAAAGTCTATCAACCAGAGGTCCTGTGGCTCTGGCGTGGCGGCGGCCATCTTAGCCGGAGACGAGGGCTCTGGCGTGGCTGCGGCCATCTTGGCCGGAGACGAGGGCTTGGCATTGGCCCTCCTTCTCTGCCATTTGGGTTTGTGGACAGGCAGGACAACACGGGAAGGCCCACTGGAGGGATATGTGGAGGGAACTGGCTGTGGGTGAACTGACCAGGCCGCGTGCTTCTCTGAGGAGACCGGACGAGGAAGACACTCATTCTCTTGAACCTCTTCAATTTCGAAATTGGAACAATTTAAACAGAGAATCAGATTCATCGACTCGACTAGGGAAAAGGAACAGGCAGGTTCAATATATCGAATAGTGTCCTCGTCCAGGCCCATCAGAAAACACGCGTTAAGTGGTGCATCTGGCCAGTTCACCAAAGAAGACAGCTCAGCGAATTCCTCCACGTACCTCTCCAGCGGGCGACCGCCCTGCCTGAGACCCCACAGGCGATCCACCGCTGACGTGTCTTTAAGGGGGGACACGGGAGAGATCGGGGTCAGGAAGATTCCCATCTTCACAGCAGTCCTGGCAGTTTTTGGTCCGTTCTTCTGTTACGGTGTGTAGTGCAGCAGGGAAGAGAAGATCCAGGGCTTCCACAAAGACGGGTTTTTATTTCCAAAGGGAAACAGAACACGACACACATAGGCATAACACATAAGAACGGACAAGGTGTGCAGGGAAGTGAGATCAATATAAAGGGAGTGCTAATGACGATGACCAGGTGCAGGGAATCCAGGGAGAGTGGGAGAGATGAGGAGTGAGTGATATCAGGTGTGAGACAGGGAGGATCATGGGAAATGGAGTCTAGGACAGGCGTGGATTGTAACATACACAGTGATATTAGTATACTTACTACATAAAGTTCACTTAAAAATATACTTGAACATTACTAAAGTATACTTCATAAAATGAACTTGAAGTATACTTTTTCGTAAGGGATGCTTATAATAAACAGAACGTTTGTATATTAATGTGGTGTGAACGCTAATATATTTATCATTAAAGTTATCATTCTTAACTCTGTTTGTTTTTTGCTATATAAATAGCTTTAAACCAGTGGTCTCAAACTTAAACTGTGCAGGACTGTGGCCCTCCAGGAACTGAGTTTGGACCACTGTTCTAAACAAAGCCAAAACAAAACATTGTGCTTCTCCCAGCAGCATATTGTAGTGGTGTTTCAAGTGAATGATTCCTTTACGCGGTTATAGGCTGTGTCTGAAAGCTGAAAAAGGCTGCCTCTGGACTAGGTTAAGCTCCACCCATTACGTCCAGAGACGGGGAGCTGGATGCCATTTGGCTCTTAAGTGAGCACCACTTGCTCTAATCCTAACTTTAAAGGGATAGTTCGCCCTATGAATTACCCTATGATTTATTCACCCTCAAGCCATCCTAGGTGTATATGACATTCTTTCAGACGAATACAATCGGAGTTATATTAAAAAATGTCCACCTAGGATGGCTTGAGGGTGAGTAAATCATGGGCTAATTTAAATTTTTTGGAGTGAACTAACCCTTTAACCCTAAACCTAAATTAGGTCAAGCTCCACCCATTTGACTCTGCAGTGAGCATCACTTCAAAAAATCCCCACCACAAATAGACTTGAACGCGGAAACACAGACATACGTAGAATTACAGTTATTATGAGATTCCAACCTATGGCTACCAAGTGTTTATTCCCTCACAGAATACAATTTGTAAACTTTTTTGAAAGCTCTGACTTGTCATCTGGTAATTATGGTAATTCTGACATGTTGTGAAAAAACAATATCACTATATCAACAAGAACGCTGTATTGTAACGGATAAATCCTCTGGCTACATGCCATAAGCATGCCAGACAAATTCTATGAATTATAAGCATGTTCTACAACTATTTTCCTGTTTTTTTCCCTGTTGGCTTGTAGGTTGGGTTGATGGTGATGCTGATCTCCTGTGTTGTCATTGGTGTTTTTGCTGGTATATCTGATGGAGGAAAAATTTTCACAGTGCTATCTCCACAACTTACAGCCATAGCAGTATTGATGCCATTGATTGGATTCATATGTGGATATATCCTGTCCACTCTGTTCAAGATGAATGCACCGTATGTATTTCCACTGGAATATGAAATTGTATTGTATCTGGCCAAATCCATTATCAAGATTGATTATTGTTCAGTCACAGTGCATTTTTCTTAAGTTTGATGTTCATTTGTGTCCTTGGGTCCTCAGTTGCAGACGGACTGTTTGTATGGAGGTAGGCTGTCAGAATGCCCAACTGTGTACCACAATCCTGAAGTTGGCCTTCCCTGCTGAGCTCATTGGTCAGCTGTATTTCTTTCCTGTCATCTACATTGTGTTCCAGATAGTCGAGGCTCTTATCTTCATAGTCCTGTTCAGATGCATTCAGAAGCTGAGACCATCTCAAAAAGGTACATGAAGTCCATTAAACTTACAGTCATGTGAATTCTATGGTTTTATATATCAGGACATAATAAAAAATCATCTGGTCCTTGACGGGTATTAAAATGAGTAAATACAACCTCTGATGATCAGCAACACATGCCACCATGTCATTATTTATTTAACAAAAACTAGGCCAAAATAGAAAAGCCATAGGTGAAAAACTAAGTATACCCTTACTGCTTCCATAGGAATTAAGAGGGTAAGTAGCAGTCAGGCACTGCTAATCAAATGTCTTTGATTAACTGATCATCAGCAAGTGTGAGAAACTCTATAAAAGCAGAGGTTTTGGTAGTTTGCTGGTCTGGAGCATTCAGGTGTGTGTTAACACAATGCCAAGGAGGAAAGACATCAGTAATGATATTAGAGAAGCATTTATTGCTGCCATCATTCTGGGAAGGGTTATATGGACATTTCCAAACCATTTTAAGTCCATTATTCTACAGTAAGGAAGATTATTCACAAGTGGAAAACATTCAAGATAGTTGCCAGTCTTCCAAGGAATGGACAACCCAGCAAATTCACCCCAAGGTCAGACCGTGCACTGCTCAGTGAAATTGCAAAACACCCAAGAACTACACCTCAGACTCTACAGGCCTCAGTTAACATGTTAAATGTTAAAGTTGATGACAGTACAATTAGAAAAAGACTGAACAAGTCTGGCTTGTTTGGAAGGGTTGCCTAAAAAGAACATGGCAGCACAGCTTAGGTTTGCAAAGTTGCATCTGAACAAACTTCAAGTCTTCTGGAACAATGTCCTTTGGACTTAGAAAGACAAGACCAAAGGGGAGATGTTTGGCCATAATGTACAGCGCCAAGTTAGGTGAAAACTAAACACAGTATATCAGCACAAACACCTCATACCAACTGTCCATCATGCTGATGGAGGGTTGATGATTTTTGGCTTGTTTTACAGCCACGGGACCTGGGCACCTTGCAGTCACTGAGTTGACCATGACCAAAGTATTCTAGAGTCAAATGTGAGACTATCCTACAGCTAAAGCTTGCCGAAATTGGGTGATGCAACAGGACAATGATCGCAAGCACACCAGCAAATCTACAAAAGAATGGCTGAAAAAGAAAAGAATCAAGGTGTTGTACTGACCCAGTCAAAGTCCAGACCTCAACCTGACTGAAATGTTGAGGTGGGACCTTAAAAGAGCTTTGCATAAACAAATGCCCTCAGTGAACTGAAGCAATGTGGTAAAGAAGAGCGGCCCAAAATTTCTCCAGAACAATTTGAAAGACTGATACTGTCATACAGAAAACGATTCCTGCAATTTATTGCTACTGAAAGTGGATCTACAAGCAATTGAATCATAGGGTGTACTTAGTTCGTCACCCATGGCTTTTCCATTTTGGCTTTATTTTTTGTTAATGACATGGTGTAATATGTCATTTGTTGTTGTTCATCTGAGGTTGTATTTATCTGTAATATGTCCTTTCTTTTTCAAATGACTGTATGTTATGAAATTACATTTCTTAGAAGAATGTTTATCAATTTATTTGATCTTTAAAGCATAATAGTGGTATAATTCTTTATTTAATTAACCTTAATTAAACTTATTAAAAATAACTGTTTTCTCTTTTCTTACACAGAAACACAAGTGCACACAACAGTGGAAAGAGCAACTGAAGAAACTAATGGGCCCTCTGACCGTGAAATCTGACATTTGAGATTATTATGCTGAAAAGGCAATTTTAAGACAAAATATCACCATATATATGCTGGTTTTATTCCACTTTTAGTTAATAGAAGAGTTAATAAAAAATGAAACTGTATATTAAGTATAGAACTAAATGGCCAGTTTTAAAATGCTTTTTACATTCAAAAGCAATACATTTAACTATAATTGTATAACTGTAATTTTTAACCTAATTGTTCTTTTGTACTGTCCTCCAGTCTTAATGGAAACACTAATAATTGTTTTAATGCCATATAAATGATACAATATAGTCATACCCTAATAAAACAGAACTTATCATAATTTAGTACTGGAGTATTTTTTTTTCTAGTAGAAGTTTAAAAGTAGTACTTTTCATCCAGGTTGTGTAAGTGCAGGATTTGTGTACAGATAGCAAGGTATGTTGTCATATATAGGGGGTTCGTTTTCACGGTAAGAACACTGTTTATTGACACTAATTTGAGAACCTTTTTTAAATATGTATATATATATATATATATATATACACTCACCTAAAGGATTATTAGGAACACCTGTTCAATTTCTCATTAATGCAATTATCTAATCAACCAATCACATGGCAGTTGCTTCAATGCATTGAGGGGTGTGGTCCTGGTCAAGACAATCTCCTGAACTCCAAACTAAATGTCAGAATGGGAAAGAAAGGTGATTTAAGCAATTTTGAGCGTGGCATGGTTGTTGGTGCCAGACGGGCCGGTCTGAGTATTTCACAATCTGCTCAGTTACTGGGATTTTCACGCACAACCATTTCTAGAGTTTACAAAGAATGGTGTGAAAAGGGAAAAACATCCAGTATGCGGCAGTCCTGTGGGCGAAAATGCCTTGTTGATGCTAGAGGTCAGAGGAGAATGGGCCGACTGATTCAAGCTGATAGAAGAGCAACTTTGACGAAATAACCACTCGTTACAACCGAGGTATGCAGCAAAGCATTTGTGAAGCCACAACACGCACAACCTTGAGGCGGATGGGCTACAACAGCAGAAGACCCCACCGGGTACCACTCATCTCCACTACAAATAGGAAAAAGAGGCTACAATTTGCACGATCTCACCAAAATTGGACAGTTGAAGACTGGAAAAATGTTGCCTGGTCTGATGAGTCTCGATTTCTGTTGAGACATTCAGATGGTAGAGTCAGAATTTGGAGTAAACAGAATGAGAACATGGATCCATCATGCCTTGTTACCACTGTGCAGGCTGGTGGTGGTGGTGTAATGGTGTGGGGGATGTTTTCTTGGCACACTTTAGGCCCCTTAGTGCCAATTGGGCATCGTTTAAATGCCACGGCCTACCTGAGCATTGTTTCTGACCATGTCCATCCTTTTATGACCACCATGTACCCATCTTCTGATGGCTACTTCCAGCAGGATAATGCACCATGTCACAAAGCTCGAATCATTTCAAATTGGTTTCTTGAACATGACAATGAGTTCACTGTACTAAAATGCCCCCACAGTCACCAGATCTCAACCCAATAGAGCATATTTGGGATGTGGTGGAACGGGAGCTTCGTGCCCTGGATGTGCATCCCACAAATCTCCATCAACTGCAAGATGCTATCCTATCAATATGGGCCAACATTTCTAAAGAATGCTTTCAGCACCTTGTTGAATCAATGCCACGTAGAATTAAGGCAGTTCTGAAGGCGAAAGGGGGTCAAACACAGTATTAGTATGGTGTTCCTAATAATCCTTTAGGTGAGTGTATATAATGCCATCTAAAGTAAAATGAAAACATCTCCCACATCTATTAAAAATGTAGGCTAGTGAAAATGTATACATTTTAAATTTGAAATTGTTAAATCCATTTCAAAAGATTTAAATTGTATTTAAAACATGTCCTTAATTTTTTATTTTTCAAAGTTTAATCAAATTTGAGATAAATCTGTCCGGATGCTCCGAACTTTGTTCCCGTGGATTTTAATAACTGCAATTCAAAGTCAAGTCAAGTCACCTTCATTTTTATAGCCTAGCGCTTTTCACAATATAGATTGTTTAAAAGCAGCTTTACAGTGATAATAGGAAATTAATGGAAGAGAGATTGTTTTGGTTGTACATGAGCTCTAGAGTTGAGCTCATGAGCTCATGAGCTCTAGAGTTATTGTCCAGCTAAATCTCCACACCCAGGTTCCTAACTGACGACAAAGTGTTAGACAGTATTCTAGGTCAGGGGTTTTCAAACTGGGGTCCTCCAGAGGGTTCTAAGGGGGCCCCAGAACATTTCAGAGAATAAAAAGACAAAGCAAAAATGGATAAAGTCTACCGAACATTCTAACTGTTTAATTTCTAAATGTTTCTCTCCTTTCTTGCCGTATACATACTTTCCAGAATTGTATACCTGTCCTGTATGTTTGCTTTGTATCTTTAGTGATTTTTTCTTACTTTATCATGCTGGGGTTGTAAGGCAGTATTCTTAATGCAGTATGTAAGCTGCTTACATACATTTATTATGAAAGTTGCTTATACAAATAATTGTTTAATTGAAAATGTTCTTCTTCAGGTTTATACATCCAACATTAAGTATAGCCAATTTAAGTTTGGAAACAATATGTTGTATTTATAATGTCACACTTACTTATTTATCTAACAGTTTAAATGTTTTTTTATACATAAAAATATACAGATTGATTTTAGGAAGGGGGTCCCTCATAAAAGGTTCATCATATTTGGGGGTCCTTGGCATCATAAAGTTTGAAAACCCCTGTTCTAGGTTAATACGTGCAGAGGTTTTTGGTCCAATAATTAGAATCTCTGTTTTTTGAGAATTAAGTAGTAGGAAATGCTTCCTAATGATATCTCCCAAGGGTAGCATGTACACGGTGAAAAGCAACAGTCCTAGCACTGAGCCTTGTGGAGTTGCGGTACTCCATACTGAACTTGTGATCGATATGATATCTCTTAATTTACTGCTACAAACGGTCAGATAAGTATGATTTGAACCATGCCAATGCAATTCCACTAATGCCAAAAAGTTTTGAGTCTATTTAAAAGAATGTTGTGGTCGATAGTATCAAATGCAGCGCTAAGATCGAGTAACACTAACAGAGATATACAACCATGATCAGATGATAAGAGTAAATAATTTGTAACTCTAATGAGAGCAGTCTCAGTACGGTCTAAATCTCAACTGGAAATCCTTGCAGATACCATTTCTTTCTAAAAAAAAGGAACATAGTTGTGAGGACACTGCCTTTTCTAGTATCTTTGACAGAAAGGGTAGATTTGAGATCGACCTGTAATTGACTAATTCTGTAGGATCAAGTTGCGTTTTTTTAATAAGCAGTTTATTCATAGCCAGCTTAAAAGTTTTGGGTACATATCCTAATGACAAAGATGAATTAATGATATTAAGAAAAGGATCTATGACCTCTGGCAGCATCTCTTTTAGTAGCTTAGTCGGTATAGGGTCGAGCATACATGTTGATTTAGATGATTTATCGAGTTTTAGACAATTCTTCCTCTCCTATAGCAACGAATGAATGAAAATTTTCCTTAGGGACACTACAATGTCTGATGCAATACTGTAGTAGATGGTTGCATAGTTACAATTTTCTCTCTAATATTATCAATCTTGCAAGTAAAGAAGTTCATAAAGTCATTACTGCTGTGCTGTTTGGAAGCATCAGAAGTTGAAGCTTTATTTCTTGTTAATTTAGCCACTGTATCAAATAAATACCTAGGGTTGTGTTTGTTTTCTTCTAAGAGAGTCGAAAAATAAGTATATCTAGCAGTTTTTAAGGCCTTTCTGTACGCAGTCGTGCTCTCTTTCCATAAAATCCTCTAGTTTAGTTTTCTTCCAGCTACACTCCATTTTTCTGGCTGCTCTCTTGAGGGCCTGGATGTGCTCATTGTACCACGGCGTTGGACTATTTTCTTTAATCTTCTTTAAGCGCAAAGACGCAACCGTGTTTAATGTGCTGGAAAAGAGAGAGTCTGTTGCAGTTTCTGTTGCAACATCGAGTTCTTCAAAGCTATCAGGGATGCTGAGGAGATTAAACTGATCAGGAAGATTATTTATAAACCAAACTTTAGTGATAGGAATGACAGTTCTACAATATTTGTAACATGGAGACGGCTTTGCAGCCTTGGCTAAATGAAGTATACACGAAATTAAATAATTATCTGAGATGTCATCGCTCTGCTGCAGAATTTCAAAGGTATCAACATTGATTCCATGTGACAATATTAGATCTAAAGTATGATTGCGACGATCTGACACGTGTTGGCTAACTCCAATAGAGTTTAGAATGTCTCTAAATTCCAATCCTAATATGTCTTTTTCATTGTCCACATGAATATTAAAATCACCAACAATTAGGACTTTATCTGCAGCCAGTACTAACTCTGATAGAAAATCAGCAAATTCTCTGATAAAGTGTGTATGGTGCCCTGGTGGCCTATATACAGTAGCCAGCACAAATGTCAAACGGGATTTATATTTATGTTTCACTACATAATATTATGTATAGCACCAAAATGTCAAAATAATTACATTTGAAACTAGACTAGTAATACTGAAGATACTGAATACTGAAACTATTAATACTTAAGATATTAATATAAATTACAGCAACACCTCCCCCTTTTCCTTCAGATGCGGCTTGTGTTTATAACGATAATCTTGGGGGGTGGACTCATTTAAAGTAATGTAATCATCTGGTTTTAGACAGGTTTCTGTCAAACACAGCACATCTAGGTCGGTTTAACCAGTCTGTCTGCTTCCTGACATGGGTCCCAGTTAGTCAATGCAATTGACTTCTTTATGTGAAAAAAAATCACATTGTGATTTGTATCAGTATGTCAACTGCTATACAAGACATGATAAGACTTTGGACCTCTGTTATGGATCTATTAAGGGAGCAATGTAAGCCGTAGCAGGCCCTCCTATCGGTTTCACAATGTGAAGATCGCAATGTGGTGCACCTTCTCCCTGTTTATAAGTCTGTGTTACGAAGGGAGAAGACACAGGAAAGAAAGGTGCAGGTGTGGTCAGTGCTCAGAGGAAAGCTCATTGGCCTTACAGGGCTATTTTGACTGTACAGGCTGGACTGTTTTCCAAGCTGCATCAGAAAATATTGTCGAATTTGTCCGTCCGTCCGTCCGTCCACCACCAATCCATCCATCCATCCACCCATCCATTCGTCCGTCCGTCCGTCCACCACCCATCCATCCACCCATCCATTCGTCCGTCCGTCCACCACCCATCCATCCATCCATCCGTCCATCCGCTATATTGACGAGACCTTTTTGAAGGGTATTGGTTTACTTGTGGCCTTTTTGTGCACTTGAGTTTAACTAAGACTTGAGAGTTTGTAGACGTTTAAGAGGCTGTTGTGTCGACCTTTTAATTATTGCAATATTGAGGTGTTGTTTTATTTTGATTTTAGAAAATAAACATGATTTCTCATCTTACAAATCAATTGATTCTTATTTTCACTGGTATGTCTCCCAGGTGTCGAGGACTAGTGCATCGTTGAACCAATATTTAGTATGAGTAAAATACTTAAGTACTGTTAAAATCAGATACTTTAAGACTTTTACTCAAGTTGTATTGGAATTGGTGACTTGTAACTTGTAATGGAGTCATTTTTGCTTTAAGGAATCTGTACTTTTACTCCAGTCTGGTTTTCAGGTACTCATTACACCTCTGGACATTTAAATACTTGGGGTGGTTACTGACAATAAGTTGATCTCCAATGTTGGTAAAAGGTTTCAACAAAGGTTGTACTTTTTGAGGAAATTAAAATCTTTTAGAGCTTGTCCTACTATGACGATACTGTTTTACAAACAATTTATTGAATCTATCCTTTCCTTTGGTATTATGGCATGGTATGGTACTCTAAGTTCGACTAGCAAAAACAGGTAAAGTAGCCTTGTAAAGGTAGCAGGAAAGATCATTGGTGTTGATCATTGATGTTGAATGTTGATCATTTTTCATAATTATGTTTTTAAGAAGGTCCAGGTTATTCTTTGTACTGTTGACCATCCACTACAAATTGAGTTTTAGGCGTTGCCATCCAGCTGTCATTTTAGACTGACTGTAAGCGCAGGTGACCAGATTTCTGAAATGGAAACCAGGGATTTCCTTGTTCAATGGTCAAAATATCATTAAAATCACACTTGTTGTCTATAAATTAAAAAAAGGGGACAAACCATTTTTGCATGGGGACAAAACAATTGTTGTGGATTCCAATAACTATTATTATAATGAATAATTATGTTTGTCAGTCGAGCTGACCCTAACTGGTTTTAATACAATACAATAAAAAAATAGTGTATAGATATCTCACATTATATAACACACACTATACTATAGTAACAAAATTTAATTTACAAAAGCATTACAAAAATAAAACAAAATCGATATAAATGAAATTAACAAATATTTAACGCTTTCTAACTGTAATTAGCCTACTATTTAAATTTTTCTGTGAATATACTGTATAATAATATTATTTTATGTTTGTACTTTTGTAAATGTATCTTATCTATCCCTAGTTAGGCTAATTATTTAACATTTTAAACACAAAGTACTCTATGTGCTTCTGCAAATGTAATTGTTGCATGTGTTATTGTTTAGTTGATTATTTTTAATTTAGTGAGTGAGAATTACTGCTTTGTTCCGGCCTGTTATATTGTACATACAAACAGTATTACTTTGATTTAACATGATGAGTAGTTAGTATGTGGCTACCTTTAAAACTGATAATGGTGTCTCTTTTGATAATTAATGATTACAGTGCTCTGTCCAGGAGTTCTTCATGGCTAAAATAGCGTGACAAAGTAATCATTAAGTTGGCTTGGGAGAGCCAACTTACTGAAATGCTTTATAAACTTAATATTATTATTATTCTTACTAAAACCGTTGACTGCTACTCCTCCTAGAGCTTTAAAGTTAGTTGCTATATCTTTTCAGACTGATTGGACATACAGTTTTCATAAAAATGCTGATCAAAACTTTCATTGACGGAATGTTCAGGTGAGCCAAGACTGACAAAATTCAAATCTAAACACCCTGAAGCCCATTAGACTCAATCAAGCTGCCATTCTGTACTATTTCTAAACCACTGAGAATCATTTAAACTCCCTGTCTGTCTATCTATCTATCTATCTATCTATCTATCTATCAACTACTATCTATAAACTACTTTAAACTTCAAACCTTCAAACTTTAAGCTTTTAGTTAATTTTTACAAACTTTCTGGTCTAGCATTCTCAAGCCAATGTCAAACTTTGTTTACAAACTTTACTCCTCTAGTTGTAGTTTGCAGCCCACTCTGTTGGTGAAAATAATCACTACAGGATTGCTCTGGTAACCAGCAGGCTATGTTGGTTGGGCTTTTTGCAGTTTTGCGGGGCGGGTTTGAACGCGCTGTAAAACAGTGTTGGGAAGGTTACTTTGGAGCTGTAATAGGTTACAGATTACAAGTTACCCTATTTAAAATTTAATAAGTAGTGTAACTATTTCAATTAGGGTACTTTATTCAAATAATGTAACTGATTAAATTGGATTACTTTTTGATTACTTTTCTAAATTTCTAACAAATGTGTACAACTGTTAATCATTTTCAAACATTTAAACCAGGGAGGGTTAACCTCTAAAAAACAGAGATAGCTGTATTTAGTTATATTTAAGAGACAACACAATTCTAGATCATTATATTGTAAAAAAAAAAAAAAAAAAAACTTACGGATATATATATAACAGTAAAAATCTGCATACTATTCTTTTTACCACTATGAACCTAGTGTAGCTGTCATAGCCACAACTCACACTAAAACTGGCTTGATGTGTGTGGCCCAGATGACCTTTGCCGTTGCCAGAACTGAGCCATATGTGCCATAGCTGGCCCAGATTAGGCCTGGATATGCATGCTATTGCCAGCCACAGGTGGAGTCATCGCCGTCATTCCATGTGGTATGTGGGCCAGAAGAATGTGGGAGATGTGGGCCATAACTGGGCCAGATGTCATTTGCTTTATTTATTTATTTATTTTTATAAATAACGTTATATTCCACCTAAAATACTGTTTAGACTCAATGACCAATCGTTAGTGTTAGCAGTTAAATAGCTCTATTCAAGTCAAAACGGGACAAACTAATAGAGAGATTTGTCTACTATGTGGCTCTTAGGTTAAAATTCAGAGATGCTTCTTCAGGTTTGACAAAGCATTTTAATAGTTGACAAGCATTGCACTGAACTGTTGTATTAACTTTTTTTTAATTTCTGGATGAAATTATTTTTACATTTCCAGCACTGGAATGCATTTTTATCACTCGCCATGGTGGCAACTCTCAGACAGGTTGTAGCCTAAAGCTTTCAGCGGCAATGTGGATTGATGTAACTGGCAGACGGTGCACTGCAAATTCAAACAAGAGAGTCAATCAAAAGCATCAGAATAGCATCACTTTACTAAATTACATTTAAATGGCAGGAGTCATTGCACATCAAAAACAGGCAAAGCAACAAAATAATATTATACAACAGAAATTTACAGAAAATATTCAGATGTAACCCCCTTAGTAATCGTTAAAATTTTCATAAGTAACTAATTTAATTACACATTTTTCCCTCAGTAACTGTAAAGGATTACAATTACATTTATTTTGTCATTAAATTATGTAACACTGGGTGCGTCTCAATCAGCTCCCTAGTTCAGTAGTCAGGGCACTGATCAGTCAATGGGCTGACTCCCTGATCAGTGCACTGACTACTGAACTAGGGAGCTGATTGAGACGCACCCTCTGTTACATGTTACTCCCCAACACTGTTAATTTGTGACTGTGGCCATTAAACTGTTCAGGCCTGGAAGAGAGTGTACTTAGTATATACAAAATGTATGAATTAAGAATAGAGTCTGGTATTTTAATGTGTGTTTATTTGATTGTTGATAAATTGAATATTTTATTTGACATGCACATGGATGTGGTTAGTGCTCTGGCACCTTGCTGCAATCAGTTTCCCTAAATGGGACAATAAAAATAATAGCATTTTCACTAAAATAAAGCAATTACAAACCAAATTTTTTTAACCAATCATCTGAACTGTAAGTGCCATGTGATCAGTCACTCCGGAACTGCAAGTAAACACTGTTTAGCACAACAAGAATGTGCACAAGAATGTGACTTTATCGTCTAAAGATATTACTAGAAAATTGACAAAAAATCCTAAAAATGGAGCATTATACTGTAAATCTTAAAATGTACTATTTATCTTTTCTTACACTTGGCAAGAGTCGCTAGGTAATAGGCCCTAACAGTAACGTCTGAAGGGACCCCATAGAGTTAAAAAAAAGTGTGTGTGTGGGGGTGGGGAGACTTGAGGAATTTTGGACCAAAGTACAGTGGGTACTGGGCCCACAGAGAAGGATGAAATATATACGGAGTAGAAGAAAGCGCAAAAACAACAGCCTCAGCCTGAAAAGTTCCAACACAATGTGCAATTGTATGTGGTTGCACAACACAAAAGCTGCTTTTTTTCAGCTGCCTTGAAACAGGTGCCAAATTTTTTATTTGAATATCACCATTTATTTAATAAAACTATTCAATAGATATCTAAGCCATAAAACAAATTATACAGAGAACAAATGTCTTGGAGTCTGAGGCTTAATTTTTCAAAAGACCTTTCAAGTGTGAAAAACAAAGTTGCAACCTTTATGTTAACAATAAACGTGTACTGTAGTTAACTTTAACCATGTGTTGTCTAATGTGTAACGATTTTGAGTTTACAGATGAACTGACCCTAGTACTAATACATCATTTAGGGAATTTATTAATTTTTTACAGTGCTACACAAACTATAAAGGTTCAAAATCATTGAATTAATATTTATATCATGGTACAGGAAGGTGACTCATATTCCAATGAATGAAAAACATGCATCAAAACATATCCAGTCAAAGCCTGACATTGATTCAACATGATACATACTGTAAAACAAAACAAAAAAAATACTCAGAAGCATGAGACAGTTATATAATGCATCAAAAATATGGCATATTAAATCTCATCCTCTTTTGTAAAAAAAGAAAGAAAAAAATAAGAGATTATGCATTGCAAAACAAGCAGAATTTAATCGTTCAAACAAATGCAACATTAAAATGTGTATACACAATCAGAAATCAAATGCATACATATGAATAGGCTGGTATATAAAACAGGGATTCACAAATGTGTAACAAGATTTCTTTATTCATGCAGTGTGAAGGGAACTCAGATAATTCTTTAACTTCTTTTATTATAACTCAAGCATCTATGCTACAAACAATTTGCATTATTCATAAAACCCTAATTACAAGTTTTCAGAACACAACAAAGGTTCAAACTTACTGAAAAAAAAAATCATATTTACTGGCTTGTCCATAAATACGTTTACACAATTAAAGAATCTCAACAGAAAATCAAACCTCAAAAAAATAACCACAAAAAAAACCATTTTAGACATGAACTTAAAAACCCCCCAACAAAAATAACTATAGTCCTGATTTAAATGGACTCTCCTGTCAAATACTTTTAAATGAACGACAGAGCTGTAAAACCACTGGCATGGAGAGAGGCCGTCCCTCCACTTTCGGGACCTAAATTGACCAAAGGTGGGACAATATTGCTGCGATAAACTTCATCAGCCTCTTGCAAAGCCTGACCACAGACACTTCCCTCAGCACCCAGTGCAGCGGCGTCTAATGACGGCTGTCAGCGGACGGGGAGCGAGACGGCGGGGGGCGCTGTGCTGGGGTCGGCGGGGATGCGGATTCAGCACGTGCTGCTTCTTTGGGCCGCACAGGAGAAGTACTGACTGAACGGGACCGACTTCTTGAGTGGTTATGTGATTTGGGGCTGTGGGAACGGGAGCGGCTACGAGAACGTGATGCGGAACGCCCTCGTGAACGAGAACGAGATGAGCTATTTGAACGAGACCGGGTTCTGGATCTACAAGACAAGAGAAAGCAAGAGCAAATTCATTCAATGATCGATCTACATTTCTATCTATATTTTATCATTTTTATTTGGCTGCATATATTTGATCAAAAATACAGAATACAAAATGTAATTTATTCCTGTGAGGGTAAAGCTGAATTTTCAGCATCATTACTCAAGTCTTCAGTGTGACATGATCCTTCAGAAATCATTCTAATATGCTGATTTGGTGCTCAACAAACATTTCTTATTAAAATCAACGTTTTTGTGGAAACCGTGGTGCATTTTTTCAGGATTCTTTGATGAATAGAAAGTTCAAAAGAATAGCATTTATTTTAAATATAAAGCTTTTGTAATGTCTTTACTGTCAATTTTGAACAATTCCATCCATCTTTGGTCAAAACAAACATTAATTTGCTAAAAAAACTAAAAAAACTTACTGACCCCAAACTTTGGAATAATATTGTATAAATCAGTAATATAATTATTGTAGTAATTATGATCATTTTAAATTTAGTTTTATACAATTATTTTTATATTTATATATTCATACAGTATTATATATTACATGCATATTCATCATTGATACACACACACACACAGTGCCAGTCAAAAGTTTGGAAACATTACTATTTTTATGTTTTTGAAAGAAGTCTCTTATGCTCCTCAAGCCTGCATTTATTTGATAAAATCCAGAAAAGGTAATATTACAGTAATATTGTGAAATATTATAATTTAAAATAATGGTTTTCTATTTTAATATACTTTAAAATATAATTTATTTCTGTGATCCAAAGCTGAATTTTCAATAGCCATTACTCCAGTCTTCAGTGTCACATGATCCCATCTATATAAATCAATTATAAATCAATCTATAATTGAATCATTGTAATAATATTTCACAATATTACTGTTTTTTTCTGGATTTTTGATCAAATAAATGCAATTAATCGTGATTAATCAATTTGACAGGACACACACACACACACACAAACAATAACAGAGAACTAAAAACAAGAATAACTCACTTTTTCCTGGAAGCCTCAACAAGTTTGATTTTCCTTCCATTGATCTCTTTCCCAGACAACTTCTCCATAGCATTTTTTAGATCATTATGACTGGCAAACTCAACCACACTGTAGAAAGATAAAAGTATTACACAAAACATCCAAAAAAGTAATACAATACCAATTTAGATTCAATCCATGATAAAACTATCCATGATGTGTCTTCATTGTGATATGCAACCATTTAACATAACATATATTTACAGTTCGTGTAATTGATAAAATTCAATGGGGAAAAAAATAAAATAAAAATAAAAAACTACTGGGAGAGTAAAAGGAAAGAAAATACCCAGCTCACCCCTCATTAAGCTTTGGCCGATGGGCATCTGCAAAAGTAACCTCTCCAGCTTGTCTCATGAAATCCTTTAAATCCTACACACAGTACAGCAGCATTTTGAGTTAGCAAGGTAGTAAGGTGAGCACATTTACACGTTTTATGAAGTATCAGGGTAAATTAACTATCAAAGTTGGGGTCCGAGAACCTCTCAGATCTTGCTCAAGCCTAGACCATGGTCAATATGATACATATAAACATTAAAATGAAGTTGAAGGTATGAAAACTGCAGCACACGAATAGATTTGTAACCAACAAAAAGCGTAGGGTAACGTTCTGGATTAGTAATCAGAAAAGAATTGCAAAAAAAATCTAAGCCAAGCGGACACTTGGAAGCACAACATGGAGTGCTGCGAAGGGGTGAATCAGCCTTTCAATCATGTTCTTTCGAATTTCTATGTAAAGCTTTGTGATGCTATCCCTGGCATCTGAAATGTGCAAACATTGCTTCTGTTTCATTGCCAAAATTAACGAGCACTGGAATGAAAAGGGGCGGTGTGTTAATCAAGGGAACAATGTCGACCAGGGAAATTTTGGCTTGCAATGCTGTGACATTCCCGGACCCCTGTACAACAAGATTCAAGACTAGCAGAGCAACTATGTGGAGCCGAGCGGCTCGTAAAAAAAAGGGCCCCACATTTAGTAAAATGTACATTTACATGGCAAATGCATTCTTACCAAAACACAAGTGCATACAGTGTGGTAGTGCACAAGGCCTCCCTCCATCGATCGTACCCTATTTGTGCCGTCCCCTCATGGGCACCGAGCGTAAACAGCGAGGAAGAGATTATAGACTAATACCTGGGAACGTACCCATCGGGCTGTTTTATCCTCGGCCACGTGTGTGGGACCACCAGAGAGCAGGGTGGGTGAGTATACCGATCGAAGCCTCTCAAATTACCGAACCCCTCGATTGACTGCGTAAGCCAGAGATTCGCTCTCTTTCTCTCTTTCTCTCGCTCTCTTTCTGCCCCTCTCTCTCTCGATCTCTCGCTTTCACTCTCTGTCTCTCTCTCTCTTTCAGCTCGGCACCGTCACAAACTGCGCTTTGTAGCGGCAGCCGCTGCGTCTAGAGCGAGAGGGCATCACTCACAGAGAGCTCTCGTGCGATCGGCGGAGGTCAACTAGGCGTGGGACACAATGGGAGTGGCTTAACCAGAGAGAGGGACCCTGTAGGGGTTAACTCCACCATTAGCGAGCTCTTCCATACGACACAACAGTCAGGCTGGCAAATAGAGGGGTGAACAATTGGTTAAAACAGAGGCAAAGTGACTTAACCTTACTGTTTCCTCAGTATTATATGACCTTGAATTTGAAAGTACTTCAGCCATTGATTTACATTTAATTGGGTAATAAATCAATTTAACTCTACATATTCTAATCATCTATGAAGAAATCCTTTTTTTCTTTCTTTTTTGTTATTTGAAGTGTTTGGGAATACTGACTCCCTAAAAACATGACAGGAAACTGATGAACACTCACCTGCCAGCTGACTCTTGACGACAAATTCTCCACAATGAGACGATTCTCCGTACGCATTGGTGGAGGGTTCCTGACAGGTGAGAGAGTTCGTTTTATTGACTTGATTTCTACTGAACATAGCATGTTTACACAACCTTACCTGTGCAAATATGACTTTACTATCACTTTTTGACAGATTTAATGAATCTTTTATTAATAAAAGTATTAATTTCCTTATTTTGTTAATGTGCAATAAAAAAATAAAAAAAAGCACCAAGTGTATTTAACAAAGATTGACTCCTACCTCCGGCTGTCCTGGGAGCCACGACTATAGCGAGCAGGGAAACGTCCTCCACCACCACCACTACCTCCACCAGCACCACCACGACCTCGGCCCCCACGCAGGCGGACACGGGCATGTTCAATAGTCACTCTGCAAAAAAAAGTTCTGTCATACATGTGTCTGCCTCAGCTAAGTCTCAATTCCCTTCAAGGCTTCTTCCACATAAACAGCTTAGATTTTCGTTACTATTGTTGCCGTTTGCTTGCTTGCTCACTGAGGTAATTAAGGCTGTTTTGAAACTATATGTATTGTGAAAACCACTATACAAATAGGCACAGAGTTAAATTATACCTCTCATTGCACAGCTCTTTCCCATCAAGCTCATAAACAGCATCTTCTGCATCTCTAGGATCATCAAATTCCTGTAAAAAAAAATAAGCACTTAAGATTTACATGTGAATATTATTATACTGCAGAGTATTATTGATGCATCTCCATTCTTGAGCTTTAAACCACTTATTGAGCAGTAGGCTAGCTGGAGCCGTTTACCTCCAGTCTTTGTGCTAAGCTAGGCTAGCGGTGGGTGTGTCAGAGAGTTATGGCATGCATGGAGATAAAAAGGTATGTGTAAACTTATCTAACTATGGGGGATACAGTGAACAAACTAAAGTCCCAAAAAGTCGGTGTGTTCCTTTAATTGCTCAGTGTTGTTGTATGTGTATGTATTTCATATGACAATATTATATACACTACCGTTAAAAAGGTTGGGGTCAGCAAGACATGCTTTAAAATAAATTAATACTTTTATTCTGCAAAGATGTGTTGAATGGATTAAAGGTGACAGACATCACTGATTTCTGAAGGATCATGTGACACTGAAGACTGGAGTAATGGCTGCTGAAAATTCAGTTGCCAACACAGGAATAAATTACCATTTTTCTGTTCAAATAAATGCAGCATTTAGGTTCCCCTAAACGTTTGAATGGTAGTGAATTTGAAAATATATAGTATTAAAATAACAATATACTTATATTCCATTACATACACACATCATTACATGAGAGCTTTCTATTTAAAAACGCTGTCCATGTAGAAAGCTCACTAGGAAACACGGCCCATGTGCTATTAATATTATTTAGGTTAGGCACGGAAATCCATACAGTAAAACAGCTTGTTAAGTCAGTAATTACAATTCAATACAAACAGTATGTGGTTGCAATATCGGCAAATTTATGAAATTGTTTACGAAGGCAAAACGTACCACAAATCCGAAGCCTCTTTTCAGGTCAATGTCTCTGATTCTCCCATAACCCTTGAAGAACCGCTCGACGTCCTTCTCTCGAGCAGAGGGGTTTAATCGACCGATGAAAATACGGCAACCGCTCATCTTCTTTAAAATAAATGCAAACAAGGTTAAAATACAACCGTAATATAATGATGCTGTTATTCTACAAGCGTCAAACACCGACGAAGGCTAGAGGGCCTTTAAGAACCACAACCCACATCTAAAAAGAGCTCATTAACTGGTGAATCGTTCCACAAAACAGTCGGTTAAACAACGCATCCCTTAAACGCTGAACTCAGGCAAATATAAAGATGCACGGTCTTAGGAACATACCTCTGTTTAATCTTTTCTCCGCTGAATGAATCGTGCCTTCGCAAACAATCCCTTCACACAAAATGGAGTCAGTCAGTTTAGAGCTGCGAGGTGCGAGCGACGCTCAAAGCTGATCTGAGATCAGTCGGAACACGGTGCTGTACTACTGGCATATAGAGTATACTACTCGATCATTTAAAGCGTTATGTAGCTATATAGGTGGAAATAAATCAATTAGTTAAAATTGTCAAATGTGATTTTGCATAGAGGCGAAACTTATTCTGTAGTGTTACTGTCCATTATTATTCTTTTTTACTTTGACAATCATAACATACTTTATATAGTTTAAATGGCGGGTATACACTGCAGCGAACTGTACTTTGATCATTTGATTTCAATAAACCAGTTGAACTGGTTCATAAAACCAGTCTGAGTGATTCACGAATCGCTGAATAACCGTCAATTTCGACTTACTGAACGGAGAACCTCCTCTTCTGGTTCAACTCACATAAAAAAGACCTTCTGGTGGACTATTTAGCTTTTTAATGTGCTCCATTATGGCTGCAACAAATGAATTGTAATCAAGAAATTACAATAAACGGCCTTATTAATCAAGTTCGTTAGAAAACAGGTAAGAAAGAACCAGGTTGTCAGGAAAGACGAGAAGAGTAATCACGTAATGTGGTAAATAAGTGCATCGTTCTTTCAAGTCGGTTCTTTAAAATAATTGTCCAAAAGAACCGATTCGCAGAAATGAGTCAGAATTCCTATTACTACTTACTTACAAAGCCCCACCACAAGATGGCGGTAACGCACCACATTAATTACTTACTAACGGTATCTGCACTTTACCCTGGATACAAAGGACTCCCTCGTTATATGACAAAATGGATATAATATACCTAAAAGTATACATAGTGAACCATAACATAAAAAGCACCAAACTCACAAAAAATATACATCACTTATGCACTTCAAATGAAAGCTTTAATTAGAAATAGTTATATACACACTGTAGAATTAAATTAAACTTTATACAAATATTAAAATACTATCTTCACACCCACAGCAATGTACAGAGGAAAACCAAAAAAAGTGTAATGGGGATGGGGAGCTGGGTGGATGAGTCAACTTAAATTACATTTGCAGAAAAACACCGTACAACAGTGTTTCACACACATCCTGGATATCCTTTTTTTAATTGCGTCCTTTCTTTTTTTTTTTAAACTTAAAAAAAATCATTTGAATGAAACAAAAAGAAATAAGGGTTCATATTTCACAATCACTGAAAAATAGGAAGTTCGGGTGGACAATCTTATGTCACATTCTCCAAAGGAGTAAAACCCTACGTCTCAAATTCAACAAGACAATGTTTATGCATAGCAAAAAAAAAAAAAAAAAAAAAAGTAAGGCCATAAGGAAACTGAAGACAAATTACCATAAAGCCAATGAGACAGAAGAAACATGATTACAAAGTGAGAAATGTATGAAATGTACAAGTTAAGGCAGCAGTAATATTTTGCCTTCAGTTGCATGAAAAAAAAAAAAAAAGTAAATCAATTTACAAAAACAAGCCAGGAACACAAAACTGAGGATGTGCAGATAGACAAAATGCCCTCTCTCTCCAAAGTCAGACACACACAAAAAATATATAAATGACACATGGTGACAAACATCAGAATCTCGCGTGAACCACAGAGGGGATATACACATGAGGTGGCAATGTTCAATGGGCAAGGATGTAAAACGCATAACGAAAAGCAACTCAAACAAAAGATTCATTGGTTTTTCAAATGCCCATTTGCCAAAAGAACATTATGAGTGAAGAACAAGGCCATTTTCTGAAGCTGCATTTAAAAAAAAATAATAATATATATATTATATATATATATATATATATATATATATATATATATATATATATATATATCTGTCTGTGTGTGTGTGTGTGTGTGTGTGTGTGTGTGTGTATAAAGATACAAGATCTGATGGGATATCTGATTAATTCTCTTTACAAATACCATCTTAATAGCACATTAGTCAAATTATTTATTAAGAAAACTTAATAGAAGGTGCTTCTATCTTTGATAGTCATCTTTAAGATGTTAGCCATGCCACAGCTGGCTTTGCAAAGCATTCAAATGTAATATATGCAGCTTAATTTTCATTTAACAGTGAATTAAAAATTGAATTAAACTTGCTTAAATGATATTCCAAATATTATTAATCCAAGTCAAAGCTCACAAGGTACAGCCCAGCAATGAACTTAGTCCATACCCAACAAAGTCCTCTTGGAAAAAGAACATACATGTGATTAAAAAACAAAAAGTTTTCTTTACTTGTGCGTGCAACACATAAACATGAGAGAGCTATACTTGCTTTTAAAAGGATGAAATAAAGTTGAATTATTTCTCTGAATGAGAACAATGATCTCAAAAGTACTGAAAGTATGTCTCCCTCACTTTGGACAAACAGACATGTAGACAAGGAACATCCATCCTAGTTAAATAACATCTCGATTAGAAAATGGAGGTATTGAAAATGTTTCCTATTTTGGGGAAAAGAAGCCTAGATGATACTTCAGCTCTCTTCGAATCACAACAGCCACAGTCACACAGGCATCAGAAACACACACACACACGCACACGCGCGCACACACACACACAGAGCACAGCACAGGTACTTCTTGACAAATAAAAAGGCAAGCATGTATACAGTACAAATGTAAATCAGTTCAACCCTGCGTCTCGCACAAGGGACAAGTGTCGAGATGGTGCTATGTGTCATGCTTCGAGTGTGCCGTGCTCCTGTGTGTACGCGTGTAGAACCAAACAGAGAATAGAAATTGCACAGAACATGCAGCATCAAAGAGAAAAGGGCCTGGCTTAGCAAATTCTTGCTGAACTCTCCCCTTCGCAAGAGGTCACAGTCATTGACGGAGCAGAGGTCCACAATGTAATCTGAATGCATTCATTTGTAATTAGTGAATCCTCGCCATGACGAGGTAAGCCTGTGAGTGCAACTGATTATTAGCGCACCTGCAAGAAAAGTGTTAAACTCGAGCATTTGCACATCCCTTTGAGGGGTCGTCCGGTCAAAAGTTCTTTCTGTGAAGAGAGCTGCCAGACTCCATGGGGGCCACGCAGCTTGTAGACCCCAGGGCCGGGCGATTTGTTGGCAGAGGGACAGCTGACGGATCTTATTTACTGCTGCGTTCTGAAGGGTGGTTGTGGGGTAAGTGTTTGGTGAGAAGCTTTAGGGGTTACAGTGCTGGCCAGCGATGACAGAGAGAGAGGGGGGGGGACTGCACACAGACTTAGGCTTCCTTTAGCAATGGAATATCTGAAGAAAAAGACATGAAGGCATAAGGTCAGGCATAAAAATGAAAATGAACATTGTAACATAAATCACCATTTTGAGGGAGCGTATATCAAAAAAGTCTGGTGATAATTTTTTTCTTTGTCAGAAAATGTGTAAGTCATGCATAAGTCTCTTAAAATATCAAATAATAATTGAAACTTTTTATGACCCAACCAGGTAAGTTCAGGTAGCAAAATGTAGTTTAGTTGTAATAATACTAAATACTAAGAGCCAGATTTACTTACAGCTTTTGCTAGCGGAAACCCTCTTTTGAGGTTAAAAAACTTATTTTTGAGTTCTTTTTTTGTGGCTGACCTTATTGCATATGCATTTGTAGGAGTTTCCCTTTCAGACGCAAAATTTATGAGGAGAGTTAATAATGCAAGGTGATTTACTAAGGTTTGTGCTCATCAATTTACTGGTGTTTGTGCCATTATTTAACAGCCACTTTTTTAAATAATATTACTAATTCATAATCAGTTTTTTTCCCCCCCAGAAAAATAAATATATTAATTCCATTCAAAAAGTGAAACTTGTATATTATATTATTTCATTACACGCAGACTGATATATTTCAAATGTTTATTTCTTTTAATTTTGATTATTATAACTGATGTGACGACTCACGGGGTGTAAGATTTTATTTTGTCCAGCAGGGGTCTCTGGGGTAATGTTGTTTGTGTTCTTAGGTTGAGCGCTGACACAGGTGTGGAGAATTGACGGTGATTAACCGTGCTGCTTATAAGAAGCTTGAGAGTTGAGAAGAGTGGGGAATATGAAGTGTTGGGACAAAAGGCTGGGAGGGTGATCTCTCCGTTCCTGGAAACTTGGTTACCCTGTTAGCGCTCTCGTCCTCTTTAGTTCAAGGCTTGATGTTGTTGTCCTGTGATTTGTGTCATTTTATCTTTAAATGTAGCTATGTCTTTCTTTTTGATTAAATACTTATTTTTGCAAATTTGATTACGTGTATGGCCTCTCCCTTTCATGTTGCTTCTCCTCGAGTCAAGGAGTTGTAACACTGACAACTAAGGAAAATCCCAAATTCAGTATCTCAGAAAATTAGAATATTGTGAAAAAGTTCAATATTAAAGACACCTGGTGCCACACTCTAATCAGCTAATTAACTCAAAACACCCGCAAAGGCCTTTAAATGGTCTCTCAGTCTAGTTCTGTAGGCTATACAATCATGGGGAAGACTGCTGACTTGACAGTTGTCCAAAAGATGACTATTGACACCTTGCACAAGGAGGGCAAGACACAAAAGGTCATTGCAAAAGAGGCTGGCTGTTCACACAGCCAGTGTAGACATGAGTCCTAGTGCTGTTAATAGATATGGGTCAATGGCTTGGGCTGTTTGAATGAGAAGGGCAAGTTTTTGTCAGGTTGATAAAATTAGGCCCGTTAAAAGGTCTAGTACTTCCGGTATTCAGAAGTGTATTGGTGCTATTCCAATTTTAGTTGCTAGAGCAGGCTGGATAATAGGATTATAAGTACGTAAGGGTTCATTGATGGAGGAGGGACTTTAACCGTCATGTTTGGGGTATGGGCCCGAAAGCTTAATTAGCTCCAAGCACATTGATAGAGAGGCAAAGGGAAGGAAAAGATGTGGTAGAAAAAAAGTGTACAAGCAATAGGGATAACCGCACCCTGGAGAGGATTGTGAAACAAACCCATTCAAAAATGTGGGGGAGATTCACAAAGAGTGGACTGCAGCTGGAGTCAGTGCTTCAAGAACCACTACGCACAGACGTATGCAAGACATGGGTTTCAGCTGTTGCATTCCTTGTGTCAAGCCACTCTTGAACAGCAGACAGTGTCAGAAGCGTCTCGCCTGGGCTAAAGACTGGGCTGCTGCTGAGTGGTCATGTTGCTTGAGGTCCCGTGTAAAGTTTCCAGTCAGTGATGGTTTGGGGTGCCATGTCATCTGCTGGTGTTGGTCCACTGTGTTTTCTGAGGTCCAAGGTCAATGCATCCGTATACCAGGAAGTTTTAGAGCACTTCATGCTTCCTGCTGCTGACCAACTTTATGGAGATGCAGATTTTATTTATTTTCCAACAGGACTTGGCACCTGCACACAGTGCCAAAGCAACCAGTACCTGGTTTAAGGACCATGGTATCCCTGTTCTTAATTGGCCAGCAAACTCACCTGACCGTAACCCCATAGAAAATCTATGGGGTATTGTGAAGAGGAAGATGGGATATGCCAGACCCAACAATGCAGAAGGCCACTATCAGAGCAACCTGGGCTGTCATAACACCTGAGCAGTGCCACAGACTGATCGAGACATTGCTGCAGTAATTCAGGCAAAAGGAGCCCCAACTAAGTATTGAGTGCTGTACATGCTCGTACTTTTCATGTTCATACTTTTCAGTTGGCCAAGATTTCTAAAAATCCTTTCTTTGTATTGGTCTTAAGTAATATTCTAATTTTCTGAGATTTGGGATTTTCCTTAGTTGTCAGTTATAATCATCAAAATTAAAAGAAATAAACATTTGAAATATATCAGTCTGTGTGTAATGAATGAATATAATATACTTTTTGAATGGAATTAGTGAAATAAATCTACTTTTTGATGATATTCTAATTATATGACCAGCACCTGTATACCTGTGTGTATGTATATATATATTATATATATAAAAAAAAAAAAAAAAAAAAAAAAAAAAAAATCAATAACTGAAATATAACCCTAAGATATATAACATGCATTTTCCACATTTAAAATTGTACAAAAATAAAGAAAAGAAAAATGTTCTTTATTTATCATGGACTTCATATGTCATTAATCCACACATCACCTCTACATCTAGATTTGCAAGTTCACTCACCATCACCATAGTCTTCGGCAGAGGTGACTGAAAGCAAGCTGTGCTGATCGCTGCTCTCGCTGCTCTGCCTGCGGTTGAGAGGCGCAGCGGCACCAGGCTGCTCAGCAGCCCAGGAGTGAGAGGATGAGGAGGATGGAGAGGAGGAAGAGGGCACCTGGTGAACCAATACAGTCTCTGCGTGACACAAGGGCGCAGCAGTCGAGGTGGAAGGGAAACTGTAACTCGTCTGAGCCTGTTCAAGCGGTTCGTTCAAACCCTCTGCCTGCGGGCCCTCCGACAGCACGATCTGAACCCGGGACTCAGGAGGTGGCACGGAATTGCCGCCTGCGCCGTACACGGCCTCTTCGTAGGAGGGCAGCGAGACCTGAACGCCCTCCACCATGATGGAGATAGGCTGTCCTGACACACCCTGCTCCCGGCTGCTTTAAGAAGGAGATATATGGAAATAAAAGTACGGCTTAAACTGTATCAAATCCTGACCTGTGGCTTACATCACAGTGGGCTGATTACGCAACAGCAAATTACTGAAAACAACAGCGCCGTAGGGGAGGTGCCATATTTGTTCATGTTAAACAGTTGGAATTATGATCTCTAATTTCATCTGTTTCCAACTCTGCATGCTACTAAATATAGTACATATACTAACAACTTCACGAAACTAACACTTCAACATTCTCAATGCATTCAGTGGTACCAAAAAGACGAAAAAAAAAAGAAAAAAAAAACTAAAACAAATGTACTGTATAATAAAACATCAAACTGAGTGGCATTTATTTGAAGGAAATAGATCACAAACACACGGTTTAAAATACTTAAAACTATTATATTGTTTAAAAAAATGTTTTTGGAAAAATGGCACTTTATTCAGCAAGGATGCATTAAATGCATTGATTATAAAGACATTTATAATGTTACAAAAACAGCATGCTATCAAAAGAATAAATTACATTTTAAAATATATGAAACTAGAAAAGAGTTATTTTAAATTATAATAATACTTCACAATATTACAGTTTTTAGGTAGTGTAAATCAGGACATTTTTAAGTGTCTTTTTAATATCCAAAAGTATACTGAATATTGTTTTTGCTTCCACTATTTATTTACTTTTTGCTGAAGTATAATCATAATTTAAAATACAATTTCTCACGTTTTTAGATTTACATAAGAACTCTTCTTTGTGGGAATAAAACAAAAGTCATTGAAGAAGATATGCTCAGTAAGAGGGAGACAGGGCCTCACCGGCTGTGGTGGAAGGACTTGAGTTTGGGCTGAAGCAAAACAAACAGCACCACCAGCAGCAGGATAAGGGCCACAGAACTGGCGGTGGAGGCCACGATAGACAGAGCCGGCATAGGCAGTGTAGAGTGCTGCTTCTCCCCTGGAAGGGAAACACTTTGTTTGATTCACTGCAGTGTGTAAAGCCAAAAACAAAAAAGGTTTATGGAAGTATATAACCAGATATAATAGAAAAGTCGATTTAAACCAGTCTAAGGTGTTTAGCTGGTCTACTATCCTAGCTAAACTGTTTAACCTGGCCTGTTTTGGAGATTTTAGAGGGGTTTGGGGCGATTTCAGCAGGTTATGCTGGTAAAGCAGCTGGCCAAACAGATAAAACCCAGCAAACCACTTTGGGCTGTTTTTGCCTTTTTTATCAGGGATAACTTCAATAAAGCTGAGGACAAAACCAAACAACCAGATTTAAACGATAAACAGTAGTCAAGTTGCGTGACGTGATACGAGTTCGCTTAGAAGCCTATCGCCTTCGAGTTCTACAAAACAAGCCAATGGCAAAACAATGCAAGTAAGACGAGCGAGTCTTCAGTGGTGTCAGGATTACGGTGCGTTCCAGTGAGTTCCGCATTCCTGCTGCTGATCTGTGCAGTGATCTGCCACAGAGTGTGTGTTCTCCCTGGGCGCTTCGGCGCTGCTGCAGAGTTTTTCCTCTTCTAAAAGAGCTACACGGGCACATCTTTTTCAAGATGTCTCGCCTGTGTGTTTCTGGGTGCGGTCGCGTCATTCATCCGTCTGACAGCCACGAGCGATGTCTAGCGTGTTTGGGCTTTAATCACACCAGGGACCCAGCATTTCATTCGGGGCTCCGGCGGATGATATGATGTTGACCGTCGCATCACAAGGCGGGCCTGAGTCCTCTGGAGCGACCTCAGCCTTCACTACCCTCAATGGAGCGCTCGGTTGCGATGCAGCTGCATCCTCAGAGCACCTCCACATGGCGTGGTGATCTCAAGCAACCGTCCAAAGCCTGTGGGTTCTCGTCCACCTTAGTGGCAGAGGCCTACAGAGTTGCAGGTCGGGCTGCGTCTGCTTTGCATGCCATGGCCATCCTGCAAGTATACCAGGCCAAGGTTTTAAAAACCCATGCATGAGGGCGGTGCTGACTCAGGGCTTATGCAAGAAGTGTGCACTGCCACTGACTTCTCTTTTCAAGTGACGAAGGTCACTGCGCAGTCCCTGGGTCAGGTGATGTCCACTTTGGTGGTCCAGGAGCCCCACCTATGGCTGAATATGGCAGATATGAGGGAGTCCGAGCGAACCCGTTTCCTTGACTTCCCAATCTCCCAGGCCGGCCTCTTCGGCAGCGCGGCTGAGGACTTTGCCCAGCAGTTCTCGGCAGCCCAGGAGCAGTCTGAGGCCGCAGCGCGGAGGAGGCCGCAGTAAGGTGGCTCATCATATCTCTGCCCCTAAGCCTGCCAAATGTCAGGCTAAGCAGCACTCCTGCCAGTGTCCTCTCATGTACTCGCTCCCAGTGGCCAGTAGTAGGACCTGTTCAGTGTCATTGCTTGCTGCACCATTCCACTCCACGGACTGGATAAGTGCGCTATTCTACTCAGGTGAGTTTCTCCGGGAAGCCCTGACTTCCTCCAGCACTGTTGACGTCAGCACCAGAGTGCATGCCCGGTTGGTCAGCTCTCGTGTTAGGTTAGGTGCCTCCATGTGCATGATTCCCCGCTTGGGCAACCCCCACATGTGTATTTCCACGGTCCTCCAAGAATGTGTCTTTCCCTTGGCAAGACTACCTTGCCACCCCTGGGGTTGAAACATTCCACCCTACGGCCTGGATACCTCAGAGTTTTTCCATATGCATCCCGTACTCGGGTCATATGTGTATCCTAAGTCCTCCCTGCAGGTAGGCGCTGTTACATATTCCACCTGGGATATGCCACCCAGTGTACCTTGGTATTCTTGCGTATAGCCTGGCCCTTCCTGAGGCTTGCGCAGGACACTGGAAGACAGCCGCTGTGGCAAGATTAAATTGGGACCCCCATTCCGTTAGTCACTGACGTAACTTGTAGTGACTGACTGAAAGGGAACGTCTCGGTTACGTAGATGTAACCCTCGTTCCCTGAAGAAGGGAACGGAGACGTTACGTCCCTGTGCCACAACCACTGTACCGCTGGTACGGCCGGGGTGCTTAGCCTCGGCTCCTCAGCAGGTAACCTAATGCGAGATTGCATGCACGGCTCCTTATATAGGAGCAAATTCCGCAGACCCATGGCATTGTTTTGCCACATACATAACCGAGACGATTCTGTACTAAACTCACCTGAACTACTATCTACATTATTATAATTTAATATATTTAAAATAATTCTCTGTTCTCAACATTTGCCAAGAAGATGGAAAACTGCCCATATGTAACAATGGCAGAATATTCAAATGGGCGAGCGTGTGGATCAAGCTCCTGCTGCTGTGTGACATACCTTGCACAGGGTGACAGCTGATCTGCATGGACGATTTCCACTCTCCATTGTCACAGGTTCGGAACTGATAGCCTCCTTTTAAAATGTAACCCTCAGCACAGAAGTACTCAATCACGGTACCCTGGGTCAGTCTGTGGCACGGTGAGGGGTGGCAGTTATATCCTCCATTCTCCGGCTCACTCGGTGGTTGACAAACTATTGGTAAAAAGCTTGAGAGTCAGTGCGAGTAAAAGGGAACCAGAGCTTTCATTTTAATTTAGAAGTTGGATGAAGAACTGTTTTTCTACTCCGAAATTCGTAATTCTAACATGTGAACACAGCATTAGCCTTTGTGGAACTAAATACTGATGAGAAAACAGGATCAGGGGATAAAGACAGGGTTAAATTGTAAATACCGTCATTTTTGACGCAGCGAGGCGGGTCAGAGGACCAGTGGCCTGAGACGGTGCAGGTGATGATGCTGTAGCCGTCCAGCGTGTATCCTGGATCACAGCTATACTGCAATAGTGTGCCAACAGGGAA
The DNA here is from genome assembly GCA_039654625.1 of Rhinogobio ventralis. Taxonomy (NCBI): domain Eukaryota; kingdom Metazoa; phylum Chordata; class Actinopteri; order Cypriniformes; family Gobionidae; genus Rhinogobio; species Rhinogobio ventralis. Next base: position 22,701,248 of record CM077210.1, read on the forward strand.
GGAGCCGCGGTTTGTTTCCGTCAGGTTCCCACGGCCATGAGGCACAACTGAGGGTCTGGGACAACCTACAGGGACAGAAAGAGCATAAAAACCATCATGTTCAACTAAAAGACAAACTTCAAAACAAAGGTGTAGGTTGATGACGTCAAGTTTGAGCGCAGAATCTTGGGACATGTGGCCTTTCACCTCACAGCCGGTGGAAAAGAATCAGGATAAGACTTGGCCAGAAATTGTTCATGGATGCGATTATTAACGTTACTGTAGTATGAAGCAGAGCAGGACCGAGTGTTGTGGGAGCTGAACAAGGCCACTGGAGCGATTGTTAATAAGATGAACACAACACACGCCTCGCAAGCAGTGTGACTTTTATTATGGCAGAGTCGCCGGCACGATTTCCGCTTTTCCAGTCATGAGTATGAGGTAACGCAGCTGTTTACCATATTAGATACATTTGTGTTGAAAATGATGTTATGACGTTACTCTGTGCATTCGCTCAGCGGCTGCTATGACACTTGTTGCACACTGCAGTAAGAGTAAAGTATTTCTGCAAAATAAAACCGGAAACCAAGGGTAACGCAAATATGATGCAATTGACAGGCGACTCCCTCACACGTCCCGGTTCCTTGGTTAAAATAGCAATTTTCTCACGATTTACAAATAGTTGGAAACATTTGGGATGTTGTAAGTACTCAAATGAACAAAATGTATAACACTAGCCTAGTGGTTTTTGGATATTTTACTGCAAAAATTTCACATATTGCAGCTTTAAAATTTCTCTTGGAGCCTGTTATTGTTATAGTGTCCTTCAAAAAGACTGCAGTAGAGTCAGACTACATAAACTACCATTATTTAATAATGATAAAAGCCACTTATTGACTAAATATAGAACAACAAATCTAACCTGAAAACAAAGTCCTCATGAATTTGAATCAAAAGGTGCGTGCCAAGTCAAGTACAACATATGCACTATTCTATGCTGCTTTGTGGTATGAATGATGCGAGTAGCGGGTTCACAATAAAAATCCCTAATAAAAAAAGTGCACTTCAAATACCCCAATGGCGCACTTAAAGGGATAGTTCACCTAAAAATGAAAATGATCCCATGATTTACTCACCCTCAAGCCATCCTAGGTATATATGACCATCATCTTTCAGACGAACACAATCGGAGTAATATCAAAAAAATATTATTGCTCTTCCAAGCTTTATAGTTGAATAGCTGCATCCATCCATCCTAAAAGTAATCCATACGACTCCAGGAGTTAATAAAGGCCTTCTGAAGCAAAGTGATGGGTTTTTGTAAGAAAAAAAGTTTTAAATCTAAAAACTAAAATAACTAGCTTATGGCAGACAGCCTACGCAAGTCAACTTATGCCGAAAGAGTAACCCCGACACATCTTTTAACCCAAAGCGCAAGCTTTGATGCCTCTCGCGGCTCAAACTAATAGGGCTGGGCAACAAACTCAAGCTCCTCTTCTCTTATATCGAAATCCTCCTGACATTTCTCTTTAAAAATTTTCATTTCACCTTATGGCTGCTTTGAAATGTTCTGAAGAAGAAAAAAAAAAAAAAAAGTTATAAATTACTGTGTTGTCATGGTTGATAATTTCTGTCACTTCCAAGTACTTGGGAACTAACATCACACCAAAAGTTCCGGTAAAAGTGACCTAAAATTTATTTGCACTAACCCTAAAATTCATCAAAGACAAAAAGGGGACACAAGTAGATCTTATTCTCATATTGCTGTCCGGTATTACATTCTCAATTTAACAAAAACTTCACCCAGACTACACACATAAAGTCCAGATTTGAAAAGCATAACAGAATAGAACAGAATACTACATTTCTGCCCTCGGGCTTAATGGCATAAAGCCAGTGGTATCTCTTTCCCTCTCATTTTCTTGGTCTTTCTCACACGAGCAAAAAAAAACAAATTTCCTGAGCCTCTGAGTCGTAGCTTTATACACACAATAGATCACTTGAAACACGTAAACATGTCTATCCCCTCATTACATTTATCCAGCAGAAAGACAGAAAACAAATCAAACAAACAGGGTCTGTTTGGAGAGACCACCTTGATCACGGTGTTCTCTAATCTGAGCTTTTAACATGCTCTTAAGCTGTGATCAGCCGATTATGGACTCAGAGGTTGGACATACAGCTCAATCTCTTCTCTTCTGAAACATTCAGGATATGAACTACAGATGCAAAGCTTTACAATCCATTATATCAAATGTGCAACATCTGTAAGGAGTTGTTTTTTTTGTTGGAGTCTACGATCTGTATGGTAATGCACTTTTTAAAATGGAAAGTTCTAATTCTAAGTGGATGAGCCACAATGGAAGTCGCCGTACATTACAATGTACAGTATAATAAAAAAGTATGAAAAAGTGTACTGTTTCAGCTTAAAATTTTATTTCAGATCTTAAAATATGTAGAAACAATTACATGTCCCATACTGTCTTTTAAATGTAAAATAATAAAACATTAAATGTAAAAATATATATAAATTGTAAAAAAGTACAAAAATGAAAATGCATTATAAAATTTTATAATAATAATGAATAAATAAATAAAAACGCCTGAAAACCAATTATTTGGCAATAATTGGTATATATATATATTATATATATATATATATATTACACATACATACATACACACATATATACATATACACATATACACACACACACATATATACATATACACACACACATATATACATATACACACACACACACACACACACACACCTAAAGGATTATTAGGAACACCATACTAATACGGTCTTTGACCCCCTTTCGCTTTCAGAACTGCCTTAATTCTACGTGGCATTGATTCAACAAGGTGCTGAAAGCATTCTTTAGAAATGTTGGCCCATATTGATAGGATAGCATCTTGCAGTTGATGGAGATTTGTGGGATGCACATCCAGGGCACGAAGCTCCCGTTCCACCACATCCCAAAGATGCTCTATTGGGTTGAGATCTGGTGACTGTGGGGGCCATTTTAGTACAGTGAACTCATTGTCATGTTCAAGAAACCAATTTGAAATGATTCAAGCTTTGTGACATGGTGCATTATCCTGCTGGAAGTAGCCATCAGAGGATGGGTACATGGTGGTCATAAAGGGATGGACATGGTCAGAAACAATGCTCAGGTAGGCCGTGGCATTTAAACGATGCCCAATTGGCACTAAGGGGCCTAAAGTGTGCCAAGAAAACATCCCCCACACCATTACACCACCACCACCAGCCTGCACAGTGGTAACAAGGCATGATGGATCCATGTTCTCATTCTGTTTACGCCAAATTCTGACTCTACCATCTGAATGTCTCAACAGAAATCGAGACTCATCAGACCAGGCAACATTTTTCCAGTCTTCAACTGTCCAATTTTGGTGAGCTCGTGCAAATTGTAGCCTCTTTTTCCTATTTGTAGTGGAGATGAGTGGTACCCGGTGGGGTCTTCTGCTGTTGTAGCCCATCTGCCTCAAGGTTGTGCGTGTTGTGGCTTCACAAATGCTTTGCTGCATACCTCGGTTGTAACGAGTGGTTATTTCAGTCAAAGTTGCTCTTCTATCAGCTTGAATCAGTCGGCCAATTCTCCTCTGACCTCTAGCATCAAAAAGGCATTTTTGCCCACAGGACTGCCGCATACTGGATGTTTTTCCCTTTTCACACCATTCTTTGTAAACTCTAGAAATGGTTGTGCTTGAAAATCCCAGTAACTGAGCAGATTGTGAAATACTCAGACCAGCCCGTCTGGCACCAACAACCATGCCACGCTCAAAATTGCTTAAATCACCTTTCTTTCCCATTCTGACATTCAGTTTGGAGTTCAGGAGATTGTCTTGACCAGGACCACACCCCTAAATGCATTGAAGCAACTGCCATGTGATTGGTTGATTAGATAATTGCATTAATGACAAATTGAACAGGTGTTCCTAATAATCCTTTAGGTGAATAATATATATATATATATATATATATATATATATATATATATATATATATATATATATATATATATATATATATATATATATATAGGGCCAGATTTGCTTGCGCAAACCCTCTTTTGGTATTAAAAAAATAGTGTCAGGATTTACTAAAGACATGCAGTGTATTGCGCTGAAAAGGCGTGGACACAGTTATTTTTGCAGCTGACCTTATTCCATTTGTAGGAGTTTCCCTTTCAGACGCAAAATTTATGGGAGGAGAGTATTTAAATGAATCATGCAAGGTCAATTTACTGGTATTTGCACTATTATTTACCGCCTAAAAAAGCATGTCTTAAACCAGACGCTAATTTGCACTGCTCCTGATCGATTGCATTGGCATTATGATCCAGCTGCGCATGTATTTTTTAATTTGTGTGTTGTGGAGAACTTTCCACACCCATCAGCGCTTTTTTTGCACTCTCATGCTAATTTGCCCTGATCAGTAAATCCGGCCCATAATATGTTGCAAACCTCATCTACATTGTTTTGCCTTAGGTCTGATTAAAACTGGATCTTCAAAACAGTGTTTTTCTTCCTTGTTGTCATTTCATTGTTAGTTCATGCGTCACCGAAAGCTAGGATCTATTCAAAGGAAAATGTGAAAAGAATCTCAGATTTGCGGAAGAACGTTTGTAAATGACAGCTGCCCAGACCTGCTATGACAAGTTGGACTGGGCCTTCACAATATCTAAAACTGATTGTACACTTGTAGATGCCCATCTTAGAAGTACCACATGGTATGGGTTATGTGTTTGAAAAACATTACGTCCAAAAATATGTAGTAATGTTCCAACTGAAATCCCAATTAACCTGGTTGACTGGCATAAGTTTCGTAAGAAACCAGGTTAATTTAGTCTACCTTGAATAGCAGATCAAATTTACCACAAAACTCTAAATGGATCCTTCACCTACTCTACTAAACACCAATAATCTGAATAAAATATACCTTGTTTAGATAATGAGAAGTTTAGCATTTGGAGTGAGATCCCAACAATGAAACTAAATGTCAAACACATGGTCCTGAATGGCCTTCACCCTCCATCTGTCCATGATGCAGCACCCAGAAGATAGAAAAAAACCCAGAGGGGATTAACAGCAGAATAAAATTCTAATTATCCTTCATTAGAAAAGGCTGTGGTCTAAAAAGCGGCTCACATTACTGACCACTGCAGTGCGCTGCTGCTCAGTGAGACCAAAACCCAGCGGTCCAGGCATGGATTAGACCCTGCTGTCACAAAAAAATCCTCCCTGGTAAATATGTTTTTGTTGGAGATCTCCTTATGACATGTGCTGATGTGTTTTTCAATCTCTATTGTTTTCCCCTCATCTCTCCTAATTCAAATCCCTGGGAGGGGGGTTTGTTCCTCTCTCCTATTTATGGAATTTGTAGAAACTAAGGAGGGAGGATCTCCCACAGACATAAACCTAAATAAGGGATGGCTGGTATGCCAAAAATCTTTAAAATCACGACATGATTCATTTCATAAATCACAACATTATATCATGACTTTTCGCTGGAAATGCAGCCCTAAAATATTTCATAACCACGTGGAAATTTCTATTTTTGATCCTCTGACTTAAATTATTAAAAAAATTAAAATGACTTAATCCCATTTGAGAATGAAGAAGTAGTAGTCTGGTGTCAGTACAGAAACGGAGTTTTTGTTCATTTTTGTTCAATGAAATTAGAACACAACTGTATAAAACTGAAACTAAAACAAAATTTCCATGGCACCAAACTAAAACGATAAAATGATACACAGTAGATCATAAAACGGGAAATCTTTACAACCTGCATGCATTAAGCTTGTAAATTAGACTGTTAAACATTTAATTATACTAGTTAGCATATTAACATTGGCATTAACATTAACAAACTATAATAAATTGAAAATACATACATACATACATACATACATACATACATACATACATACATACATACATATTTTCAAAAAAATAATACATATTAAATCAAATAAAAATGTGATAAATATAAATAAAATATTAAGCTAAATGTTTCCACCGTATGCACACAGCAAAACGGAATCGCTCACAATAACATAGCTAATAAACAAAGTTTAGAGAAGAAAAAAAAAAACAAAGAAAAAAAAAAAAAAAAAAAACACTATTGTTCAAAAATATATATTTTTTTTAAATGCTTCCACCAAAGCATTTTTAGCCAGCTGAAAATGCTAGTCGCTCTGCTGAAAACGCCTAGCTGTGAGGGCTTGAGAGTGCTTCGGCAGCGCAGCTTTTTTTTTGTTTAGACCCTTTGCTTGCTATGATACTAAAAATTGGCGGAAGTGTTACTAGTATCTCATTTCACAGATAGTTTGTTTCTGTATTGTTTCTATATAAAAATGTTGATATTGTAAAGTATTTGCTCTGGTTCTTGTTTTAAATTATTTTGTTCTGTTATTATGCTTGTTGTCATCTGTTGGCGTTGTACACGTAGAATGTGGCGGTTGGTCGGTGTTGTATTTGTCCCGCCCCTCTTTCACTGTGATTGGATGGCTGGGTAAAAAGTGACAGTGATGAGTGCTGCGTTTTACGCAAAGAAGACTCACGCTACTTAACAGTATTTAAATGTTTCAAACAGCCGTTCAGTTTTCTGTATTCGCTACGGTGCTCATCACATCACCAAATATTTAATACTTAAAGACTTAAGGCTATTTATTTTCAAACTTAAACATTTTATATTTTTATCTGGATTACATGCCCTAGATATTGTTTGAATATGTTCTGATTCTTTATTGTTCAGTCACACACTTTAGGCTCCATTATTTAACAAACTGACAATGAAAAATACTTCTAAAACATTTATTAAATCTTAGTTAAAAATGTAAATTTCAACATTTAATAACACATTATTAAAATCAAAAGTTGTATTACTGTATTAATTAATGGACCTGAGCTAACATTAACAGTTGTATTTTTTAACTGACGTTATCAAAGAATAATAACTTTGTAACAAATGTAGCCATTTGCTCTTTGTTAATGTTAGTTAATGCATTAACTAACATTACTAGTTAGACCTTATTGTAAAGTGATAGCCTACCTATTGTTTTTTATAATTCTTTTACACTTTAATCTGTTTGAAACATTTGTTTACTTTATACATTTTTGTGTATTGCTTTATTGCATTTAAATGTTCAGTTCTTTTTGTCATAAGAAAAAGTTATTAAACCTGTTATAGTATGACAACACTTTTTTTGCAACTTATTTCAATATCGTGATAATACCGTATACCGTGATAAAAGCTTCAGCAATGAATTGCAACATGAAAATTTGATACCGGCACATGCCTAGTGAAATCTAGTTGCATCACACACATAAGGAGAATCTTCACAGATTTTCTTCTTTCAAATCTCAAACCTGCACACACTACAAGAGTTGAAAATCGTGGCGCATCACACACTACAAGATATACTTAAGATTATCCAGATTTAGCACCTCACGTGATCTCACGGGGAAGCGGATGTAAACAAAATTCTACTGTGTCCAGGCAACTTGCTGTATCAATACTTATTCTTTGTAGCCAGAAAAAACAGCCATTCCTCCATCTCCGCTGTCCACGGTCGCCATTTCAAAAGTTCTGTCACTTCCGTCTCCTTGTAGACTTGTCTCTCATTGGCTATTGTGGAAGTACTGATGTAATCATAGTCGTAATCACCTCGATTTAAAATCCTAACCGACCGATGCCCTGGACATGATTTTTCTCAGAGTGTTGGCAGGAGTAAATCAGACCTGAAACTCCAGTAGTCTGTGCGTGGCTTTAAACGGTATAGCAGAATCTATACCAGCTGACACATTTCTACCACCATAATGCCCTGCTCTAAACTCACATGGTGATTCATTCATCATAGTTATTTGTTCATTGAACTCTTAATACAGTTATCACCAAAGCCTGCTTTACAAACCTCCTGAGATATCCAGTGGTGTTTATTGCACTGCAAGTTTGACGTTGTTGACGAAACAAGCACACTGCAGCTGCTGAGATAGGAGTCCCACCCGTGACAAAACATGTCTTGGATGGCTCTCAAAGGGCTAATAACAGTATGTGGTTTCCTTCTTGTAAGAAAACGCTGCATGAGAGAGAGGAGGCCGCAAGATACTCGAGTCTCACGTTTCTGTGTACATAACACGGTTTGGACATGAATCCTACTGCAGGCGAGAGGGAGGAACCAGTTGATATGTGTGAGTGTATATGTCTGCGTTTACTGTTCCCACATGTGTTTGGGGCAGACTCAAAGGGTTAAAGGGAAACACAGCAGGGGCGTCGCATATCTGTGATGTGAAAAGCTGACTGCGAGAGATAAAGCGCACCCACAGCCTCTCACGGCTGAGCAGGAAGGGATGTTAGGAAAGAGAGTTTCAGTGAAAGGGGTGTTATTCCTGCAGGGATAGAGGGGAGAGGAATGAGTTTCCACATGCACGTCTAATAACACGGAAAAAAAGACCGTAGAAACAGACAAACTTGGCTGCTACAACAAAACGAGCCCTGACAAGACATCCAGGAGACTCTCCCTGGATAAAGGACTGATCCATCCAGAATGAAACCATGAATGTTCGAACAACTAATGCCTGAATCCACAGATTTATTTATTTTATTTACTCAACACACAAACATTGACCAAAATATATAAAAAAAAAAAATCATAATTTAAACACTGCTAAACATTTTTGTTTTGGACCTTTTTTATCCACAGAGACAACACATTAATACAAATTCGTAATAATAATTATATAATTTAAAAATACTAAAAGGCCTATAATTATTTTCATGTGAAGCAAGAAATGGATATTTGATACCATTTTGTCTAAATAAATGTAAAACAAAATCAAACATTTTAATTGTTAAGTGAATGTAGGCATCACAACATTATAATATACAGTATATGAAAAATGGATATTTAGTTCTAAGGTTGACTAAATATTACATTTAACAGTGTTATAAAATTATTAGTATTTTTAAAATTGGCAACGGTAATCTAAATGAGAATGCACAGTTAAATAACAATATAAAAAAATACAAATAAACGTAAAAATGTCTAATATTGGCCTAACATAACCGATATGGTACTGATACATCTTGCTAAAATAACTGATAATATTGATTATTGGCCATCATAAAAAAAAAAAAAGATTCAAGAAAATAAATAAATAAAACAAATACCAATGCATCCCTAAAACATATAGTATCTTTTCATTTGGGACACGCGGACAACAGAAGGGCCTTAAACGATGCCTGTCTTCTGAGAGAGCGAACAAAAGCATTAACCAAAGCTCCATGTGTTCTTTATGACCCCCATTTACACCCCGAGGTCGGCAGCTGACTGATTTAAGCAGCTCGTCCTCACAAACCAAATCGACTAGGAGGGAAAACCGAGAGACTCAATCTGACAGAAGACACAAAGGAAGACTCTATTGTTCCTCTAGCCTTTGTCACCGTGAAAAGTGGCAGATGGGTGTTTGCACCCTCCTGATTCTATTCGGACAGCTGTGAGGCACAAGTAACTCCTCTTCCATGTACAGAAAAAAAAAAAAAAAAAGGAATAGAGAGCAAGAGGGGGCACCCGGTGCCCCTGCTGTGTCTGCTATCAGCGGATGGCTCTAGACACAGTGCTCTTGTGTTCGGGATCTGCTGTGCCTTGGCTCACCCACTCCAGGAATGCACTCGGCCCACAGCTAATGACAGACTGGAGCCTCTGTGGTGCACACAAGCAGTCGGAGCAAAAACTGCTGCCATTCAGCTGCCTGGATCCTTGGCCAGCAGCTGTGCTCAGAGGTGCTGACATCAATTGTGCTGGCTAATGGCTACTAGGAACTTGAGTGCGAAAAGGGCATCTGTTTAAACGTGACTAGGTGACTTAGAGGGTCAACAGTGAATGGCTATCAAACACTGTCCACAAAGACAGATGGTGCAGTTAGTTGTTTTGAAAGCAAGGCGGGGAGATTTTTTTTTTGGCAATGCCAAGCAAAAAAGGGTGGAGTATTGCTTTCTCAGATGGATTTTTGTAAATAGTTTCACTTTTTTAATCTCACGCCAGTCACATCTGGAGCCAAACCACCAAGGGATTGGTTCAACACGCAACAGATACAAAATACTAGTCACAGCAATCTTACAGCAACTTTAACAGCAACCTTAAAATAATTGACACCGGTCGAAGGTATAATTGAAAAAGTCTTGAACGGAAAGTTCACCTCATGTTGCGATGTCTTGTTCACAAAAACAAGCAGAATTCACTGAAAAGATTCAACTCAAAAGAATGATTTGTTAATGCATCAGACATCCGATTTCCAGATTTTCAGTGAAAAACAACTTTAATTGTGTCTGTTTCTCATCTAGAGTTATCGTACAGGTTCAGTACTGCACTGTTAAATTGTTTTGTTCAAAGTTCAAAAGTGGATACAAGCGTATGAGTTGTATGGAGCACTTTTATACTGCTTTTGGGTCATTTTTAAAGCTTAAAAAAGCTCATGTCCCTCCTTGTTCATTGTAATTACATGGAAAAAAGCACCTACTGCATTCTTTAGAATTTCTACATTATTTTCCCACAGAAGTAGACATACAAGTTTTGAAATGAAGGAAATTAAGCCACAAAGTGTTTGTTCCACATTTATGCAACTATTTAAATGTCTACTAGGAAAGAATCTAGGCTAATCTTCATATGAGGAACTGTCTTTCTGTTAGTCACTTACATTTTTAGTTCCTCATAATGACTTACTGTGAATCAGTAACTCTGTCTCGTCTGGCTATACAAGGCAAGATGTGGGTTCTGTAATTGAATCACTATGAGAGCCAGTGCTGCTAGAGTATTGTCATTGAAAGTGACAGGATGAGAATGGGTTTTTATAAGCCCCAGTGGACCAAACTGTGAGATTTCCATGATGTGTAATGAATATTTGAAATATTGACTGCTAGTTACGAAACTACAAACAAGGGAACATGCAAGCAAATAAAATGGGGAGTAAATGTTATTTTTAGCCTCTTTCTACCCATGATAAACCAGACATCGACCTTTAAACGCAGTCATGCCATTGTGTTTGACAAGGGCGTGGATGGATAATAAACAGAACCAAACATCTTCTATGAGATTAAGATATATACAACATAAAAGTAATATTACAACTTACATCTGCACAAAAGGATGAGAATGCTTGTCAGAATGTGTAACTCCCTTTGTGGATGCAGTCTTCCCATAACAACGTGCTGATGCACGGCAACTAAAGCACAGAGAATTCACAACACTCTATAGTGTTCTCATTATAATGTTATGTATATGGCAGCTTGGTGCTGCACATCTTGCACTTTACTGTATTTTCATCTCTACTTTATCAAGTGATTCCAGACAGCCTGTGCATATTTGAAGCCAAATGAACACAGATAAACTGAAGCGCTTTGCTTGGGGGTTAATAAACTCAACCAAATGCATCCTATATGAGCTTAATCAGATATTATATTATATTATATTATATTATATTATATTATATTATATATATATATATATATATATATATATATATATATATATATATACACACACATACACACACATACATACATACATACATACATACATACATGCATGCATATATATACACATACATATATACACACACACACACACACACACAACATTAAAGTAATATTACAACTTGCATCTGAACAAAAGGATGCAAATGCACCAGCGAACTTGCGTGCTTGTCTGAATGCTTGTCTAACTCCCATTGTGGATGCACTCTTCCCATAACGACAACAACAACACTGAAACATGGGCAACTAAAGCACAAAGAATTTTCATGATCGTCACTATCACGTTCAAGTACTTGAGTACTCATGCCATCCCTAGTCCTCATTAAGGGGAACATACGGCCACAAGAGAGGCGCTTGCAGCCTCCCGAATTATGACATGACAAATGGGACATCCTACAGTCTTGTGCACTTCAACGACACACACCGAACTGAAGGTACAAAACTGCAAGTCCTCATCAATTGTTTGAAACACTATTTTTCCACAATGAACACAAGAGACACAAGCTCTATGATTCATATCATTCCTAACCCAAATGATCTGACACCCACACAAACATCCTCTAAAAATATTTGATATAAAATTGAGGGATTGCACAACATCTGCTAAACCTGTGCTATATTACTGTAGAAAACTACAGTAAAAAGTAAGCTTTGGGGGGGGGGGGGGGGGGGGAAGCAGACATTTACTGTTTCACATGGATTTTCCAAAGAAGAGGAATCAGGTCAGCCCTGTAACGGTTTTAAAGTTGCACTACAATGTGATTGGACACAAACTTGGGGAATGTAAAGTTTATGTTTCCGGTTCTCATTTGATTTTCACACGATGTGCCGCAATCAGACAAACAACACTTTTATTGGGAAATTTACCGTCGGGTAACCGATGGTTACAAAGATCAATTTGCAGACAATTCTTAAACCCACACAAACCACTTCCTGAAGCATGAGTATGCTGCTTCTGCATTTTTTTAAAGAATACTTTTATCCAGCAAGGACGCATTAAATTGTGATCAAAAGTGACAAAAGACATTTATAATGCATCACGGTTTCCCCAAAAAAATTACTAAGCAAGCACCACAATACATTTTGATAATTTTATGATGATTTCTAAAGGGTTATGTGACAGTGAAAACTAGAGTAATGGCTGCTGAAAAATCAGCTTTGCCACTAAAATAATAAATTACATGATAAAATATATGAAAATAGAAAAGTCATTTTAAATTGTAACAATATTTCACTATATTACTGTTTGTACTATTTTTGATCAAATGGAGTCTTGGTGACTTTAAGAGACTTGTTTCAAAAACATTAAAAAGAAACTTACCAACCCCAAACCTTTGAACAGTACATCATGTCAAGTTATACCTCTAACGGTTTTAGCATGCACATAAAAGTACCTGAAAAGAATCAATCAACATTAAACAATTTGTTGCAAAATTTAATTTAATTCTGCTTTTTTGATTATTCATAATAGCTGAGGTGTAATCATCATGTTTATGTATGTTAGCTCACAATGCCAGCACCTCATCCAATGCCTTTCAGGAATGAAAACAGTCTTTGCTGAGGTGAGAATTAACACTAGCTAACATATGGAAGTGGTATAGTGATAAATCATAGTAAGAAGTGAGTAACATGGGAAATTCCTGTAGTTCACAATGTGCCTAGTGCTAAAAACAGAGCGACTTCAGCTGTGTGCCTTTGGGGAGCTGCTTTTCATTCTCACACTCTGAAATAGTGTGGGCTAAGTCAAGCTCCAGAAACCCTAAGATCAGCCCTTGAGCACAGCAAGATTTTTTTGTTGTTGTTGCCTTCCTGTGCTACTTCCTCTTGCTTGTTTCTGTTAGACACATGTGAATGAAATGATGCGATAGCCGAGCCTTTTAAAAAGAATTGTTTGAAACAACATGATTTCATAAAGTAGGATCTGGCCCCTGCTTGCATCTAAACTTTGTGGATCCTTATCTAGGTATATTAAAATGACATTGTTCAGTAAATGTTTCAAGCAGTTCACTGTAAAGTTGTAATCCACAAACTGTGGTATTGTACTGACAACTATACATTAAAGCGTATTCTCTTCGTAAGGATCTTGATAGAAACTGTGCAAGTATCAAGTGTTTCATTTAATATCAAATTTCATATCGCATTGTCCCTCATAACCGGTAGTATAACAAGTCTATAAGAAAGCTTAATTGTACTTGTTTGACATGACAGACAAAAACAGAAAAGTTTTGCGTAGGCTCCCTCATCCGTCATTATGTTCATAATATAATTATTATAATGATGATCATTAAACTGAGAGATTTAGATATTTAATGTGAATTTTACATAAAATGTTGCTATTTTAAATAAACCTGTATATAAATATTACTAATTTCAGCCAATACATTTTAAAATTGCCATATGTCCCCTTAAAACTGTAGAGTAAAAACATTAGTCTATTAAAAAAGTGATATTACATGCGTTTAAAAAACGGATGAATTTTTTTTTTTTTTTTTTTACAAAATCACACTGTCTGTGGCCTCTGGAGAACCCAGAACAGCTGCTTGCATAAAGTTTAAGGTAAAAATAACTGGAATTAATTAGCGAACATTAGTATTTTACTACTATGCAATTAGATAAACTATTCATTCATTAGCCTACATCACTTTACCACTGTCTTTTTCCCTATATCTTCCCTGCATCAGAGGGCTTCTGTCTTTTTTGACACTACAAAAAAAATAAAAAAATCAGGCAACTTTCACTGTGTCTACACCTGGTGCGAGCGGCCAAGCACCCTAAAAAATGAAAGCAATCCTGTCCACGTTGGATGCGGCAAGAGGCGACGCGACACAACAAATCCCCAACTTTAAACTGATCGTGCATTCTATTTCTGACGCACTTCAAGTAGCCTACTCGCTGGGTGGGGGAAGATTGATGCGGCGGACCATGAAGAGTCGAGAGTTTGTGCTTTATTTGGTAATATTTCTAAGTAATATTTTGGCGGCCCTATGGATGAGTGGCGCCCCCTAGCCCTTGCCTATTCCGCCTATGCCATGGGCCGGCCCTGTTAACATGATAGTAATTTAAACATAGCCTTTGTAAAAAATATAAAGCAACACATTAAATGCAGCAGCAGTATTGTTTAATCAACTAGCCAAATAGTCTTGCACATCCCTAGTCTTGAAATTGATGACCTGCCAATCAAGCTACATTGCCAAAAGTATGTGCAGACCTGAACACCACACTTTATAGGTATTAATTCACAAATAACAACTTCTTCTAGTTGTTGGAACATATCTGTGGGTATTTGCTTCCTTCAGCATGTTCTACAACAGTCAGACCAATACAGATCCAAGGTCTAGGACTTCCTGTGAGGGGTTGATTTCATGCATTTACGTCCATTAACTCCATTTTTACAAGATGTACTACAAGTCTCAAGTTTTCCCAGAATGAGTCTGAAGTTTCAGCTCAATTTACCTCAAAGATCATTTATTATACCATTCTGTAAATGTCCCTTTTTGGCTAAAAGCAAAAACATGCTGTTTTCGTGTGTGTGCGTGTGTGTGTTTTTAAATGCAAATGAGCTGCTGCTCCCCACCCCCTTTTCCAGAAGAGGGCGGAGCCTTTACAACTCATACCTCTGATACTCTGCCAACAACAAACAAAACATCTGTTTTTTTGATTATCATCTCTATTATGGTTACGCTCTCACATGACTTGGCAGTTCTTTGTCATCATTATTTGCATGCGTTTTAAAGCCATATCAGTTTAAATCTTCTGATATGCGAGTTTCTGAGCACACACACCCAAAGCCGGCTGTCACATATCATGTGTTGCGTGAGCACTAAGTTCTCTTTTGCACCCTATTGCGCTTAAACTGTCAAATACACAGAAGTTTACTGTCAAAGTTTACATAAACACAGTCGGTTATGTCTGAGTTTAAACAGCTGGGAAAGAAATATTATGCCTATATTAGATAGACATGCATTAAAACAGCAGCCTAATATACAGTACCTGCTGCTGTCCATACTGTCAAAGTGGAATCAAACAAAAGAAAAACAGAAAATCACTCACTGCTCTTGACTGAATAACTTCAGTAGCTTTAATAAACATCAATTTCTTACTTGAATGCTGCAGTTAAATGAACATGGTGGACTGTGTACAGCTCACTCAGGGGAGGGGCTATGCTAAAAGGGCCGATTCAGTCACCAGGCAAGACTCTCAAAATAAACAAACTATTCTTCAAAATATACTCAGGATACTGTATAAACTTAGATTAAGGATGAAGCATGTCATTTCTGCACAACTAATGGCACCAATTAGAATTACAATCAGTTCACCACTACAAATCAACACTTGCTCAACTAATACTGTAAAATTGTGCCAGACTACCTGTTTGTCTAAAAAAAAGAAGGTTATTTTTAATACTGTTTATTATGATTATTTTTACTGCCACTAATTACACACTGAAGAGACAGACAGAACAAAAAAAAAATTCTTAGGTGGATGAAAGGAAAAACAGCCAAAAATGGCACAATATTATCAACAGACTTTCATTGGATGACCTTGAAAAATCATCCCTTCTGTCCGCTGCTCATTCTGTGGGAAGGCTGAACACGTAGCTTTCAGCCGATGTACTAGATTCATGCCAAACACGTGTGAGCAGCAATACATCCATGCATACACACACACACACACACACACACACAGAAATTACTTGGGATCACTTGGGACACTTTTGTCCCTGGCTCGACTTTGTGGTGCTGAATCAATATGGGAATGTGGCCACATGGGATAAGCGGTCCAGCCCAATCCCACCATCCCTCAATCTCTATCATTTATTCTCCAAGTGCAACGCTCTCTATGACTCACATATTACATAAGGCAAGAGACACTCATTTGCTCATTGTTAAGGGGAAATAGTGCAGATGCTGTGTGGTTTTGGGAACGGAGAGTTAAATACTATTCAGGCTGGACTAGTTTTCCAAATGACATTAGAGTTGCAATTATTAACAGAACGATTTTAATTTTAAAAATCTACTGAAATAAACAATACTTATATAAAGTGTTTTACACTTTATTTTATTTTAATTGTACTATATTACTCTCCTTGTTGACTTCATTCAGTTGGATGGGATTCCAACAGTACTTCAAGCACCAACTGTTATTTTACCTAGAAAGTTTTCAAAATGGTGAACCACAAACTCACCTGAACTAACCAGACTAAAAACTAATCCCATCTGAGTTAAAGAATAATTTAGGATTTGTAAACACACACACACACACACACACACACACACGTGCCCAAGTGACTAAGGTCACACATACACACAACAACACATTGACTGCTTTTCAACATGGACATCTGTCTTAATTCTCAGGCCAAATCTGCCACGTAGAGCATGATATAAATTCTATTTTAGTGAGGGAGACTCTGGATGAGACTCTCATAGACAGGGGCAACAGACGTACACACACCCTCAGTGGAGAGAAAGAAAGAGAGCGAGTGTGTGCCCAGCCCCCACCAACACCTCCCAGATGCTCGACTGAAAACAAAGAAATTATGTTCATTTTATTCCATCCGGTAGCTTAAGTCCAACGGTCATTTCTGTTATCAAAGCACTGACAGCGATACAAACAAAAGAACAAAACCCTTTGTCTTTGACGTCAAGAATCAAGGGTGCCAACAGACAAAACCAACCCACTGTAAACCATCTGTGACTCAGAATTATGCAGAAACCGAATTCAATATAATACATCGAAAAAGCATTCCCTGACACCTCCATCCCACAAGTTACTTTACATATTTCATATTCTAAGGACATATTACTTCCTACGAAATAGATCAATGAGGCAGCTGTCGGCATCTTAAATATCAATGCTTAAAGTGACAGTGGATGGCAGTGGAAGGTTGAGGTGTAGGAGTTTGGAGGAGGTTTTTGTGAATAATCTTACCTGAAGCTTGGCCTGTGGGGAGCATGCCAAAGAGAAGGAGCAGCAGGGATTTGGCGGCCACCCTGTGAGCGAGCGAGGCTCTCGTCTCACACGCTACCATTCCATTGCTCATCTTTCAGCACTGCTTGTGCAGCAAGAGTCCTCTCCGGCTGAACCTGATGACACAAACACACACTTATTACTACAGGGACCTCAGTAGTTAGTGTATTAAATGCAAAACAGTCTTAGTACACAATGTAACTATACACATCACAACATGTAAATAGGAAAATGTTGCCGTTATTTTGTCACTTATTGAGCAGTAGGCTAGATGGAGCTGTTTACCTCCAGTCTTTGTGCTAAGCTAGGCTAGCGATGGGAGCGTCAGACAGAGTTATGGCATGCACAGAGATAAAAATGGTATGTATAAACTTATCTAACTCTGGGGGATACAGTGAATAAGCTAAAGTCCCAAAAAGTCGGCGTGTTCTTTTAAAAACGCATTCAAATGATAAGCTTTGAGCATAACCGCGATAGGGGCGATCCAAAATCTTTACCGGTTGACAAATTTCTACCGGTTTATCGTGTCTACCAGTACATCGCCCACACCTGCTCACATAGAATCTGTGCTTGCAGAATTTCACCAAAAATGAAGCTGATTTCCACAGACTTTACAAAGTATTATACCAAGAATCAAAAACATTTTGCCTCACATGGCAATAGCAGGTGAATTAGCCATTTTTACTGACCATAAATATTTTTTGACCTACATGAAACTGTATTTTTCATAAATAAGACTATTTAGAAATAATTACAAATATTTTCAATCCCAATAAAAATGGGGTTTACATACCTCATATTACTCACATACCTGACATTACTTGTAATCAAATCATCATTCTTAAAACATGACTTATTCCACAAATTATTCCAATCACAATAGTTTTTAACATGTAAAAAACAGAGCATATAGCAGTTTAATAAACCAAACTAGGCAATGTTTTCAATTCAAGAAAATTGGAACAAACTGTTTAAAAACATCACTGTTCTCAACTAATGAATGATGTGCAAACTGAGAAACCTTGAGGAACTGAATTGCTTGTGTCACAATACATTTTATAATACAGAACAGATGTTGCAGGGTATCCTGTACACCTGTATGGCGTTGTTTATATTACATATTAAAAGGAACGCACTATTTTTGAAAATAGGCTAATTTTCCAACTCCCCTAGAGTTAAACAGTTTACTTTTACTGTTTTCAAATCCATTCAGCCAATCTCCGGGTCTGGCAGTAGCACTTTTAACATAGCTTAGCATAGATCATTGAATCTGATTAGACCGTTAGCATCTCACTTAAAAATGACCAAAGACTTTTGATATTTTTCCTATTTAAAACGTGACTCTTCTGTAGTTACATCGTGTACTAAGACAGACATAAAATGAAAAGTTGCGATTTTCTAGGATTTATGACTAGGAACTATACTCTCATTCCTGCGTAATAATCCAGGAACTTTGCTGCCGTACCATAGGTGCAGCAAACGCAATGATATTACGCAGCGCCTGAAAATAGTCCCCAGCACACTCCCTGTGCAAGCAGGTTGTCACGTTGGTTATGTTGACGGAAGTTAGCCAGCAAAGTTCCTTGATTATTACGCAGGAATGAGAGTGTCATAGCCATATCGGTCTAGAAAATCACAACTTTTCATTTTCCGTCGGTCTTAGTACACGATACAGAAGAGTCAAGTTTTAAATAGGGAAAAACTCTTTGGACTTTTTTTTTGGGAGCGAGATGCTAATGGTCTAATCAGATTCAATGATCTATGCTAAGCGCTACCGCCAGACCCGACGATCGGCTGAATGGATTCAAAAATGGTAAAACCCAACTGTTTAACTCTAGGGGAGTTGGAAAATGATTTAGCAAAAAAAGTGGCGTGTTCCTTTAAGCCTATTAGCAAATATGCACTTAGCGAAAAAACAAGAGCACGGCCATCACACATATGAGAGCAGGTGCTGCAACATTGCTGCTAAGTAAACAAGCCATTTGTCAGCATTCCTCCAAAAGAAGATACATGTGTGTGCAGAAGGAAGATTAAGTTCAAAAACATGGGGTGCATGAGCCCTAGAAACAAACAGGATGCTGAGGGTGCAGCTACTGCTCCCACGTGAGGCCAATCTGCCACCGTCGCCACACCTTTCTCTTCCTAGCTCCGGAGAAGCACTAGGGTGCCCGAGGAGCACAAGGAGTGTGACGCACATCCCACTGGCAGAAAAGAGCTCGCCTGCTGTCTCGTGTACCAAACAGACTAGTGCAGAAGAACATTCTGCAACAAAATGCTCAGTGCCAACAGGATCCCAGAGTGGGAAAGCAACAAATCAGCATGTATTAAGTAAAAGTGACTAAGGTGTTGTACAGATGGCATCCCGAGTAAGTGTAATATCATAATAAAACAAATATCCAACAACAACTGCCTGAAAATATTTTAAAATACAGATAAATCACAAGCTGTTCAAGAACCAAGCTTGTACAAAATGTAGCGAAAAACTCTAAAGTGGATTTACAGGGTTCACCCAAAAATGAAAATTCGTCATCATTTACATCATGTCCAAACCCATAAGACTTTTGTTCACATTCAAAACACAGGTTATGAAACCTGAGAGATTTCTGTTCCTATATTGAAAGTCCATTACATCACAACTTCAGACTGTGGGTAAATGTGGGCCAAATTTTTTTGCTCACGATGTGACTCTTATCTGTTTTTCCCATGAAGGTGTGAACAGAACAAACCACATGGTATCTGATCTTTTTCATTCCGATTTGTGCCACTTCCATATATGGTACTTAATCTGATACAGGTCAGATGTTTTGCAATGCGACCTCAGTCTGAACAATCGTATCCGAATTCATGTGGCATTTACTTCACTCTAGATTTGTCACAATTCTGTGCTCATGGGAGTCACTTCAAAGATTTTACATACCCGCCGTTATCAAGACATTTGCGAAAGGTAGTCAGTGGAAAGACAGTGATGTGTTAGAACTCATACGTATTATAGTTACAGCTCTATATACAATCAAAACTTGTATCATAAATGTAAAAAAAAAAAAAACTCTGCTCTCTTTTTTCGCATCCTCCTCTTTGTTTTTTATATTGCCTGCGCTTAAATTCGCTGGCTTTGGCAGCAGATCACACTATAAATAAACTTGTAATCACTTTAAATGTCCTCCGTGTTTACTTCCGTATGAACCATATGAATCATGTTTAATCTAAGTCTAAGAGGAGATACAAACAGATTTACTTTAGGCTTTTTTTAACATAATATTGATCAACGCACATATTAGAGCACATCAAATAATATAAATCATTGGTTTAGATTAAACTTGGGTTAAACTGCTCGATTTATATGGAATTCTTTTAGGACTCATTTGTGGACTTTTTGAAGCATCAACTTTTGTAGAATGGACTTTTAATGGAGGGACTGAAATCTCTCAGGTTTCATTAAAAATATCTTAATTTGTGTTTGCGGAGAAGATGAACAAACATCTGATAGGTTTGGAACAACATGAGAAAGAGTAACTGAAACTGATTCAGTTTTATTTATTTTTTGGTGAACTATCGCTTTTAAGAGATCAATTTTTTTTTAATCTTATTTATTTCTGAGAGCAATTCTTTACCACTTTGTGTTTTTTTAAACTACATTAGAAAGCCATAATCCTATCACACTAGTCACTTTTCTTTGAAGCAAAACAGGCCAGATGCCAAAAGTAACGTGGCACCACAGTTCCTGCTTCATCATACCAGAGCTGCCTTCAGGTTCAAACATAAAAGGGTATGAGCAAGAAATATCCAAAAACAGAGCCCTTCCAAGGAGTTCAGTACAAGATGGGAGAGAGAAAGGGAGAAAGACAGAAGTACAGCTGGGAATAGCGGCAAGAAGCGCCCAGGCTGCATGACAGTAAAGCCTTTTGTTGAGTATATTATGGCTCACACAGCTCCTTTATTTACACTTTTGCATACAAAAGGCAATGAGGAAAAGGTGATCATCCATAGGGAACCAACAAGAGTTTGTGAAGGGAAGTTTTTCAAAGCAACTATTACATTGTCCACATGATATCACATTGAAACAGCCTCTTGATCAAGTTTCAACATGTAGCTTCACATTTAGGTCAAGACATGCTATTGAGAAAAACAAAGTAAAGGTATAGTTGGGTTACAAGTGGTACAAAAACAAAGCAACAAACAACGCATGCTGGCTCCAAATTAGAGATACCAGCCAATTATAAAGCAATTAGTCGTAGGCAGATGACGCTAATCTTGTTTTCACTACGAGAAATGGCACTGACGTTATCGCCTCACTGCAAAAACTAGCAGCCCATTTTTATAAAAAACAAAAAAAAAACAAGCCGGTATTTGGAGAGAACTAGAGTGGGCTGAGGGACATGCTAACGTAGTTATCCTATGCAAGACAGAAATAAGCCCCAGTATGTCCGGGCTTAAAGTCACACGCGCCGACACGTGCAACTGTTCCGAGAGCAGAACAAGAACAACAAAGAGGACAGATCGAGCCGTGCTCTCCAACTACTGTGAACAGAACAATATTAACTTATGCAATCAAACGAAAAAAGATGAATCACTAATAATCGCGATTAAGTTTTCTAAAATAATAAACTTTGAGGTTGTTTCTAACTTTTCGATCACAAGTTTTTTTAAAGTCCTCTTGAACATTGTTTACGCACAGCATTTTGTGCATGTGCGCGTGCGCGCGTATGTATGTATTTGCGCGTGTCTAATGTTTCGACATGTCATAAAAAACAGGATGTATATTTTAATCACATGTTGACTGTAAGTCTCTAGATATTAACACGACGCACTGGTTGACGCAAGCACAAAAGACTACAACGATATTTGAGGTCTATTGCTGGCCGAAAAAATACCGTAACACATTGACGAATATACTTGTCAATGTATCTAAAACAAAAACTGCAGTTTAATAATACACATACAACAGATATTTAACAGACTAGTGAAGTAAAATGGCAGCCTATGGGTAATAGGAAGCTAACAACAGGCTTTGTCCGCATCGCCGGACTGGCGACTTTTGTAATCGCGTTATGACACACTAAATAACAGCCACAATTGAAACTCGCCAGATAATGACATAAGGACAATGTGATTAACATATACACCAAATACTCGTCTTTATCTTTCACAAAAAAGAGCGTTCGCTGTGATCGGAACAGTGCTTATGATTGGATTAGTATTCACTAGCGAGCTATATGGCTGGAATAGCTCCCTATGTTAAAGTCCTTACCAATCAATAACTTACCGACCTACTATTTCTATAGTCAAGTACACAGACTGAATCATTTGGCTAATGAAATCTGTTAGATTTTACACTAACTAGTTATTCATATCCTAAATACCCCGGTGGCTAACCGTGTTAGCTCAGCTAACTAACCTTCACAGCGCAAAAAAAAGGATCTTACCAGTGAATGCCCTCCTCTTTAAAATCAGTATCGGGTCACCATGGAGCTGCGTTTAATAGTTGGAAATCCCAGGGTTACTGTAAACGCGGTATATGTTTGTATGGAATGTATTCTGAGATTCTGACGGCCGTTTTTGATCTGATCATCCGTCTACGGAGAAGGTTGAGAGCAGCCAGCGGGGCCAGATCGGAGTACCTCCTCCCAACAGTAGGAAAGAGCTTCGAGCTCCACCAGCGGCCTCGCTCTCACACCGTCTCTATGACGACCATGGCGAACTGTACACGAGAGGGGCGGGGCTTACGAGGTCTGCTAGTTCACGAGAAATCAGCTGTAACTGGAGGGGGGAGGGGCGGTGCGATCTAACCATAGACTGTAAGGAAAAATTATCTAACACAGATGAGCTTGTTCTTCTTCTTCTTCTTTTTCTTTTTTCTTTGCGCAGACTAGACGCCAGATGAGCCTGGTTTAGCATATTGCCATATAAACTAATTGCTACTTAATAATTTTGCCTGGTCATTGACACGGAAATACATTCGCTCTCTTCTAACTGACGCTTTTTTTGCAGTACCTTTCATAAATGAAATGTAATTCTGGCATCACAATTTATAATAAGGATGATTTAATTTAATTTATATATATTTTTATTAATCCTATTTTTATTAAAAGAAAACACGACCTTCGTGTCTTACTGAGTGAAACCAAGTATATTGACAGTATTATAGACTAATTAAAAAGCCATAAGTGAATATTTGTAAAGTTTGCAAATTATTAATTAGGTACTTTATTTAGCCCTTTTGTGTTTTTAAACTGTCCCTTATGGTCTTTTTTCCTTTCTACTATAATTGTCTCTGTTTTATCCACTGTGTTAGGGGGACTTAAATCAATGTAAACTGAAAAAAGAAAAGAATGGTAAACAGACTGTTTTTATGTTTAGCTTTTTTGTTCTTTTAAAATTTAATTGATGTAATTGAGGCATGGAATGGAATGTCTTTCATAAAAAATAGATGTCTAGCATTTGAATATTTGGATGAATGTGGCAAGCAACAGGATCAGATTTATTATTTATTTAGTGTGTGAAATCCAATTTCCTTTAATTTCCTGTTAACCATAAATGAAACATTGAATCATTCTCTGCAAAACAATTTTTAAGAATAAGATTGAATTTTAGGGATTCAAATGTATGTCACATGCAAGTTAAAGATAGAAATGGTTGAACACTTGTTTTTTTGTGTGTTTTTGTTCAGTTCTAGAATGATGCATTCAGCTCGATGCAACAAAGAATACCTGCAAGACTGATAATGTTGTGTGAAATTGTTCAATTTGATTTGTAAATTAATAATTGTTTATGTATTTGTATTCTTTATTGGAAGATTTTAGTTTTATAATATTAAAACCTCCTACTCCCCTACTTTTCCTTTTCTTTTTAATCATTTACTTATTTATTGTTTTATTTTCTTTCCTTTGTCTTTAACGTAGGCAACTTATTTTTTGGTATGGTGTGTAATGTGATGTGACAATTGAGTTTTTGTTTGTAAATCTTATTCTGTTAAATGTTCAACAAGTATTGTTCATTTAGATTCTCTTCCGGGTTTTGGGCTACAAAGAAGAGACTATACTAGAAGAACACTAGAAGGCAGCAAAACAACATTGTGACAGCAGTCAGTCACATAGACGACATGTTTTCAGTGCTAAAGTATGCATTTACCCCCTTCGCAAGAAACGCTGGAAAAATGCACTGCAGTTCGGGAGTCAATATTAGGCTTTTGCCCAGTTATAAGTGCTCTTTTGAAGACCCAGTGCAAGTGACCGTGAGTGGCTTAAAACCACAACAACGCGTGGATCTGCGCTCTGAAATCACAGATGAAAATGGACGCGTTTTCAGGGCTTCGGCCACCTACCAAGCAGACGGCAGTGGTCAAGTTGACCTCAACTGCGACCCTTCTCTTGGTGGCAGCTTTACCGGAGTTGAACCAATGGGCTTATTCTGGTCACTGAAGGCAGACGTCGTAAGCTGCAAGTTTACACTAACAGACGTAACGCGCCCTGCTCTCGTTGACCTTGCATGTGTCAGTGACGATAAAGTCATCGCCAAAGTAACAAACGAGAGGTACTGCATGACCGATGGTGTCCGGAGAATTCCTGTAACCGAAGGCAGGATCAGAGGAACTCTTTTTATGCCACCTGGTCAGTAATTTTAGCTGTATTTAAACGACTTAAACGTCTTAAAGACTAGTTCGTAAGGCACTCCATATAGCATTGGTTCTCAGCTAGGATAACTTAAAAGTATTTAAATTAATCTAACTCTAAATTATAATGCTAAAAATGAGCTTGTACTCAGTCTACTGAGAGGGAGTTGCTGGCCATATTCTGTGTTGTAGCGGCGCCTTATGGTGAAAGTGCAGTGTAACACTGTTGCTTGACACTATTGAAAAGGTCTTCTATTGTCAATCACAAATTCATGCTGGCCATTATTTCAATCAAGCCTGTCAAATGTAGAGTTTTTAATGCTGATGTTCTAATTTTTCAGGTAAAGGACCATTTCCTGGTATTTTGGATACATATGTGTTTAGAGGAGGTCCGTTTGAGTTGAGGGCAGCTCTGCTAGCAAAAAGAGGCTTTGCCGTTTTAGCCTTGGCTTTCCAAGGTTACCAAGATTTACCCAAAAGAGTTGACAAATTTCACCTTGAGTACTTTGAAGAAGGTATAGATTTCCTGCGACAACAGCCAGAGGTAAGTATGTATAACCTTATTGTTCTTATAATCTAAATAAAATGAAGCCAATTACAATTGGAGATTTATAAGAATCACAATTTTTTTTTTTTATTCAAAGGTCAAAGATCAAAAGATTGGCCTAGTGTCCATATCAAAGAGTGGAGATCTCGCTTTGTCAATGGCAACATTCCTGCCTGGTATATCGGCCACTGTTTGGATCAATGGATGCAATGCCAATACTTTGGTCCCCATCTACTACAAAGACATCAGTATTCCACCCCTCATGTTTGACATTAAGAAAACAAAAATGACACCATCAGGCCTTGTGGATATTGGGGATGTCATGAATGATCCAATGTCCAAAGAAGGCCTTCCTACCGTTATTCCCATTGAGCGTGCCTCTGGTAACTTCATGTTTATAATGTCAGAAGCCGACAGGAATTGGCAAAGTGCCTATTATGCAAAACTTGCATGCGACCGACTCAAAGCACACGGGAAAAATAACTACGAGCTGGTGAGGTATGAAAAAGCGGGTCACTTTATTGAGGTGCCTTATATGCCCTTTTGTCTCGCCAATTTTCATGCTGCAGCTAACCAGGTGGTTTTCTTTGGTGGGGAACCTAAGGCTCATTCAGAAGCACAGTTAGATGCATGGGCGAGGATTGTTAATTTTTTCAAAAAACACTTAGCGGCTGCTGATCACAACTGCAGATCTATGCTGTAAGAAAAAGGGCACATACAGTACATAATATTATCAAGTATTAAAATGATCAAACTAGTGATACTGGTTGATTTGCTTCTAAATCTACTGATGTTTCATACAAAGTATGGAGAAAGTGTAAAATCAAACTAATTTAGTATGTGTTTCTGTATCACAAAGTTGGGGGTCAGTAAAATGTTTTCTATTGTGATCACCTATGCTGTACTTATTTGATCAATAACACAGTAAAAACTGTTATATTGTGAAATATTACTTGTGAAAATATATTTATTCCTGTGTTGGCAAAGTTATTCCAGCATTCAAATGTCACATGATCCTTCAGAAATCATTCTAATTTGTTGATTTGATGGTCATAAACATTTATTATTATCAATGTTGAATGAAAACAGTTATGCTGTTAAAACAAATCTTTTTGGAAAGAACAGCATTTTTTAAATGGAAATCGTTTGTAACAATGTACAATTATTTACTGTTACTATCAATTTAAGCATCCTTGTGAGCAAAAATATTAATAAAAAAATCTGAATGGTAATGTACTCTCACTGGTATGCTGCACTTTTGCATTAAAACTTAACACTTATTTCAAGTCATTTTAAATCATATTGTAACAAATACTCACTTTACTTGTGTTGTTTATCTGCATTCTTGTTTTAGCATTCTCTCTGCCTCTCAGCCTCTGGTGCCTTCATTTCAAAGAAGCTTTGATTACATCTTCAGCCTTAATAGAGGATAAAAAACAGGTTGTTCATCTTCAGTATTTTCTTTCCTATTAAATGTTTATGTCTAGATAAACGTTCCATCAGGGTACAGACTCTGTGACGGAGATATGCAACCATGGGCATTGGTTACAAGCGAGTTACTGTATGTACCTTACACATACTGGAGCTTCCAATAAAGTATGATTAGATATCTTGAGATTATGTCTGTTTTTTATGTTGTATTATTAATTAACATTAATTAATTCTGATTCTAAGAGGTGTCCTCCTATGTCTGATTTGCATGACTTTGATCTAACCCTAATGTGTTGGTCGATGGAATGATCAGCATCCACAAATGATTATTAGGAAGCCAATCATTCACAGGTGAAGTGAATAACACTGATTATCTCTTCAGCACAGCACCTGTTAGTGGGTGGGATATATTAGGCAGCAAGTGAACATTTAGTCCTCAAAGTTGATGTGTTAGAAGCAGGAAAAATGGGCAAGTGTAAGTGAGTTTGACAAAGGCCGAATTGTGATGGCTAGACGACTGGTTCAGAGCATCTCCAAAACTGCAGTGTTTGTGGGGTGTTCCCGGTCTGCAGTGTTCAGTATCTATCAAAAGTGGTCCAAGGAAGGAACCGTGGTGAACTGGCGACAGGGTCATGGACGGCCAAGGCTCATTGATGCACGTGGGAAGCTGGCCCAAAAAGTTAATGCTGGTTCTGAAAGGTGTCAAAATACACAGTGCATCACAGTTTTTTTTGCATATGGGGCTACATAGCCGCAGACCAGTCAGGGTGTCCATGCTGACCCCTGTCCACCGCCGAAAGTGCCAACAGTGGGCATGTGAGCATCAGAACTGGACCACGGAGCAATGGAAGATGGTGGCCTGGTCTGATGAATCACATTTTCTATTACATCATGTGTATGGCCGGGTGCGTGTGCGTTGCTTACCTAGGGAACACCTGGCACCAAGATTCACTATGGGAAGAAGGCAAACCGGCGGAGGCAGTGTAATGCTTTGGGCAATGTTCTGCTGGGAAACCGTGGGTTCTGCCATCCATGTGGATGTTGCTTTGACACATACCACCTACCTAAGCATTGTTGCAGACCATATACACCCTTTCACGTGGTATTCCCTGGTGGCTGTGGCCTCTTTCAGCAGGATAATGCGCCCTGCCACAAAGCAAAAAGAATGTTCAAGAATGCTTTGAGGAGCACAACAACGAGTTTGAGGTGTTGACTTGGGCTCCAAATTCCCCAGATCTCAATCCAATTGAGCATCTGTGGGATGTGCTGAACAAACAAGTCCGATCCATGGAGGCCCCACCTTGCAACTTATGGGACTTAAAGGATCTGCTGCTAACATCTTGATGCCAGATACCACAGCACACCTTCAGGGGTCTAGTGGAGTCCATGCCTCGACAGGTCAGGGCTGTTTTGGCAGCAAAAGGGACACCAACACAATATTAGTCATAATGTTATGCCTGATCTGTGTATTTAGCAGTACTATATTTAAAGGGACAGTTTACTCATAAATTACACTTCTTTTATTTACTCTAAACCCTCAAGATGATTTTGAAGAAAGTTTCAACCGTTTTTTTTTTTTCCTTACAATGAAAGTCAAAGAGGTTTACAAAATATCTCTTTTTTTATTATTTTTTTTTTGTGTGTGTGTTCCAGTCATGCAGGTTTAGAACAACATGACGGTGAGTTAATTATGATAGAATTTTACTTTAGGTGAACTATTCATTTCAAGTGTATTGCAGTATAACCGCTATGATTCCATATACGCCAGTACATCAAAGCCAATCTCACTGGATGAATGCTGAGGATCGGTTTCTTTCAGATTTACCAACATGTTTTTTTTTAAACATGAAAATGGATGAGATCTCTGTATAAATCTCCAGTGGTACTTATTGCAAATCATTTAGAGAGCACTGTGACAAGGAAACAATCTAGCAGCCCTTGTCATTTAACCCAGACTACTTGAGCGGAAGCTCTTAAGAGTTCTTGCATGTTGATTAACTGGAAACAGTTCATTTTATATTTATAGGGGAGCTGTTACTACAAAATGCAGTGCATGGCATTGCCATGAATGGATTGTGTTCTTGTGTGGGGAATCACCTAATTTAAATATTTATTTGAATATTAATATTGTCCAAAGTTTAATAAAATAATGGTTTTGCAGAAACATCAACTAAAAAGTATTTTAAATATATTTGAGGAATGTTTTCCAGCCTATTCCCCAGATAAAAACACCTGAATTACTGATGTGGAGGGCAGTATGAGCTCTACAACAAAGATCTATAATATGGTAATGAATAGATGAGGGTCGGTTGCTAGCTGAGTCCATGTTTTCTGTTAGGCCTGTAGCATTTTATATGAGCTACAGAGATCTTTTGCTCTATTCATTAACTTTTTTATATAATGATGATTTATTAGCATGCGTAAAGTCCCTTTATGTCTAAACAGCAGTAGATGCTATCTAGTGCTGAGAATAATATTGCAGATTGCAGTATCCATAAATCACAATCACTTAAAGGGATAGTTCACCCAAAAATGAAAATTACCCCATGATTTACTCACCCTCAAGCCATCCTAGGTGTATATGACATTCTTCTTTCAGTCAAATACAATCAGAGTTATATTTTAAAAAGTTATATTATATCCTGGCTCTTCCAAACCTTATATGGCAGTAAATGGCAGCCCAAAATGTAAATCCCAAAAAAGTTTATTCATCCATTATAAAAGTAATCCACACGGCTCTGGGGGGTTAATAAAGGCCTTCTGAAGCAAATCGATGAGTTTTTGTAAGAAAATATCCATATTTAACATGTCATTAAGTAAAATATCTAGTTTCCGCCAGACAACCTTCTGTATTCAACTTAAGAAAAAAGCATGATGTATGATGTCGGTTGTAGCATAAGTGTTTTGAACTGCGAGAGGCATTACACTTTCTTCGTAAGTTGAATACGGAAGGCGGTCTGGCAATAGCTAGATATTTTACTTTATAAAGTTTTAAATATGGAAATATTTCATATTTAAATATTTTTCTTACACAAACTCATCGATTAATTCCCCAATCTATCTATCATAAGCCGCGTTTCCATTACAGATTTGCGCAAAACCTTTGTGATATTTTCTAAATGTCGATAAAAAACTTTTCCATTAACCGCTGTTATGTGACTAAAACGTTTTTTTCCCCTCTAGCTTGAAGTCATTCCAAAAATTATTTCACGGATGTTGGTAGGTTTATGTATATCCCAGCCACTGCACTAGTCCTAATTTTTAATGGAAGGAGGCGTGTTATCCAAGCATTAAGACTTTACTCCGCAAAAACAGAGAAAAAAGTTCTCGCTCCCAGGGCTGCGAGAAACAAAATTGCGTCATTTTGTTCTCGCATGACGTCATTTTGTTCTCGCATGACGTCATTTTGTTCTCGCAGCCCTGGTTTGGGAGTTCTCGCAGCTTGTTCTCGACACATCATCTGAGCAGAACTTTTTTCTTGTGGGTGTCCGAGAACTATTATGTGATTGGTCAGAAATTTAAAGTGGGCGGGGTTAATGCGGAGAAACGGAGATGTTCGGCACCTGCTTTTCTCGTGAAGTATGGAATGTACTGGCCAGAACGAACTTTATTCTTGTTCTTGCCACGTCGAGAAAACTCTTGCAGAGTATGTACCAAGCTTTACATTTGTGAGCGTCACGTGTTTGTGGGTGTTTCTCCCTCATTTTCCATTCATAGTTTTCAGTCACGTGACTGTTGCGGAGGCCTGGGGGGCAAAACAGCTACAGAACTGCAGCACAAAAATGTCAATTTTCCATCTTAAAAACAAATATGTGGACAAGATGCAAGTTTTTGGCACTTGTGATCCATATTCAGCACCTGCTGCAGTATTTTAATCACTAAAAACAGCAGGACGTTCTAAAACGCTTAATGTGAAAAACACTTGCACCCATAAGGATTAAATTAAGCGAAGTTTAATGTTAGTCAAGGATTTGTTGATGTGTGGCACCACTTAATTTTAAACACAGATTAAACACGTAAAAAGACCGCTTGAATTAAAGAGCTGATTATTGCAGCGACGGAGGGTAAACCGATGCCAGGCTAAAGACGCTTATGCATGCAACTCACCCTTAAATGTAGGCTAGCTACTAAAACGGCGATATTAAAAGATCAAATTTCTGCATATACAGGCTAGCAGATGAGCCCAGAATATGAACGCAACACGTTTTCTTTATAATGGTTTTCGAAGGGAAAAAACGCTTAACGAGAAACCTTGTGTTGCATATTGTGTCCCTACTTGCCTGTACAAAGTAGCCTATAGGGGCTATGCATCCTTAATAAGGTGTATATTGAATTTAGTCTTTCAATATCAATTGTCTTACTACATTAATACTTACAACAAAGCTGGTAAAAATGACTGGCGGTCAATGGAGCAAAGCCTTGTTTTGCCCTCCAGGTGGGTGTTCCTATAGGCCTAACGGTGTGACGTCACGTGAAAACTATGAATTGTATTTTTTTTTTCGAAGATTTGCTGAAAAACCACCTCATGCGAGCGTAAAAACATTTTTGCGATATATGGGAGTTTTTGCGAAATTTATTTGGGCGTATTTTCAATTCGCAATTTCAATTTGCGCAATTTGAAAGGTAATGGACAGGCTATCCTATAGGCTATATATAGAATTTTATTTCAAATTTGTTTAAATATGCCCCTTTGCTGCTAAATCACAATGCTGGAGCTCCATGTATTGCATGTAGAATTCACATATACTTAATGTGTTGTAGGCTACATTCAAAACCACTGCTAGAAAAAAGAGATGAGTGGAATTCTTACTCAACCTTATATAACCCTTGCGACAACATCCTTGTGTGACAACTAGCCACGGTCTCATTTCATGCAGGCTTTAGAGATTCCTCTTGGGTTGTCTAAAATTTCCCCCGACCACAAGGACACTGACCTTCCTATTATAGAAACAAACAAACCAAAGCAACACGTAGACAAACTCGATGCAGCGAGAGTAGCCTATAGGCTGCAAGGTTTGCACATTCAGTAGACATCACTGCAGTGCAAAGTCTTAGTATGTAGTATTATGTTAGCATTTTGCTCACTGGATGAATTATTTATTATTCACAATAAGGAAAACTCTTCTTTTGTATTGCTTTCTTCCCATGCAGTGCGTGTCTGCAGCAAACACAGGCTCAATACATCTGGTTTGAATCCTCAAGCTCCTCTAGAAGACGCCGTAACGATCGGATACGGTCACGTTTTATTGTAAGCGCCCACCTTTCATTTGAAGAAATAAAGCGCTATTGTCACTCTCACTGAAGCCTGTATGCTAAAAAGCCAGGAGTCAGGTCACACAGTGACACGATATTTAGCATTGCATATGTGTTTACAAAAATCTCGTTTTTTGAAACTCGGATTTGATCATTCATAACGATCTCATACGGGTATGTTGGTATTTCTCTATCTTATTGTCTATGGCTTATCATAAACTGTTTAGATATTAATATTTGCATACAGTTACATATTTTAGTAAGCCAATGCTTGCGAAATATTGCATAGCTTATAACCCGTATTATTTTATACCATCTACGGCTAGTGAAATGTAGTTGAGTGATGTGGCGTGACAAGCGCGTAAATGTCGCCGTCACCACCGTATCGCTCCATCAATGACATTGTGATTTTATTGTGATACGTACTGTGAAACGAAATCATGCCTTTTTATATATGCCTTTTAATATCGCGATTCTGAAAGGACAGTTAGGCTATACGTAATGCAAATGTAATCAAATCTGCCAGATGCAATCCTATCTGGGATATATGGTCGGGGGAAGATCTCCGTTCAGCGTTTTTCCAAAATGTTTCACGTTTTCGATAATTTGGAGAAACTGGAGAAAACTCGCGTGTTAATCATGATGGGCACGACATCATAACGCTCAATCGCTATTCACCAATAACGTGCGCGCGGCGAGACCTGAGCCGAAGAATTATAGTGGCGCCTCAGATATGAATGATGATGGAGGCGGAAAACGCGGAGAGCTGGTTTCCTCTGCCAGAAAACGGAACCACACGTTTAAACGCCTCGAACCTGGGTTTCCTAAACGCGTCGTCTCCGGTGGGTCTGTGGGGTGATGCTCAGGATAAAGAGGTGACACGGCTGGAGGAGATCCTGCACGCGCAGGAAAGAGCCTACAAAGATTTCACCACCACCATTCAAGTTTTCATCCTCATCGGTTCCCTTTTGGGTAAGTAGCCTATACAAACACAAGAATGAACATTTTTGGCTGTTCGTCAGCAAATGTGTGGGGGCTGCACTGATCTCTAAATATATTGTAATAACACAAACGATCACATCTAACTGGTTAATTGATGTGATAAACTGCATCATCCAATATGAGCCTATTAATGGTCATTTATTTTGTACTGCAGCCTACATGTGAATGAATATCCACTCAATGTTACAGTTGGTGCACAAATTATATTTGGAATGTGAAAATTTAACAAGCATGATCATAGGCTATATATTTTTCGTGATAAATCGCATTTTAGCAGATGTTACTGTATATGTTCAGATCAGGTGAGATGTTTTGTAATTGTAAACAAAGGCTGTTCATTATGGAGCATTCACTGATGCACAGGTGTTGTAATTAGTCATGCTACCCCTTCACAATTTGTACACTGTAAACCCTGATGTTGAAAGTAATTAAAAAACAAAAATCAAGTTGTCCATTTAAACATTATTTAACAAGGTCATATTTTGAAATCTGTTCCTTGAATAATGTTTTACTTACTTTACATTGTGTTAATAACTCATAGTATTTATAGCATTACTGATGTTGTTCAAAACGTCTCGGTTATGTACAAGGGTTACATCCTTGTTCCCTGAAAAAGGAAACGGAGACACAACATCGTTGACCAACAAATAGGAATCTCGCTAGATAGGCCAATCTACTTTGAGTGTAACTAAACGAGCCAATGCACATTGGCATGCAATGATTGCACCAGCTGCTCTGCCATGCAGTGCGGGTATATAATGAGTAGCAGGTGGATTGCATATTAGTTTTTCGCTGAGGAGCTGAGCCGGTGATGCGGCACCCCAGCGGGGTACAGCAGTTATGGCGACGGGACGTGGCATCTCTGTTGCCTCCTTCAGGGAACGAGGGTTACATACGTAACCGAGACGTTCCCATTCAGTCGGTCACTCTCGATGCCACGTCGATGACCAATGAATAGGAATCCCTACCAAAGCACCATGACTGCTGTCCCCTTCCAGTGCCCTGTGTGAGCCTCCTGATCTTTCTTACCTGATGAAACAGGGCTAACACAGAGAATGTCAATCACTGCTGTTCCGCATGACCCATTCAGTGAGACTATTGGATAACACTGGGAAAGCGTGCCTTTTCTACTGGAAAAGGAACACTACGGAAGCCACATCCTACCCCGAAGGAGTTATGTGGAGTATATCTGGCTAACCCCATAGGGCCGGAATACAAAGGAGGTTTTTAGGGGTGGCTTCACCCTTATCAGAAAAGGGGTCTCTCCGTAAGGGAAAGACTCAGGCTTCCGTTTAGGAGCAACCATGGAAAATACACAAAAGGGATCCCCTTAGGGTCACACATATGGTACCCAACCTAAAACCGGTTCTCAGGGGTACAACGGAAATAGGCCTGGGCCCAGATGCTCCGTCACCTCAGGCACCAAGGGTGATGGAGGACTCGACAGGATTTGCTCTGAAGAATATAAGCGCCATAGTTCAGGGCGCAGCAAGCCGACAATGAGCCCGGGCATCTCTGTGCTTCTACCCATTTGATGTGAGAACACAGGAGGATACCGGCTCTACACGAAGGCTATAGAATCTAGTGAACATGTTGGGTGTCGCCCAGGCCACAGCTCTACAAATATCTGTTAGCGAGGCACCACGTGCCAGCGCCCAGGAGGATGCAACACTCCTGGTAGAGTGAGCTTGCAACCTGAGCGGGCAAGGCACACCTTGTGCTTGATTAGCCAAAGTGATGGCATTCACTATCCAGTGGGCCATCCTCTGCTTGGAGACAGCCTTTCCCTTCTGCTGGCCTCCATAACAGACAAAGAGCTGGTGTGATTATGTTAACTACCTCATGGGGTAAGTCACCTAGAACCTCCGCTAGTGCCATCCAGGGACCAGACTTGGAGTTTCCAGAGGTCTGGATGCGGGTGCCACAGGGTGCCCCATCTCTGAGAAAGAAGATCCTTCCTTAGAGGAATTTGCCAGGGAGGGGCTGACACGAGGAGCATCAGTTCTGGGAACCAGGTCTGGTTGGGCCAGTAGGGCGCAACTAACAAGACCTGCTCCTCGTCCTCCCTGACTTTGCACAGGGTCACTGGGGGAAACGTATATTTGCGAAGGCCCCGGGGCCAGCTGCGTGCTAGTGCATCCGTGCCGAGCGTTTCCTTGGTCAGGGAATAAAACAACTGGCAGTGAGACGTTTCTGAGGCAAACAGGTCAACCTGAGCCACTCCAAAATGTCTCCAGATCAGCTGGACAGCCTGGAGGTGGAGTCGCCACTCTCCTGTGAGCGCAGCTCGTGAGAGCTCGTCGGCCACACGGTTGAGCACACCGGGGACATGAATGGCCCGAAGCATTCTCAGATGCTTCGGACACCAGAGGAGGAGATGGTGGGCGGGTTGCAACATGCGACAGGAGTGTAGACCACCTTGTTGGTTGATGTACGCAATGGCCACAGTGTTGTCCATAGGGACCAATACATCTTTTCCCTGGAGGTGGCTCAGTGCAAGACGTACTGCTAGCAGCTCGAGGCAGTTGATGTGCCAATGCAGTTGAGAGTTGCTTCTTCAAATAGTTAACTTAAACAATTAAACAACTAGTTAACAGTTTAGAGACACCTCCATTATTCTATAGATTTGTTCAGTACATCACTACTCAACTAGAGAACTTTTGCTGAGATGTTTTGATGACAGTTTATATGCTGTTGCTTGTTTTCACTAAAAGCAAAACATTTTAACTTAGAAATGTCTTCGATAATAGCGCTAAATGATTTGCCATGCCCAAGATGTTTCCAAGAAAATGTGTTAAGATGACTGTGAATTCTTACACATTGCAGCAACATGATTATCACATCTAAGCCATTGCCCATGTGACAAATCAGGAGCAAAGAAACTAGAGGTTGTTTTTGCTGTATTCATTCATGCTTCAATCGATACAAACAGAGATGTGTAATGCTTTTACAATCAGTATGATGTCACATGCAAGGTTTTTACACGGCAGCCACTCGCTCTGACAATGATGCCAAGGTCAGAAAAGGCTGAAATTTGTTTACACAGATTGCATGGTCAGTGGTGCTGTGGGACACGATTGATAATCTTATCTTCTTAAATGCAATTTATTCACACGCTTCTGTGCCAATAGAAATAATATTTCAAAACCCTCCTCAGAAAAATTTAGATTTTAGCATTGATTATACTATAATGTCCCATTATTCTGCTTGTTTTTTTTTTCTGATGGAAGGCAGTTTTGTAAGGCTCAAACAAATAAGACATCACATGACTAATTAGCCTGCAGAATGCTTAGTATAAATGTTCATAATCTGAAGATCTGTCTCTGCACTGGATTAGGGCTCAAGTCTCAGAAAAGTTGGGAATTTTGTGTTTCTGACATTCATTGTGATTACTAGCTATAGAAAGTCATTGTGGCAATGGGTTAGTAATTATTGCACTCAAGTTTTGTCCTTGGCATTCATTTAACAAACAGCTTGGCTCATGTACCCTCCAAATAAAAAGAATACAGCTGTTTTTCTGATAGCATGAGATTCCAATAACATTCCAATAACATCTGTTTGCTGTTTATACATTCAGTTGAATATTACATACATTAGTAAAATGCATAAATATTGAATCATTCGCAGTCAAAGACTTTAAAGGGATGAAAATTCTGTAATCGTTTACTCGCCCTAATGATGATCCAAACCTGTATGAGTTTCTTTTTTCTGCAGAACACAAAAGAAGATGAGTAAATTATAACAGAATGTTCCTTTTTGGATGAACTATCATTTTAAAGACAATAGTCAAGTCAAGTCACCTTCATTTATATAGCGCTTTTTACAACACAGATTGCTTCAAAGCAGCTTTACAGAGATAATAGTTCAATACAATACCATATGTTCTGACCATTTCATTACTTTTGAGTGATTTTTCAGTGATTAAGATTCATTAAACATAATAATTAATTAAATATAAAAATTACAGCCAAGTTAGTCAGAAAGGGGCAGCCAACATCTAGTTTTACATTTCAGAATTCTCAAACATGTTAGAAAGAGTTGAGAAACCACTAATAGAGCCCCTGTGAAGTCTAAATACCACTGTTAACCACAAACTTAGACCTCTGGGAACTAGTGGACAATTGTCCGGCACTGTCAGTGTGCACTCTAAATGTCACCTGGGTAATAACACAGAGGCAGCTGCAGATGGATTCCTCTGTGCTTCGCCCGTTACACCTGCATGGTAATGGGAAAAGATGAAAGTCACAATCTTTGCGGAAAAGATGCACCTTCCGAAAGTGTGTCAAGCGTAATAATGGGGCTGGCTAGAGCAACTGTCACCATAAGTGCTCCGTTCACATCAACATCCAAGAAGAGAATCACCTCAGGCTCCATTTCAATTCAAGGCATGTGAATTCCTGATGTCCATGCATCATTTGCTCAAAGCTTGTTTTCCACTTGAAATGACATGTTTCATTTTCATGTAGCCGCTAGAAAAACATTTTACATGCTCTCACTGATTGTTTTAAATGCATATCTGTGGTATGAAGAAAGTATGGAAATGCTTTGGAAATGCTTATCTCTAACAGCTGTGTTGTCATGTGCCTAAAATAATATTCTGGGTTCAGTACAAGTTGGAGCATTTGACTTTCAACCTGACCTCAATTTCTTAATAAAAAAGGCATTGTGGAAGTGAATAGGCCCATTTTTGGAGGACTTAAATGCATAAATGTGAAACTTATAATTATATAAAAGCTTCTGT
The DNA here is from genome assembly GCA_039654625.1 of Rhinogobio ventralis. Lineage (NCBI taxonomy): Eukaryota > Metazoa > Chordata > Actinopteri > Cypriniformes > Gobionidae > Rhinogobio > Rhinogobio ventralis. The sequence continues at coordinate 22,739,346 of CM077210.1, forward strand.
TAAAACTTGTGTATTTTTAACTGTAAAGCTGTTTAAATGATTTTTACAAGACTTTTACAGGTTTTAGGTGTTCTGTTACAATGGCAAAACCCCCTGTAATTTTACACCAAAAAGTGACACTTTCACACTAAAATCATGTTAACACATATTGTTTACATCTTTTTTTGGCTATACTATTGCAACAATTATTTTAACGTTTACGTATTTGCCCCATTGACTTCCATTGTAAGTGTCTCACTGTAACCCATATTTTCGCTTTTGTTTTTAAGAAAAGGAGGGACAAGTGATATAACAAGTGTATATATTTCCCATATATGGTGTTCAATATTATGCCACAAATGCACTCAGTTGAGCACTCAGTTGAACCTGGAATATTCCTTTAAAAAGTTGAAATACCTAACCTGTGTCTCACCTCCAGTGAACATCTCAGTATTGCAATCACTTGCTACAATGCGTGCAACAATTTAACTTCTTCAAACAAATCTTATGTGCTGTGAGGCTTGTTTGTCCTTCCTCACTGCATAAGTGAGGAAACATACTGTTTCTTGCCAGAATCAGGCTTTTCAATGTTTCCCCTTTAAATCAGCTTGCAACCTTCATGTACCTCATTGCCATGGGAACTGCTGTAGACAATAAGCTGAAGGATGCACATTCAATTGTGCGTCCTTCTATACTGACCTAGGCTTGTGAACCTTCAACCTTTTCTCCTTTTCATCTCTTTCTTCCCAGGCAATATTGCAGTGCTGTGGTGCACTTGTTACACCAACGTCTTCAAGTCTGTCACAAATCTCTTCATCAAGAACCTGGCGTGTTCTGGAATTTGTGCTGGGTTGGTGTGTGTGCCCTTTGACATAGTCCTGAATGCCAGTCCCCTATGCTGCCTATGGGTTCATACACTCCTGCTGTGCAAAACAATCAAGTTCCTACACAGGCTTTTCTGCTCCGCCACTGTGCTCAGCTTTGCTGTCATCGCCCTGGACAGGTGAGTGGATATACATTTACTCATCTCTTGCTACCAACTGAAGTGTATATGTCTCAGCTTTGAGGTCACTATTATCAGTCTTAACCAAACAATTGTTTAAAATAAAAATAAGATAAATGATCCCTGAAATAAAACTGGAATCTCTTATAGTTGTACTCAACCCATAGGCACCAGCTGTTTCACAGACTAGTGCTTCCATAGCAACCTACTCTGCCAGACCCTTTATCAATTCATTGAATAATTTATTTTGCTTAGCACAGAAGCCTTCTTGATACCAACATTTTTTCACTTCAGAAAAAAAATCATAGACACATCATGCCGGGACAAATCACATAATAAAACATACTGAATCTATATTTTACAGATTTGTTTTGATTTTCTTTTGTATTTTCTGAGATTTCTGTTATGAATCAATAAAATACATTTACTATGTTTTTGCACACACATAAGGCATTTTAACTGTGCTATTATAATAAATAATTTATCCCTCTAAACAGTATCAAGGTTATGTAATTGAGGCAACTAGGATTGGGAGCCGGCAAGTGATTCTACTTCAGAGCCAACCAAAAAATACATTTAGCACATCTAGTCCAGTCCAATTTCTAAACGGTCGACTCTTATGAGTCAGTTCTTTTTAGTGATCAAATCAAAACTCTTTGCACGATCAGTGTTGTCCAACCGACAACATATATATATATATATATATACCAGCCCAGTTATTAACACATTTTAAACAATGTTTCATTACATTCTAGGGTTACTATTATACAACACTGATTGAATTTAGAGCATTATTCACTGTAATTTTATCATTGTGACATTTTAGTGCAACCTTCTCTAACAACTGCAACTGGATAGTTCATTGTAAGTATATGTATACCTAAATGCACTGTATAATCCCAGCGGTCACTATTGTTGCCATCAACATGTTTACTCATTCTATGACCACACTCAACAAAACTGAATTGTGAATTAATATATGAATACTAGACACCTTAAATATAATGTGTACAAAAACATTATTGTCATATCGTTATGTTAACATACTTTACTAACCTTGGTCATGTGACAATTTGCCCTAACCACGTGACACTGCACATATTTAATTGAGTCCCTTTATTTTTTCCATATTTGCAGGAAATGCACTAAAACACCAGTCAGTAACATTTTTGAGCTTTATAAATGAAAACATTCTTTGCGGTCGCTGTTGTGACTGATGGGATGCTACAGGTTAAAATGTATAGGGTAACACTTTAGAATACTGATCCATCATTAATGAATAACTACACAGGAACAAGTGAGTAATGAAGTATTAACACTCTAGTAACTACTATTAACTAACAAGAAACTCTGATTAATAAATGAGTTAGTAATAGTGTTTAGCCGAATGTGGTAGTTCACTATTAGTTAATCAATAACTACTATTTTTTCATACCTCCCAGAGGACTACTAAAAACTTCTAATATTTTCTTCTGAGAACCAGGAAAAAAAGTTCTCTTTCAGTCGCTCACGTTCGACGTACGTCGGAACTGACCGACGAATTGGGATCTATTTTCAGAGACCAATCTACTTCGAGTGTTATAAACGAGCCAATGAAGATTGGCATGCGGTTGACGCATTCCACGATCCGCCCCGCATCGCGGGTATAAATACGGAAGTGGAAGTACTGCATATCGCTTTCAACTTCGGAGCCGAGCATTACCTGTGTGTGTGTTCCTACGAAGAGTGTTTTCCGAGTCTCGTGAAGAGGATCGCTTCCTACCAGTGTCGGTGTGACGGTGCCTAGCAGGGGTGGTCGCAAGAGATATCAAAGAGCAACAACAGCTGGGCTTGCACCCCTGAACCGCTGTGAGCCGCGGCCATTTCCCCTGTGTGCCTCGGCACTAGTTGGAGCGGTTGAGTTTCCAGAAGAGCATGCTGGTCCTTCCCGCGGGGGGCCAGCTTATACTTTTGGGGCTCCGGCTGAGGACATGGTTTTGATTGCTGCATCGGGGGACGAGCTAATGAACTCTGGAGATGAGGATTCGGCTGCGCTGCCCCCTTCGGGTGTGGTAGCGTTGCCCGAGTCTGATCCAGAGCTCACGACTATGCTTTCCCGGGCCGCCGCGAGTGTCGGGCTTGAGTGGAACCCTCCACCGCGTCCCGAACCCTCGCGGCTGGACAATTGGTATCTCGGGACGGCCCGTGCTGGTTCTCAGCGCCCCGCCCCAGTACCTATCTTTCCGGAAGTGCATCAGGAGCTCACGAAGTCGTGGACAGCGCCCTACAGCGCTAGAAATCGATCGACTGACTCCTCCGTCCTCACTACCCTCGACGGTGGCGCAGCGAAGGGTTACGTGGAGATCCCCCCAGTGGAGCGGTCAGTTTCGATGCAATTGTGTCCGAAGACCGCTACTGACTGGCGGGGAAATCCGCATCTCCCCTCCCGGGCGTGTAAGTTCTCGTCCGGGCTAACCGGCAAGGCCTACACAGCCTGTGGAGAGGCCGCGTCATCCCTGCATGCCATGGCGCTCCTGCAGGTCTACCAGGCCAAAGCGCTCATGGAACTGCACGAGGGTAGTTCCGACCCAGGCGTTATGCAGGAACTGCGTACCGCGACGGACCTCGCCCTCCGGGCGACGAAAGTCACCGCATGCTCCCTGGGTCGGGCCTGTGGCTGAACCTGGCAGATATGCGTGAGACCGACAAAGTGCGGTTCCTCAACGCCCCTATCTGTCAGGCCGGCCTCTTCGGCGACGCAATCGAGAACTTCGCCCAGCAGTTCTTGGTTGTCCCCGGCGACCCGCTGTTGTCTCCACCCAGTCGCCGGCCACAGCGCCCCCGCCTGCTCGTCACCGAGGGCGTCCCCCTGCGTCTGCCTCCGCCCCTGCCAGGCCAAAGCAGCAGCCTCCACCGGCGAAGCAGGGTGCCAGGCGTAGGGGTGCCGCCCAAACCATCCAGGGTCCCGCGAAGTCCGCAGGCAAGCGCAAGCGGCCCTAAAACGGGCAGCCCAGGGAGAAGAGGAGCTGCTCTGGGGGAGGTGGTGTCCGCATCCTGCCACTGGCTCTCCGGAGTCCAGCGGTACCCACATTCTCAATAAAAGAGCAGTTTCCTCCCTCCCTGGGCCCCAAGAGGGTCAGTTTGGCAGTGTGCGACGCCCCCAGGCCTTGCCACTCCTTTCCTCCCCTCTCCCCTTTGCCAGGGGGCAGCAGTGTGGGCACCGAGGACGCCCCCGGGCCTTCTCACCCACACTCTGCCCCACCCTGGAGTACTCAGACAACACTCCGGGCCACCTCCGGGCCTCCCGAGTCGGGTCTGCATACTCCACCTCGCTGCCTCACCCCGGGCACGTCTGTGGTGCTGTTGTTCCCGCTTGTTCGATCTCTGGGGGCCTGGCTAGGTCTTCCCAGGCCATCTCGCTGGCTCATCCGTACCATCAGACTCAGCTACGCGATTCAGTTCGCCCGCCGGCCTCCCAAGTACAGGGGCATCCTCTTCACCTCCGTGCGGAGCAGCGATGCCCATGTCTTGCGGTCCGAGATCGATGTCCTGCTGGCGAAGGACGCGATTGAGCCGGTTCCTCCAGCCGATATGAGGTCGGGGTTCTACAGCCCCTACTTTATTGTGCCCAAGAAAGGGGGTGGGTTAAGACCAATCTTGGACCTGCATGTTCTGAATCGGGCCCTGCACAAGCTCCCGTTCAGAATGTTAACGCAGAAACGCATTTTCGAATGCATCCGTCCCCGAGATTGGTTTGCAGGGATCGACCTGAAGGACGCGTACTTTCATGTCTCCATTCTCCCTCAACACAGACCATTCCTACGCTTTGCGTTCGAGGGGAGGGCATTTCAGTACAAAGTCCTGCCCTTCGGGCTGTCCCTGTTGCCTTGCGTCTTCACGAAAGTCGCAGAGGCAGCCACTGTTCCGCTCAGAGAACGCGGCGTTCGGATTCTCAACTATTTCGACGACTGGCTCATACTGGCTCAGTCTCGGGATCAGTTGTGCTAACACAGGGACCTGGTGCTCCATCACCTCAGCCTGTTGGGCCTTCGGGGTCAACCGAGAGAAGAGCAAACTCTGCCCCACGCAGAGGATCTCTTATCTCGGTATGGAGCTGGACTCGGTCAACCGGACTGCGCGCCTCACAGAGGAGCGAGTCCGGTCAGTGTTGAACTGCTTCAATACGTTCAAAGGCAGGACAGCGGTCCCACTGAAATTCTTTCAGAGGCTCCTTGGGCATATGGCATCTGCAGCCGCGGTAACGCCGCACGGATTGCTTCATATGAGACCGCTTCAACGCTGGCTTCACAACCGACTCCCGAGATGGGCGTGGCAGCGCGGCAAGTACCGGGTCTCAGTTACTCTTTACTGTCGCCAAACCTTCAACCTGCCTTTCTACGGACAGCACTGCGGCCGTTGCGTACATCAACCATCAGGGTGGTCTACGCTCCCGTTGCATGCTCCGGCTCGCCCGCCATCTCCTCCTGTGGAGTCAGAAGCGTCTGAGGTCGCTTTGGGCCATTCACATCCCAGGTGCGCTGAACCAGACAGCGACTCCACCCCCGGAGCGTCCAGCTGATATGGGACCTCTTCGGAGCCGCGCAGGTAGACCTGTTCGCCTCTCCGGACTCGACCCAGTTGCCAGTTGTATTATTCCCTGTCCGGGGGCACCCTCGGCACAGATGCACTGGCGCACAGCTGGCCCTGGGACCTACGCAAATATGCGTTTCCCCCAGTGAGCCTTCTCGCACAGACACTGTGCAAGGTCAGGGAGGACGAGGAGCAGGTCTTGCTAGTTGTGCCCTACTGGCCCAACCGGACCTGGTTCTCCGAACTCACACTCCTCGCGACAGCCCCTCCCTGGCCGATCTCCCTGAGGAAGGACCTGCTTTCTCAGGGGCGGGGCACTCTATGGCACCCGCGTCCGGACCTCTGGAAACTCCATGTCTGGTCCCTGGACGGGACGCGAAGGTTCTAGGTGGCCTGCCGCAGGCAGTGGTAGACACCATCGCTTCAGCTAGAGCCCCCTCTACGAGGCGCATCTATGCTCTGAAGTGGAACCTGTTCGTTGAGTGGTGTTCTTCCCGCTGGGAAGACCCCCGAAGGTGTTCGATTAATGTCGTGCTTTCTTTTCTGCAAGAGGGGTTGGAGCGAAGGCTGTCTCCATCCACCCTCAAAGTGTACGGTGCCGCAATAGCGGCGTATCACGATGCAGTAAAAGATAAATCCTTAGGTAAGCACGACTTAATCGTCAGGTTCCTCAGAGGTGCGAGGAGACTGAATCCTCCTCGTCCAACCTCGGTACCCTCTTGGGACTTAGCCCTGGTGCTCAGAGCACTCCAGGGTCCTCCCTGTGAGCCTTTGCAGTCTGTAGAGCTAAACATCCTGTCCATGAAGACAGTACTTCTGACTGCATTGGCCTCAATCAAGAAGGTAGGAGACCTGCATGCACTTTCGGTCAACGACTGTGCATAGAATTCGGGCCGGCCAACTCTCACGTTGCCCTGAGACCCCGGCCTGGATACGTGCCCAAGGTTCCCACCACTCCCTTCCGGGACCAGGTGGTGAACCTGCAAGCGCTGCCCTCAGAGGAGGCAGACCCAGCCCTAGCTTTGCTCTGTCCCGTCCGCGCTCTCCGCGCCTACGTGGACCGAACTCAAAGCTTTAGAACCTCAGAGCAGCTCTTCGTCTGTTACGGAGGCCAGCAGAAGGGAAAGGCTGTCTCCAAGCAGAGGTTAGCCCACTGGATAGTGGATGCTATCGTCTTGGCTTACCAGTCCCAAGACGTGCCTTGCCCGTTCGGGGTGCGAGCTCACTCCACTAGGAGTGTAGCCTCCTCCTGGGCGCTGGCTCAAGGCGCCTCGCTGACAGATATATGTAGAGCTGCGGGCTGGGCGACACCTAACACGTTCGCTAGATTCTATAGCTCCGTGTAGAGCCGGTATCTTCCCGCATCCTCGCCCCCAGTGGCCAGTAGCGCTAAGTACCCGTTCCAGTGTCGGCTTGCATACGCCACTCCCGCCTCCGGGCCAGATACGTGCGTCTATTGTCTCCAGTTGTGTTCCCTGGAAATGGCTAACCCTGTCGAGCTCCTCCGTCACCCCCTCGGTGTCAGACGTTGCGGCCGTTTGACACCAGGCCTGCACCCGTATGCTTGTAGAACGTGTGTGTAGGCTGGGTTCCATATGTAGCGGTTCCCTAACGGTAACCCCATATGTGTATTCTCCACGGTACCAGCTACCCTACTCGGCTAGCCCCGTGTCTTTCCCTTGACAGAGCTTGCTCTGTCGCCTCTGGCGGTGTTCTTCCCCCCTGGGATCAGGTTGGGTCCACCCCAGTGACCGCCATAGGTAGCACTACCCTGCTAGGTTAGTCCTTATGAGTATTCCACCTCTCCTTCCACTGAAGGACGTGGCTCCGCTGCGTACCATCTCCCCGAGACGGGCACGCTTTCCCAGCGTTATCCGATAGTCATACTGAGTGGGTCTTGCAGGAACAGCTGTGACTGACTTCCCTGCCCGGAGCCCTGACTCCCACACCAACATAGGTGTGGTCCAGTGAGCTCGGGCAGGGCGCTGGAAGGGCCAGCATCTCTGGCGTGTTAGTAGGGATCCCAATTCGTCGGTCAGTTCCGACGTACGTCGAACGTGACCGACTGAAAAGGAACGTCTCGGTTACGTATATAACCCTCGTTCCCTGAAGGAGGGAACGGAGACGTACTCCGTCGCCAGGTGCTGTGCTTCAGCTGAAGGCCGAGTCACCTATCTCGGCTCCTCAGTTGTAAAGCGATATGCGGCACTTCCACTTCCGTATTTATACCCGTGATGCGGGGCGGATCGTGGAATGCGTCAACCGCATGCCAATCTTCATTGGCTCGTTTATAACACTCGAAGTAGATTGGTCTCTGAAAATAGATCCGAATTCGTCGGTCAGTTCCGACGTACGTCTCCGTTCCCTCCCTCAGGGAACGAGCGTTACATACGTAACTGAGACGTTTTGTAAATTTAGTATTTTTTCATGTCATTGCATTGTTTCGAGCATAACAAAAACATGGAATTTTTTTTTCAAAATTATATTTTATTCATATGTTATGCTATATCCTCTGTAGAGGACACCAGGACTCATTTAAAAAAAGAAAGAAAAAAAAGACATGAATAGACATAAATAGGCAAAAATGATTGGATTTTTTTAAAATCACCAATCAATTTTTAGTTTTTTAGGATTTTTTTATACCAGACTTTGTATAAAGATGATTCTCAGCTATGTTATGAAAGATATAACAGAATGATTAGATATATAATTTAGCTTTATGCAATGTGTGTGTAAAATGGCCATAAGCAGGTTTTCCCATTATATACAATAAGTGCGTTTACATGGAGCACTGTAATTGGTTTAAAAGTCCAATCCGAATGAAAATGCTCCAAATAAACACCTCAATCTGAATAAAAATGCCTAAACTAAATGAAATTGTAATCGGTTTGAGAGGGGTGGGATAAACCTTTTCATGAACCGATCAAACAAAAAATTCCACCATGTAAACGACCTGATCCGATTACTTTGAGTGTACATCCTTCTGTGACGTGATATACAGCGTGCGCCTACACCACTGAAGAGTGTGCACTGCGCTCACAGTAGGCTATAATGTTGTTGACAAGAGAGGAAAGTAAATTTTCGGAGGTGTTAAACTTTTATGAAGTTATGAAGATAATGTTGGAATAATGACACAGACATAGCCTGGCTACGCTATCTCATCTGACAGCGTTTGTCCCAGGCACTTTTTACTTCACCTGCGCCTGACAGAATAATTTATTTTTCTGAGGTGATTCTTACACTTTACAACAAATAAACAGCTTTTATAAAACTGTTCGGTTACTAACATAACTTCGATTCCCTGAGAGAAGGGAACGAGTATTATGGGATATACGCTTATGGGAAAACTCCTTTTCTCGAGAATATGAAGCCAAAAATTATCCTTATAATTTTATATATGTAAAACGCAGTGCATCTGCACAGCAGACCCAAGCAGAGCATACTAGCGTGCATACTAGCGTGGCAACTGCACGAACCTGTGGCGAGGCGGCTGAGGCGTGCGAACCAATCGGGTCACTTCCCGCCCTAGTACGTCAACTCACGACAGAATGGGCGTGGCCTACGGCTATTAAAGCCCATGTTACGCCATGGGATTTCAGGTTAAATCGACTGAAGCGATCCCCTGATCTAAGCACAATAGCACGGCGGGTTAATACTTGTTCCCTTCTCTCAGGGAACCGAGGTTACGTTAGTAACCGAGTAGTTACCTTTCGAGAGTACTTTCATATTGCGTAAGTTAGCTTACGCTTATGGGAACCAAATTTAAAACGCAGTGCTTGCTTAAAAACTTCGCCCCATACTATGGCCTGGGACGAGAGCCTAAGGCCCATAGAAGAGTAAAAGTTATGAGACCCAAAAAGAGGCCAACGAGTGGTGAGCCTAATATAAGGGTATGTGTAGGGAATGAATATTCCCTGTTTGTGGGTGAAGAGACCAGTCCCCTGAGGGAATGTTGTCTCTGGATAGCATATCCGGACCCTGGTTCAGAATGCCTGGCACATGCGCTGCCCTTAGCGAGCGCAGGTTGTGCTAAGTCCATAAAGGAGGCGTTTGGCCATGGTGTGCAGGTTGCTTGACCTGAGTCCACCCTGGCGATTTATATAGGATACTACTGACATGTTGTCCATTCGGATCAGGACGTGGTGACCCTTTATGTATGGGAGGAAAGCTTTAGCGGCAGGTTGACCGCTCTCATCTCTAAACAGTTTACGTGCAGCCGTCTCTCCGAGCTTGACCAAAGGCCGGAGATGGTGAGCGGGCTTTTGGCAGTGTTGATTCTGAGACCCAGACATTCTAGATGGCTGAGGAGCCAGGACCTGTGAGTTATCAACTGCGCCTCTGATTGAGCTATAATGAGCCAATCGTCGAGGTAGTTCAGTACTCACACTCCCCGTAGCCTCAGGGGGGCGAGGGCCGCATCCATGCACTTCGTAAATGTACGAAGTGACGTGTGTGGTGTCAGAGAAATTCACTAAAATATAATGTCCACTACAGAGGACAAAAGTCTATTCCTGCGTCACAGGAGGATATATAGGTTCATAATTAATGAGAATAATGCATAATGTATAATTAATTCTAAAGATTCTGAAGATCATGGTAACCCACTAGTAATGACTCAGGTATTATTAAATACTTTAGAAGGAGCTATTAATTATTCTAAATTAAAAAACATAATAACTCTGTAGTAATTACTGAAGTCATTGTAAACTTTTGACGTTTTTGTAAGGTTTTGGATAGTAAAGTGTTACTACATACTTCTATAGGAATTACTAGTTATTTTAATCAGTATTCTAAAGTGAAGATCATGGTAACCCACTAGTAATTACTTAAGTGTTACTATCCAAAACCTTACAAGAAACTTAAAAGCTTACAATGATTTCAGTAATTACTACAGAGTTATCATGTTTTTCACTTTAAAATACTGATCCAAATAATTAGTAACTCTTTTAGAAGGATGTAGTAACAGTAACAGTCATTACTAGTGGGTTACCATTACCTTCATGTTAGAATTAATTATACATAATGCATTATTCATGTTAATTATGAACCTGTATATAGTAGTTCTTAGTAGTCCTCTTGGAGTTATGAAAAATTTTTTAGTTATTGATTAACTAATAGTGAACTACCACATTCAACTGAGTGCTATTACTTACTAATTCATTAATCAGAGTTTCTTGTTAGTTAATAGTAGTTACATGAGTGTTAATATTGTGTTACTCATTTGTTCCTGTGTAGTTATTCATTAATGATGGATCAGTATTCTAAAGTGTTACCAATAGTTAATAATGTAATCAGATGTGGTGTACATGCTCAACAAAATCCAATCATTTCAATAGTATGGTTATGTAATTGAGACAACTAGGGCTGGGAACCAACAAGCAATTCTTATTTAGAACCAGTTCCGTTTAAAAAAAATGTTTTAACACAAACTGTGCGATCAGGGGTTCCTCAAACAGATTTCACTGCATTGACTTACTGCTTGAAAAAAAAGCTGCTTGAAAGATAAACAATAAACACTCGTCCTTCAAAAGAGATGTTAAACCGAGGTCCTTATTCTCTGTGGTCATTAAAAATGCCATGGCACTTCTTGTAAAGAGTAGGGGTGAAACCCCGGTGTCCTGGCCAAATTCCCTCCATTGGCCTTTATCAGTCATGGCCTCCTAATAATAACCATCCACTCAATTGGCTTGATCACTTTCTCTCCTCTCCTCCTATATGGTGTGTGGTGAGTGCACTGGCGTCATTGTTCTGTGGCTGCCGTTGCATCATCCAAGTGGATGCTGCACACTGGTGGTGGTTAAAGAGGGACATGACATGGTTGTAAAGCACTTTTGGGTGTAAAGTAGTACATAGTAAAGCGCTATATAAATGCCTCATTTCATTTTGTCTGCAAAATTTTGTCTGCCACAATGTGACCCTCTCTTTTGATTTTAGGTACTACTCAGTGTTGTATCCACTGGAGAGAAAGATATCAGATGCCAAATCCAGAGACCTGGTCATCTACATCTGGGTGCATGCCGTGGTGGCCAGTGTTCCTGTTTTTGCCATAAGCAATGTGACGGATGTCTATGCCACCTTGTCTTGTTCTGACGGCCAGTCGTTTGGACATCTGGTTTACATGGTCACATACAGCATCACCACACTTATTTTACCACTAGCAGTTGTGTTTCTAGCCATGGCACTAATCCGCCGGGCATTAAGCAGCAGCCAGAAGAAGAAAGTGATTATTGCAGCGCTGCGCACCCCTCAGAATAGCATTTCCATTCCATATGTGTCTCAGCGTGAGTCTGAACTTCATGCCACTCTGTTGTCCATCGTCCTAGTCTTTGCACTCTGCAGCACTCCCTACGCCGCTCTGGTGATATACCATGCAGTGCTGGGTGTTGCAAAAGCCTCGTCTTGGTTACAACTGACTGCTGTGTGGCTGCCAAAGGTCTCTCTCCTCACCAACCCGCTCTTTCTCCTCACAGTAAACCGCTCTGTGCGACGTTGCCTTCTCGATATGCTAGCACGGCTGCATCAACGATATAGCCGAAGGAACATGGTCAGCATTGGAGGTCTGGCTGAGGTAGGGCCACTAGGGGGCGAGACTGTGGTTCGTTCTGGTAGTCAACTCCTAGAGATGTTCAATATCGGTCAACAGCAGATCTTCAGACCAAATGAGGATGATGAGGATGAGAATGAAATTTCGTCTGTGGCTTCCAACTTCCAACCCAAAGATGAGGGACAGGGTGGAAATGAAATGCCAGCAGGAGAGCTGCGTCAGCCACAGACAGGGGACGGGGCTAAAGAAGAGGGCTTAGTGTTACCAAAACATTCCCCTATTCAGTCGTGTGCCTACTCCTCTTCGCAGGTCGCCCCCGCGACTCCCACGGACGCAGAGGACGCAACGCAGTTTGGTTTTGGGCCGTTTGAGCTGCCTCCTCAATGGTTACCTGAAACAAGGAACAGTAAGAAAAGACTCCTGCCTCCGTTGGGTAACACACCAGAGGAGCTGATCCAGACCAAGCAGCCTAAAGTTCGGCCCGAGAGACGCATCAGTAGAAACAATAAAGTTAGTACCTTCCCTAATGTGGACCCGTAAAACACAAGAGTGCCATGGACCAAATCATAAAAAGCCAAGAAGAAAGCCTGTTTTATATCTGAAGTTATTTTGGGATCATTTTCTATATGAGTGCAGAACAATGAAGGAGAGAACTCATGGAGAGTTTACATTTACAGTAGGAAGTTGGTAGAGTTTACATGCTCTCTTGTTGTCTGTTTGAGTGATTTAATAGACATTCGTTCATCTGACAGAACAGGAAATTGATCTTTTACAGGAAATGCAAGAAACACCATATAGTAGGCATGGATTGTTTGACATTTGTTTTGTTGGAATGGTGAATAAAATTAATCACAATCATTTTTATGTAGATATGTCCATGCTGTGTTGAATGTGACTAATATGTCTTGCTGAACTTGTTGAAACATCACCCCACTGCCCACATTTTATTTAGCATAATCTATTTCAAATAGTTTGAACAGCTAGAAACTAATTTACTCAAAATTAAAGTATATAAATGAACTTTTATGTACACTACATTGCAATGCTATTAAAATGCTGCCATGGCCATGTGTTGGGAATGGAAAACCATTGTGGGTTTACACCCAGCAAGCAATTTTGCGTTTAAAAGACGTCTAATAGTCGTCCAAACACAGCCCTGACTTCTAGGCGAAAACAAGGCAAAATTTGGGCTGTGAGTGAAAATTTAATTGATGTCTAACCATAGCCCAAGTCATCTAGAACATGAACATGTCAAAGAAATGAAACCAAACACCTTGTAATCATTGAACTATTAAACATGTTGACTTTGCTTACATGATGGAATATCATATATCTCGCAAGTTATTTTGGCAAAAACAACATTCAAGGTTGTTTTGGCTAGGTTACTCAAAGCCTGACTATATCGGGTCTATAGTGAACTGAGACAGTGAAATGACAGCTATTGCTTGCTGGATATGCACAAACACTCAATAATGCTGTTGGTATTTCTTAGAGAAAGATAATTTATTAATGACAAAAAATGGGGAAGAAACTTTTAATCCCATTCACTGAAGTGTTCAGATTGTACATTTTATTTCTATTTACCTTTAAGAAAAAGTCACAGCCCTTATCTGTGGTCAGCTATTATAAAGATTTGCAAATGTAGATCTGCTTGGTGGGAAACAATGCATTTCAACATGCAGCTATGAATTATTTAATCAGTTCGTCTGCAGAGGGATATGGCTCTCCTGTTAGAGAACAAACACCTCAGACTTACTGTTTCTATGGGGTGAAACACAATGGGAAGACATCCTCTGCTTAGAGGTAAAGTGTTGTTTGGAACAATATAGTTTAATCATACCACGTAAGCATTGTGACTCACAGGCTTTTGTTGTTATAATTCTTCAACGCTTTCATTTAATTATACCTTTTCTACAAAAGCCAGGCCTTTATCTGGCTAATTATACTTGTATTTGTATTTCTTACATAATCAGTTATTTGGCAGAAATCTTTTCTTTTCCAATAGTATATGTTCAGCTATATTTAAAGTAAACATTGTGCTGTTTAAAATATATAATTGAAATACTTAAATTCAAGTAAAACAATGCAAAAAGGAACATTGTTTTAACACTGAAATGTTCAGAAAATCTCTAAAGCCGATTTCTTGGCAGTGGTTCATTAAATCTGTTCTACTGAGTCACCAGTTCCTCAATAACTGACCCATATTTATTATAAAGTTTGTCTCATTAAACGCATTTCATAAAAACAAAACATTGTTTCTCTGAGTTAATCGCCTTTTATGGCAAAGCTAAAGATTAGGCACTTGCATGTGACTGAGAAGAAAAAAAATTATTAAAAGGGCAGCGTGTTTTCCGCCATATGCCAGTTTTGGTGTCATTATTTAATTTTTTGTATGTATTTTTAGGATTTAATGCATTTTCCAAATCCAGGAACTGCTAGCTTGGATTTCTAGCTACACCACAATGGGTATGTGAATTAACATAATTGTGCTTTTGTTTCCCCACAATGCTTGAATGTATAAAAAGGTCAAGTGGAAAGTGTTGTTTGGAAATGCAATGATTGTCATCCATTTACTTGGCACTTTTAAAACATTTTTGTTTTTTTTAACTATGCCATTTTCATGATTTTCAAAGCATTAGTTAAATTGAGTGATGGAAGCAGGACATTTCTCTCAAATTTAGCTAAACTAAATACCTCAAAATTGGAGGCAAAGGTTTATTTAATTAGAGTTGCTTAGCAACTGATAACCCAGCTTGTGCCATGCAATGATTGACTTAATTGGATGAGAATTTCCTGGCTTTTTGTTGGGTTTTTCCAATGGCTTTCATTAAACATAACAAATTTAATAATTGCCTCTGATGTCAACCTTGATATTAAATCTGTACTGGTCTTAGAGGTTGGTCATATAATGTTTTGCTTGCACTTGAGTAAGCATACAGCAATTTCAAACTTTAGAAACCCTTCAAATATTTTTAAATTTGTTTTTATTATTAATATTTTTGTATGTTTCCGTTATTACTTGTAGACTTAAAGCCACAATATGAAATTTTTCGTCGCTAGAGGTCGCTTATTCAAAACAAAGGCGTAGCTTGATGACGCCTTGATTTTGCGGAGCTTTTATTATGTCGCAGATGACCGCTTCTGCTTCTTCCGGTCATGCGTATGTGGGGTAACACAGTGCTGTTTTATCATATTAGATACATTTGAGTGTATTGAAAGTTATTTTATAATGCTACTCTGTGTGTTCGCTCAGCAGCTAATATGAGTCACACTGCAGTAAGCTAGATCGATATTAGGCATGGTAAAACATGGTATTTCAGTAAATCAAGAAAACGAGATTTAAACAATAAGACTAACTGTGTTGAGCTATATAACAATGATCAGTATTCTGTCGATGATTAGTTTTCTGCCAAAATAAAACCGGAAATCGAGGGTAACGCAGGTATGATGTAATTGATAGGCGACACACGGACACGGTCCATTAAAATTGCTCTCATTTGGGATACATTTGGGATAATGTACACAAGTCAACAAAATACATTGTTCTAGTGGTTTTTGGATATTTTTATCCAAAAATCTTACCTATTGTGCTTTTAATTTCACATACATATAATAATAATATTAATAATGCTTTCTACTACTAATAATAATAAATTAAACTTCTTTGAAATAAAGTCTACAAGTCTTTTACGTGAATACTAGCTGATTACAAAAATCTGTTTATGCAAAGTTATTTAAATATGATTTATGTGCCTATATACCTTTAGAAAGCTGATATAGTTATATAATATCAGATGTACTGTTACAATCATAGCCTATCAAAGTCAAACTTTACAGTCACAGATTCTTTGCGTTTGAGTGCTCCTGGCAGAGTTATCAATAGAACATTGACCAGCTGGGGCCCCTGGCCCGAGGATGTCAGCCTTTTTCAAGAGAACTCAGCAGTAGAATTGGCCACATCTGATGGAGGCTCACGGCTACAGACTCCTAGACAAGTGTCATCTCAGAGTGAACGGAGCCCATCTGAATTATGCCTGCCCACCAGCATCTTGCTGCATGATCTGCTCTGCCTCAAAGGCAATGACAGGAAGCATTCTCATTACTTCTAAAGTATCTGGATTCAGGGACACTACTGGCAAAAGGGCTCTTAGCAAAATCAGCGCACAAAATGAAGATACAATGCATTTGAGCTTGAAGTAAACCTATCTTTTGAACAACATATTGAAGAATGCTGGGGAATTTGATTGATATATCTCATCAGCAATATCTACAGGTTCAAGTATAATGCATTTAATCTCTATTATGCAACTGTGTGACCAAGCATATGGCTAGACAGGAACTTAAAACACTGTTTTATTGGTTTGCTCTCATCCTGTCTGGGAAAAACACACAGGAATGCAATCCATATGCGTCTTATCCTCATAATTCACCTCATTGTATGGAAGCGTGGATGACTCCCAATGAAAGCCTTCCTCCTCAAGTAGAACCAGAGTACAATATATCCACTGCATACATTTTCCATGAAGTAAAAATGCACTAGATGTCCCTTTTGAAAATGGTAGCAGGGTAGAATGAAGCCTACTGAGTCCTTAGCCAAAAATATAGGCAATGTTCTTGTAATTATGGTGTTTTGAAAAATGACTGTCCTCTTAAAAAGGCTTCTCATCCAGTGATGGCTGTTAAGTAAACACTATTATCCAGTGTGAATGGGTGACCCAGGACCGCTCTGTAGATTACATTTGCCGAGGCAGCCTCCCTTTGAGTCATAAATCAATGAGGACTTGGGATGCTAGACCACATAAAGCTGCTTAAGAAATACATCAGGCATTCAACAACATAATTTACCAGAAACAACATAATGCTTTTGCTTTATAGGGACATATGATGCATGTTTTGTTACATCATACACAATATAGGGACCACAACCTTTGGACGTCTATGGCTGCAGGAATCAATAACATAGAACATCCAGGGAAATTCAGCTTCTTTTGCTTTTCCTGTCAGGAAGTATGAGTTCCTTTTCTATATATGTTGGTCCATGCTCTTTGATAACTCCTATATTGTTGACATAAATCATGACATTTTGTTAATGTTTTATATGTTGTACAGAACATATGCTGAAAATATATAATAATAATAATATATAAAATAGATAATTTTGTCATCTTTAATGTAACACGTTAAGATTTCAGAACATTTTCAGAAGATCAGGTTATTTGACTGATTGTAGTTTTCGCTTAATTGCTTTCATTAAATTAAATTTGTATAAACATTTTATCAAGCCTAACTGAGAATTTGGCTCTATAATGAACACTTAATTTAAAAATTTGCTTAGCCTGTAATGTAATTTGTCTGTAACATGTCAACTGCTGTCAACTGTCACACAGTACTTCCATTTACTTGCATTAGAGGGCAGTGTAACTTTGGTGATAATTTGGCCATAGGAAAAAAAAAAAGTATTTGGTTAGGCTGACATTATGTTGTGAAATTAATTAGTATGCTTGGCCTTGATTAATGTATAATCTACATGCTTAAGGCACCCACAAAATCCATAACAGACCTTTAAATATAAACAGCTCAAGCTTGTCATATTGAACAACATAGCAGTTTCTAATCAAACTAATTTAAACTGAATGGATATGGTAATATGTTTTCCCATTTCAGAGCTCAATGAAATAGGTGACTTCAGTCAAAAATCAAGCAAATTAAGAAAACATGTTTCTGAAGTTGAATAAATTATCACAATATTACCCCAGTATATATATATATATATATATATATAAAGATGGCTTGTGTTTGTCAAATTGAAGGTAGTCCACTTTCTTTCAGGCTGCCATTCAATAGCAGCCTTTGGCTTGACTGAAGACTGAAGATTATGTTAACCATCGAAAGGCCTGCAAATTCTTTTAAAGGGCTTAAAAAAAATTAAATGTAGGCTAAAGATGGGCATTAAGCACTTGAAGCTTAGCCTACTGGGATAATGTAACCCTTTCATCTTAACATACCAAGGGCAAGAGCTGTCATTTACCGAATATGAACTGCAGTTATGCAAATACGAACCGCAGTTGTGTTGCAATCCATACTACACAAGACCTGGCAAGTTTTGAGTAGAGCAAGCAAATGATTTTTCAATGTAAAATGCTGTCTGCTCATTCAATAGTTTAAAACAAAACACAAAACCTAAAAGTAGGTTAAATGAGAGTTACAGTGGTATCAATAAGATGTAATGAGCTCCAGAGAAAGACAACAAAACAGATGAAAAGTCACAGTGTATTAGACTGCAAAGTGATTTACGCTGTCTCTTTGGCCAGGTTTTCTTTAGCAGTCCTCCATTGTCATCAGCCAATCAGAAGCACAAAAGCGCCAATTCCTATAAGGCTGTCACGATACTGACAGATGGGACCAATCTGATAACATAACAAAAACTGTGTGACCTCATTGTTATTGAATCTAAAATAAAAGGATGGATACACACAGTGTAGCTACTGAGTCGCCATCCTCAATGTCATGGACAAAGAGTTTACATCACCTCTGTCATTAATATTGCATTGTTTATGATTATGTATTCTGAAGTGGATCATTGTTTATTATCCCAGGGTTTATTACCCTTTAGGGTCTCTTCACTCTTCCATGAATTTGGATGACTCCTCAGATGAAGACGTTTATGGAGTCTTGATAAAAAAAAAACTGGTGACAGAGTTAATGTTTTTTTCCAAAAGACAATTTTATTAATTATAAAACATTTGAACCATAAAACAAGGGACATTTGTTTTTTATCTTCAGTTTTATTGCATAGTTAGTCTGTGACTCACTCTTTGAGTCAAATGTGAGTGTTTAAGGTCACAACAGTCACGTTTCTACAGGTAGCATGGTGTGTTGTCCCTGAATAAGCTGTCCTGTAGAGCTTTTTTTTTACTGTCTTGAACCTCTCATAAAACCAAGCTCATTTTCCTCAAGAACATTCCCACATTATTACTTTGTCCACAAAGGTGAGTCACACTTTCCATTCAGCCAACCTGCCGATCCAATCGCACAACCACTTTCTCCATATGAATTCCTTTTATAATGCTGCCAGGCACCACTGGTACATTGCATTTACTGCATACACATAAAAGGATGCACAAAAGATCCTTAACAAGCTACATTGACCCCCCCCCAACCCCAGACACGCTTGACTGAATAAACTCAGGTGAAGTTGCATAAAATATCCCTATTCGACTTACATTTGCAATGCATTAAACTTAATCGGCTATATTTTGTTACAATATGTTGCTGGTTTATAAGAAAATATTTTAGCACCCGGTTATGGTTAGCTTGTAAAAGCAATATAGACCTCTAAACTTTATGTTTATGCACATTTTTAAGATGCACTGTTACCTAGCATCAGACGTTTCTTTAGCTGCATCAGAACAGCCTTCGGACCATTCATTTAATTCCCTTGTAAAAAGCTGACAGCTGAACAAAAGGTTTGTGAGCTTTGACTTTTTTTACTGGCAGCTGTCATTTATTGTGAGGTCAACACTTTACACCTGAAATCTAATTAAAATTTGTTCTGAAGATGCACTTATGGTCTTTATACATTGCAGATCGGATCCAAATATGAGTTAGTTCAATTACATTGAGAGTTAGTGTTGTCCACATTCTTCTATGCAGTTGTTCTTCTATGCAGTTATTTATTTATTTTTTTAAATATGTTTTTTTATTTTGACTAGAAGATAAGCTTCTTTAGACTTTTCTTTCATCTCTTCTCATATTTCTTGTGTAGTAGCCTATCTGTTTTGGGTGTCTGGCTTGGGATCAGGATTGGTGAGCCTGTTTAAACTCAGCTACTGGTTCACTGCCATGGAACAGTTAATGTTCCATAAGCTTCCATATTTTAATAAACACACATTAATGTTCAAAGCTGCCAATGCTTACACTGTATTTTGCACCACAACCTTGTGTATGGCTTCGTTTTGAACTCCAGAGTTCAGGTACATGAGCATAAGATGTAAGTCTTTTTAAAATCATTCATTTAAAGAAATACAAATGGCTATGTTTTTATAATGAAAAACTCTTAGAACTAGGAGTTTAGCTGTTTACTCAGAGTTCATTTGGTTTACAAAGCTCTACTTTGAGCATTGTACCCAATGAAACAGCTTTCCATCCACAGATGATTCCTTCATGGATGGGCAAGAGCTTTCTTTTAATTAGTGGGAATGACGAATGGAAAGAATGAGCTCAAATAATGGAGGGTGAGAGAGGGAGCAACAGCTTGAGGCGGTTGGGTACAGTCGGACCATTGACCTGATAACAAACAACATTTTTATTGCCCGTCTTGATTGGAAATGACAGTCTTTAATCCAATAAATAGGAATAAGTTTCAGCTTTAAGTGTATGCTACTTTAGGTAGCCTATAATGAAGTCTAATGAAGCTATGAATATGATGTTTGCCGTGAATCAACAACCTTGGCAACATGCATCTATCCCTGATCTTGTATACTATAAGATTTAAAGTTTATACCTATATTTCATTTCTACACTTTAGGATAGTTTTCTTTTTATCACATATTTAAATGAATATATGGGTGCATTTAGGTTCCCGAGGTAAAAACTCCATTCATTTTCTCTGTAAGGAAATTTATTTTTAATAATTAAGCTACTCAGTTCAGAGGTTGTTAAAAAACAACATTGCCCATGATGCTGTAGTACAGAACATTTCACCAATCAGAAAAAGTGTGTCCCAAACGACCTTTTTACACTGTGCGCGTATAGCCTAATATGCACTATGTATGTTCAACCGTGTCTTGTAATAATAAAAAGGTTATTTTGTAATTCAACATCACAATCTGATAGCCTTCCCCCTTGCGCTACGTGTTCAACATTAAACAGTTTTTATCATCATCCTATTTATTTAGATTGTTTTGGCGCTCCAGGCGAGTGACGTCATGTTATCGCTGACTGAACCCGTGGAGTTCCCTTCAAACGACTGTGTTTTGAGCGGGCCCAAAGAAGAGCAATGCACTGGTATGATTAAATATTACAGATTTCAGACAGATATAGATATATTTCCCAAAAATAATTGAGTAAGAATACACAGGAAGTTACACTGTATTTGGGAGAACAACATATCAGTAAGTATTAGCATAATCGTTGTATGAATTCTGTTATGTTTTGTGGTAGGCTAACTTTAGTAGCCTAGTTAATTGATCTCAATCCAAAACATTACACCGGCAGTCCTTCACTGAGGCTAAATGGCTAAATCCAGCTTTGTTAAAATGGTTAATGTCCTTGTAATTATCATGTAAGTAATCGATGTATAATTAATAAAGTTCTTATGCTTGACCAAATTTTCTGAATGTCTGGTATAATAAAATATTTCCTTAAATTACAACCCAGGCATATTCATTTTTCAAAAGTTAAAGAGTTCAAAAGTTACTTCATAACAGGAACGACCCTTAAAAACTTGCACCCAGTAACGGATGTATTGCTATGTAAGAGTCAAACATAACAAAATAATAGGCAATAGTTGTTCAGATAATAACCAGTCACAGAAGTGAGTCAGAGGACCTAAACATGACATAAAACAGGTACCTGAAAAGCCATCAATACACAGAACAACGCCCAACTGTCATCTCTTTTTCTTTCAGCATACACATAAGGATCTCAAACATGTAAAAGACTGGGTAAGCATTTATCATCATTATCTCCTCCATTTGTGTGTCATTTCTATTGCGGCTAGTAAAAGGCAAAGTGTTTTCTTCTAGAGCCACAAAGGACAAATTTGAGGTCTGCTGTTCATATTGAGAGTGATTTTTAAATTCTTTTATATTTACCTAACACTGTAGATTGAATTAGTGATGATCAGAAGCTTATTTGTGTTTTAAAATCAGGGGCCAGAAATCCACTCACAATCAAAGATTAGTACAAAGGTGATGGGGTTCCATCTGTGCTGTCAAGGTCAAGCTTCTTAGACTCTACAAACAGAGGTATCAGGTATGTTGGGTTCATACTGCTCAGATTTTGCATATTAGTTTGAATATGTCTGGACTGCAGCCTCTTTTCCCTTAAATTATTAACTCACTATTTCCAGTGGTTACTGGAAGATTGATTGTGACAGGGTTTTTAGACTAATGCACGTGCTACCATAACCTCAGTATTAAAAGTAAAGAGGAAAAATTTGTGTTCAGCTAAAGTAATGACACATTCCGACCTGCTTTTAACAGCAGGAAGGGTACTTTGACTTTTTAAGGCTGTTTTTCAAAGCATTTCTTTCCTTGTTGAAATGGACAAGATGTACCAATGGAAGCACCTGGTTTTCTTCATGATTTCCCAGACCTGATATTTAGGGAATAGGCTATATCTGGTCACATGCAATGGAGCATGCAAAGTAATTATATCAAAAAGTATGTCACGTTACCACTGCTGTTTGTCTTTGTCACAGTGACAGAAGGCAGTGAAAAAAAAGACAAAAGATAAAGAGAACGCAAAATGGATCAGGCCCTTTACACACTAAGTGCAGATTTCACGGACAGACCGGCAGATCACAGCTTGTATAAATATTTTTTTTTGGCAGAGCTCCAGATAAAAATGCCATTGACTCCTAAAATGAAACATTTAGGATCCATATGACTTGGAAACTACAGAATCACTTGATGAAGATGGTTGTACAGAAGTGCTTTAGTTCATTGCATAGTACCTAGCAAGCAATTTTGCATTTAAAAGACATACGTTATTTTGGCAAAAATGACATGTAACCAAATTCAAGGTTATTTTGGCTAGAAGGGCCTTACAGCCGGACTATATCGGGTCTATAGTTAACCGAGGCGGTGAAATGACGGTTATTGCTTGCTCGGTAGCTTCTTACTGTAGGGTCTGTTTATACGACAGCGTTTTCAAGTAAATACGGAAAACGTTTTATGTGTTTTGGCCGTTCATTTACACAGCAATTGCATTTTATGGGCGTAAAACGTGCTTTTTTTTTCAAAAAAGTTTTTGAAAACAATACCGTTATCTCTGTGTAAACTACAAAAATGCTAATTTGTGAAAATGGTGACGTATGCGTATTATGTGTTCAGTCTATAGGCGCTTTACAAAGTGACATCACCCACTACTGTCCTGGCAGTATAATACAGCATTTTTAATAGTTTGCGTGTAAACAGGGATCGTTTTGACAACATTGTCGTCTGTACGCGAAAAACGCAAAGGAAAAACTTTTCCGCTTTTAGTACATTGCTGTTGTGTAAACGTACCCTTAGTTTATATTCATACACAGAAACATTAATGCTGCCTTCACATGCTTTCAGAAATTTCGTAATTCCCACTTCTGAATTTGTGATTAGGAGATTGTTGCATTGAAGTGACAATTTTTAACTAGGAAACTCGCATTTACGATAATTCCGATAGTACGTGAAGGCAGCATAAGGACTAAATGAGATAATTAACTAGACACAGATGTAGCACATAAGGGCAAATCAAAAACCATGGCAACAGATGAACTGGAACAAAGAAAACACGAACTAACACAGGAAACTGGGGACAGTGCAAATCTAACAAGATCACAACTCAAACATGTAAAAATATTTCTGCCTCTTTGGGGGTTAAAAAAGTAAAATGTTATGGTTCCAGCATGTCTGCCAAAAAAAAACTTCCCATTAATTCCCATCAAATTCAACTTTACAACGGACCTAATATGTTAAACAATAACCAATAATATATATATTTTAAATATTTGAATGTTTTTAGAATATCATTATTAATTTATTAAAGAATGGCATTAATATTTTATACAACAAGCCTAAATAAATTATACATCGCAATAATGATTCCCAGTTCATTTTGAATTGGACATACTTGAAAATAACTTACAGTTCAGTGAGGATGGAAATCAACTGTGAACTCAGTAGCAGCTCTGGGCTGTGTTTCTTAAAAGCATCATAGGACTAAGTAGATCGTTGTAGTAACGTGCACCAATGGTCTCTACAATTAACTTAGGCATACAAGAAATGCAGCCCAGAGCTGCTACCGAGTTCACAGTTGACTTCCTCACTGAACTGTGAAGGTGATGATACACAGGGCAACTTTTTGAGCAGTGTTGCTGGCAATGTTGCCGTCAACAGGCAACCAGGTGAGACACAGGGCCCATGACCGATCTAAAGAATCCAGATAGAAATTTGTTGCCCATTCTCAATGGGAAACTGCCCAAGCAACATCGCTCGGCAACTTTGCTAAAAAAAAGTTGCCTCGTGAGTGAGTTTGAGGCTGATTTGTGAATCTTTTTGACTGACTCAAAAACAGTTCATAAGAGTTCTTTCTTACAAGATGAAACCTCAGACAAAACGTCATGTGGATGCGCAAAAGGCTTTCCCGACTGTCTTCAATAAATATTAAACTTAAAATTATTATTGCACATTTTTATTGCACAGTCTGGAGCTCTGTTTGGGGTAAACAGAATAGATGCAGGATTTGTGTGTTTTGGTGTTGATAAGAGAATATCATAATTTAATTTTATTTAAAGAATGTGTGTGACTAAGGCCCAATCCCAATTCTATTTTATACCCCTTCACCTACCCCTTCTTAGGGGAATATTTTCACCCCCTACCCCTTGCCACTCAAGGGGGTAGGGGTGAAAATATTCCCCTAAGAAATCGGACACCTTTACTACTCTATTACACGTCATCATACATTGGTGCTAGCTCCTTCGTCAAAGGAGATGCGCTAATGTTTATCACAAGAACATGACTGTAAATATGAAGATTGAATGTGATCAAAAAAAATTATTATTTGTCATTAAAATCCTTATTAATACCAAAAAATAATATTATTGTTATTATTATTATTATTGTTAGTATTATTATTAAACTGAACCGTAGCTAAATTCTGCTGTACAACTGTAATATATTTCTGTCACAATTTCAAGATAATCCAAACTTTTATTTTGACAGGTTGCACTGAAGACCTTTGAGTTTGTGTGTGTATGATATGATGATATTTTTACCAAATTAAACAGTAAAATGCTGATGAAGTGACTATGGAGATGAAGTTCATGTGTTCATGTCCTCATATAGTGAGGCAGCAGACGATGTAAACCCTGCAAGCTTCACGCGTGCATCTTTGTGTGTGTGTGTGGTAAATGAAACCGCACGTCTGCACCATTCATTCACGCAGAACATGCAGGATTCATATATATTATACATAATAGTCTTTTTACGGTTTAATATTCACATACACTAGTCTATATCGCGATTTGATTTAAGTGTACTGGCCTGCTTTTTATTAATTCATCCAAAATTTGGCAAATTCCGTTAAATTCTGCGTTATACAGTAAATTCCGTTTTTTATGACTGGATTTGGCGATTCCGTCCGTGTTCTCTGCATCTTGGAAATCATAGGGCCCTACATGTTGCCGCTGTAGCTGGTGTGTGCAGGAAAATTTCTTATACCCCTTCTTTTGAAGTGTGGTCCCAAAAAAATCTTCATTTGAAGATCTGGCCCTTCCCCCCACCCCTACCCCAACCAAAAGAGAATCGAGACACCCCTACCCCTTCACGTGAACGTGCATAACAGAGGAGAGAGTGTAGGGGTAAGGGGTAGAAATGGGATTGGGCCTAAGTAAATCATGGCTGTTTACAAAAATACAACTGCAAATTTACTGTTATGTACCTGTTGAGGGTTGTTTTTGTTCTGTCTTGAGGGGTTCTGACATCAGGGTGTCTCACTCTTCAAAAACAGCTTAACCTGTTAGAAGACATTTTGTGGTTTCGATTTAAATTAGAGAAGCCCTTGCTCTTAGCCCAGGCATTCCAGCACCACAAGAAGTTCAGAAAGTAATACTTCACCTCTTTGAAGTGCCCCCCAAGATCAAGTCTTTCACATAACTAACTCATTTCATATCTAAGCAAATAACCCTCACCTTCTTGAAGTTCCAGGCTCTGATAATGTTGTAATAAAGTGGATTCATGGTCATCTGGACTTCTGGCTGACTGGCTGTATCGACCCTAGTTTTTTGTCACTCAATTGAAAGAATATCTGCTGCTTTAATGAAAACCCTATTGGCTCAAGACTGCATTGTGTCACTGACGATTGACAAACCAGTTAAAACCTCCTGTATTTGAATTGTTACTGTGGTTTCGAGAGAAAAATGTTTTAAGAGATTAAGATATTTTAGAGACTTGAGATATAGGGCAAGCTGAGCTTAAAGTTGTCCTAATTAAAAGCATCAAAGAGTAACAAAACACTAAAGAAATCGCTTAAATCTTGAAGTATCCATCGCAGTTCTTTAGTAAACAGGCAGAGGCCCTACTGGGCTGGTTGACCACACACACTGAACTGGGAACAGGCCTTTAGAAGCTGTATTGAGAAACATCTGTCAATGTGGTGCAGCTCTCTCGCACTCAGTATTTGTGGGTGGTTTTTTGTGCTATTTTGGATTGGGTGCTGCTGCTAAGGGCCAGTCTGGCAGAGAGGAGTGTGGGGGAAAGCCACAGTGGCGTCTGTCTCCTGGGGCCCTCAGCTCAAGCACCCGCTGAGGACCCAACCATTACTTTCTGATGACTGCGATGCTCTAAAAATGACTTAGGAGTCACATCCGGACAGATTTTATAAACTTGTAACAGCATAGATGTGATTATTTGTGACAATATGTCATCTTGCACACAAAGTCTTTTCATTTTTTATTTATTATATTAATTTTGGTTATAGTGTGCCCTCCCACATTTCAGTGCCCTTGGTTTCGGAAATATTCTGGAAATAAGTCTTTGTTAAAGATTTAAAAGCCATGAACCAAACCAATCAGCTACAAAGTGAATGACACTTTTTTGAAGAAAAAAAAGTATTTGAAAATCGGACCAAAAGACAACACTGTGTATGTACTTAACAGCTTTAGTGAGGTAAAGAACAACAATCCCATGCAATATATGTTTTTATTGGACATCGGAGGAACAGAGTTTGTGAAAATAAATAATAAAAGTGGTTTGTTTGTTTATTTATTTATTTTTTAATAAATGTATGGGGTGGCAAGGTGCCTTTTGCCCCATGCTGGTAAGCCTTTTACCCTGTGTGTGGGGTAAAAGGCCGTGTATGGGTAAAAAGCTCACCAGCATGGGGCAAAAGGCAGAAAGTATTGATACAAATACTTTAGCTAAAATAATATGTTTTTAATAATGCCTAAGTTAATATTTGTTTAAAACAATCACTTTAGCAAAGGTTGTACTATTTTGGTTTATTTTGATAAATAAAATAATTCATTTTTGTTCAATAAATATACTGTCATTAAGATATTTTTTCATTTTAAAAATACAGAAACAAAAAAGTAAAGATTCTTATAACATTAAATGTGATCCCATAATAATTTAATATAGCTTTACAGTAGTAACAAATTAATATGATATTTTATTATATGATATGATATTTTTTAAATATGATGGTTTCATTATAAATATGGTAATTATATCTAAGGTGCACACCCAACTTGATATATGATATTTACCATCTGAATCTAACCATGTCATGTCAACAAATGGAAAAGTCTGCCAGTTATTTATTATCATGTTAATTATTGTGCCTTTAGCCCCAACAGCAGGGGCATCTTTTACCACAAATAGAATACTTTTACATGTTCTTCTGTTATTGAAAAATAGTTGCTTTAATTGCCTTGAACAAAACTGAAAAGCATTGAGAAGACCTTTGTCTCAAAATATAGACAATCATTTTATCGATTCTTATTTGCTACAAAAATCTACAACATTTAAAAAAAAAACCATTAAATATTAGATCAAATTAGCTCAGAATCAACTTTGCGTTGCTGTCTGTGATTGCGTCAAGGATCAGCCACATCTTTGAAAAAGTGGTTGTTACGAAAAGTGCTAAGCTGAATTTTTGTGCCATCTAGTGGTTTAAAAGAGAATAAAGTCAAATGCGTCTTTAACCCCGGTTCGCCTTTAGTCTTGTTGTACCCTATATATATTAGGGGTGTAACGGATCCATGACCAGGCCCCACGGTTCGGCACACCGAATCGATTCTTCTTTCATGTCTCCTTGCGTTTGAACAGACACATTATTTCAAAATGCCCGTCTGGGCTAGTATTCATGTAAACACAGGCGGTTATGTCTTAAGTGATTGTAAACAGTTGAGAAAGAATTTGGATGTGTACCATTGTATTGTATCTGTGCATTCGATCTTAAAGTGACAGCAGCCTATAAATACCTTCTGCGGTTTATGTCATTAATATTAATCAAACAACAAAAGACAGCTTTAACAAAGATATTTAATTTATATCGTGAACACTATGCAGTGTTATTTTACATTTAAATATTTCATGTCTGCACCTGAATACTACTGTTAGACCTTACTTTATTTGTAACTTTATTATATTGTACTTACACTATATTGCCAAAAGTATTGGGACACCCCTCCAAATCATTGAATTCAGGTGTTCCAATCACTTCCATGGCCACAGGTGTATTAAATCAAGCACCTAGGCATGCAGACTGCTTCTACAAACATTTGTGAAAGAATGGGTTTCTCTCAGATGCTCAGTGAATTCAAGTGTGGTAACACGGTACCAGAATTTCCTTGTTTGGTTAAATACTGTTATATGTTTAATTTTGGGGTTAAAAAATTATCCATATACCAATGTGAAAAGCCCAAGTGTGTACCCAGTTGAACCGTTTTTACCACAGCTGGCAAGCTTGCTAAAGCAAAACATAGAGACAGGCCAAGAAAGTTGGGGTTGAATTTTATTGGTGTAATGTAAATGCACAAATACTGCTTGTTAAAATCCCAATGAAGGAGAGGTGGTTCACCGGTCAGGAGAAGTATTGGTGGTTTTTAAATGTCTTACATTAATATGGATTAGCTCTCGTCTGGGTTTTGTAGGGTTTTATGAGATAAAAAGAATTATGATCATTTGCTAATTTACTAGTTACATGTGAAGCTCTTGTTTCAGCTGGTTTAAGGAAGCAGATCAAGGTGACAGAGGAACTGGTAATATAGAGACCAAATCTTCACTCATATTTTCAGGAATACTGGATCAGTGTGTTGTGATTGGTCAACCACTTTGAGCGTATTTCAGTAATATCCCCTTACCATAACCGCATTTTCTGGGATTCAACTCATCCTGGCCTCTCCCCCTTTATTTTGCATTTGCCTTGGGCCGGGAATTATTTAAATGAGGAATATTGTGACGTGTTCATTCCAGGAAGAAAACTTAAGACTACAAAGTTTTCAGAAATAATCGTCAGAAATGAGTTCAGAAACTGCTAGAAATTCAGAAACAATATGAAGAATAACTCTCTTTGGAGTGGACTTTGTGCTTTGTATCTTTGCGGAACTTTTTCATGCTTAAACAGCAACATTACACACTAAAGAAAGTTGAAAATGTAAAAACTCATAATAGGTTTAACTACAAAACAAACAAACCACAAGCTCAATGGGATATCAACATTTCAATCAATTGACATCTAATAATGTTAAAAAATGTTGTCTGTCTTTGCAAATGGGTACTGGTTTAAACTAAACTCACATTAAGTTATGTGACATTGATTCCAGTAAAGACATTTTAAAGTCTAAGCAGCTCTTGCTTCATGCTCAAGTCCTCACTTGGCACATCAACAGTGTTCTTTCTCTTTGTTTGTAGCCCAGTCTATGACAAATTTGAATCAGTAATCTGTCTGAAACCCTTAATTTCCACCTCGACATTAGAAAGCCCCAATAATATTCATTCACTTGATCCAAAAGCTTTAGTCACAGGTTAGTGCTTGTTTCTCCAAGAGTCCACGTGAACTGTTTTGCTTGTATTAGTGAGCACAGTCTCTCACAATTCTTGGAGCATTGTGTTACATCGGGACGCTCGCCCTTGCTCATAAAAGTATGCAGTCATTTAGTTTGAAGCACTCTCCACATCACTTCCAAAAGGCTTAAATATCATTATGAGGCAGACCTGGCTCTGCAACTACCGTATCTTTATTACCAGTGCTTTAATGGCTTCTGTGGGAGTGAAGTCATCTACTTACATCCACCTCAGTACCATGAATGGCCTGATGTGTGGCCAGAGTGAATGTTATGCAAAGGTCCTCCAATGTCCTCTGATCTCATTTCCTCTGTTAAAGGCAATGGCTCATCAATGAAATTTGCATTGAACCTGGAAAAATGTGTGTCTGCAAAAATAATCAAGAATGGCATGTTATTCAGATTTGAGTCTGACCCAAATTTTGACAAACACATAAGAATATAATTTGGTCATTTTTCTGAACTGAGTTACACTAGTCAGTTCTGGCAGGTCTGTTATCAATTTTCTAAGATGAGATAAAGGTTGGTGAAATCACATATTTCTTTGGATGGCTTGTTTTTGTCTGCTAACTGGTTTACTTTTTATGTTATGCTGGATGTGACATTCCTGTTTCTCATGACACTAAATCAGTTTTAGGTTGTATCAAAAGCCTTTTAGGTAAATCATTGTTGTTTCTCATTAATGTCTTTTTGAATTATTATGATATTTTATCTGTTGCCAGGGATTACTTTAAAAATTTTTGGAGGGAAGAAATTATGGATCTCATATGCTGTGAGTGTCATTAAAACAACATTGTTTCTGAGAAAAATGCTACTTAGGGTACTTTTTTTTTTGACAGGCCTGCCACAAACATGGTGGCATATTATTCATTATATTATTATTGGCTTTATTTAAACAGTTCCTGAAAAAAATCCCTATCCATCAAGTTAATCAGGAGTGCCTGCACTATAATTTTACTCAGTGTTATTTGGACAGTCGTTTGTTCTGAGTTCTTTTGCTCGTCAGTTCTGAACTGAGGCAGAGGTGCACAAACCACAGGATTGGCCGACCACTTGTCAAGCTGTCAGGCATGGGCAGTGCAGTCTGGCTCACTCTAAGTTCCTGCATTCTTAAACTTGCTAGGTTCTTAATACATGGCAGCCGCTCTTCCGCCACGTGGCAAGCGCCATAAAGAGCAGCTTTCTTTTAGTTTGAGGTGTATAATGTTGAGATTCAGCTCATGCCGAATCTATTTCCCCTGTGCCAGACTCCAGCCTGAGGTGAACCTCAGTGCACAAGTTCTCCATGCAGCAAACCAGATAAGACCACCCATGAGAATTACACTGTTGTGGCCAAATCACTTTTTGGGGGGCTTATGCAGCATTTAGAACTATATTATGTCTGAAATGTTGAGGGTTAAAGGGAAAGTTCACCCAAAAACTGAAAATGTCATAATTTAATCACCCTTATGATGTCTGAATTCATGTCTTCTCTGGACGTGAATTTTTGAAGAATATCCTGACGACTCCTTTCCAAACAATAAATAAGTTTGTCAACCACAAAGACAAAAAATGCACAGAAAAGTGGTCCAAATGTTTCTGAACATCTTCTGAAGCCATATCGTTTTTTTTGTAAGGAACTGATTAAAATGTAAATCCTTTTCCCCTTAATATCTTCATATCTGTCCAGCTCTCCTTGGTGCACTGATTAGAGAATAAGTGATGTCTGATTTGTGAACAATGTTTTGTGACTTGGACGATCCAGTTCGTGAAACTGATCTGACTGATTCATTCACAAATTGTATTGTTCTGGTTCTTGGCTTACTGTAATGATCTGGTTGGAGAGCAAAATTATCAGTGAATAATGGCCTAAAATCTTAGTCTGTTCCAATCGTATTGCTTTGGAAGACTTGAAATATGACACACAAGTTGTATGAATGACTTTTTTGATACTTTTGTTTTGCTTTTTGTCATTTTGCATGACAGCCCAGTCCTCGTTCTCATTGAAAAGAGTCGCTGGTATGTGCAAAATCCCGAAAGTCATACTGGTTTGGAATGACATGACGCTGAGTAAATGATGACAAATGTAAGACTTTTGAGTTTACTATCTCTTTCTGGTATCTGTTTTTGTGGAAATAAACCCTCAGCCACCCGTGGACACAGATGATTAATTATATGCCTGCTCTGGAGAACTTTAAATATCAGATGCTTCGAAGATGGGAATGTGATACCTATAATTTACAGACATGGTTAAGCCATGTTCAGTTTTATAGTAACCTACATTAAGTGGCTTGTGGTCTTAATTCAGATTAAATATATCTATTTGCCTGTCAGTCTGCAAAAAAAGAGATGTAGATGTATTCTCGTTTCTTTTTTTGTTTGGACTATTAAACATGTTAGGCTCTTAGACAAGGCATACGAGTCTTTTGCTATAGAAACCTATCTTCCGCTCATTCATTCACGCCATTGTCTGCCATTCAGGGTTCACACACCCTTCCGCAGTCCCTTCTGACCAGACCCAGGCATCAGATTGTAAGGAGAGAGTACAGACCAGGTGCAAACAAAATGTGAAATACTTTCAGTGGGTGGAACTGCAGGTCATGGAGGGGAAGGTTTACCATGCCTTTACATTTTTATAGGCCCTGAGATTTACTGTTTCCCTCTAAGGGACTGAGATTCTTCCCCCACAGCATGGGATTCCTCTCTGAAAGATTGAGCTGACACATAAACAGACTGAATCGTTATAACCAGTCACAATTTATGTATTTAATCCTTCACTTATGCTGCTGCTTTGCATTGATATCTAATGACCGTTGATACTTATCTGAGCAGTTTTCCCCCAAAGTAATAAAGCATTTTTTCCCATTGATAGTATGGGTTTAGTTGTTTGTTTAATTTCTATGGCAATATTTAGAGTTTGTTTAACATATTATGTTGATAAAAGTACTCAAGCAAGTTCCTTTGTGCAGTTACATCATTTAATTATTTAATTTGAACATTCACACCTCAATTGAACACCTCAATTTAAGCAGTCTTCCTGACCAGGAAGTCAATACTGTTCCTTATTAGGAAAATTGCACAGAACTTTTTTTACGTCTGCCAGTGCAAGCTATTTGTGAAAGTCGTCCTGTCTGTAGAAATCTGTCTGATGGAGCCCAGACTAGAGGAAATGCCAGGCGTTCCCAGATAAGCTAGCTTTCCTCCATTCTGGAATAAAGCACATCGCAGACCAGCCACATTCTCTCAGGGATCAAATAAAACCCACCCAGAAAAACCTAGTGTCCTCTCTGCCACCATTCAGAAATATGTAGACTCTAGATTATGAACAACTTTCTGGCAAAATCCTCATAATGTGCCATCTGAATTACTGTAAGAAGCCTTTTCATACTTAGTAGCAGCCATTCTATGGCTAAGTTTGACACTTTGATTGTATATTGGCATTTGAGGATCATAATAAATGTGAATGAAGACAAATAGGCATTTTATGTGAAGTTACTGTTGAATCAACCTGCAACAAATTAGCTTTTCTATGTTTTAATATTTACACCTCATTAAAAGTCAGGACAGCAAGGAAACTTGTAAAAGTCTGGGCCAGGGCTCTAATGGGCCCTTATAATTTACAGCAGGCAGCGCAACCATTTGCCATACTGATGCAAAGTGGCACTGGTTCAAACAATTGTGTTCAATAAGACTGAGATGGGGGTACGCCTACATTAAATGTGCTTTCAGCATATTACATGTTGTCCTGAAGACATTTGTGACATTTAAATTCCTAATACTGTGGTAATTTCTCCATGGGGAGTTACTGAGCAGTATACTTTGCATTAATATATTACTGTGTTGGCTAAGGTACTGCAGTATGTTCTTTGCTCTCTGCTTTATATTATTTGCCCTGTATCCAAATAAACCTGTAATATGTGTAATATGGGTGCAGATTATTTATTTGCATGAGAATCTAAACCTTTCCTTACTAGTCTTTACATTCTGTCTATACAAATACCATCTAGATAGAGACTTACTTTCTCCATTATTCTGTTTTTTGCCTTGATAGACAATCATCAGAAGCCTGAAACAATTAGCTGGTTGGCAGATTGAGAAACCTGGATGGTATAAATCAGCAGGGAGGCAACAAGCTCCAGGAAGGTGAAACCAACGAAACCACATCAAAAATGTCTGCTGTGCCATCTATTTTTCCACGATACGCTATCAAAATCTCATATTTTGAAGTACACCAAGTACAAGAAAATGTACACAACAGAGTTAGTTTAGTGTGATTGCACAAGAAAAAATGTATCACAATCCTTATTTCTGATGTTAGAGAGAAATGTTTTTGTTTTTTGCAGGAGTTCACTGAGCGTTTATAGTCTTGTGTGTTGTAACTAGGCTAGCTTATGCCAAACTACACACCCTCTTGCAGTGTGGTTACTACCGGAGAGCACAACTGAAACTGTCCATTCAGCAAGGTTGTACGCCGGGTCAGCGAGAAGCATGACGGAAGCTTCACTAAATAAAGGGGAAATTTGTGGCCGATGTGAGATCCTCCCGCTTAAAATCAGCTATTTATACGGAATCGTAAGGGCTATAATCGTGGTCACCTAAATATGACCCTCAGATTATGGAATGGAACAGTTTAGCCTTGCTTCATGGCAAAGAGAGAAAAAATAGCATGCTGAAGAACAAGATGAAATAATGTTTGGCTGTAATCAACCTGTGTTTGACTGAATTTTTTTGCTCCAAGTATTCCTTTTCTATAGTTACAACAGTGGTGCTAATCACTGGTTGAGAAACCCAACTATTTGAATTTGCTATTATAGAATATGCTATTATCCCCCCCCCCCCCCCCCCCCCAAAAAAAAAAAAAACAGTGAAAAACTGTAATGCCTCAAACATATGGGATGTTTTGGATGAACATGCATCTTAAAAACTTGTATGGCAACAAGATCTAAATATATATATATATATATATATATATATATAATTTCTCAAATAGCACCCACATTTCCTCTACATTTCCTCTTGGTAGCACTTCATGGCCTTTGTGGCCTAAAAAGCCCATAATTGGATGATTCACAGGTTCATTAGTCTCATTCATCAGCCGTCAAATGAGTTATTTCTGTATTCACCCAATATTCGGTTGACTGGGGTCCCCTGGGAAGAGCTGAGCCCCGCCTCACTCCAGGCTGCTCTCTATAACATTGAGTTTGGGCACAATTGATATGGCTCTCAAAAGGCTTGGTTGCCAAGATTCAAAATGAGGAATGTTTTTGAACATATAGAGGCTGATTTTCAATTGTGATTTTCCATTGCATGCTAAGGTGGATGGTATAGAGCTTAAGTGTTTTTGTGGACCATTTCAAAAACTTCCAAGAGCAAAACAAAGAAGCGTCTCTTCTAGTCATGTAATGTCATGCATTGGATATTTCTTGAAATGTCTATCTAGTTCATGGGCTTTACATGAACAAAAATCACATTCTTACTGGCTGACTATAATTATGCAGCAAAGACAAAGAATATGGTTGCATATGATGTAATTGTCGCCCATGCTCATAATCTTATATTGCGCAATATTTTTTTAAACTTATTTTTGTTATTTATTGTGGAAGTCTGATAGAACATGCTTTTGGTTTCCAGTAGATTTCCAGGTTTATATAATTGCTAGGTGACCAGTCTGTACAGTCTGTTCATTATTTACAATCAGATTTTACTGTTGCTAGCGTGACTTGACCTTTGCAATAATCCCTAAGTTCCAACAGGAAGTGTTTGTAAATCTTAATAAGGAGATATGATTGGTAGCCTTCCCAATCACATCAACATTATTCCCTGTGAAGCAGTTTATTAGCCACTGCAGGCCCACAGTGTGATGTGACTCTGTGGCCTGAGTTTAATATCTTGTTATAAATTATGGCAATAATGATCTTTCAGTGTATTCCAATTCTTAAATGCATTTATTATATTATTTATTGTGTTTTGAATAGCAAAATTTGACTGGCTTTATTGTTAAAGTGGTTTGGTGGTGTTGGCCTGGTCTCTAACCACACTGTCATTACAGCAGCCATCCAGGGCACTGAGGGCTTCCCTCGAAAGGCTTGCACATGCATTTGAGTATAAATAAGTGTGAAAGCTAGAGGAAAAAATACACTGACAGACAGAGTCTGTGTTTAGCTGAACCGGAGCTTTCCAGCATTCTGCCTGTTTTTGTCATTTCCTTTCCCCTTTAATTGGGAACCTCCTTGATGTTTTGTTGCTAATTTCATCTGCTCCTTTTGGGAACCAGTAATAATAGTTCTATTCCAAATGAGTTCTCAGACTGTGCATTAGTTGCAAGTTGTCATTTAGTGAACATGTCTTATACGTCAGTGCTGGACTTGTTGTGTGCTCTCTATTGTTGCTGTCACAGGCTGCTTTGTTGCTAACAGAGCTCTTAGCAAATTATTTAATCCTATAATTTAAAGACAAGTTTATCATAGGCATACTTGGACAACATCTATTTAACTCTTTCAGGGTGTTAAAGGGAAAGATTTACTGTTGTTATGTGCTGCGAAGTCTTTTTTTCTTCCTTGATAAGTTTTACTCCCATTGCGACAAATCATTCAACTGACCAATTTCTGTTCACGTTCCAGAAGTGCATTTTTCCTAAGCCTAACCACACTCTAAACCTAACCATGATTTTAATTTGGGATCTGTAAAGAACCAAAATTCAACCTCAGAAGAAGCCACAGGACTGTAATCTGAATAAACTCATGTTTTGAACATGCTTCACAGCGTGTAAACAGCAACATGAAGAAAAGGGGTCTAGAATGAAATAGATCTATTGGGGTTATAGTTCATTCAAAATGAAAATTGTTATCATCTGCTCGTCAGCAAGGTGGTCTTTCCAATGAAAGTGCACAGGAAATGTCAATGGGAATAAAAGTCATATGTTTTGTATGAGGCAAGTAATATAAACTTTCAAACATCCTCTGACTTTCAACTTGTTTTTTTGACAGCAAATTTCTTGATGTGTAAATATTTGTATGAACATAAGATTCACAGACATTTGAAGAACAGAAATGAAATGATGAGTGGGGGTCAATATTAACAGTTGCAGTCAATATCTAATGTGGCATCAGCTACTTTAAGTACTAGTGCATCCCATCCTCATGGACAATACTGCGACAGATTTGCCAGTTCTTGCTGTGAGATGTTACTCCACTTTTCCATCAAGGAACTTGCAAGTTCTTTGAACACGTCTCTGGGGGGGTCATATGGTTACATATGTTTTGGCACTACAAGGACGATCAGCTGTCCTTCCTGTCTCCCTGTAGCACTGTTTTAGGCGTCTTATATTACATGCATTGCAGTTTATTATTGCTCTAGCCACATCTGCAATCATGGCATGTTCACACAGGTGGTCAGGGACCCTGGGCATCGTTCTTCTGGTGTTTGTCATAGTCAGACTCAGTAGAAAGGTCTCTTTAGTGTCCTAAGTTATTGTAACTGTGACCTTTTTACCGCCTGTAAACTGTTAGGGCCAGATTTACTAACAGCTTGCAAAACCCTCTTTTGGTGTTAAAAAACTACTGTCAGGATTTACTAAAGACATGCAGTGTATCGCACAAAAAAAAGGCGTGGACAGAGTTTTTTTTGCAGCTGAATTTATTGCATATGCATTTGTAGGAGTTTCCCTTTCAGACGCAAAATTTATGGGAGGAGAGTATTTAAATGAATCACGCAAGGTGATTTACAAAGGTTTGCCCTTTTTCAATGTACTGATGTTTGTATCATTATTGACTACCCCAAAAAAACATGTCTTAAACCAGACGCTAACTGGTATATTGCGTTGGTCATTATGGAAATTATTCGGCTGTGTCTGTGTTTAATTTGCGCGTCGTCAGTAAATGCGCGTCGTTAGAACTTTCCACTTCCATCTGTGCTTTTTTGGAATTGCTCTCTCACGCTAATTTGCCCTGTTTAGTAAATCTGG
Source organism: Rhinogobio ventralis (assembly GCA_039654625.1). Classification (NCBI taxonomy): domain Eukaryota; kingdom Metazoa; phylum Chordata; class Actinopteri; order Cypriniformes; family Gobionidae; genus Rhinogobio; species Rhinogobio ventralis. The sequence continues at coordinate 22,777,150 of CM077210.1, forward strand.
CCCTTAGTGTCTTAAGGGCAGTTCCACAGGTGCATGTGCAATAACTGTTTATGGTTTATTGAACAAGCATGAAAAACATTGTTTAAACTCTTTCTAATAAAGATCTGTAAAGCTTATTTGGGTTTTACAATATTATCTTTAAAATACAGTATCCCGAAAAAGTCGTTTCTTTACATTAACAAGGTTAACTTAAAAACTGAATGGTTATAAAATTTTGCAACTAATGATAAAATCAAAAACTGTTTTATCTGACTACTGTTTGTCTGACTAAAGCCGTATGTCCAACTAAGAGTGTTCAGCAAACAGCTTTAAATCTTCCAACAGGAACAGAAGAGAAAAAAATCACTTTGTGTTGTGGTTGGCAAGACAAAAAAAAAACCCACTTTAATTTTAAGATGCATGTGCAGATAATTCTACAAAAGCTGCGCTACTAAAGTGGAACGCTTGAAATATTCAAAACAGTGTAATTAGAGGGCTTTTATGTCATTTATAACACCAGACTTAAAAATAGAAAGCATGCAATTGTGTATTTGTGCTGTCTGGCTCATGGATCAAGTAGACTCAAGTAAATTGCTGTTGTTTCTGTTATGCAGCTGTGCTGCCAGTGATTCTAGATTGACCTATTACGGGGGCCGTGATTTTGCCAAGGATGTGTACCTGGATCAACATCCTTTAGTGGTCCTTGAACAACTGTCAAGCTCAGTCCAAGAGTCAAACCTAACCATTAAAAGACCAGCTAACACCAGTCTTGACTGCATCAACAACATATCAGGATTAGAGCCTTTTTATGGTCATTCAAGGTTGCAATTTGCTATATAGCCTTTGGATTCACCTTTCTCAATTGCAGTTTCAGCAATCATTAATCACATATAGTTATAACTACAAATCGTTTGGGCCCCAAAATGAGATGAATTTGGAGTGTTTGTCACATTTGACACTAATAACTTTCTACATGGAACGTAAACTGGCGAGGCATTGGAAAACACTTGTATATGTCAGAACTACATTCATTTTCAGCATCTACTGTGCAAGCGACCTGTCAAATTTACGGCTCATCAAACACTCTCCAGTGACTTGAGAACCCACTCATGAAGGCTTGAAGTCTTGTATTTCAGTTGTTATTTCAGTTCTCAGAATTATTTATTTCTAATATCGATGGTTATTTGAACCTAAGATTAGGTTTCATTTATAATTAATACATTTTTTTGCAAGTATTTCCAGTAAGCTGTTTCACTAAATGTATTATGTGCAGGTATTTTCCTGATAGCCTCAAGGTGGTTCAAAGCTCTATAAATTTTTCTGGTGGCTATCCTGGACTTTGTCATTGCTGGCCAGCTCTACAGTTTTCTCAAGTCAACACTCTCTTTAAATAAGACTCTATGTTTTCTACCACTGGTTTGGGCTCATAATGTTTTGATTGTTTCCCTCAAGTGAAATTTTCCCACTTTGAGATTTTTTAGCTAGTGACATTTTCCATTTTTGGGACTGTTCCCACAAAAACAATACTGAGGCTTTCAAAGAGCTTCTATGATTAGCCTCATACTTCTCTTTAGTATGAATAAAATAAATACTAGTTAAGTTACACTAAAATAATAATTATTACTATTATTAATGATATGCATATTGACAACAAACCATAGCAAACTATGCTGCTTGTACTATGCTGTTTTGTCCTTTACAACTCAGATAAAGCATTAAAATGTCTGTGTAAAGCATTAAAAAGTGCAGCAGCAGCTCAAGACTCAGAATAAGGTGTCTAGTGTTTGTGCTGCTCTCTTAACAGTAGCCCACAAGGAATGCTGGTAATTAGCTCTGTAATCACAGGCTTTGGAAAATCTGCAAAAAATACACAGCTGATCTCTGTGTGAAAGAGTTTTATCTGTGGTTTGTGACGGTTTTGTAACGTGTGATCAGCAGTTGTCTTTTTGTTCTCAGTGATGAATATCATAGCAGGACCACAAATTATTTGGCAATAAACCCAAATTAACAACACAAACAATTTGCATTCATACTGAGAGCAGGTAATAGCATCAGCATTTTTGGGGTTTATTGCCAAATAATTTGTGGTCTTGCTATGATATTCATCACTGAGAACAAAAAGACAACTGCTGATTAACAACATATATATGTCAAATGTGCAATATCCTTGTAATATTAAAATCATTTGCTGTCAACAATCAATGTTTTTTTAAGCCAGGTTGATTTTAGTAAATTGATCCAATTTGAGCAAAAAACATCCAAATGTTCTTTTCATTTTTTAAAATGTATGTCATCCCACATTCTGTTTTATCTACCACAGGTGTGTGATACTAGACAGAGCGGATGAGATTAACTGTATAGATTGGCTATGTTTGGATAGATGGTTGGATGATGGGGGTGATGATAAGCAAAGCTTTGCAAGTGAAGGTACCCTGGATCAGCAGTGGACTTGAATGCTGATAACATTCCCAGCATTCACATTTTCATGTTATGCAGTGTTTAAGCGCATATGGGTCTCCTGTTTTGATCAATTCGTTCCTTTCAAAAACTTCCATTTGGGAGCGAGCTGCAGGAATGTGCGCAGATGTCTTAGATCAAGGTGTGATATTGCTCATGTGGGATTGTAAGTGAGCACAGACAGGTTTGATGGAGATTTGCTAAAACTTTTCGGTTTCATTTCAAAAGGTGAATTATTGGAGTGTCACCAGAAGGAGGATTTGATTTCAACCCACAAGTGGATATGTGCCTCAGCATTTTATCCTCTTGCTTTGGGGTTTTATATAAGTACATTATGTAACACCCTAGTTTAAAAAAAAACGTCCATATTCTTTTTTCTTTTTTTTTCACAGTTTTTATGGATTGTTTTGATTTTTGCAAAGGAGACTTGGGTCAAAAACAAATAAGAGTGTCCAAGATAAAGAAAAGGAAAAATATTTTAAAAACCTTTGTGCCAAATTCTTAGAAAGTTACTTTTTGTGTACATTTTGGCCTCATATGGTTTGAAAAAAGTTTAAATTTATTGACTCTAAAAATGTCATGTGGTGCAACCATTGGAACTGGTCAAAAGTTGGGAAACATTACTATTTTTAATGTTTTTGAAAGAAGTCTCTTATGCTAATCAACTCAAGTTTATTTGATCCATATACTGAAAAAAAACAGTAATATTGCGAAATATTACAATTTAAAATAATGGTTTAACACATCCTTGCTGAATAAAGGTATTAATTCCTTAAAAAAGAAAGAAAAAAATTTACTGACCGCAAACCTTTGAACGGTAGTGTATATTGTTACAAAAGTTTTCTATTTTAAATAAATGCTGTTCTTTTTAACGTTTTATTCATCAAAGAATCCTGAAAAAGTATCAGAGGTTATATAAAAAAATTGCAGCACAACTGTTTCCAACATTGATAATAAATCAGCATATTGGAATGATTTCTGAAGGATCATTTGACACTGAAGATTGGAGTAATTCAGCTTTGCATCACAGAAAAAAAAAATATTTTAAAGTATATTAAAATAGAAATCCATTATTTTAAATTGTAATAATATTTCACAATATTACTGGAATGTTTCCAACCTTTTATAAAAATTATATTTATAATTTTAACAAAAGGGTTTCACTTTTTTTTGTAAAGAAATTGTAAAAGAAGATTGCTTTTTTTTTTCTTTTTTCTTTTTTTTCTTCATTATGATATCAGGACAGTTGTATCCCTGACATTTTTTACTTTATGCCTTAGAAAATTATCTAAATGAATTTTAAAAACATGCTTGTCATAGAAGAGTTCTTAGATAGATTTGGACAAAAAATGAGCCACCCTCCACTGAGGCAAAACTGTCATACTGTCTTCTTCAGTCCAGTACATTGTACTGTAGTGAAATAAACACTGATTTGAATGTCTAAACATGCACAAACCAGGTGTTCATGTACAAAGAGTTTGTTGACAAATTGTCTATAGAGCTCTCACCTGGTGGGCAGCATTCTAGGGTTTGGAGAAATCAGCAGAAATTTCCCACACCGGGGACAAAAGCTGCGCTATTCTCTTTCAGCGCCTGTTCTTGCTAAGTGTATATGAGAAACTGGATCAATAGATGGTGTTGATTTGAACAGTGGCTATAACAGCAACAAGTATTTGTTTCAGTAAAGTAGCTGCTCGGACAAAGCTTTGGTTTCATATTAAAGTAGGATATGCAGCATTTTCTTTTGAGCGACTGAATCAGATGGGCACAGCTGCTGAGCAGCAAGTGTTGGCAGTGTTGTAGGTCTAATGTTCATTGTTCAAGTGAGAGCCCAAGGAGGATTATGTGTGTGAGAGTGTGTGTTTTTTATCTCATTCAGCACTATGTGTTGCTGTGAGGTGTTCGCTCCAGCCTCACTCTCTAAAGGAGCTCATTCATGCATCTGAGGCAAAGAGACCTGCACTCTGCAGGCTCACATTACTGTGGGCCTTTTGTCCGGCCCCGCAGAGAGTGCTCGGGAAATAGGGATGTGCGCAACTCAATATTAGCCCTCATGTTTGTTCAGTCGCTCCTCTGTTCTTTGGTATCATACCAAATGGGCGAAAGTGCCCTGGAAATAGAATAAGTCTTAGTATTTATTCCTTTCACTAATGAAAAAATGAACAGAGAAATATAGTATATAAAAATAGAATAAAATAAACTAAAATTTATATATACAGGTGCTGGTCATATAATTAGAATATCATCAAAAAGTTCCATTCAAAAAGTGAAACTTGTATATTATATTCATTCATTACACACACTGATATATTTCAAATGTTTATTTCTTTTAATTTTGATGATTATAACTGACAACTAAGGAAAATCCCAAATTCAGTATCTCAGAAAATTAGAATATTACTTAAGACCAATACAAAGAAAGGATTTTTAGAAATCTTGGCCAACTGAAAAGTATGAACATGAAAAGTATGAGCATGTACAGCACTCAATACTTAGTTGGGGCTTCTTTTGCCTGAATTACTGCAACAATGCGGCGTGGCATGGAGTCGATCAGTCTGTGGCACTGCTCAGGTGTTATGAGAGCCCAGGTTGCTCTGATAGTGGCCTTCAGCTCTTCTGCATTGTTGGGTCTGGCATATCGCATCTTCCTCTTCACAATACCGCATTTTCTATGGGGTTAAGGTCAGGCGAGTTTGCTGGCCAATTAAGAACAGGGATACCATGGTCCTTTAACCAGGTACTGGTTGCTTTGGCACTGTGTGCAGGTGCCAAGTCCTGTTGGAAAAGGAAATCTGCATCTCCATAAAGTTGGTCAGCAGCAGGAAGCATGAAGTGCTCTAAAACTTGCTGGTATACGGCTGCGTTGATCTTGGACCTCTTAAAACACAGTGGACCAACACCAGCAGATGACATGGCACCCCATCACTGACTGTGGAAACTTTACACTGGACCTCAAGCAACGTGGATTGTGTGCCTCTCCTCTCTTCCTCCAGACTCTGGGACCCTGATTTCCAAAGGAAATGCAAAATTTACTTTCATCAGAGAACATAACTTTGGACCACTCAGCATCAGTCCAGTCCTTTTTGTCTTTAGCCCAGGCGAGACGCTTCTGACGCTGTCTGTTGTTCAAGAGTGGCTTGACACAAGGAATGCGACAGCTGAAACCCATGTCTTGCATACGTCTGTGCGTAGTGGTTCTTGAAGCACTGACTCCAGCTGCAGTCCTCTCTTTGTGAATCTCCCCCACATTTTGAATGGGTTTTGTTTCACAATCCTCTCCAGGGTGCGGTTATATCTATTGCTTGTACACTTTTTTTCTACCACATCTTTTCCTTCCCTTCACCTCTCTATTAATGTGCTTGGACACAGAGCTCTGTGAACAGCCAGCCTCTTTGCAATGACCTTTTGTGTCTTGCCCTCCTTGTGCAAGGTGTCAATGGTCGTCTTTTGGACAACTGTCAAGTCAGCAGTCTTCCCCATGATTATGTAGCCTACAGAACGTCTCGGTTACGTTTGTAACCCTTGTTCCCTGAAGGAAGGGAACGGAGACGTTACGTCAGTTACTGACGAAATGGGGGGTTCGCTTAGAAGCCAATCGCTTTTGAGGTCTACAAAATGAGCCAATGGCATTAAAATGCCATGGGTTTGTGGAATTTGCATGCCGCAACCCTGCCCCACCGTGTGGGTACAAAGGACGTTGCGTGGCAATCTTGCATTATGTTACCTGCTGAAGAGCCGAGGCATGAGCGCCTGGCCGTTCCAGCGGTACAGCGGAAGTGGCATGGGGACGTAACGTCTCTGTTCCCTTCCTTCAGGGAACGAGGGTTACAAACGTAACCGAGACATTCCCTTTCAGTCAGTACACTACGAGTTACGTCAGTTACTGACGAAATGGGGGTCCCAATACAATCTCGCCACGACGGCTGTCTTCCAGCGTCCTGCGCTGACCAGAGCTCAGAGCTGAGTGTTAGCACGAACGAGGAGCTAGGCTCAACGTTACCAAGGTACACTGGGAAGCATATCCCACGTGGAGAAATGCAACACAATGCCTGCCCGAAGGGAGGACTCAAGAATACACCTATGACCCTCGAAGGGACTGCATAAGGAACACACTGGGGTATCCAGCCGCAGGTGGAAGTTTTTCAACCCCAGGCGTGGCAAGGTGTCTTGCCAAGGGAAGACACGCGCTCAGAGAGACTTACCGTGGAGATACACATTGTGGGGGTTACCCAACGGGGGAACCATGCACACGGCGGCACCTAGCCGAACACGAGGGCTGACCGAGCTGGCATGCACTCTGGTGTCGACATCAACAGTGCTGGAGGAGCTCAGGGCTTACTGTGAAGCTCACCTGAGAAGAAATGTGCACGTATCCAGTCCGTAGAGTGGAATGGTGCAGCAAGCGAAGACACCTGAGCCTGTCCAGTTACTGGCCACTTGGGGCGAGTACACGAGAGGACACAGGCTCCACTCGGAGATTATAAAATCTTGCGAATGTGTTGGGTGTCGCCCAGCCTGCAGCTCTACAAATGTCTGTCAGCGAGGTGCCATGCGCTAAAGCCCAAGAGGAAGCAACACTCCTGGTGGAGTGTGCTCTTACCCCAAGGGGGCATGGCATGCCCTGAGCCTGATATGCCAGGACAATGGCATCCACTATCCAGTGGGACAACCTCTGCTTGGAGAGAGCCTTCCCTTTCTGCTGCCCTCCGTAACAGACAAAGAGCTGGTCTGAGGTCCTGAAACATTGCGTCCGGTCTACGTAAGCGTGAAGGGCGCGTACTGGACAGAGCAGTGCCAAGGCTGGGTCTGCCTCCTCCACGGGCAGCCCTTGCAGGTTCACCACCTGGTCCCTGAAGGGAGTGGTGGGAACCTTGGGCACGTATCCAGTTAGTATCAATTAGCCGGCCCGAATTCCAGGCACGCTTCGTCAACCGAAAATGCCTGCAGGTTCCCTACCCTCTTGATGCAGGCCAGAGCAATTAAGAGCGCCACTTTCAATGAAAGGAACTTCAGCTCCACAAACTGCAGTGGCTCAAAGGGAGCTTTCTGCAGGGCAGATAAAACCACTGCAAGATCCCAAGAGGGTACTTGAGGCGGGCGAGGAGGATTTAATCTCCTCGCGCCTCTAAGGAACCTGCTGACCAGGTCGTGCTGTCCTACCGTTCTTGAGTCCACCAGGTCATGGTGGGCCGAAATAGCGGCCACATAGACCTTCAGGGTGGAGGGAGACAGCCTTCGCTCCAACCCTTCTTGGAGGAAGGAGAGCACAGACCCGATCCGGCATTTCCTGGGGTCCTCTCGGCAGGGTACTCAAACCTACCGTGTCCTGTCCAGGTTCCACACGTGGAGGTTCCAAAGGTTGGGACGTGGGTGCCATATGGTGCCCCGTCTCTGAGTTAGGAGGTCCTTCCTCAGAGGGATCGACCAGGGAGGGGCTGTCGCAAGGAGTACGAGTTCTGAGAACCAGGTCCGGCCGGGCCAATATGGGGCGACCAAAAGGACCTGCTCCCTGTCCTCCCTGATCTTGCACAGAACCTGTGCGAGAAGGCTCACTGGGGGAAACGCATACTTGCGTGGGCCCCGCGGCCAGCTGTGCGCTAGTGCATCCGTGCCGAGGGTCCCCTCGGTCAGGGAGTAGTACCAGCGGCAATGGGAAGAGTCGTGGGAGGCAAACAGATCTATCTGTGCGTCGCCGAACTGTTCCCAAATCAGCTGAACCGTCTGGGGATGGAGTCTCCATTTCCCCGGAAGCGGCTGAAAGTGTGACAGCTCGTCGGCTGCACGATTCAGGTCTCCCGGGATGTGAACGGCACGAAGTGACCTCAGATGCTTCTGACTCCATAGGAGGAGATGGCGGGCGAGTTGCGACATCCGGCGGGAGCGTAGACCACCTTGTCGGTTGATGTACGCTACTGTCGCTGTACTGTCTGACCGGACCAGTACATGCTTGTCCTTGAGCAGGGCTCGGAAGCAGTGCAGGGCAAGACGTACGGCCAGCAACTCGAGGCAATTGACTCTCCAGGAGCCCGCGGCAGCATGTTCATTGCACATGGCGCCCCAGCCCGTGGCAGAGGCATCTGTTGTTACAACAACATGCCTGGAAACTCGTTCTAGGGAAACACCTGAGGCTCAACCACGGGGTGAAGGTCTGACGGCAGGCCCGAGTCACTGGCACCCGGAGCGTGCTGTGTTGCCATGCCCATCTCGGGACTCGATCGCGAAGCCAGTGCTGAAGCGGTCTCATATGAAGCAAACCGAGCGGCGTCACCGCGGCTGCAGATGCCATATGCCCCAGGAGCCTCTGAAAAACTTTCAGTGGAACCGCACTCTTGTCCTCGAACTGGCGAAGACAAGTCAGCAGAGACTGTGCGCGCTCGCTCGTAAGCTGCGCGTACATGGCGACCGAGTCGATTTCCATACCGAGAAAAGAGATCCTCTGCACTGGGGAGAGTTTGCTCTTTTCCCAGTTGACCCGAAGGCCCAGACGGGCGAGGTGCTGAAGCACCAGGTCCCTGTGTTCGCAAACCTGATCCCAAGAGTGGCCTAGAATCAGCCCGTCGTCGAGATAATTCAGGATGCGAACCCCGTGTTGCCTGAGCGGCACAAGGGCTGCCTCGACGACCTTCGTAAAGACACGAGGGGACAGGGCTAGTCCGAAAGGGAGAACCGTGTACTGATATGCCTGCCCCTCGAAAGCAAACCGTAGAAACGGTCTATGTCGAGGAAGAATGGAGACATGAAAGTACGCGTCCTTCAGGTCGATCGCTGCAAACCAATCCAAAGGACGAACGCACTCGAAGATGCGTTTGGCTGTCAACATCTTGAATGGAAGCCTGTGAAGGGTTCGGTTCAAGATGCGCAGGTCCAGGATTGGCCATAACCCACCGGTTTTCTTGGGTACAATGAAGTAAGGGCTGTAGAAGCCGGACTCCATCTCGGCTGGAGGGGCGATCTCGATCGCACCCTTCGCCAGTAGGGTGTCGACCTCCGCACGCATGACAGGGGCATTGCCACCCACCACGGTATAGCGGACTCCCCGAAAATAGGGAGGAGACCGGGCGAACTGAATCGCATAGCCGAACCTGATGGTGCGAGCGAGCCACCTGGACAGGTTGGGAAGCGCTAGCCAGGCTCCCAAGAACTGAACCAGAGGGGTCATGCGAACCACAGGCGTACCCCCGATTGGGGCAGCGAGGCAGAATGGGACATGGGAGGCATGGGGGCGTCCCGAGGTGTGGGCGGGGTCAAATGCCTAATATATCCCACCCACTAACAGGCACTGTGATGAAGAGAAAATCAGTGTTATTCACTTCACCTGATCGGCACCTGTTCGTGGGTGCAATATATTAGTGTCTGCAGTGGTCAGTATCTATCAAGGTCCAAGGAAGGAACAGTGGTGAACCGGCGACAGGGTCATGGGCGGCCAACGTTCATTGATGCACGTGGGGAGCGAAGGTTGGACCGTGTGGTCCGATCAAACAGACGAGCTACTGTAGCTCAAATTGCTCAAGAAGTTAATGCTGGTTCTGATAGAAAGGTGTCAGAATACAAAAGTGCATCGCAGTTTGTTGCGTATGGGGCTGCATAGCCGCCGACCAGTCAGGGTGCCCATGCTGACCCCTGTCCACTGCCGAAAGCACCAACAGTGCTATAATTAAAACAATAACATTTTAAGAGATGAGAATTTACAAGAAATTTTAATTTAACTTTTTTTGCAATAAAATCTAAGTAAACAATTAAAAAGGACTGTGAAATATATAAAAATATAATAAAATGATTGTATAATAATAATATTAATAATATAGATAGTAAAGTAATAAATAAAAAAATAATAAAACTGTCAGGAACAACAAGAGGACAAATTTAGAAATGTTACATTTAATTTACTTGTTTTGAAGTAAATCTTTAAAGTAAAGCGATTCTCTATCAGTTGCAAATATGGAAACCAAAACATTTGCAGGGTAAATATTGTGGCAGAGAGGCATCTCTCAGCTGTCTGTGGTGGTCATATACAGATGGACTGCCGTCAAATGCCTAAGAAGTGCACACTGTTGGCCAGACCTTATGCAACACGGCACCTCAGTTCATCCATCTTATCCAGACAGCAGCTCTGCCCACTGTTCAAACACTGGAGGATCTGCTTCATAGCTTAGGTAACAAATGAATTAACAGAAAGGAGGTGATTCACCCAGTATGTTACTGCAGATCATCAGAATACAATTATCTAAAGTTAAACTAATTGACTTTAAATCAACTCATTGTTAACACGGGAGATTAGAGTGGTTGGGTTCATTTCTGGGTCATATTAGGGTGCTGTCACATGTAACGTGAATATTTGCTCTCTTGACCAACACTCATTGATCTTATCAAGGCATTAAACAGTCTAAGGCCGTTGAGGTGAGGTGATCAAAATATAGTCGAAACACAAATGAACTCCACATCTGTTATAAAAATAATCTAGAGTTGGTTGATCAATATGGATTTTTCTATGACTGATTGTTTAAATAATAGCCTAATAATAAATAAAAAATTGCTTAAATAATTAGTCCCCCATTGTGAATTTGTGGACAAGTGATTAAAGTCATCATAAAATATTATTCTAATTAAGCATCTAATTAATTATTCAAATTAACCTAATTAATCATGTTTCAGAAATGTAATATTTAAAATGAATAATCATAAAGTTAATCATTTTATTTTAATACTGTGCCAGTCAACTCCACAAACTGCACAATGTAACTTTAATCATGACAAAACAATGTTACATCAGTACACCAGTAGGTAGTGACAAGTGACTATATTTATGAGTGAGTCGTTCAAAACCGTTTCAAAACAAATGATTGAGTCATTGAATCATTCCTTAAACCGATTCGCCCAAAACACTGATTCATTCACTTTACAAGTGAGGCATTGAATAATTTACTCAACCGATTCATTCAAGAATATTGACTCATTCTGTTGCAGGAGTCAAAATAAATAAAAATACCTGACCATATTTTATCATTATTTGACATTACCTTTTACTAGCATTTGTACAGAGCATCTAATGTGACGAGTGTTGTGCAATGCTTAGTGAGTACTACTGTGTGTTTATAGGAGCTGTGAAACCTGATACAGTTTAAAGAGATGCAGTACACTTTAATAGAGACATGTGTGTCATAACATACTCCTCAAACTGTGTTATGCTGCGGAAAGTAGGTATACAGAGAGCTCTTCTGTTCTGGCAGGCCAGAATGAATGTGTCCATTTATGACTTGCGTTTCTCTTCAGGGTGACTAAAAGTGGCGATCTCTGCACGCGAGTAATGCTTCTCAGCTGTCCGTCACACAGTGAGCATATGATGTCACAACCTTGTCCAGCCTTTCCTGTGCTTTAAATAAAATGGAAAAACAAACAGCTGTAGGTGTAACATCCCCTCTCACGCGATGTCAAGCGGGCTGCAGGAGAGCACGGTCAGTACTAGGATGTATGCATATGGCGGGGGAGCCTGGTATTTCACACACATCTGTGAGGGCAGCGTGTGGTTGTAAACGGTAACAACATGCTCTTGCTGAAGCTTCAGTCTTCCTTTCGCTGCCCAGCAACTATTCAGTCCTAACAGTCCATCATTTCATGCTGTATCTTTTTATGATACTCACATTTTGGAAAATTATTATCCAGCATCTGTGGCTAAATGAGATCGTTGAAACTAAACTAGGCATTCAAATAACTGGTTAGTGGTATTTTCTGATTTCTGCCTTTGGTGGAATGGCAACCACATTTCCTTATACAGTTGCAAGAAAACATATACAAACCAATGTTGTTAACTACAACTATTAAAAATATTTTCACTAATTGAAATAAAGTTGAAATTAAAAAATAAAATATAAATATTAGATGAAAAACCCAAACTTAAAAAAACTGAAATTAGAAATGTTGACTTGGCAACAAACAAAAAAAAGTTGAATGACTAAACTTAAAACTTAAACTGAGATAACAAAAACTAATAAAAATGACAAAATCACATAATAAATGTAAATGTAAATTAAAATGTGAAAAAAAGTTAATTCAAAAGATTAATACATACTTTAATAACATATAAATAATACTAAAATAAAACTGATGTGAACCATTGAATTTGCTATAGATTTATTTTTTATTTTATTATTATTATTATTTTTCTTTTTTTAGGGATGCATGATGTATCAGTATCTTATCAGTTATCATTGATTCATTTTCTGATAACAGCCAATATTGGATATTTAATAGTTCACGCTTATTTCTCCTACTTTTAGATTTAGATGACCTTTACTGCCATCTAACACTCAGTTTATCTTTAAAAATATGAATATTTATACACTATTATTATACACAAATATTTGAACACCAATAAATGCAATCTTTAAAAGAATGTACTTTTTTTTTTCTACTGTACGTTATAATGTTGTGATGTCTAAATTCATTTATGTAAAACAACATGATTTTAGTCTTTATTGTTTTAATTTTGAATCGTACAGCATTTTAATACTGGGCACTTACACTCACCTAAAGGATTATTAGGAACACCATACTAATACTGTGTTTGACCCCCTTTCGCCTTCAGAACTGCCTTAATTCTACGTGGCATTGATTCAACAAGGTGCTGAAAGCATTCTTTAGAAATGTTGGCCCATATTGATAGGATAGCATCTTGCAGTTGATGGAGATTTGTGGGATGCACATCCAGGGCACGAAGCTCCCGTTCCACCACATCCCAAAGATGCTCTATTGGGTTGAGATCTGGTGACCGTGGGGGCCATTTTAGTACAGTGAACTCATTGTCATGTTCAAGAAACCAATTTGAAATGATTCGAGCTTTGTGACATGGTGCATTATCCTGCTGGAAGTAGCCATCAGAGGATGGGTACATGGTGGTCATAAAAGGATGGACATGGTCAGAAACAATGCTCAGGTAGGCCGTGGCATTTAAACGATGCCCAATTGGCACTAAGGGGCCTAAAGTGTGCCAAGAAAACATCCCCCACACCATTACACCACCACCACCAGCCTGCACAGTGGTAACAAGGCATGATGGATCCATGTTCTCATTCTGTTTACGCCAAATTCTGACTCTACCATCTGAATGTCTCAACAGAAATCGAGACTCATCAGACCAGGCAACATTTTTCCAGTCTTCAACTGTCCAATTTTGGTGAGCTCGTGCAAATTATAGCCTCTTTTTCCTATTTGTAGTGGAGATGAGTGGTACCCGCTGTTGTAGCCCATCCGCCTCAAGGTTGTGCGTGTTGTGGCTTCACAAATGCTTTGCTGCATACCTCGGTTGTAACGAGTGGTTATTTCAAAGTTGCTCTTCTATCAGCTTGAATCAGTCGGCCCATTCTCCTCTGACCTCTAGCATCAACAAGGCATTTTCGCCCACAGGACTGCCGCATACTGGATGTTTTTCCCTTTTCACACCATTCTTTGTAAACTCTAGAAATGGTTGTGCGTGAAAATCCCAGTAACTGAGCAGATTGTGAAATACTCAGACCGGCCCGTCTGGCACCAACAACCATGCCATGCTCAAAATTGCTTAAATCACCTTTCTTTCCCATTCTGACATTCAGTTTGGAGTTCAGGAGATTGTCTTGACCAGGACCACACCCCTAAATGCATTGAAGCAACTGCCATGTGATTGGTTGATTAGATAATTGCATTAATGAGAAATTGAACAGGTGTTCCTAATAATCCTTTAGGTGAGTGTATATGTATTATTGACCATAAAATCAGTACATTATTTTTTTCACTAAAGACATGGAAATGTATTATAATGTTTAAATAGACTGTATTTGTCTGTTATTGTGACCTATAGTTGGAGATCAGATCAAATTTTATGGCTAATTAATATATAAATCCAGTGTAAATCCAAGGGTTCATATACTTTTACTACAAATTGTCTTTGATGGAAATAAGCATGAAAGTCATAATTGTGCATAAATGTGTTGTTTTATTTTGACATGTATAGCAGCTTTGCCTGGTGATTTGATCTGTTTGTTGCTGTCTGATACAGTACAGTGGTGGGAGCTGCATGAATTACAGGATCCGCTTTAACCATGAGTTTGCAGGCGCGCTCACTGCAGGAAATTAAAAGCTAGAGCTACTTCCTTTCAACTTCCCGCACGGCCTCTCATCTTGTGCCAGTGCCTTAATGAATAGTAAATTATTAGTCTCTGGCTTCCTTTTTGCCACAAACAGTTTACAGTAGACATTCACCTTGAAAATGGTATTGTACACTCTAAATAAACATATGGGATGCTGTGCAGTATGCACAGGTTTCATATTGTTCAAACTGAAAAAGATTACAGATGTAAGAATGACATCACACATTTCCTATTGTTAGACAGCAACTAAATGGTCAAAATAAACAATAAAGCCACAATAGCTGTAGCTTTCTGTTCAGAATAGGTGTCACACAATGTATCACGGCTTCCATAAAAATAGTAAGCAGCACAACATAGGTTTCAACATTGATAATAAGAAATGTTTCTTGAGCAGCAAATCAGCATATTAGAATGATTTCTGAAGGATCATGTGACACTGAAGTAGTTCAGCTTTGCCATCACAGGAATAAATGACATTTAAAAATATATGAAAATATAAAACAGTTATTTTAAATTGTGATAATATTTTACAATATTACTGTTTTTACTGTATTTTTGATCAAATAAATGCAGCCTTGGTGAGCATGTGACATAAAAAAATAAAAAAAATAAAAAAATCTTGCGACCTAAAACTATATTGCAAACAATGTTCTCTGTGATGCTACTTTCATTTCTTTCAGATATTTTATATTTATGTTTGAATATATATGGCAACACATTTAAAAAAACACACAGATAATTTTGGTGACATTTACCAGGCTAAATTACTGCCCAAATTTCCATTGTTTTATAAAAAAAAAATATCAGCACACGCACTAAATTTAAAAATAATTTAAACATAGGAACTAAAACCTCTGTCTGTTGAGCAGAGCAGTATTACTATTTTTACTGCCTCAAAAAACAACCTCAAGATTTATATATAACCAGACAGTACCTCAGACATTTTGAATTTACAGCTTCTATTCATATAGCAACAATGTCATTTTTATTGCACGTTTATTTAAGTTGTAAATATGAATGGGAGGCCTGACCACCATGAACACAATTATGGAACTTAGAAGTAGAAGTAGACTTTCCAGTAAGCAGATCATCTCCATGATATACACATATCATACAATTTTGGACAACTAATACAAAGGCCAATTTTGCAATCTTTTGCCCAGATTGTCTCTGGATCTCCACAGTATCCCTGCGATCTTCTCTGATCCCTGGCCAGTGTGATATGAATGTGTTTACAGACCCACACCTGTCAGAGGAGCACTAAATCAGCCAGATCTGTGATGAGTAAACCCAGAATGCCACACAGTGGGTCAAGGAGGTTCACGCTCTCCCCACAGGCGAGTGAGGAATTAGAAGATTAACCCTGAGGAGAGGCACATTCCACACTTCTTCTGAAGACATGTTTGCCTTCAACTTGGAACTAAAATTGACCTTGGTCTACATGATCTATTTTGAGCGTCTTTTTAAGGCATTTATGCCATGTAGCAGTTTGCTTTCAAGCACATGTTAGAGCCAAAGATGCCCTTTATGAACTTGTTTTATAATCACTTTGACCTTTCGTGCCATGCACAGAAAATTTCAGTCATTTAGACTTGCTTTTCCACAACTAAACTCTCACGAGACACAAACATGCAGTAATAAAAAGCAGCCACAGCCAATAAACATCTGTTTTACAATGTCTATCATCTGTTTATTATTCTGAAGTATGTACCAAAATAATTGCTATAATGTAAAAATAGCATTGTGTAACTAAGTAAAAATGTTTACAGTCAAGCATCACTAATTGTACAAAAATAACACAATAAAGATACAAACAATGAAGAACAGAACATCCTCACGTCAGTGTGCAAACTGTTTATACAGATGGAAATGCATCCTTCTTAGGTGGCATTCCATGATAAATTATTTAAATAGCATTTATCTACACACACATATGAAACAGTCTTACAAACAGAGACAACAAATAGAGCAATAATTTATCAACTTAAAAACAAAAAAGTACTGGACATTGAAGCACTGGCATCCTAAAAAATTGTTGTCTCCCGTTTTACTCAATTTTTTTATTGGGATGTGGGGCTGGCTGTTTGTTCTATATACTATTTACAACTTGTGCTACAGTAGCAATAAGGCAACCAATTTGTTTTCTTTAAGCAAAGGAAAAAAGTATTTAAAAGCTTTAGCTTGATCAAATTACAAAACAGCAATGAGGTAATATTTGTACATTAAAGTTTTCCTTTATCTCTCTCTCTACAGAAAAGGCAAACAGGTCAGAAGATCGGCTCTTTTGGAAGTGATGGATGAATTGTTCTTGACTGGAAAGGCTTGGATGAGTAGCATTGGAAAGACCCTTGGTTATGAAGGTTTATTTTTCTTTTAAATGTTGAAATGTTGTTTTTTTAACGAGGCTTATCTTTAGAAAAACCCTCACAGCACAGTCTAGCCAAACCCGAAAAGCATTTTGTAAGTGCTACATAAATATATATAGAAGTCGGAAAGAACTCAACTTTCCCTTAGAAATTAGCAAGGAGGCTAGAGTACTTGGTAATCTAGTATCCATTTGTGGCCAAGTCATTTCCTGTAACGGAGGATCTTCAATCTTGGGTCTGTCCAATTGCTCTTCATACAGCCTTTCATTATGCCATTTCTAATGTATTGTTAAAATGGTTTAACCAACTAGCCCTGAGAAAACTATGCCCACTAAACCATGAGTTATCTCCCGCCAGACCTTTATGAATGTACATTATACTTAAGATGAGCCTCTGCTAAGCAAAACTTTTAGATAGACAAACAATAAAAAAAAAAAATCAATAAATGACAGATTGGGATTAAAAATCCCTTGCTTAGACTGTCAGCAAAAACTAAAATAATATTCTTTTACCTATACAATGTTTAACAATTTGCTGATTGCTTCAATATCTTAAACATTCTCATTGCTTTTTTTTCTGGTCAAGAAATCAGTTTAAAGTTGTGATAAAATACTGAATATTATAATAGTAATCTTTTTAAAAGGGTTGCGCTCTCTCTAAAGTAGCCATAATTTGGAGATCTTTTCAGGAAGAGAACACATGAGAGAGAGAGAGAGAGAGAGAGAATAAAGGTTTTGAAGTGCATAGCTGTCTGTTGGGAGCTCTTCCCACACAGAGCTGAATGAGGTTTTTCAGAGAGAGATCTCAGTCTTCCCAATTAAGCAAAGCGAGGAAGACTTTCTTCTGCTCTACCTGCTAATGGTGGAGGAGTCCAGATATTCTGAATCGGCAGCCACTTGGTTTCTATTCCAACCAGTGACAATTACATTGAAATTGACCACCTGCTTTCTCACTCCACCAGTGTGTGAGCTGAACAAGTAGCGTCAAATCTGTCCCTGGACTTTGCCCGGATTACATATTTATATGGAAAGGTGCATTCTTTGATAAACTTCCTGACTGCAATTACACATCTGAAAATGAAGCGAAAAATAGAAAGTGTTAATATTGAATAAATAAAAGTAAGCAAACATTTATTTGGATGCCTATGCGATGTGTTGACGCTCACCTCTGCATTCGTATTTGAGGTCTGAGAAGTACACCATCTCTTGTGAGAAGACAAAGAGACCCAGTCTTCCTCCTGCATATGTTTTGTCATAAATTCTGCCAGAATCTGCCATTATCTTTTTGCCTTCATACATGACCACTCTGAAATTTGTATAGAACATTTTCTTAGCACATTAAAATATCATCAGAGGACAAATATTTGTATCAATAACAATATATCCTCAGGGGATATATAGTAAAATATACCTTATATGTCCAGTTCTTGGTCTATGAGTCAGGTGCCATCTGTAAGCAGTGAAGTCCTTCCATCCCACATTCTTCGGGTCATGCCACAGTGTGCGCACCTAAAATGAATCAAGTACAGAAATGTTGGTACTCATATGACAGCTTGCAACCTGATTTCATCAGCGACCTTGCTGAAATGTACCTGTCCTGGAGTGTCTCCAGTGTGCCAGAGGGCGTTCCTCAGATGCTCGCCTGGCCCTGTGGTGGAATTCACCACTTTGATTGATAGCCCTGAGTAACCCTGTGCCTTGGTAGGTGTGCTGGACCAGTAGGTCTGTGTGATCTGTTTCCACATGACCACGTAGAAGCGAGAGCTGGATTGGTATCCAAAAACAAAGCCGGCGTAATCATCATCCCTCTCTGTGTTGATGAAGAACGTTCCACTGAAGTCGACTGAATTAAATTCATCAAAACCTTTGAAAAAAATGAGGAAAAACTGGTTAGAATTTTGTTGTTGTTTACTCTTTGTATATAAACGTTTTTTTATTTTTTTATTTTGTGGCCATTTTTATTTTAATTTAGTTTTGGATGCATGAAAATGTATTTTAGTTTAGTCACAGTTTTCCCTAATTTTAGTAGATAAAAATGTTTTCAGTTTGATTTTCATTTTAGTGTTCATTCATGAATAATGACCAAAACGTTTCATTAATATTGTCTGTTTTTGCAAGCTATGGTACAGTGTGGGATTTTTCTTCTCTGTTTATGATATCACTTTATATCCTACACACTGCCCAGTATTTTTATAGGTGTGCAAGTATTTCTATTTATTGTCGCTTAGGAGAAATTATAATTCTATGTTTTTTTTAAAGACTAGACGTACCAACAGCAATGCCAGGGTCGCAGTTGACTGTCTGAACCAGTTCTTTTCCTTGGTGACGAACCACCCAGTTGGGGTCAATCTGAGAAGTGCCCTTGGGATCCAGAGGTACCATTTGGAATTTGCGGAAGTCGGTTACACTAATGTCAAAGTTTTCAGGACACACGTCATAGATATCTAGGACATTGTCCTGGTCAAAGTCGTCTTTACAGGCATCGCCACGTCCATCGCCTAAAAATGGAGAAGTTAAACTCGTAAGTATAAATATTTACATTAATAAATGCAATAGTTATGAATATTCGGATGCAAAACTGACCATCAGAATCTAGTTGATCTGGATTGGAAACCAATCTGCAGTTGTCTTTGTCATCAGGGATGCCATCATTATCATCATCGTAGTCACATACATCTCCTTTACCATCCTTGTCGTGATCAGCCTGGTTCGCATTGGGGATGTACGGGCAGTTGTCTAGGTTGTTTTGGTGACCGTCCTCATCGATATCCTGGTTGCTGTCACATTTGTCTCCAACACGGTCCGAATCAGAGTCAAGCTGTTAAGAGTGAGAGCGTAGAATCAGTAAGCATCTAAATGCCAAAGTAAATCTCTATGGCTTTCTTAATTAAAATATTCCCACTAGAATGGGTCTTTTTCTAAAAGGCACAAAGTTCTGTCCTAGTTGGCCCATCTGTGTAGGATTTCTCAAAAAGCAATCTCATGTTCCTGAAGCTTGGCATTACCACAGTCACATTTCAGAGTCTAATGAGGAAAGGAGGGGTACATTCCTTCTCTTCAGTTAACCATGGCACAGGTGTGATCCGCAGGGCTTGAGTGCCGACAGGGCATGCATAAACCCAACGGCAAATCTCTCACTCCTCACTAATAACCATTCTTTACCTCCACATATCCTTTGGGTTAATTGAACACTAGTGAGTGTCCCTGAAAACCCTTCTAGTGCTTTATTGTGTGGCTTTGGCTTCAAGGAGAAGAGGATTTACTCCTCCCATACATAGCTTAGTAAAGACTACGACTACCCTCTGGGTATTTTTTTTTTAGCAATGGCTCTGCAGCTGAACTGAACAGCACATAGATCTCTGTGGGTTATATAATGGTTTGAAAACACCTGCAGTATTAACTCACTCGCTTGAAGTCTCAAATACATATATATACCTGGTCTGGGTTGTGTTCCAGAGGGCAGTTGTCACACTGGTCACCAACTCCATCAAGATCGGTGTCTTTCTGGTCGACATTGTATAGATATGGGCAGTTGTCATTCTCATTCAAAATACCTGTCAAAAAGAATGATATTATGGTAAAGACTGAATGACATACATCTCTAAAAAAGAAGTCTGAAGAGAGGATTCTCATTAAAAACCTGTCAAGAAAATATCCGTCATATTTCAGTTTAAAAAAAAATCAGGATTCATTATGGTATTGATAATTGCTAGGGTAAAATATGCTAAATAGTCTTGAAAATGTGACAATGCAAAATAAAATGTCTTTTATTTCTTGATTATGGAGTGAATTATGGATATTTTCTTGACATGTTTGTCAAGGAATGGCCCATGAATGGATAAACAAGAGCAATTTCGTACCATCTCCATCAATGTCCACAGCACAGGCGTCACCTTCACCATTGTTGTCAGTGTCAGTCTGGTCTGGGTTACTGTTGTACGGACAGTTATCGCAGCGGTCTCCCACGTCGTCCCGATCATAGTCGTACTGTCTTGGGTTGAAGATGAGTGGGCAGTTGTCCTATTTTAAGAGAGACCACAGTTCAGATGGAGAAATATGGCAAAGCAATTCTCCGCAGGGCCCTCTCACACGATGGTTATTACTTTTAGATGTCAGGCTTGTAATTTGGCTGCGGCTGTGTAGGTCTATTTAGAGGAGCGCAACGATAAAAGCGAGCCTTATTTTAGGATTTGGACCAAGGATAATATTGGATTAGCAAGATACACTGCAGGTCTTTCAGAAAGGTACTTCTTTGGTGGAATTTGAGGTTTGTCTCCAACAGAAACTGAGTTTACTTTACACAGCACTTTTTTTCCACACCTCCGCCTGAATTTCAAACTAAGCTCTGTAAAATTTGGGTGGCTTTACTTTTTTTCTTCATTCATACACTGTGCAAAATGTACAAATATTCACTTGACTGGATTGAGCATCTGTGGAATATTTAGACAGCATTGTAACTATATTTTTACCCTGTCATCAGGAATGCTGTCGTCGTCGTCATCATCATCACAAGCATCACCAATTCCATCCTTGTCGTAGTCCTCTTGCCCAGAGTTAGGAAGATTGGGGCAGTTGTCCTTCAAAAAGAGTAGCGTATAAAAATGAACAATAGCCACAATGATGTTATTTGTATTTTTTTAATAACAAATGAAGCCATTATATGCCAACCTTTTTGCAGTGATAGGTTGCGTTCTCGACACACACAAGATCAGCATTAGGCCAGCCATCAAGATCAGTGTCCTCTCCACAGATGTGTCCATTTCCAGCAAAGCCAGGTCTGCACTCACAGCGGTACATAGGGTCTGAGAAATGGCCCAGGTAGTTGCAGCGAGCGTTCTTATTGCAGTCGTGGCTTCCATCGAGGCAGGGATTACGAGGCGTGCACACCTGCAGCAAAGATAAATCAGTCAGCGTGCATCGGTTCATAAGCAGGTGCACGCTGGTAATCTGTAATCTTTCTGTGTTCTTTCATTTACCTGTTTCTTGGCAGCAGCGTCCTCCACTCCTCGACCAAACGGCTGTGGGCCGGTGTAGCGAGTGGGGCAAGGCAGGCAGTTGTAGCCCGGCACTGTGTTCTCACACCTATGGACTCCATTAAATTCAAAGCAGGCGTCAGGGACTTCCTCACACTGTAATGAAGAGATAAAGAATGAGATTTTGGCATTATGTTGTAGTCATAAGAGCATAAGCATAAAGAATAGAATTTTAGAAAAGTAGGGATACATGATTTTTTTTTTTTCAAAATGTATTTATATATTTTTTATTATAATTGATTGGTTCGATTGATTTTGGATATACATATTGGATGATATTTGACATTTAACTATGCATGCAGATTTCCTCTATTTTTACATTTATATTACCTTTAACCAATGCTTAAAGTTAAAATACTAACCCCCGGTTTCACAGACGAGGCTTAAGCTAGTCCCAGACTAATGTCCCAGACTATGTCTGTGCCATTGTTTTGTCTCAAGATGCACACCCGTAATGTTTTTTTCTAAGGCACGTTTATAAAATCTACTTAAATTTCCTAATTGAACTAAGGCCTAATCCTGGTTTAATGTAAGCCCTGTCTGTGAACAAGCCTAATCATTTATAAACACTTTTAAATTAAATCTATAGCAAATCTCAAAATCAGCATCCATTTTTTTATACCTTAAATTAAAATGTTTAGATAAGTACATTCTTGTCATTTGAGACAACTGATTTGACTTTTTGACTGCACCTCATTGATATCCTTGCAGTTGATTCCATTGCCAGTGTATCCTGTGGGGCATTTTCCACACTTCCAGGAGCCATCTGGGAAGCTTGTACACTGGGCTCCTTCAAAGCATGGATTTGAAAGACATCCATCTGTGGAAATGAACATAAGTGATTGATTTAACTTGGAAACACAGACTAGAATCATTTGAAGGGTTGAGTGATACTATAACTCACCAATTGGAC
Organism: Rhinogobio ventralis; assembly: GCA_039654625.1. Lineage (NCBI taxonomy): Eukaryota > Metazoa > Chordata > Actinopteri > Cypriniformes > Gobionidae > Rhinogobio > Rhinogobio ventralis. The sequence goes on from CM077210.1 coordinate 22,800,016, forward strand.
AGGCTTGTTTGTTGCAACGCTGGCTGGCCTTTGCGTCTCCCACGCAGTCTTTGCCGTCGTACTTGGGTACTGGATTATTGCAAAGACGCTTACGATTTTGGACACCACCGCCACAGGTAGCAGAGCAAGTGTCCCAGGGTGACCATGGTCCCCAGCCACCATTGACTATGAAGAAATATACAATAAAAATATTTGACAAATGTTCTTTTCTATTTAAAAAATTTGACAATTTTTTTACGTGGTGTTCACTTACTCGGACATGGTGAATTCTCACACCTCTCAGTTTGCCGACCTTCACCCTGGCAATCTTTGCCTTCCATCTGAGGGGTTGGGGAGTTGCAGAGACGGATGCGAGTGATAACGCCAGCACCACAGGTGACCGAGCAGGAGGACCAGGGTGACCAGTGACTCCAACTGCCATCTTGCTTAACTGAAAATGAAAGATGCAAAGTGTTACTTTTTCCCTCAACTGTGAGGAAAAACTGTAGACACTTATTGTCGTTGGACACCACTCACAGCGCTTGTCACACTCCTGGAGGTAGCAGTCTCTCGTTTGCACAGACGTGCCCTCGCAGTTGTTATTGATGCGGTCGCAAGAGCGGCCGCGCTGCTGAATGCCCCTTCCACAGGACACAGAACAATGGGTCCATTCAGACCAGGGGGACCAGCCATCCTCAGCGGAGTCGCTCGCTGTCGAGAGAGCAAAACAAGACAATAGCAGAGCTATTCCTTCTTTCTAAAGCAGCAAAATGGAGAAAAGCTTTTAATACTGGGCCTTAATGGACTCAATTTAGCCTGGGCAGCTCGAGACAGAGCACTCCAGGGAACCCTGGCATGTACCAAGCAGTTGGAATGCTGGCGAAATGTCAGTGGACTTAATGCACAGGGATACCTTTGAGTCCTTTTCCAAATGTGGAAATGGTATTTGCAAACACCCTTGATTATGCCATAAGTTCAAACACATAAGGCTGATATTAATGTAAATCCTTGCTATGCATGGCAAGGCCTCAAGACGTGAGGAGAATGCCGTTTCTTTTTTGAGTCTCTGCCAAACAGCACCAATTTTCCACCTCTCTTTAACCAATTTAGACAATTATGGCCATTTAGTGATTCAGTGATGCACAAAGCTCTAGTGTTCCATTCATTAGTTAAACTTCAGTTGAAGTCTATTGTGTTACGCAACAATGACTGCAGATGTTTGGGTAGCAACAGCTCTTTCAATACAAAAGCTTTTAAAAGTCAAAATGTTGCCTGGTTTACAATACGTTTAAGTTTACACTAAAGTTTTTTTCCCCCGCTTGTTCATTTACAGTTAGTGCAAATGGATTTTAGCCTATGGGTAAGTCTCTTATGTTCACCAAAGCAGAATTTATTTGATTAAAAATACAGTAAAAAGAGTAATATTGTTAAATATTATTACAATATAAAAAAAAGTGTTCTATTTTAATATATTTTCAAATGTAATTTATTCCTGTGAAGGCTAAGCTGAATTTTCAGCAGCCATTACTCCAGTCTTCAATCATTCTAACATGCCGATTTGGTGCTTAAGAAATTATTGGTGCTTAATATTATCAATATTGAAAACAGTTGTGCTGCTTAATATTTTTGTGGAAACTGAATTATTTTGATTCTTTGATTTTATTTAAAATGGAAATCTTATGCAACAAATAGAAATCTGAAATAGAAATCTTTTGTAACATAAATGTCCTTTGATTACTTAATACGTCCTTGCTAAAGTATTATTTTCTTTAAAAAAAATTTTTTTTAAAAGTGCTGACCTTAAACTTTTGAACAGTAATGTATATATAACCAATATATAAATTTAATTATATTATTAAAATGATTACAATTACAAGTGTCTAAAATTTGTTATGAAGCAGTTTAGTTGCACTTACGGGTTCCACAACGAGGGCAGCATTCCCCATCAGGCACTGTGGCGTTTGCACACGGGATTAGGGGACATGAAATCTTGCGGCACACTGTTGCAGAGTTCTGCGGTTAACAAAATGACTCTCATTAATCATATGTTAAAGGATCTGCCATAACTGGTGCCTATGGCATTAAAAACCATAGCCTCTGGCTGTAGTGCAACACCACATTCAACATTACAATTTTGATTTAAGTAAAGTGGATAACCTGATTGTGTAATTAGGCATGTAAATATTCCTCAGTGTTGATATGATGTGGCACTTTGAATTTACTTTATAAGGTTTTGTTTTGTTCATTTCACTGTATTTCTTTAGTTACATCCATTTCCCACTTTTAATTAGAGGCTACTAGGCAGTTTAGGGAAATGGATACACCCATCTTAAGTCTGCCATAATGGACAAGACTAAGACCAGTACTGTGTATCATAGCTCCTACAGTGAGTGACATTGCTCTCATCTCGCTAACACACAAATTAGTGGCTTAATGACAGAGCAGGCGGCTCTGAGAGTCTAACAGGTACATGTCTGCAGGGACTTGGGTTCTTACCTGGCAAGTGCACTCTGTGCAATCATCTACCGTCCATTCCTCCTTGTTTTTGTGCACAATTCCATTGTGAATACAGACACCAACATGAATGCCCATGTGATTCATGAGCATTGTTTTCTCGTCCGTCTAGAAAACCAAACAAAAATTGGGGTTTGATTTATATGGAGCGTGTTAATCTACAGCACGTCCACTACACAAGTTCAATATATCTACATGCAACAACTTTTCTCCTCACCACTTTGCGGAGTTCTTTGGACAGTTCTTGCACTACCACACCGAGACCTTTCAGTTCCTTGAACATGCCAGCCAGGTCCTCACAAGAGAGGCCACAAATCATCTGCAGATCTACATAGGACAAATATGCAGTTTGCAAAGTTTGACACTGCATTCAGATTCTCAACCTACGTGTATATTTTATTTGTATGGATTACTGAAAAGGAAGGATTACCTTTTGTTTTGTGGCCAGTGTAATCAGTCCTGATTGCAGGTCTGGATCCATTTATGGGATTGTCAAGGGTGATGGTATCAGTCATAATTACTGCAAGAGGAAAGGGCATTCAGGTGGCTTAAAGTTCATTATAAAAATTGCTGAGCTAATGGAAAAGTTGAATGAAAAATGAATGGAGCTTAAAGTCTTTATCTTATATTGCTATTGATCATTCACTGGCACAAAACGTATAGTAGATTGATGACCTGATGCACTTCTTCATTTTTTATTTTGCCCATATTTCTGTTATTATTTCCTGTCTCAATAAATTGGTGAAGGCCTATGTAGTTTGGCCTATTATTATTTTTCTTTTCTTTTTTAAAATGAAAAAACATTGTTTAAACATATTCATATTTAAGAAATCCAATAAACAGGGTGTAAAACCAACATACTACATTTATCATCTTTTCTTTACACTTACAGTTTTGGCATCCTTTATTCCTCAGAATCGCTTCCAGTGTGGTTCCGAACACAAAGCGCACGTTTTGCAACACCCCCTAAAAAATCCACAAGTGATTAATGCTTCTCGTTGCATTTACCATGCAACAAGATTCATACAGTGAACTGTCCACTCACCATAAACCTGTCTTTAACTGCGCCCTTGCCGATCCTCAGGCTCGCCACACTCGGGGTCTCTTGAGTGAGGATCGACTGGATGGAAGCATCGAGCTCCGCTGTATTCACCTCTTCACATCCCACGTAGAACTGAACCCTATCCTCCTGCACGAAAAGAGTGATGTTTTTCCAGTGTCCCACCGCCAAATCCGCTTCCTCGATGGACACGACCTGTTGCTTGTTTTCAGTGGAAAAAACAATGTCCAGAGTGTTGGCTTTCCCGTTGGAAACGATTTCGAAAACGGGTCCGGAGCCGTCATTCTTCTCCACGGTCAGAAGGCTTCCCCTTGTGTGCTTGAACTGCTTGAAATTGACCAGGAGCAGAAATCCTCTCTCGGCATGAATGGAATCGATTAGGTCCCTGAAGGCGCTCTCGGGAACCGGGGGAATCAGGTCGGGGTTCAGGATCTTGTAGGCGGGGCTGTACGGGTCGTCGCCTTTAACCAGGGTGACCCCGTGGTTTTTCTTCGGCACTTGGACGAGCTCAAACAGATCGTAAACACTGTTGTCGTCTCGACTTTCTACCAGGAATTCAGAAGTTAAAGAAATCTCATTATAATGTGCTAAATTGTAACGTATAATTTTAATTCATTACGCGGCTCTTTGGAATACTTGATTCTGATTGGTCAATTCAGCTGCCAAAATTGTCTGAATAAGGAACGTTGCCCATAGCACTTTATAACTGACCGCTCATAAGTTGTTTAGCCTACTTTATAAAAATCTTTGAGTATTTTATTATAGTATAGGCCTATTTATGTGTTAAGTAGCCGTAAAATAAGCGGGATAATGTTTTAAAAGCCAAAAAGTAGCATAGAGAAAGCCAAAATAAACCCCATTGACCCTGGTGGAGTTTATTTTGCGATAATAAGTGACTGTCAATTATTGCTATAATATGTAACAACTAGTTATACTATAAACCACAACAGCACGCCATCAGTTGGTCTAGTTCGCTCACCTGCGACTCTTGCGCTCTCGCAGTTCCAAAGCATCAGTAGCAAAAAGATTGCAGTTGACTTCATTTTGTCACTTATTCTTTTACCTATCAGAAATCATAAAGGTATAGGTTATTGGAAATTCAGCAAAACGTTACCTTAACAGGTTGATCAATCAATGGTTTAAAACAATAAGAAAAACGCACCTTTCACGCTTTTAAAACAGCAGCAAATCCAGGGGAAAGTGATATAATTCCTAAGATGCGTCAATGAAATATTTCAAAATACAATTCTTTTCCTCTTTAGCCGCGATATACAGAATTCGGTGTTACTTTGCTGTAGTTACTGTGCTCAATCTAACTATCACTAAAGAGAACAAAGTGCTATTTAAATAGTTTCATGACATTCCTGAGCACACGTCTCCTCCAATCAGATGCTGGAAGGAAAAAGGGACGAGCTTGCGTTACCTCACAGAGCGTTTGTCTGAGTTACACACGAGGGGGAAACGCACCGCATTCCAAAGAACACATTCCATAAACATACATACTTTTGATTTTCATGACCGCTGCTTCCGTTTAGTGCCTTTTTATTTGCCGTAGTCCTGATTATTTTTCTATCCACGTTCAGCTTGCAATGTCATTCAATAATTCCTGTTATTTCATGAAGGCTCTACCCTAACCTTGTGTAGCTACATATCGTGTTTTATTTCAAGCCATCTATAATGAATGACTAAAGCTACGTTTTCATATTTCAAGTGGCTACTTTATTTTAGAGAAAGTTTTTCTTAAAAACAGTAGGCAGCCTACGCTTTATCTGAGTGCTCGGTACCATTCGCAGCATCTGATGGGATGCTCGTGAAGAAAAGGCTGCAGTAACACGTGTTTCCACTAGAGGCCGTTCTGTGTTTATTTGAGCACTTGGGTCTCCTAAAATGGGTTCTAATGTTGATTTCTGTAAATGTTGCTGTTTTTTTTTATTTATGCTAAAACAGCTTAAATCCATAAAATCAGTTAACAACAGGGTATTTTGTGTATGTGGTAGGTTGTTAAAATGCCATTAAGTATTATAGGCTTGTTAGCAAAAAAAACGTATAATAAAACACAAATAAACAATAACAATAACAACAATAATAAAACACAAATTGCAAATTTGTTAAAAACGTAACCTTAAAGTCACCATGAAATTAAAATGGAATATATTTATTATATGATGTGGATTTTAACTGAAATTCTGACCTGATTCTTCCTAAATGTCAGGCTGGGGAAGGTTGTCTTAATTTTATTGAAGCAAGTTGTCAGATGTGTTTTAAATATTATACATTTATACAAATGTACAATTATAAAAAATAAAATATTTGATACAAATGAATTATTAAACATTTATTAATTACAATAATGATTTGCCAAAACAGTAGTTTCATGTTTTTTAAAGTTGGCATGAAACGGAAGTTGCAATTGTCTTTTCTGCCCTATTGTGTCATTTATCGGAGTGAAATTGCTTCTCAAACAAGAAAAAATGTAGCGCAGGGCTTGATTTTGTCTATTGGAAATTGATTGTATCATTGCAATCAGAAGACGTCATATAAAACCTGTGGTAAACATAAATTGACGATACTTTGACTTACTTTGTTTGTTCTACAGTGTAAATTACACACACCCATAGTGAAAAACGCATATTTTGAAGTAGTATTGTTAATTTCTGAAAATGTACGTTTTTAATAAGTAATTAGATAAGGCAGTTTGGGGTGTGTGTGTGCAGTGTACACTGTAGAACAAAACGTCAAAGTATCGTCAAATTGTTTAACACAGGCTTCATTTTACTCAAATATTGAAAATGTAAAACCCCATAGGAAAATCTTGAAGCAGCAGCAAATTAAGTCTTCCAGGTTCATGTCTGCACAGATATATTGCTGTGATGTTGTGCGAGTGACAGGTTGTCCCGGCCTCTCATCGGTAAACACATCATCATGAAGAACTGTTGCAAGATTGAGGTGAAGTTATTTTGATTTAGGATTATGAGGGTGCACTTGAATTAAAAAAATTATGTGCACAGATAAATCATAGTCGACTCTTGTCTCAATATATTTTGTGGTTTTATCATGTTCACTTGTTTACCCAAAGGTATTACAAGAATGTTAAAGTTTGGACGATATAAGTCATACAAATAATTATAACTGAAGACATTTTAAATGTCTGACATTCTTGAAACCAGCAATACTGCTACACTTGGACTTTTCAGTCCTTATAGTCCTCATATGGTGACTAGCATGACTGTTATGTCTAATTAACATGTATGAAAATCTATCCAGTGTACAATATTTGAACACACATTTTTAAGGTGAGAGATACGGAGCGGTTGTGTTTTTCTGCTAAAGTTTCGCATCCATGACCAGCTGTGTTAAGATGATTAAAAGGGGATCAGCCATCCATTTCCTATTCCTACTCAAAACAGTCTATTTGAACTAAGGATTTGCAGACTCTAATACTTAAACTTGACGCCCACCTTGGTAGTTGTTGATTTTTCAGTGAAACATAACAGGAATGAAGACACTTCTTCAACTGAATGTGCATTTTTGCTCTTCACAGTGATGAATGTCTCATTTGTGAGCAGCTGTGGAAGTTAGTTGAAGTTTAACCTGGCTGATCCTGGGAGATGTCAGACAGCGGTGCTAGCTGTATTGTTTGGACGATCAAAGTGATAAACCTCACCTCAGAGACCTCTCTAGACAGATGTAACTGATAATACAAGAGGTTATGTGTCAGCCAAAAGGTCCATCATTGCTTTGTGTTTACTCTCTGTGCCCCGTGGCCATGCAGGCCTATTGTGCTCACAGATATGCCACCCGGTCTCAAGAGATGTTGTTAGTCCGAGCGTCTCCGACATAACTCGGCTAAATAGCTTCCAAAGCTCTGTCATGAAAACCATACTTTCTCCCAATGACGCACACAAGCTTCTCTAAGTGAACAGCTTCTGTGGAACTTGAGTTGACCGGTTGAAGGAGAAAATATTCTAGTTATGGGACAGCTGCTTACATTTGGTGTAAAACATCAAAAATAAAGACATGACTAGAAAAATCCTTCCAAAACGATCACATTTTCACAAGTTTATGCATATTTTCTGGATTATTTTTTAAGCTTACTTGTAAGCAGTATTCATCAGATGTCTAGATGATGTCTGAGCTGTCATGGCATGCACAAGTCCAGGAGATAAGTGAGTAAGATATGACCCATCAGTCTGAGCAATTATCTACTCACTGCCCTATATATACAGGAGGGGCAGGCGATTTCAGTCCTGTTATTACTCATCGCAGTTCAGATTTAAAAACAACCTTGCACAACTACCATTTCACCAACCTTTTTTGCCTCTTTGCAGAAAGTGCCACTGGGGTTATTTGTAAGTTTGTTTGGATACTTAGATGCACAAAAATGTAGATAATTTTTGCGAAGTGGGCGGGGTTACAGAATGTTTTGAGAAGTTTATTCCAGAAAGAATAAACTATGAGTTCAATGTGTATAAATAAAGCATGTTTTCTTCTCTAAATATGAGAATTCAGAAGTAAATAAACCCAAGGCCGTTTCTTCTTCTTTGCATGGGGAGGGGGGAGGGGGGTATTGGTCTTATTGGTTTATTTAAAGGAATTAAATGATTAAAAGGGATTTAAGGAAATAAAGAAAAAGAAATAAGAACGCCAATGTAGTTAAGTAAATATGTACAATATATGCACACATTCACTCTTATTTTCGTCTGCCTAATATGTAAAAATGCAAAACGTTTCTTGTCATATGAAATTCAATTATGATTTACATAAATAATGTCATATTTTCAGTTCAAAATTTCGGTGAAATTTCAATGTCAAGTCAATATTACTGTTGGTCACTGAACGTTTTTATCGTACGCTACTTACATCTTACGACACACTCTTTCACTGCTATAACTAAAGTGCGTTGGAATTTGCACTAACAGTAAGCCCCACCTTTAATTTGATTGGCCATCTCACTCATTCTGACGAGCGCTGTTAGACCGCTGAGGCAGACCAGCCTAAAAAATTTTCATTTTACTTTTGTCATCCCAGCAACAAACAGAGCGGTGTGTAATGGAGTGCAGCAGAGCAGCATCAAGAATATCAAATATTGGGTCATTGAATATTATTCAATGTCTATATATCATTTATATATTCAATGTCTATGGTGGTTACGGCCCTGGATAAACCAATATATACACTGTGCCTTTCGTGGTAATAAAATATGAATATGTGATACCACACATTACACACATTATATATTATATATATGTAATCATTCATAGTATTGTACAGAATGATTTCATTATTTTTCAGGCTGAGCAGTATTAAGCCCCATGTCTTAAATCGTCCCCAAGAAAGCTAATAGACAGGAATACCTTTCCATACTAAACCAAAACAACCTCTGTCTGAGACCAGCCAAGCGTTTTGGAGTGTTCATTCAGAGACACTAAAGCATCTTGTTTATGTCTCTCAGCAAGTTATGTGCAGGAAAAGCTGTATTGAAGAGCATTAAATCAGCAGAATGGCATGTTCATATGAATTCATCTCTAACCCGAGGTCACAGGCCACACAGTAACTAAAGAGGCAGAATTTGTCTGCATATTTTGCCATGGACTATTTTGTATGACTATCTAGAGCCTGAATGTAGTAAGTCATCCTTAAACCAGTCTTGACTTAGAACAAAACAGCTAGACCGTTTCAGATGTAGGATTAGGACGGACTGTGACCACCTGTGCAGCTGTTCTAGTAATCCACACTTTACCTGTATAACATCAGAGTAGAGCCATTAGACCAAAGACACTCGGTGTGCGTGCCAGGATTATGGCCAGCAGATCTCACAGATGAAAGGAGATTTGTTTCCACAGGTCTCCGTATTATACGAGTTGCTAAATATCTTTCAGTGTCAGGGAATGTTTTCATCGTCTGTTCCATCATCTCTCTAGCAGAAGGTCATGGTGTGCCAGCTTCCTTTTAATGTGTTTCCATGCACAATGTAATTTGCATTCCTGAGTCTAGTTAGCGGTAAAAAAAAGAAACACACTATGTTCTGAATCATTTTGCGGTAGTTGCCTGAGAGCAAGCCACTTCATTCCACTCCTTGAAGATTCACGCCATATTTGGCCAGTCTGAACATCAAGTTCTTCAATGTAGTCAACATTGTGTGACATAACAGTCGTGATCGTTAATGACACAGTAGCATCAGCAGTAGCTGATTGGCATCTCTGATTTGCATATGCTTAAGCACAGTAATATGGAGACATTTACAGGCAAAAATTGTTAAACATAAATTAATAACTCTAGAAAAAATTGCAACACTCACTTGACAAGCATAACCTTTTATTAACATCATTTCATGTGAGTGAGTGTTGCACTTTTTCTAAAGTTTGACATTTTTATTTTTTTTGAACCTCCTCACAGTTGGTTGTGCACCTGAGGTTTTTGCTAAATCAATTTGTATCATCTTGGTAATCTCATAACCAGAAGTTTATTGACCTCAGTGGTGTTGTGGTCTGTTCTCAGGATGTAGTTAAAAGTCAGTCTTGCTCAGAGTGTTCCGTACTTGTGTAACTTAAAAATGGACTTGACATCACTGCACTCTGGCAAACTGATTAATTCTCATCTGTTAGTTGCTTATCGTAGTATTAACTTTCCCAGAGAAGTGGAAACATCTGTATATTCTACACAGAAGCACAACCTTGTTGACCCAGGCGGCAGGAGAACACATGCCATCATCATTCCTAAGAGCTTTAACCATTCTTCTACTTTTGTCAATGATCTTATCACTACCAAACCAGACACACGGCATCAGTGATGTTTTATGAACATAGACAGCTATCACTTGACAGAAACATACACTGTTTCCTAATAGCCTCAATCTGAGGCTCCAACATTTTTTTAATACATAATTTTAAATTTCTTTAATTATTTGAATTAATCCAGTAATTTAATAAATGTTATATAATTAATGTAAAATAAATGTAATAATTACAATGCATTTAATAATTCAAATAAATGTTATTTATTTTATAATAAATAAATATAATAATTTCATACAATTACTAATAAAAATTATTTGTATGTAATATAATTAATGTAAAATAAATGTAATAATTACAATACACCTAATAATTCAAGTAAATGTTATTTGTTTTATAATAAATAAATATAATAATTTCATACAATTTATAATAAAAATAATTTGTATATTAATTTGTATATATGTATTTGTATTTAATTTAAATACTGTAATTCAAAAGGATATTTTCAGTACAGCTCAATTTTCTTTAATTAGGGCCCGAGCACCGATGGTGTGAGGATCCTGTTGAAATTGCTCAGCCTATTGTTCTTCTCCCAAATGAATTGCATTTTTGAGGGCCTAAACATGCTCGAAAACTCATGAAACTTTGCACACGCGTCAAAAGTGGTGAAAATTTACGTCTGATATGGGTTTCAGAATTAGGCATGGCAAAATGGCTCGATAGCGCCACCTACAACATTTCAACGAAGTGCCCCTCCCGCTACGTTTCACATACAGGTATGAAATTTGGTAGACACATGTAACAGCCCAATGCCTACAAAAAAGTCTCCAGGTACGAAATCTGAAAACCAACAGGAACTGAGATATTTTTAATTTTCTTTGCAAAATTGTTGCAAATTTTGCCATTTCCAGACGTTGTACTTTAACGAACTCCTCCTAGAGATTTAATCAGATCATCATCATATTTGCACAGTCTAATCTTAAGTCCAGTCAGTCCAATCACAGTCCAATCTAATCTTAAGGCCTTTGTGATGTTAAATTGTGAAGATCTTGAGTTTCCCCCAAAGCGCGTGGCTGTCTGACAAATTTCGATGTTTCGCCATGAAAGAGGAAGTTGTTGTAACTCGGACATACAATTTCCGATCTGCCCCAAACTTCACATGTTTTATTAGAGTCCTGACCTGAACACATCTACACGCCAATATGCAGTTACAGTCATAGCGCCACCTGCTGGCAACAGGAAATGTTTTACACTGTGATGAGTATCCTCATTGAGATTTAACCAGAACAACATCATGTTTGGTCAGTCTAATCTTAAGGCCTTGGTGAAGATCTTGAGTTTTCGCTGAAGGGCGTGTCCGTGGCGGCCTGTCAAAGTCTGATGTTTCGCCATGACACAGGAAGCTGTTCTAAGTCAGGAATACAATGTCCGATCTGACCCAAACTTCACATGTTTGATAAGAGTCCTGTCCTGAAGACATCTACATGCCAATATTATTTAGTCATAGTGCCACCTGCTGGCAACAGGAAATGGCATGCTTTACACTGTAATTCCCTCCCAGAAACACATTTAAATATGCCCTCAAGTCCCAAAAACATACTAGAAACACATTAAATCAAGCAAAACATGGCTAAGTGCTAATGTAATTTACGCCACGAAACAGGAAGTTGTTGTAACTCAGGCATACAATGTCCGATCCTTTCCCAAACTTCACATGTTTGATAATAGTCTTGGCCTGAAGACATCTAGATGCCAATATTCGGCTATAGTCAAAGCGCCACCTGCTGGCAGCAATAAGTGTGGCACACTGAAGTGACTTTGCCATATTTCTCCTATATTTACCCACTTAAATGCATGTCGCCCGCTATTCGCTGTTTTCCTGAGGCCACCGGGTGGCGGTGCTCCCGGGTGCGAGGGCCCTTTCATCGCTGCTTGCAGCTTTAATTTATTTATGAATTTTCAAAATGAATATCATAAACTCTCGTGAAGAAAACCAAAAGAAATATGCTGCAGTATGTACTATAAGCAGGTTTACTAAAATATTGGTTACCAAATATTGGTTCAACAAATTATCTACGTTTGTGATAATGGTCGGCATGACACGAATGTTGTGATAGTCTTTTCTGCCCTGTTGTGAGTGAAATGGTTTCTTGAACAAAAATAAAATAAAAAATGTAGGGCTGGACTTGATTTTGCATTGGGAATTAATTGAAAATTTGGTTTGCTATTGCTGTGATGTCATGTGAGTGACAGATTGTCCCGCCCTCGCGCTGTAAACACGTCATCAGAGAAGAGATGTCGCTGCAAGAAGGAGGGGAAGTTATTTTGATTAAAGATTACGAGGGCACATGAATTAAAAAAAATGTGCACAGATAAATAATTTATAATAAATACTGCAGTATTGCATACAAAAATCAAGAATTGCCCATTTTGGTATCTTGGTGACTTGAATCGGCAAGGAATGTTAAACCATTTCCTCTCGATATATACGAATGAACATTCCACCTACACATACACAAACACTCCAATCTGTATTAAACAACTGCACCACCCATATTTGGGGATATTGGAAGTTCACCTGCCATGCCCACATTCCTGGCATTGTTGCATACTATAGGAAAATATCCTAGGAGACATTTACACACACTGAGTCATCCCAAGCTCAGAGCAGCAGACAGAACATCACTTTTATTTATCCTGTTTGACGCACCGATGGGACGTTTCAAAAGTGGTAGTTTGGAAGCTAGTTGTCTCAGTGGGATGGTGCTCTAGCATCACTTCTGTAATTGCCCCTGGGTTCATACCTAATCAGAATTGTGCTGTCCTGCAAACTGTTTTCTGGAAGAACCGGCCCAGACGTGTTTAACATCCCAAGGCCCAGCCATTGAGAATCAACAAACACGCAATTAGCCAGAAATCTCCCTCATGTCTTGCACAGCCTAGGCGTAAAGGGGTGTCAGCCTTGTTCTCGGTAATCGTACACTGATATAATTTACTCAGGTACACACTTGTGCTGTATTCTTTTTTTTCAAGACATTGTTGACAAGTTAGAGCTACTAATTCATTAAATATGTTTGTGTACTTGATGAGTAAGTGCACAGAATCCATGCCCTCTGATAATTATATTTTTGAGGAAATGTGCTTGTTTTTTATGACATTTTCTTTTGTATATCTAACACTTATTGCTCAGTGATTAAATATATTTGCTGAAATATGTGACGTGGCATTTGGTATCGTTTTAGGGTCACATCGCTTATAAAAATCAGTTACAGTATAGAGGTTGGCAGTAGAAAAATGGAACGGCACAACATTTTCAAGAAATGGAAAGGCAGTTAAGCAAAATGGGGTATTTTAGTGACATGAATGAGACATTTTTCCTAATGTTAGTAAGTTAATTTTGGAAATATGATACTTAATGGCTTCTTGTGAGGCAATAAAGCATGGCAAACATTTTCCAGTTACATATAACTAGATAATGTGTAGACATTTTGCATATGTCTTTAGCTTTGAAAATGAATGCTGAAAGATTTGGCTTTTCTGTGATATATTACTCTCCTCCATAATATCAACAGCATTTTTTGACTCTGCAGCTTTTGATTAAGATGACCTTTGTTTTCTGATATCGTTGCTCTGTCAATATTTAGCCGTTTCATTGTTTTCTGGCTGCACGCTATATGTAATGGAAGAAAACCTTTATTTATCAGCAAACAGTGGGAGTATTTATGTCATTGCTAAGGGTTACTATGACTTAAAGATCTAACACTGTGAGATACCTGACATAACAGAGACAACCAGGAGAACAAGGCAAGGTCATTAGATAAGAATACTGGCAGCTGTGAAAATAGCATTTAATTTATATCGGCTATATTTATTAATAAAAATATGGAATAGAAAAAAGGCAATTGATATATAAAAGTGTGCATTTTTTATTTTGATAACAAACAATATGATAATCTGTTGCTGTTGCACAGTAGCCTATATAAAACAATCTGAATAATATGAAATCTGCTAGTATGTAAACAATATAATAACCTGATTGACCTATTATTTATGGACCAAATTCATCAGAAACAATTTTTGTTTTGTTTTTTTATGTACATGACAGACGTCACAACCTGAACCTTGGCTGCTACCAGCTTTTTTCTCTTTACATTTGTATGAAGTTGAACATTTCTCTACTTTTAGGTGCTCTCGACCACTCTTTTCACTGATTTGCTGTCAATCCCATAATTCCCTTCTAAACATGTATTTCTGTGGACACCTAACCTAACTGTGTGCAGAAAATTTTCTCACGCACAAAATGTATGCCGGATTCACAACAGGTGCATTCGCAGATACATTTGTTCTTACAATAGTTCCAATGTTGCTTAATCCTTTTTAAGCAGCTAGGTATTTGCATAAAACATGCCTAAACCATGTGCATATGTTCGACCTCACCTTGCTTTCTTCTGCTGGCTTTCTCTCCCTCGTGTGCCATTGTCAAAACCACTTACAACACAATAAACAGATTTTGTGGCTACACGCGATCAAGTTTCAGACTCCACATTGCCAGCTGTATGAATACACCTATGCAGGCTGCATTTTGTCATGCCATATTTATTTAATTCCTTATTAATTAGAAATAATTATTATTTTTGTAGAGACGTTTGGTTATTCTACCTAATATGTATATAGGCCAAATTTGGATTTTTGGTTCTAAATTTTATTGTAAATGTAGAATAAATTCATGATGAATAATGATTTCTGTGTGAAAACATTCCTGTTCAGATTTTATGCATAAATATGTGCATATGCATGGGACTCTGTAAGGAGGATGAAGTAAAATCACCCATAAAACTCTTCCTTTTCTGAACATCTGCCAAGCTTAAATAAGACAAAAGATTCTGAAGAATAACACCCCCATGCTGAGTAGTGTTGTCTCACTTGTGGTTTTCCCCTGTCAAACTATCTTTTTCTTTTATTCTTCCTGCTGTGTCTGTGAGGAAACGATGAGCTGTGGGAAGGGGTGTAATGAATAATACGTGAGAAAACATTTTTAAAGCACATGTGCTGTCACGACAGGTTTAGATCAAACTGTTGTTTTTTTGGATGATGAGCGTTGTCTACACAACAACAGACAAATGAGTTGTGGTGAATATATTCAGGTCTTCAACATGGATATAGCATTTTTTCCCTAAAGGCATGCATCCTTCAACATGTTGATTCTTAGGGCAGCCAAGCTTTCATCGGCTTTATTAAAGACATTTTGATGAAAAAAGTGGTCCCACCCTTTGAGAGCGAGAGCACAGCTGGAGCATTGTGTCTGTCCATGAGGGGTCTTCCTGAAGATTTAATCCAAAATAGGCATTCGTCTCAGTGAATAATCCCAGCCCACTGTGTTCTTATGCTTACCATCTGCACTCTATGAAAGACGGCATGTTTGAGCTTCGCTTTTGTATATACAATTGCAACCAAGGATGCAGTGGGTTTTGTCTGCAGCAAATGGAGAATACTAAAGTTCATTAGAAAAGTGTATTTTTCAATAAACGCAATATTGTCACCAAAAAGGTTTCCCTGAGTCCCATTGCTCTGATGACCCTTGTTAATGACTCATTTACTTCATTGGGATTCTTTAGAAGGCCATAAATCCATTCACACATTCCTCAATATTTAGGTTAGGCAAACACAAGTCACACCTATGGCTCATTCCTACATTAGTACACTGTGGTGTCAACAAGTTCATATTAATAAACATTAAAGAATATTAAATTAGACAACATATTTTATTATTTTTTTTGTGTTTTATGCTGTTTATTTTTTTCATTCAGTTTTATTCTCCTATTGAATTTTTTCTGTTTATATTATTAAGTCCTTTGTATATAGGCACTATATAAAGTTTCACCATTTGTTTATTTGTTTTTTTATGAGTAAAATCCTGTGAATTCTCCATATCATCATAGATGAATTGTGCAAATGTCCTTGCGTGTTCTGGAAATATGAAACAGGTGACACATACTTTTAATCAATAACATTCAATAGCAGGTATGAGATGAGTTTATTTCAACCACAGGAATGAGAAATGACAGATGTTGTATCGCCACAATGACCCTTTTTTGTATTTGATTAGAGGGTTAGCTGAAGCAGATGAATCATTTAGTTCTTCACTGATCCTTTTACTATAATTAAAAACCTGATTTTGGTATGTGTTTTATTGAATTCATGTGGTTATGTTGAAAACCGTATGTCTTAAAAATGTTAAATTACTTATATTCCACAATGCAAAGTCTTCACAGAATGTAGAATTGTAGGCAAAATTTTCAAGGGCATCCTTGGGGAGTCTAAATGTGCAAAGAATTATGAAAAATCCACCCTTTCATTCTTTTTGCTTTGGAGTCATAGTCATGCTAGCTTTTAGCAACCTTTTCTAATACATCACACTGTGGCACATGAATGCATTCACGCATTGTGTGTCTAATGGTCCATTCCCAGTGGATGTCATTGGCAAGCTTGGTTGGGTCTCCATTCAGCGGTGCACTCAGCTGAATCTTGTTTTCATTCACTTAATTGATCTATTGTGCAGAAAACAAACATGTCTCTTGCTTTCAAAATGCTTCACATAAAGCAGATGACCATTCACATATCTCAAAAATGCCAGAGGAAAAAAAAACACCCTTGACCTATTATTTCAAGTCACAGTACAGAGCATAATGAGCACAAAGTTACGTGTGTAGCACAATGTTCTCTAATGAGTATGAGTAATGAGACAACCTAACCAGTCATGAATGTTCTAGTACAGTGGGTTTCAAACTGGGGTCTGGAGAAAAGTTGCTAGATGCAAGAGGGGTCACAGAAAAAAAGTGAAAAGTTCAGTGAAAAAAAAAATTAAATTAAATAAATTATGAGATTAAGTATTATTTTATTCAAATGAGAGCCATAGTTTTATATACAGATAGAAAGTAAACATTTTCCAGATAAAATATATATTTGCACATTTATAATAGTTTTTTTTCCAGTACCAATAAGCGTTTATTAATGAAAATATCTTAAGAAAGTTAGTTTGTCAGGGTTATTTTTATGTTTGCACGACAACAATGTATAAAAAAAGAGACGACAAAGGTGTCAAAACGATCCCTGTTCACACGGATCTGCGAAAATTACTAAAAAGGCTGTATTATGCATGCCAGTAGTTGGCGATGTCACTTTGTCACTGAAACGCCCTGCAAACACGTAATACGCATGCACATGACGCCACTGGTTTCACAAATTCCCATTTTTGTTGTTTACATGGACACGGTAAAGGCGTCATTTTCGAAAGCTTTCATTTTCAGGCCCCCAAAACACTGTTGTCATGTAAACGAACGGCCAAAACGCATAAAAAGTTTTCCATTTTCAGTTGAAAACGGTGTTGTGTAAACATACCCTTTCTTTCTTTGTGTTTTAGTTTGGTATCCCTGTTCCTGTTTGCCTGCGTTCTCATTGATTGTTAGTTCCCTTTCAAGGGAACTCACGCTGCGTCACCGCTATGGGAACACCTCTGCGTGATTGCGTCGTGAAGCACCTATGGAATCAGTCCAATGGAGTGACGGAACGTCATAGGCGGATGACCGCTGCGCCCCAAAGCACCAAGGGTGGCGGGGTTGGCAGAACGATCCTCTGAGGGCAACAAAGTGGAGTGGGCACCGTATAATGAGGTGAACACCAATCCACCCTGCAGGTGTCAGGGCCTCTTTTGGCCCGAAGCCTTCTTCACCTGAAGCACTGACGCGAACTGCGTCAGGGCCCAACCCTTCACCGCCATCCAAATCCCCCAGCAGTTCAGCCTGGTATGCTTGTAAAATACTCATTGTATGTAAGCAAGCACCAGCCTGACCTGCTGCCGCATACGCTTTTCCGACTAGCCCTGATGTTGTTTTTAGTGGCTTAGTGGGAAGCGTGGGGGCCTTCAGGGACGATGCTGAAGCAGTCGACAGATAGCTCGCAAGCGTCTGATCCACCCTAGGCATTGCCCCATAACCATATTCCTTCAGCCCTCTTATATCACTGTATGTTTTAACTTGAGGGCTGAAGAGACGTGCTGAATATGGCTTCTTCCACGATCTACACAGCTCACTGTGTAAATCGGGAAAGAAAGGAAGGCCCTGTGATGAAGGTGACACATTTGGTGTGAGAAAGCGCTTGTCTAATTTGCTTTTGGGACGAGCGCATTGTTTCTCGGCTGGCCATTCAATATTTAATTTGGCAACAGCGCAAGTTATCACCTCCACCAACTCTTCACATGCTGGGGAAAGAGATGGCGAATCATCTTTCCCACACTCCGACGCTCAACACATCCACCTCCTCAGAACTGGAGTGTTGAAGCGACGGGCTCTCACCCTGGGCGGAAGAAGCCGCAGCGCGGGCTTCCGACACCAGAGATTGAGGGTGAGGGCAGAGAAAGAGCGCTCACGCCCCATCTCAAACCCCTCCGTGAGATCCATCTGCGATCCCCATGATGTCCTTCTCCACTGTGCCTCGGCAGCAGCGGGTCCAGAACCAGAGGGAACGCCAGCCTGATCACCCTTCTCAAAGAGCGCCAGGCGGGAGCGGAGCGTGCGAAGCGGCAGCCTCTAACAATTTTCGCAATCAGTCAGCCCCCTCGAAGGCTGATAAAGCATGCTCCACTCCCAAACACATCACACACAAAGCATGTGTAACCCCACTCATGAGAAAACGGGGACACGGAGAAGTACACTGTTTAAATGTGGATGTGTTCATCATGACTGTTCTAACTGCTTCTGTATATATAACTGACAGACAACAATAAATAGACAGACAATTTTCACACAGATCACTTTGCTGTGGAAAAAAAGCTGAAGCCAGTCAGACCGGATGTGTATTTATCCTTTCCTGGTCATGGCGTCACCCGCCCGTGACGTTCGGTTTCGCCATTGGCTGAGTTGACATACGTGCATCAGACGCAATCACGCTGAGGGCATTCCCAAAGCAGTCCTAGTGGACGCAGTGTGAAGTTCCCTCGAAAGGGAACATATGTGAATGACCAATTTATCTTTTCAACAGTAACCTCAAGTGAATCTGGGGTAAGGCCTGAACCAGCCTTCCTAATAATTTTATTTATCCTATTTTTATCATCTAAAGTAATACTACCTCCCCAACATAGCACAGCATAAAACAAAACATTGGCCAAGATTCCCTGATAAAAAAAAAAACGATGAAGAATCGCCTCAAAAAGAATAATCTTGATTGTGCCTTCTTCCAATTTAACTTACTGTCCAAATAGACCCCAAGATATTTGTGAGACTGAACTATCTCTAAAAGGTGGTGCCTAAACTTTCAGAAAAAAAAGGTACAAAAGCTGTCACTGATACCATTTCAAAAGGTACACCAGTTTGTACCTTATTTACCCCTTAAGGGTGCATATTGGTACCTAAAGTTTTTTTGAGAGTGTAGAAAGGGCATCATCTTATTTTGGGGGTCCATGGCATTTGAAAACCCCCTATTCTAGTGAATATGCTGAGGCCTAAACTAGGTTGTGTCAAGTAGACCCTCAGTGCCATCTCAGAAGTTCATCTTTAGCGGTTCTTTGACTCTGCTAGGTACCCATCAGTGGAATGCGTCTCGTTTAAGAACACAAAGCTGTAATAAATTAGTCTTTTTTACGACTGTTGTAATTCTTGACCGAGGCTATTATTTCTGTTGCCGGTAATCTGACCTTGCCAAGCACATAATCTTGGCGATTTTCCATGTCCTCATGCCTCCAGTCACACTGTGTACCCAAGGACCCATTATCACACTCATCACAAATAATACGTTTGTATTCATACTGCTGTATTTCATCTCATTTGCAGTAGTGCATCACTGACTTCCTTGACACAGGCATTTGTAGTATTACATGCCACATTTTATCACTTCATTTATTTATGAGATTAAATAACGTTTAAGAATGAATTTTCAGTGTAGCCGTCTGGATATTTCTGGTCTAAAGGATAATGCTTTATACAGGCACTCTTGATATGCTATTAGAATGGTCTGTGGTGCAAGTAGGACTATGAAGGTCTGTGCTTCCATAAAGCAAATATTAAAGAATTGCTAAGTAATTATTATGTAAACATGATTTGACATAATGCAGAACATTGTGATAAAAACCTCACAGCGCCTAGATTAGCTATAAAAAAACTGTGCAAGGAAGAGCGTGATCCAGATACTGTTCTGTCCTTTTCAACTAGTGACCAAATGTTTTGTTGCCAAGCAATAACACAACCAGCATATCTTTTTTCGAACAGTTTTTTATATCTTGAAATACTTCTCCTGACTCACTTCCCAAGGAAAACAAACAGGAAAGTATAAAAAGGCTGTCCTGATATAAGGAGACTACAGGAGACAGCTGACATATGCTGATTTTTGTTATAAAACTCTTAAACTTTCATTCTTATTTAGAAACTTTTGATCTTCTCATCTTATATTTTCTTGAGCCAGACTCTTAAAACGGTCGGCATGATTGGCTGGCAGGATTTCTAGATTACATAATGCCATTGTCTATCCTGGCTGTATTCGCAGACCTGCCACTGCTGTAACAAATTGAGCCTATTCCGTGAAAACCTCTCTTTTGCCACAAATTAGTTTCATTTTCTTGCCCACAGGAGCAAGGGAAACGGGCCAAATTATAACTTTATATGGAAATCTGGACATTCTCCAAGTTCTCCTTAATGGAGTCATAAACAGACAAGGGGTCCTTTCCTTCTCTCCCGCAGTGTGTGGAGTCACAGAGGTCGTGTTTGCTTGGGTTTCCAAGCACAAAAGCAGTCAAGGTCTGTGCTTCACTTACAAACTTTGACACCTAAATACATGTCAATTTTTTGTCTGAGCAAGACTAGTGGTTTTGTAGATCAAAACAAGATACGAAAAGAAAAATACACAACACTAACAACAAAAAGTCACAAAAAGTGTACACTTGTTTGTTTCTTAAAAAATTATTGTAAATTATTTTTATACAATAAGCACAAAAATGTAACCTACCAACTATATAACATAAACTGAATTTAAATGTTAATTGTTATATTTTATGTATAAATAGAAATATAATTCTGAAAAGCTAATTGCTGTCATAAAAAAGGGGACTGTTCCTTCAAAAAGCCTCGGTTTAATATCAACTAAAAGCTAGTAAAACAAATCACAATGTATTTGAAGTACTATGATGTAATCATTACGAACGTCCACGATTGAATAAATCTGTACATTTTGTCTTCATTTTATATGATTATTAGGAAATATGATGTGGCAATCACTGGCTTATAAAATTGTTTAATAACACTAGAAATAATCGTTTGTACTTAAGCCGAAGAGCCTGCAGAGACTCCTGTTTTATGCGCACACCTAATAACTTTCTACAATAAAATTCCATTGTATTAAATTCCTGCACATATTAACAATTTCCTCTTTGATTTCTAACATCTGTAATTTTCACCTAGATTTTGTCACTTGGCATTAAAATACTCTGGACGGTTCCAGACGCTTATGTTAGTTGGACACTTTATCAAGACACACAACACATGCACATGTGCACCATCTGGGCATAATTATGGAGGAATAGCTGTCTTGTTCCTGGTTCTTTTCCTGTTTGCCGTTGAATCGCAGGGTCATCCTTCAAGATCTGCTCACTTTGTTCTCTCAATGGTCAGTCACATGGCTCCCCTAAATCATCGCAATTTCCTACTTTTGCCTCTTTTCTTAGCAGAGGAATACCTCTATAGATTTAATGGTATGAAAATTTCATATCACGATATAGTGACCAAAATGATCACAGTATTGTTAAAATGTGCTGGAAATGTTCAAAAAGAGCTCATACACACCGAAATCATTTCACCAACTTAAAAACCAACAAACAACATATAAAATTAGCCACAATATGCACTATTTGTTTGCATAAACATTCAAATAATAACATAAAAAAATTAAAATGATGGCCAGATTTTAAAGGAAATTATTGGTAAAATTTTTTATAAAAATAATTATTAAAAAAATATACAGTATATATAAAATAATAAAATATAGGATAAATCTCACATTTCAGCCTTAAATAATTTTTATGAAATGAATGAGTTATAAATGATACATTATAGGTGTTTTAATTGCTACATAAACAATTCTACATAGGCTGCCTCATTATGCGAAGTGTTGAGATTATTAGAATGAAATTAGATTTTCAATCTACAGGTTAAAATCATTAACAACAAACAGTTGGTCAAAAGTGTCAGACAGGCTGCATGAAAATGTAAATCCACTCTCTGAGAGTAGGTGGCGCTTACTGAACAGCAGAAATAGAGCTGTTTCCCTGGTAACCTCTGTAAAGCAGCAAATGCTACTTTATTAGGCATTAGGGAAGATGAAAAGCAAATGCCAGGGAGAAACCGACTGTCAGAGAGTTCAGCAGGGAGTCTAAATTGGGCAGGGAGTCACTTGCCATGGTGGCAACTCTCAGACAGGTTGGAAAGCTTTCAGCAGAAATGTGGATTGATGTAATTGGCAGATGTTGTGTGCTGCAAATTCAAACAAGAGAACCAATCAAAAGCATCAGAAATGGCGAGAGGCATCGTGCACATCAAAAACAGGCAAAGTAATAAATTAATATTTTTCAACTAGTGCGGTCAATCGATTAAAAAAAATAAAAAATTTCTGTAATTAATAATAATTAATCGCACCTAACATTTAAGTTTTTAATATATGTTTATATTGTAATAATTTCACATTTAATCTCAGAATATAGAAACAACATAAAGACAGTAGCCTGTTTAAATATTTGATTTAACAGGAAATACAGAAATTGAATACATTTATCAAACACTTAGTTCACAGTCTTCACTGCATAAAATATAAATTAAATATAGATTAATCTGTATTAAAGCTACAAAAGTTCAGTCAAGAGCAGTGAGTGATTCTCTGTCTTTTGTTCTTTGATTATAACGTTAATGGCTGCTGTCCCTTTAAGAGCTGCCGCATACACGCATCATTTCTCACAGCTCTTTACGGTCATTTAAGACTTTTTTAAGACTAAGACTTTTTTAACTAATTTAAGACTGTGCTTACGAGGATAGTCGACAAAGAGGACATTTTGGCATAATTTTGTATGTTTTTGCCCATTCAAGAGCGAAAGAGAATGCGGCCGCGCGCTGTATCTGTGCACGAGAGCTTGTGTCTGTCAGACACTAGATTCACAGATGTGCGCCACTTAAGTTCTTATTTTTGCTTCTTATCGAACTTGAATGATTTAATAGCCCTTGAATGAATGATACCGTGATCATATACTGTAACATATCCTAGCTTTTTACAGAAAATATTCAGATGTAACCCCCTTTGTAATCATTAACATTTTCATAAGTAACTGTAATTTAATTACACATTTTTTCTCAGTAACTGTTACCGATTACAGTTACATGTATTTTGTAATTAAATTACGTAACGGCGTTACATGTAACTAGTTACTTCCCAACACTGAGTAAATCATGGGACTTTAACTATTCCTTTAAACAAATTAAACATGCTAAATTCACTTACATCTAAAATGTTTTTTGCGCGTTTTAATAAACACTGTTTATTAAAACCAATATTCTGCTATTAAAGTAACTTATTGTTTCGCCGATTGTTTGGTTCAATTAATCGGTTCAATCCGATTGCTGATCTGAATCGTGATTATCCTGTCAGTTTTCTGAATCAGTTCAATGATGAATTCTCTGAAAAGATACGACTCCAGTGAGCAATTTGTTCGCTAATTACAATGATTTTCGGTGAGGTAAGCAGATTGCAATCTTGCGTGCATAAACATGGTTAAAATGGTCTCTTTTTTGCTACATTTGTTGATTTCAGCTTGCAGATTACATAATACATTTTATATTGGTCAAGTTCAGCAGCAGTTTTGTATGGAAGCCCGTTTCCGCCACTAAATAAAAAAGATAAAAAGAGTGATTGCGACTTTTTTTCTCACAATTGTGAGTTATAAAGTCTTAATTCTGAGATATAAACTTGCAATTGCGTGATATAAAGTCACAATTCTGATATAAACTCGCAATTGCGTGATATAAAGTCACAATTCTGAGATATAAACTCGCAATTGCGTGATATAAAGTCACAATTCTGAGATATAAACTTACAATTGCGTGATATAAAGTCACAATTCTGAGATATAAACTCAAAATTGCGTGATATAAAGTCACAATTCTGAGATATAAACTTACAATTGCGTGATATAAAGTCACAATTCTGATATAAACTCGCAATTGCGTGATATAAAGTCCCAATTCTGAGATATAAACTCACAATTGCGTGATATAAAGTCACAATTCTGAGATATAAACTCGCAATTGCGTGATATAAAGTCACAATTCTGATATAAACTCGCAATTGCGTGATATAAAGTCCCAATTCTGAGATATAAACTCACAATTGCGTGATATAAAGTCACAATTCTGAGATATAAACTCGCAATTGCGTGATATAAAGTCACAATTCTGATATAAACTCGCAATTGCGTGATATAAAGTCACAATTCTGAGATATAAACTCACAATTGCGTGATATAAAGTCACAATTCTGAGATATAAACTCACAATTGCGTGATATAAAGTCACAATTCTGATATAAACTCGCAATTGCGTGATATAAATCAGAATTCTGATATAAACTCGCAATTGCGTGATATAAAGTCACAATTCTGAGATATAAAATCGCAATTGCGTGATATAAAGTCACAATTCTGATATAAACTTGCAATTGTGTGATATAAATCAGAATTCTGATATAAACTGGCAATTGCGTGATATAAAGTCACAATTCTGAGATATAAACTCACAATTGCGTGATATAAAGTCACAATTCTGATATACACTCGCAATTGCGTGATATAAAGTCACAATTCTAAGATATAAACTCGCAATTGCGTGATATAAAGTCACAATTCTGATATAAACTCGCAATTGTGTGATATAAAGTCACAATTCTGAGATATAAACTGGCAATTGCGTGATATAAAGTCACAATTCTGATATAAACTCGCAATTGTGTGATATAAAGTCACAATTCTGAGATATAAACTCACAATTGCGTGATATAAAGTCACAATTCTGATATAAACTCGCAATTGTGTGATATAAAGTCACAATTCTGAGATATAAACTGGCAATTGCGTGATATAAAGTCACAATTCTGATATAAACTCGCAATTGTGTGATATAAAGTCACAATTCTGAGATATAAACTGGCAATTGCGTGATATAAAGTCACAATTCTGATATAAACTCACAATTGCGTGATATAAAGTCACAATTCTGAGATATAAACTGGCAATTGCGTGATATAAAGTCACAATTCTGATATAAACTCGCAATTGTGTGATATAAAGTCACAATTCTGAGATATAAACTGGCAATTGCGTGATATAAAGTCACAATTCTGATATAAACTCACAATTGCGTGATATAAAGTCACAATTCTGATATAAACTGGCAATTGCGTGATATAAAGTCACAATTCTGAGATATAAACTCACAATTGCGTGATATAAAGTCACAATTCTGATATAAACTCACAATTGCGTGATATAAAGTCACAATTCTGATATAAACTCGCAATTGTGTGATATAAAGTCACAATTCTGATATAAACTCACAATTGTGTGATATAAAGTCACAATTCTGATATAAACTCGCAATTGCGTGATATAAAGTCACAATTCTGATATAAACTCACAATTGTGTGATATAAAGTCACAATTCTGATATAAACTCGCAATTGTGTGATATAAAGTCACAATTCTGAGATATAAACTCGCAATTGCGTGATATAAAGTCACAATTCTGATATAAACTCGTAATTGCGTGATATAAAGTCACAATTCTGATATAAACTCACAATTGTGTGATATAAAGTCACAATTCTGATATAAACTCGCAATTGTGTGATATAAAGTCACAATTCTGAGATATAAACTGGCAATTGCGTGATATAAAGTCACAATTCTGATATAAACTCACAATTGTGTGATATAAAGTCACAATTCTGAGATATAAACTCACAATTGCGTGATATAAAGTCACAATTCTGATATAAACTCACAATTGCGTGATATAAAGTCACAATTCTGATATAAACTCGCAATTGTGTGATATAAAGTCACAATTCTGATATAAACTCACAATTGCGTGATATAAAGTCACAATTCTGATATAAACTCACAATTGCGTGATATAAAGTCACAATTCTGATTATTATTCTAGTTATTTGAGGTTTTATTTTCCATAACTGATGTCTTGTGCTTGCTCACTGATAGAATAAGCCTTAAAATGTCATGCTATAGGGCCTATCATTGTGGTAACTGCTGTGAAGTTTATATGTCTTGGTGACTAAGTATTGCTTGTCTGGCTGCCATGTACACATAATGCCATTGAACCTCCCATTCACAACCAAAGTAGATAAGTACTCTGGCTATGCAGGATGTGTGTTACACAGTCAAGACATGCAAAGCTGATTTCAGAAATCTCACAGGAAATATTTTAGGATTAACAAATTCTGCTGTGATATTTAAAGGAGTACTTCACCCAAAAATGAAAACGCATATCATTCCAAACTTATGAACCTGTTTTTGTTTTTCTTGTACATAGAATTACAGTTCATGGTGAAGGCTTGTTCACACCAAGATGTTTATGTTTACGGGCATAGTGAGTGACTCATATGGACTACTTTTAATACTTTTATAGTGTTATTTTGTCCTTTTATCGTCTGGAAAAGAAGGCTGTTCTTTAACAATTTTCTTTTTCTTCCACAAAAAAAAAAATGCAAACAGAAATAAGAGCATATGGGTTTGGAACAACATGACGGCGAGTAAATAATGACACACTTTTAATTTTTAAGTGAAATATTCTTGTAGCACCATCCATGGTCATCAGTGGGCTTGACTTTCCAACCTCCTTTCCAGGTTTTCCAACGAAAACCGAGGCAGCAGAATTACAGTAAGTCTCTTCTTTTACAACTGATTTGAAGAGCTTGTTGGAAAGCACGGTCTGCTTAGTGGAAGACTAATATTTAGATAACATTAACAGCCAGATCTCTGTTTGAGCTTGTTTAGGAAGTGATTAGAGACTGGAGAGTAGCTGAGATGCACAAGCTGTGTTCGAAAAGCTGCACATGTGGTCCACATGTGTCTTTGTAAATGAGAGCTTCTATTGTTGTGTGCTCTTTGCATACAAATGGGCAGATGAGATTCAGCAGTGTGAACAAACACAAAGTAGATATCCCAGAAGATACTTGAGAGTGTTTAGAGCAAAATGGCCAAGACAAGCGAAAATAATATGGGGTTTAGACACTGAAAGAGTATCTACTGGCATGGCTAGGAATGTCTGGAATGTCTGCCATCTGCTTTCGTCCTTGTCTAAAGGTGAATTTATTGTGTGAGCTAGACAATGGTTTTATCATAGGTTTTCTATATCTTTGCAAGGTTGCTGGGAATCCCCTCCCTCCCAACTGTCTTCCAATATCTGCCTCGCTTAACTGCAGGTGAGTCAGCTTCCAGCTGCTCTGGACGTAGGTCAGGGAGTGTGCTGGAAATAGCAGTGAAAGGGAACATAGCAAGTCAGGTGGGGTAGATGTTGGTTATGAAACGTTAAGCCCGACCCTCTCACTATTTCACAGAAATGCTCTCATCTGGATACCATGCGCACTACTGACCACATGCCTTCAGTATTCCAAGTTTTTTTGTTAAAACCTCACATGTTTAGAGTGATATTCATTCTATTCAAATGATTTAAAAACATCTGGGGCTGATCTCATAAGTATTCATACTTAAACTTACATTTGAATATACAGAAATGTGTACAATACACACTACCATTCAAAACTTTGGGGTCAGAAATATTTAGGTTAAGGCTTTTGAAATAAGTCTCTTATGCTGCCCTTATTTGATCAAAAATACAATGAAAAATGTAATACTGTGAAATATAATTTAAAATAACTATTATTTTAATTAATAATATATTTTAAAATGTAATTTATTCCTGTGACGGCAAAACTGAATTTTCAACATCATTACTCTTGATGTCCAGTATGACACCAGAAATCATACAGCACAGTTAAAATCTTACAGAACTCTTATAATGTTAAATTAGGTACATTTGTTAAATAAATGTGATGGCACTGAACATATTTAACTAACCACATTGATGAAATAAAGTCATCCTATTGATTTCAATATTCTATGAACCTGAAAAGGAATCATAAACACGTCTCTAAACTAATTTGCACATAAAATGCTTACTTTTTGATGTTGATACACCGATCAGGCATAACATTATGACAGGTGAAGTGAATAACACTGATTATCTCTTCAGCACAGCACCTGTTAGTGGGTGGGATATATTAGGCAGCAAGTAAACATTTTGTCCTCAAAGTAGATGTGTTAGAAGCAGCAAAAATGGGAAAGTGTAAGCATTTTAGCGAGTTTGACAAGGACCAAATTGTGATGGCTAGACAACTGGGTCAGAGCATCTCCAAAACTGCAGCTCTTGTGGAGTGTTGAAGGTTAAAAGTGTCTTTCAAAAGTGGTCCAAGGGAGGAACAGTGGTGGACTGGCGACAGGGTCTTGGGCAGCTAAGGCTCATTGATGCACGTAGGAAGCGAAGACTGGCCGGTGTGGTCCAATCAAACAGACGAGCTACTGTAGCTCAAACTGCTCAAGAAGTTAATGCTGGTTCTGATAGAAAGGTGTCAGAATACACAGTGCAGCGCAGTTTGTTGCGTATGGGAATCAGACAGGGTGCCCATGCTGGACCTGTCCACCACCGAAAGCGCCAACAGTGGGCACGTGAGCATCAGAACTGGACCACGGAGCAATGGAAGAAGGTGGCCTGGTCTGATGAATCACGTTTTCTTTTACATCACGTGGATGGCCGTGGATGTATCTATCTATCTATCTGCCTATATATCTATCTGTCTGTCTGTTTGTCTATCTATCTATCTGTCTGTCTCTATCTATCCATCTGCCTATATATCTATCTGTCTGTCTGTTTGTCTATCTATCTATCTGTCTGTCTCTATCTATCCATCTGTCTATATATCTGTCTGTCTGTCTATCTATCTATTTATCTGTCTGTATATCTATCTATCAATCTATCTATCTATCTGTCTGTCTGTATATCTACCTATCTATCTATGGCGCCAAATACATATCCCTCATCTGCGTCCCATGTTCACTGATGTGTTTCTGTCTTTTAGGCTGTGATAATTAAATAATTGCCAAATATTTTGATTTCAGATATGGGAAAAGCAGTTAAGACCACATGTTTCAGGAGCGTTAAGATTAAGGTGGTGAGGAGGTGTATCGCTGGCCCTGCAAAGGTTTCTTACCTTAGTCAAGGTCTTCCCCAGCCCAACTCCAAACAGACCCACCCTTCCGACCCTTACATGTTTATTACATCTCAACAGGCTGAACCTGATGATGTGGTACCGGGCTGTAGTTCATGTTCTGAGACTGCATACAGTAAGGAAAAGAAGAGAGAGCTTCATGCTTGGGATGCAGTCAAGGATGACATGTTTAAGGTGTCGTTTGAATGTTCAGCACCAATCACTACCCAGTGTGTTGTCTGCCTAAAACATGCTGATTATAGGTGCATTGAGTGCAGCACCACTGCAGTGTTTTGTGAGGCTTGTCTGAAGAGGACTCACAGAAATTCACTCCATCTTTCTGATAAGTGGAAAGTAAGAACAATAGCATGCAGTCATACAAACAGCAAATTCACAGTAATTTCAACAGATTCATTAGATAGCAGATGAGGCATTAAGTGCATGACACTGCGAACAACGTAACATTTTACAGAGTTTAATGTAGCAGTTTTTCTAAATCAGTTTTAATCGTGTAATAGATTTGAACAAAAAATAAATAAAGTGCTACGAACAGGCTGTATTGGCCATGACTAGATTGCAAATCCGTCAAGACTGGTTCTGACTGGTGTTTAGAGTCCCCGCAGCAGCAGAATCAGCGAGCGTTCCTTCAGCGCAGCTGCAAGAGTTATGGCCTATTGTGAACAGATCAGGAGTAAATGTCTTCTGAAATTCTTTCGAGGCGGATTTAAAACCGATCACTCAAACAAATCAATTCCGAAGGTGGTCTGAAGTGTGAATGCATCTGGTTGTTTAAACCACATATTTACATTTTACTCCTGGCAAATTGTTAAAAATAAACGTGTGAGAGCTTGTTATAGGCTATATATGACACAGTCCGATATGACGGCGCTACTGCAACACGCATCACCGCAAATTAGTTGCCAGTGAAACTGAAAGTAGCCTAAGTCTCAGATGCTCAAAAACACAATCATCTTCATTAAAATGAATGAGACTAAATGCTCTTACCAGTGCTTAAGTCGCTCTTTCTCCTATTTCGGCCTTTGATCTTGAAATTAGCTGATGATAAATAAAATGCAGCTTGAATCTTTTGCTTTCGTTTACGTGAACTTTGCATAGCCTATAGTGCGGGAATTGAAGATCGGATTTATATTTATTTTGCGGAGAGGTGTAAGGTAAGACAACCTGCATGTTTTTTTTTTTTTATTATTTTGTTTATTAGTTTAGATTGTATAGCCCGTTTTGTTTGCGAGTGCCGTTGCGAGCAGCATCAGCCTGCCTCAGCTTGAAAAAATGCCTTTTCACTGTGGTGGTGATAGTAGACATTTAAAGTAACATTGTAATATGCTTGAAGTGTTTTATATCTATGGATTTTATTATAGGCAAGACAAGTCAAGTGTTGATTTGAGAGGCTAAATTGATCAAACATGTGGTTAACTCACTGTCGGCCGCTGGCCGCTTGGTCGTTACTTTAACAAACAAAAATTGCTCCAAACATTTTTTCTAAATTAACTTAATAAAGAAACAAACTACTTTAAGATTAAAAACAAAGCTGAACTATTTTTATGGCTGCAACAGTGTGTAATAGGGAGGGAGAAAAAAACAAAAAACAAAACAAGGGCTCGGACTCAGGACACTGGAGTATTTACCTGTCATGTTATCATAAGAGTCCTATTCATTTTAAATATTGTGGTTATCGCCAATACCTGTATATTGTCACACCCTAAATTAACACAATGTCGATATTTCGTGCTTTGAATATCACGATTATCGCCAATACCGGTATATTGCGACACCCCTAGTTGGAAATATACAAGGAAAGTACCAAAGGAAAGTATAAAAATTACATGGAACCATGCAGGGAGATCAAAAGGCTACTGTTCACCCAAACCCATTGAACTTGGACTTACATCACTTCTTGTGTTTTTTATGGTAATTTCTCATCAAAATACTTTAACCACTGACCCCTAACTGTGAGCATTTATCTGTACCGTTTAACTATTTCCTTTTTGAGTTAGTGGAGTCCACCAGAATTAAGTCAAGCTTGAAGGACCACCAGCTCTAACTTGGCAGAGAAACTCACAGGTGCCCTGGTACATCACACAGGCGAATGTTTCCAATCAGTGGTTGGATAACCTGCCTTGTCAGAAAGAACCATGTAAATATATTAGTCATCATCATCACCATCACTGCCAGTGTGGACAAGTCGGCTTTGAGGTTTCAGTAGTTTTAATGAGCGATTGAAGCCATTTCTTCTGGCATGTTTGCTTTAATGTTTAAATGTTTTTAGTGCTTCAGGAAGTATAGTAAGTCACGTTGCATCCCTTTTGCAAAAAACTGGGATACTGATACCAGCTGCCAACATATAGTTGAAGTTGTTGTGGTAAAATTTTGCAGGAAGATCTTTATGCTTTGTTGTGAGGTCTGTGTGTGCAATGTCTTGCTCTGTGTAATATGCAAATTCTGCATGTAGCAGCAAGCGGACAAACATTATGAGAGCAGTTTACATATTTTTTATTTGAGTAGTATTCTAAAAGTTATTTAGTTGTCCAAACAAGATGTACAGATGTAGGGTTGATGACTCTAGTATGAATGTGGTGTGCCACAAGCTATTTTCATGACCATGTTCACAGGCTTAATGATTAATTTTACTACCGCATGCCAGGAGTACTCTACCCCGTAGGGCTTATCACAGAACATGTGATGACAGCACCCTCAAGGCATCTCTGATATACATTTTTTGTAATATTAAGGCAGAACAGATGTAAAAAGCGGCCTTTTAGTGATTTATTGACAGTGTCTGCCATTTAAAGAGATTCAGTGCTGGAGAGGCCAGAGCATGTTTCTATGCCATTGATCATCGCCTTGGGTTGATATAGAGAACTAAATGTTCTGTGTAAAAAACTAAAAAGGAGTGAGAGACATTTTGACATTGATTTGTTGGGTTATGTTAAGAGTTGTTTCCTAAGGCCTGAATTTGAGTCGACATAAAGGGTCAAAGTACTCTATAGCAGCTTGGAGCCCTCATTATCATCAATAAGTATGACAAGACATGGTGTTGGCAGGTTCTCTTTCCACTTGAACACATGATTGCACACTGACTAATGGTCTTCCTGGCAAACATCTCACTTGTTAATTCTCATATCTATGAGTAACTACAGATGGGAAAAGTCGTCTTGGTTACTGTAACAACGTTAGTATGTTCCGGGAAGAAGGAGGCGGGAAACCGGCGAACATTTAAAACTTTAATCAAATAAATAAACAAAATGAAAGTCGCCGCGGCAGCCCCTCACGGACGACTGCCGCGCACACACACAAAATAAAACGTAAACAAAAACACAACATAAGTCCAGGCCTGGTCCTCTCTCGTCTTGCACTGTCGTCGCTCCTCCTTTTATGCTCCCGTCACTCCTCCGTGAGACGAGACCGGTGTGGCGCGCAGCTGGAGCTCATTATCGCTCGTCACCGGCCCGTTCTCACGGTCCCTCACCTCACCGCTCGCCACAGTTACGTATGTAACCCTCGTTCCCTGAAGGAGGGAACGGAGACGTACGTCGGAACTGACCGACGAATTGGGATCTGTTTTCAGAGACCAATCTACTTCGAGTGATTAAAAACGAGCCAATGGACATTGGCATGCGGTTCACGCATTCCACGCACCGCCCCGCAGCGCAGGTATAAATACGGAAGTGGAATACCGCATCATTGCTTTTCAACTGAGGAGCCGAGACAAGCGACTCGGGCCTTCAGCTGAAGCACAGCACCTGGCGACGGGACGTATGTCTCCATTCCCTCCTTCAGGGAACAAGAGTTACATACGTAACCGAGACGTTCCCTTTCAGTCGGTCACATTCGACGTACGTCAGAACTGACCAACGAATTGGGATCCCTACCAACACGCCAGGGATGCTGGCCCTTCAAGCTCCCTGCCTAAGCTCACTAGACCAATCCTATGTTGGAGTGAGAGTCAGGGCTCCCAGCAGGGAAGGTCAGTCACTGCTGTTCCTGCAAGACCCACTCAGCGTGACTATTGGATAACGCTGGGAAAGCGTGCCCATCTCAGGGAGATGGTACGCTGCGGAGCCACGTCCTTCAATGGGAGGAGAGGTGGCGAAATACACATAAGGACTAACCTATCAGGGTAGTGCTACATATGGCTCTGGGGTGGATCCAGCCTGGTCCCAGGGGGGAAAGAACACAGCCAGAGACGACAGAGGATGCGGGAAGATACGGGCTCTACACGGAGGCTATAGAATCTAGCGAACGTGTTAGGTGTCACCCAGCCCGCAGCTCTACATATATCTGTCAGCGAGGCTCCTTGAGTCAGCGCCCAGGAGGAAGCTACACTCCTTGTGGAGTGTGCTAGCAACCCGAACAGGCAAGGCACATCTTGGGACTGGTAAGCCAAGATGATAGCATCCACTATCCAGTGGGCTAACCTCTGCTTGGAGACAGCCTTTCCCTTCTGCTGGCCTCCGTAACAGACGAAGAGCTGCTCTGAGGTTTTAAAGCTTTGAGTCCGGTCAACGTAAGTGCGAAGAGCGCAGACAGGACACAACAAAGCCAAGGCTGGGTCTGCCTCCTCCGAGGGCAGCGCTTGCAGTTTCACCACCTGGTCCCGGAAGGGAGTGGTGGGAACCTTGGGCACGTATCCAGGCCGGGGTCTCAGGACAATGTGAGAGTTGGCCGGCCCGGATTCTAGGCACGATTCATTGACCGAAAGTGCATGCAGGTCCCCCACCCTCTTGATTGAGGCCAATGCAGTCAGGAGCACTGTCTTCATGGACAGGATGTTTAGCTCTACAGACTGCAAAGGCTCAAAGGGAGGACCCTGAAGTGCTCTGAGCACCAGGGCTAAGTCCCAAGAGGGTAACGAGGTTGAACGAGGATTTAGTCTCCTCGCACCTCTGAGGAACCTGACGATTAGGTTGTGCTTCCCTAAGGACTTACTTGCGACTGCATCGTGATACGCCGCTATTGCTGCGACGTACACTTTGAGGGTGGAGGGAGACAGCTTTCGCTCCAGCCTATCTTGCAGTAAAGAAAGCACAACATTAATCGAACACCTTCGGGGGTCTTCCCGGCGGGAAGAACACCACTCAACGAACAGGTTCCACTTCAGTGCATAGAGGCGCCTCATAGAGGAGGCTCTAGCAGAAGTGATGGTGTCTACCACTGCTTGTGGCAGGCCACCTAGAACCTCCGCGTCCCGTCCAGGGACCAGACATGGAGTTTCCAGAGGTCTGGACGCGGGTGCCATAGAGTGCCCCGCCCCTGAGAAAGCAGGTCCTTCCTCAGGGGGATCGGCCAGGGAGGGGCTGTCGCGAGGAGTATGAGTTCAGAGAACCAGGTCCGGTTGGGCCAGTAGGGCGCAACTAGCAAAACCTGCTCCTTGACCTCCCTGACCTTGCACAGTGTCTGTGTGAGAAGGCTTATTTGCGTAGGTCCCGGGGCCAGCTGTGCGCCAGTGCATCCGCTTTCAGGGAATAGTACAACTGGTAATGGGTCAAGTCCGGAGAGGTGAACGGGTCTACCTGCGCGGATCTGAAGAGGTCCCATATCAGCTGGACGCTCCGGGGGTGGAGTCGTCACTCTCCCGGAGGTGTCGGCTGACGAGAGAGCTTGTTGGCAGTCTGGTTCAGCGCACCTGTGATGTGTGATGCTTCTGACTCCACAGGAGGAAATGGCGGGCGAGCTGGAGCATGCAACGGGAGTGTAGACCACCCTGGCGGTTGATGTATGCAATGGCCGCAGTGCTGTCCGTACGGACCAGTACGTGCTTGCGCTGTAGCGGTTTTTTTGAGGATGCCCAGGGCGAGATGTACTGCCAATAACTCTAGGCAACTGATATGCCAACGCAGTTGGGGCCCCATCCACAGACCCGAAACTGCGTGCCCGCTGTACGTGGCCCCCCAGCCCGTGGATGAGGCATCCGTGAAGACCACAGCATGCCTGGACACCTGTTCTAAGGGCACTCCCGCCCGTAGAAATGAAGGGTCCGCCCACAGGTTGAAGGTTTGGTGACAGTAAGGAGTAACTGAGACCCGGTACTTGCCGCTCTGCCACGCCCATCTCGGGACTCGGTCGTGAAGCCAACATTGAGCGGTCTCATATGAAGCAATCTGAGCGGCGTTACCGTGGCTGCAGATGCCATATGCCCCAGGAGCCTCAGAAGAAATTTCAGTGGGACTGCTGTCCTACCTTTGAACATATTCAAGCAGTTCAACACTGACCGGACTCGCTCCTCTGTGAGGCGCACAGTCCGGTTGACCGAATCCAGCTCCATACCGAGATAAGAGATCCTCTGTGCGGGACAGAGTTTGCTCTTCTCTCGATTGACCCAGGCTGAGGTGACGGAGCACCATGTCCCTGTGTTTGCACAACTGATCCCGGGACTGAGCCAGTATGAGCCAGTTGTCGAGATAGTTGAGGATGCGAACACCGCGTTCTCTAAGCGGAACAATGGCTGCCTCTGCGACTTTCGTGAAGCCGTGAGGCGACAGGGACAGCCCGGAGGGCTTCCGGACGATCGCTGCGAACCAATCTTGGCGACGGATGCTTTCGAAAGTGCGTTTCTGCATTAACATTTTGAATGGGAGCTTGTGCAGGGCCCGATTCAGAATGTGAGGTCCAAGATTGGCCTTAACCCACCACCTTTCGCCTCAGCCACCCAGGAAAGCATGGCTGTCAACTCTGAATCTGATTCAGCATGATCACACACTATTGTAGTGTGAAACTCAGCATTATCATTTCCAGCGCATAACAGCCCTCTCTCCAATGCAGCAATTGACATCTGTCCTCTGCCAGAGCCCCAAATGAAACGCTGGCCCATTTTTTTTTTTTTAGGACTAGCAATCCCATCTGTAAGCTACCAGCAGGCATGTGAGACAGTGAGCGTGGCCGTCAGACCCACACAGCGCGCTGAACACTCAAGCCCCTATGAAAAAGGCAAGAAGAACAACACGCCGACGTGGCCATGTTCTCATGAGAGAACATGAACCACCCACGAACAAAGTCTCAGCACGCTCGTAATGCGATAGAGGAGTGGGGGTCCAAGGAGATGTACCCGGCGGGAAGCCCCACTGTAATCCTCAGGTCACCAAGGCTTATTAGCCGAAGTAGCCCTTTTCTGGTGCACCAGAAAATAAACTAGATCGGGGAATAGGCGATGGGACTCAACCCCGTTTGAGGTTTCATAGTCATGACCGCACATCTACAGCGCAGAGTGACGCACTGGGTTGCCGTGACAACCCCCGCCGTCAGCAGGCGCTCAACAGCACAAGGCGCGCTGAACGCTCAAGCCCTTACGAGAAAGGTGAGACGAACAATGCGCCGACGTGATCACGTTCTCACCCACAACATGAATCACCCACAAACGCAATCTCACATGTTTATATGCGAGAGAGATTGTGGTCGTCAAATGAGGACAGGAAACAACCGCATCCAGAAACACACGGTTTGAATGACATCTTGAAAAAGATGCAGGGTCAAACCGTGTTCCTCTTTCAGAAGGAAATGCTCTTTTATAAGTGCTGAAGCACTCAGGGAGATGGCCGTGGCTCACAGCAGTCCGATTGCAAGCCTGCGTGTGAGCACTCAAAGAACGGAAATGCCCAGCCAACCAACACAGGAACAAATGTATGTTGCAGCGGCCACTCGCTGACTCTCACCGTCACACCAGCACCCAGGAAAATAAATCAGTATAAAGCTATTTGTTTTATGAAGAAGTGACTAGATAAAGCGGATAACTTAAACCAGAGAAGTGACAGAGGCACATGGCCAGACAGAGCAGGTCAGATTACATCTGTCTGCACCCACTGTTTTCTTAAACTTCGTCTGCCATTAGGATTGAGGCCGTTTCAGAGAATTTTTTTTTGTTTTTATGTGTTTAGTCTCTGCCTTTATTCCTTCATTCACTACTGGGATTGTTAAAGACATCAGTAAAATCATGATGGAGGAAGACTGTGGCTTGGGATAAACAGATTATTATTAGAGACCCTAAAAGACCCAATAGGGCTCAAAAGAGCAATAGTTTGCCTTCTACACAAAACAAATGATGTAGCCTCTCAGCAGCACACCACAGTGCAGCAGTGGTTCAGATAGAAGGCTTGGCTAATGAGATATGTTAAACCTTGCATGTCTTCAGTGAAAGTGCCATTGAGAACCGCAGAT
The DNA here is from genome assembly GCA_039654625.1 of Rhinogobio ventralis. Taxonomy (NCBI): domain Eukaryota; kingdom Metazoa; phylum Chordata; class Actinopteri; order Cypriniformes; family Gobionidae; genus Rhinogobio; species Rhinogobio ventralis. The sequence continues at coordinate 22,837,834 of CM077210.1, forward strand.
TATAGCAAACATTTAGGCAGAAACAGATTTATTTCCACCAAATATAAATGTTTTCATTCAGCTTCCTATAGTTTGGTGTGGCTTAAACAGCCCACATTAAGCAGAGTAATCAGAAGCACCATTTTGCTCTTGGAGTTCAATCGTGAATGTTTCTCTGATGTGCTCACAATACTCTTGGATACAGTTGCTAGAAAACAGTTTTCAAGTTCAAAAATGGGAGCTGCTGGACATAATAATAATAATCTTATCATCCAGCTTGTGGGTACACACTAAAAAACACCAAAAAACAAAGGCTGGGTAAATATAGGACTGAACACAGTTGGGTTAATTTTACCCAGCAATTTGGGCTGTTTATTTAACCCAGCATAATGGGTTGATTTAACCCAGCATAATGGATTGATCCATTTTTACTATAATACTAGCTTTTTTTACATACATTAATTAATGTTTACAGATGAACTTAAATCCTCTAAACTTTTTTAAAACACTCCACACAACCACTGGTTTGCATGATAATTTTTTACAGTATAGCATATTTTATATAGTTTTATACATATTGCCTACATTTTAAGCTCGTTTAACAAATATTAGAAGTAAAAATGAAACAAAGAAGTAATTCACGTAATTCAAGTGTTATTGACTAGTCTGTTACCTGTTTTCACCGTAACAGCACTGGATCTCGTGCCGGAGCTTGCATCATGTTCAGCAGGAGAACTTCTAACTTCAAACCGCAGCCCTTTGTTTCACTCGTAGCCAAAATATGCTGTGACTGGCTCCATAACCTGTCCATAAACGAACAGCTCTGAGGACATATTTTAACAAGTATTTATATTCTGTATCTTTTTGAAATCACAAAATTTTATGCAAAAAGACAGACGCAACACTCGTGTAGGTGACTGGCATCACACCCCTGTATGTTGCTTTGCATAAAATTAAACGATATACAGAACAATTACAAATTTATAGATAAAATAAAATGTACACAAACCTGTATTTTACCGAAAACATGCACCAATTTGAGAGAGCTGAGAACTGCTCTCCTCTGAAGAGGTCGCAAACAGCCTGCGATAAATAACTCAACCCATGTCTGACCCAGGAGCTCGGTGACAAAAAACTACTCAAACACTGAAAAAATAGTTTCCAGCCAACATTTTATGAAGCCTTTTTTTATTTTATTTTTTTATAAATAACAACATTAAAGGCATCATTAATGTTGTTGGCTTCTTTTTGCAAGCAACTTATTGTACTACAGTTCTCTTAGAGGGCCAGTTGTTCAACATTGGGTTAATCACTAATTTACTGAAGAGTGCAATGGTGATAAGGGTCCTGATAACTCTCAATAACTCTTCATTACACTGACCAAAAGCACATTTGAGGGAAGCACATGGGATTGCATAATAGAGACACAGATCTGCACTGCAGAGCCATGCATTCCAGCCAAAACATCTTACCCTAACCCTAGTCTCTGTCAGCAAAGATCAGTCCATCTGGAAATTTCCCTTTTGATCAATTTAATACATTCTTGCTGAATAAAAGTATTATTATTATAATTTTTTTATTAACTTGGGACAGTGTTTTGCCATTCATACCTGAATTAGTTTTCTACCCTGTAGTCGCTGACTCGTTACGTTTACCGTAAATCTGTCTTCTGTGGTCCTCTGATTGGCAGTTGTCTGTAAAGCAACAATGCTCAAGTCATTAGTCAGCATTTTGCATACCATTAACATCAAAGCGATGGAAAACAAGTGTGCACCCTCATTAGCAGCGCTGATACAGTCAAAGTTTGTTCATGGAATGTTCCAAATAACAGGAAGCCAGGAGAAATTAGAGTCTGATAGTATTTTTTTCCATGATACACGTCTGACACAAGAAGGTCAAACGGGTGCTCAAAGAAAGGAATGCTATGCTAAAAACGCTAATCGGATGAGAGAGGGGATATGAGGTTGATTGCAAGTTATTCAGAATTTCCTGTCCGAGGTCTGTTTCCCTTTACAGATCTCTAAAATCCATATTTACACAGGAAGTGACTTTTTTCTGTGGTCCCGCAATGGAGCAACGAGGGGTCTCAGGAAAACAAGGCTGTGCTGACAGACAAGCTGTTGGAGGGTCTATTACGGTGTTGTTCGGTAGGCAGTGAGAAAACTCCAGCTGTGCTCTGCTAAGCGCCGGCTCGTGGACGTGGTTCTCCATTGGCCTCTTGGCCCAGGACAGAGTCGAAATGAAAACAAAGAGGGTTAGACAGGAAGGAGCAGGAGCATGTGAGTGTTTACTGCTTGTGCTCTCTCACCTTTTAGTCTGGCAGTCTGGAATGTTCCACTTTTACTCAACCACGTTGAAAGGAAATAAGATTTGGGAGTGTGGGTGTGTTAGTGCTCGAGGCTAAGGATTGGCCTCGGCCTAATGCACACGATGAAACTTTGTCTGTGTCATGGGTGCAATTCTTGAGATTTCAGGCTTATAAAAAAATGGATGTTCAAGACTGCCGTAATCAGAGATGCCCAAGAGTGTCTATCATTCATAAAACATCTGGCGAACTAAAAGAGCTACACGCAACCACCTGCTACGGCTTTACTCGTGAAGCACAAACACAGCCACTCTAAAATTAGATGTTTAACATGTGCTCGTATTCCTCTTTCTGTGCTACTGTTTCATAAGTATACTGTTGGAATGGTATTGACAACTGTATAAGACCTTGTGTATCTGCTTGTTAAGTCTGATGCCTCCGTTTCAGGTCCAAAAGCTCTTTCAGATGGCAAATGCAAACAAAAAACAGTGCTGACACTCATGGTGTACTGTATTACTGCAGATAAATCATAATCCTAAATGTATTTATATAAATTGATATTTCATATTTCATAAATCATAATTTATTTCTATAATGAATTCTCAAATGGCCAGACAGTGATTGATCTTTTATGAATCATTAAAATATTGTTGTCTGGGATGCTGTGAGTGTGGAGAATTGTGTGTTTTTAAAAGCTTAGCTTAAATTTTTGAAATGAATAAATAATGCTCATCAATGACTGTTAAGATATTATTCTCAATTGAAAGGAGTAGAGGCTTGGACCCGGAAACAAGTGGATAGTGAGAGAAAAAAAAAAATTAAATGGTTACATGAGTGGTCAAGGCTTTTCAAATGAGGCCAAAAGGATATCGTAAGAGATTTTCACTAAAAAATAAAATACTGTCATCATTTATTCATCCTTGTGTCGCTCCAAACCATTATTTTTTTTCTTTCAAGCTTCAGAAAGTACTATAAAGGCCCCAATATACTCATGGCAGTCCGTGTACCTTTGCACTGCAAATTAACCATGATTTTACTACAAATAAAACCATAAACCTGGTTAATATAGTTAAACCGTAGTAACCACAACCATGGTTTTGCTACACTAAATATATTTGTAGTAAAACTGGCTATACAAATGGTAAATAATCTGCAAAAAAACATGGTTAGGCTACACTTTTACTATTGTAAAACTATAGCCTACATGGTTAATTTTTCTGTTCTGGACAGTGTGGAGCAAATGCATTTAGGCTACATTGATGTGAAGTGCAGACTAGTATCGATTCAAGTGTATGTAACACTGAACAATAAAGCCAGAGATGAAGTTTATTTTTTATATCTATCTATACCAGAAATTAAATTGCCCCCTTAAATTGATTTTCAGGGTGTATTATTTCCTGTTTTTTTTCTAACCTTATTATGTCTATATGTCATCCTTATTGTTAAGTTCTTACATTTAGTCAAATTAGAATTATATGACACTACAGTACCAATTAAAGCAGTAGGCTATCAACCCGTCTTTGCACTGAGGTGGCAAAGAAGCTGCATCTAAAATCGCTTTTAGATGTAGTATAGGCCTATTTACAGAATTAAATGCTGATCAGAGGGCAGTAAATGCATTTACACAGCAATTGCATAATACGATTAATGTCTTAAACATAACATTTTGAATGCAGAAATATGAAATGAATGACAAAATGAAGCGATACTTCTTTGGAAGTTTAGCTGACAGAGAAAATAAAACACACCGTTTTGAGTGACATAAATTAATACTCAATATCAAAACTCAACGTATTGCCTAAAACAAAAGTTACAACTTCAGTGCATTTATACTTCAATGTAATTTGCTCCGCGCTGTGCGTCATACATCTTTGCCACACAGATTTTGAGAGTCGGTCAGCTAAATAAAACAGGCATTGTGCCAAATAAGTAGACTAATGGGCAATGTGGAAGCAGATGTGAGGTACATTCATATTTTCAAAATAAACGCCTATAATAGTGTATTTCTCTGGCACGCGTAGTTATTCGTAGTGAACATATGTCTACACAGAAGAAAGCCCTGTCTGCTCTGCCCTGTTACAGTTCGTGTCAAGCCATTAGTTAGTCTGGTTGTTTGATAAGAAAGAGTTGAAATGTAGTTGCAATAAACGCTTTAATAATCCATACAACTGTACGGTTTGAATCAGTGGAAAGGGGCATTTATTTCCCGCCCATGTAGAGATCGAATATTCAAGCTGTTTATTCATTATGGTTTTGTGTTTCTATTTGGCGAATTAGAACAATTTTATGTTCATGGGAAGGTACGAAAATGTGCTAAATGTTTTTTTTGTTTTTCCATTTTGACAAAAACGAGAAGAAAAATTATCAGAAGGTACACAGATCCACGGCAAAGTTTTTTTTTTTCTTCGTTTAGGGGTAAAACAAAGTTCGAAATGCGTGACCAGCGATATACTTCACTGTCGTCGCTCCTCCTTTTATGCGTCCGAGCTCCTCCGTGAGACACGAGACCCGTTCTCACGGTCCCTCAGCCTCGCTGCTTGCCACAACTGCTATTGAACATTTGATGCCACCCACACTGCTGAGAGTGACGCTTAGATGAATATATAAATATGTGCTGCATGCTCTCCTCTCAATAACAAAATAAACGCATAACAAAATTGAGAAAACAGCAAGCATTTTTAATAAAGCATAAGAAAAGCATCTGATCATAGCGTTTGCATTAGCTCTGCAATTCGGCACATTAGTAAAGTACCAAATTGCAGAGCTTGTGCAAACATATCCATGTCACGTTCATTTATATAGCAGTTTATACAATAGATTGCTTAAAATCAAGCAGCTTTACCATATCAAACATGAAAAACACTGTCAGTGTCTCGTTTCATCAGAAGTACAACTTCATGAGCTTTCAAAGCAGCTCTCCAGTGTGTTCATGTTTTTACTCATGGACGTCTGATCTCCATGGGCTGAACAGATGAAATTAACTGGAAAAGATTTCAGCGTAAAAGAAGACAGAGCATCCGCGCACACCTACCTATTATGTAATCACCAGGGACCAATGGTATTACAAAGGTGTTTACCAGCCGTAGCAAACTTTTCCGGCAAGTTCACTTTGGCAGGCTGTTTCGAACTCCCAACAGTGCTCCAGACTAACTTTTTGCCTTGGTTGCACTGGTGCGCCTAACTTTTTTTAGGTGCACCAGCACAAAATTTAGGTGCACCCAAAATTTCCTCTGCCTGCTATATATATCACGCTTTGATGATTGTCATAATTATGTGGTAACGTTACTGATAGGCTATTGTAGGCTACAATAGCCTATAGTTTTTTATATTTCATAATAAAATTGTGCCAGCTGGAACAAATGCTATAATGAAATTATGAATTATTACGGGTAGATCACCGCAGGATTAAAAGTGGTCGAAAGTACAACAAATTAACAATGATACTAACATCAGCGTTTCAGGTAGGACAGTAGATATATCAGCAAATATCGTTCTCAAAGAGATTATTTTTGGAATATAATATAACAATGCATAATCACAGTGACGCAGACTGGGTTAAGCATTTACTGTATCTGAGGGAAATGTTGCAGCGCGATCTGCCAGTCTCTTCAAAGGAAGATTACAAACGGCGAACGCCAAATGATTACACACAACGATTTTGTTTTGGTGGTTTGCTTGACGATGTGAGTACAGGACTCTTTTACTTTAATGGTAACGTTAGACATTTTTTAAAATTTGCCTAAAACATATGGAGCTATTCCTAGATGTTTTGATTCTTGCGCCGCCTGAGCTGACACTGACAGGCGGTTGTCATGACAATGACGTAGTTTAGGGCAGCACAAGTTCAAGTTCATTCTCTCTCACACACACACACACACACAAACACTCTCACACACATGCGCTCACACACACACCTTCAGTGAAATGGACTCACAAACCTTTTCAGCATCGCGTTTATTTTTCTGATGCTGATTGGCGTAACTGATTCTCTGGTGCTGCTCAGGTCGCAATTTCAATCACACAGCACGGAGCAGTGTATGCCTACAGGTATATCTGGACCACAGCCAATCAGAGGCAAAGACCCGCCCCATCTCTGTCTCTGATTGGTTTAGACCACGACATGATCCAACCATGAGTGTGAGTTCCGTCAAAGGAGAACAAACGCTTTGTTCGTGGAGAGGCAGCTGAGCGGATACGAGGACGTTAGGTGCACTGGTGCGATCTAGGAAAAATTTTAGTCGCACCCTTACAAATTTTGGTCGCATGTGCGCATGTCTCTCTTGACCTCCAGCTTCTTGGAGGAAAGATGTGGTCTACAGTCAATGAGTGGCGTTCCACAAACTAACCCTTTCCAAGTCATGTGGAAGATCTCAGGCTATTTCTCGTGGAGAGCTCAGAGCCTCTGCAAAGATCTGACGTAAGAAATTATGTCACAGATCAGGAAGCATGTGAGATGATGTGCAAAAGAAGCCCCATTGAGAACTGAGAGCATCTCACATCAGCTGTACCCAGTACCACTTTAGCGGAGTTATTCACAACTCATTTGGCATCTATGGAATGATCATCTGTAGCTATTTGGTACACTCAAATTAGTTTTAAAGATTTACACATTTCATTTATATGACAAATTTTCAATAAATAAAATTTTACGGTCTCTTGAATATGTGTACTTTAGGGGTGTCGCAATATACTGTTATGGACGATGAACGTGACATTAAAAAAATATCAATATCATGTTAATACTACACATATATCATAATACAGTATATAATAAATTAATGCTTTTGTACAGTTATGGTTACAAGTTCTCTCTCTGCTTACTCGCATTTGGAGTGTGATTCATTGACTAAAAAAAGAGAAAAGAAAACACAATGGAAACTAAAGATTAAAAGTTTAGTTCACCCATAAATGAAAATTCTGTCATCATTTACACACGCTCATGTTGTTTCAAACCAATAAGACTTTCGTTCATCTTCGGAACACAAATGAAGATATATTTAATGAAATCTGAGAGATTGTGAAAATTCTGAAGATGGCTGCATGCCTGTTTCTCTGGCGCATAAGGTGTATAAACATTCTTCAACCCACACATCAGTTGTGTACAAAAATGAGAGCTTACAAAAGCAACAGAAAACAAGCTGTTCTCCATAAAATGTGCAACACACAGATAAACGTTGGGTTTATTGTGTTCAGGAACAGTGTTTAAAATCAATTTTAACTCATCAGCCTTAGGAAGGTCAAACAAATTCGTTTTTGGAAACATTGTGGAAAAAACAGCGTCTCTTTGCCATAGCTCTCATAGTCTCTTTGCTCTTTGATAACACTGTATTCTCTAATACAGCTCAACTAGGCCTCTTCCCTTTTTTGCATATTCCGTGGGTGGGGATTATTATTTAAATGAGTCGTAAATTGTAGTTCTTTTAAAGTGGATTCTGTTAAATAAAATATCACCCTTTAGAGTGGACTTTGAGCTTTGTAACCTTCAGATCTTAAGCAGATCTTTTTATGCTCAAACAGCAACATTAAATCTCCATACTGTAGTTTCCAGACTGTTGTAGGAAAGGTATTTTGCACATTTATAAAAGGTTTGCACGTTTTTTTTAAAACAGAAACAGGGATGTAGAAAACGTACAATAAATAAAAATTATAATTCATAGCATACAGTATATTTAGTCTATCAACCTCAGCTTTCCACCTTCAGACAAAGAACAATGAGGCTATGAGAGCAATTGAAGCCCTCAGACTCTGTGAGGATGTGAGGACAGGTGTAACCCAAGCCTTTGTGAGTGAGGTGTTGAGTGGGTATAAGGTGCAGCCTCTGACATTGAGTCCTGGGAAAGTTTAGGTGACCCATAAGTAGGTGCCATTGGGTGGCTTTGTGGCTCTGTTCTCAGAATGGAGGTGGATGAAAATGGTCTGATACTAAGCTCTCAACACATCAGTAAGATCCTGTGACCCTCTCCTCTCCACTACTCTCAGACGAAGTGCTTCTCTGCAGAGATGAGCCTTTGAAATATTGAGGTGGATTAGAGCGGCCTTCAGTACCTCGCTGTGCTGGCTGAGTTGCTTTGTTTTAGTCTATTCAAGGATAAGGATCAAGATCAAATATGTTTTAGTGCATGTTAAAAAGTATTCCCTTTTTTTGGTTTCTAAATGTATGAGGATTCATTTAATGAATGCCTTCTTAGGATGTTGTATACATGTCCTGCTCTCTTAAGCGGCGGTCACACTAGACTTTGAGCATGCAAAATATTTTAAACACTGCATCGGTTGTGATGTGACTGTCACACTGTTCAGCATCTTGTATAAAAACATAATTTAGCATATAACAAATAATAATCAATCTAAAATGTAAAAAATATACAATCTACTACACTTTCCTGCAACACTGCAAACCAGCAGCTTTAAAGGGTTAGTTCACCCAAAAATGAAAATTCTGTCATTAATTGCTCACCCTCATGTCGTTCCAAACTCGTAAGACCTTTGTTCATCTTCGGAACACAAATTAAGACATTTCTGATGAAATCCAAGAGCTCTCTGACCCCTCCATAGACAGCAATATAATTAACACTTTCAAGGCCCAGAAAGGCAGCAAAAACATCGTGAAAATAGTCCATGTGACTCCAGTGGTTCAACCTTAATTTTATGAAGCGTCGAGAATACTTGTGTCAGTCTTCTAAGCTGTTGACATAGTAAATACAGTCCAGCGCTTCGGAGTTACATCAGAGCTACACCAGAACGCCGGCTTACCATTGGCCAAAGCTGTTCACGTGAACGCATGCGTGTGACGCTGACACAGGAGTTGGCCAACATAAACTGCGTAGAAGACTGACACAGACGAGAAGAAATTGGGGTTTTTTTTGCACACAAAAAGTATTCTCGCCGCTTCATAAAATTAAGGTTGAACCACTGTTCATTTTATCTATGTATTTCCTACCTTTCTGGGCCTTGAAAGTGTTAATTAAATTGCTGTCTATGGAGGGGTCAGAGAGCTCTCGGATTTCATCAAAAATATCTTAATTTGTGTTCCAAAGGTGAACGTAGGTCTTACGGGTTTGGAATGACATGACGGTGAGCAATTAATGACAGAAATTTCATTTTTAGGTGTAAAACACTTTAAAGTTTGTGTTCTTGAGTTCATACCATGACATATCAGCCTTCTATTGGTTGCATGTCTTCACGTGATAAGAATTCACACGTCAGAGTTCATAAATCTTGTACTTTGTAATGCATTGAAATGTGAAACTTCTTTGCATGAGCTTGCGTTTCCGGTCTCCAGTATTCGCTTGCGTATAAATAGAAATCCGTGACCGCCTCTTTTAATTGATAATTAAATGTAAAAAGTACTACTATTTACTATTTAGCTGCCATTTACAGTACTGTGCAAAAGTCTTAGGCTCGCTAGTATTTTTACACACAAAAAGTGGGTTTAAGCCAGTTATTTATATATTTTGCTGTAGTGTGTCAGTAGGAAATATCAGTTTACATTTATAAATTAATTGCCATTAACTTTAATAATCCAGTGAGATTTTTGTATGCATAAAGAGTCTGACAATAGTCTCTATGCTCCACATGGAGATCTGATCTCATCTTCATTGAGTCTGTCTGTGATTACATGAAGAAACATAAAAAACTGAGATGGACTAAATCCAGAAGAACTGACACTTGAAGAAACCTTCCTGCAAAACTACATGAATAGGTGTAGGAATAGATGCAGGTGACAAAAGCCGTTTTAAACGCAAAGGGTGGTCACCCCAAATATCGATTTGATTTAGTTAATAGAAGTTAATTCATAAATAAAAGCTATTTATGTTATTATTTTTGACAGCATTCTCACTTTAAAGCATTCTGACAAGTGCTTAAACTTTTCACAGTACTGTAGTTTTGCAGGTAGGTTTCCTCAAGTGTCTGGGAGACGTTGCCTTAGTTTTTCTGAATTTAGTCTGTCTCAGTTTTTTCTGTTTCTTCATGTAATCACAGACAGACTCGATGATGGTGAGATCAGACCGGCTGCTATCAGACTTCTTGTGCGTAAAAAAAAAAATCTCACTGGATTATTACAATTAATTGCAAAATGTTTTGAAATGTAAACTGATATTTCCTACGGACACACTACAGTAAAAGATATAAATAACTGGCTTAAAAACATTTTTCGTGTGAAAATACCAACGTGCCTAAGACTTTTGCACAGTACTGTACATGCATGTATAATTAGAGCTTGAAAACACACCTTAATACAAACATTTGAGGAAGATTTAGGGCGTTTTCACACTGGCAGTTTAGTTCGGAACGCGGCATGGTTCGCATGAAAATTTGGTAATGATGAAAGCTGTCATGCGGACCCGAGTGCACAACGGGGTACCAAACCCAAGACTATCTGAAGGAGGTGGTCTGAGTTTGGTCGCAATCGAACTGTGACGCTATTCACGTGAATGTGAAAGCAACACGGACTCGGGTGCGTGCTTGTTCAGGAAGTGAAGTAACCGTGACATGCGTTTTAGCTGATTACGATGTATTTAGTTAAATAAAACACATGTAAGGGATGATAGTGTTGATGAGTTTGCCTTGAATACAAGCGAGAGTGATTTTCACATAGCGAGTGCAATAGGGGCGGCAAATTAATGGCAATCCATCAAATCAGAATTGGACTGCAGCAAACATGCCCAGTGCGAACGCCCTAAAACCCTACTGCTGATTCGTTTTTGCAGGCCACACACATGATTTACTAATTACTGTTATTGTGTCAGGCCAATCAAGGTTCTTAGACAGGAGCTTGTTAAAATAAACTGAAGCCTGCTGCACACAAGTCCCTGGACTGAAGCAGCACAGATGTTACATAATGCTTGTGGAATGAGGAACCCCTTTTTTAAGGATCATTCCAGTCAAAGTGGCTGGGAGGTCCACCTGACGGCCCTTTGTTTCTTTCATTCATGTGGTTAAGCAAGTCTGAATGTGGAACAGTGTTATGCTATTGGGTCATCTGCCAGTCACAACTTTGATGATGAGATTATGTTGAGCTGATTTAAAGTGTAAGCTTCACAATGGATTCATAGACGTTGCAATTAGCATTAGAGTTTGGTAAGAAGGAGATGCATGCAGCATTACTCAGCAAGATTGAGAACAAATCTATTCAATCGGATTTTATTGCATCCAGCGAGGGGAAAAAAAAGTTATGGATTTATTGTTCCCTGTTATTAAGCCACTTAGATTTACTGTATAGAAACAAGGTACCAGTGACTTTTAAAATACAGTAAACTGTAATATTGTGAAATGTTATTGCAATTTAATATAACTGTTTTCTATTTGAATGCATTTTAAAATGTCATTTATACCTCATTGCTCCAGTCTTCAGGGTCACATGATCCTTCAGAAATCATTCTAATTTGGTGCTCAGGAAACATTTTTATATTATTATCAATGTTAAAAACAGTTTAACAGTTTATAAACAGAATATGATCAAAGATGGCTTTAAAAATAAATCTGCAATGTTTATCCTTTTGATCTTTCATTCAAAAAAGTCACGAAAATTTAATTGAAGTAAAAGAATTGAAGGGGGGGGGGGGGGTCACATTATGAAATATTTCATATTTACATTTTTTTAGCACACCAGGGTGACTAGGAACATGAAATTGTCTAGCTATGACTTATTGCTTCACAGGAGTATAAATATGAGGAACACAAATGCCAAATTCCCTTAATCATCCATCACAATGAGTAAAACTAAAGAATATAGCTCTGATGTGCAGCAAAAGATTGTTGAGCTTCACAAAATAGACAGTGGCTGTAAGAAAATAGCTAAAGCATTGAAAATTCCCATTTCCACCATCAGGGCAATAATTTCGAAGTTCCAATCAACTAAAGATGTTACGAATCTGCCTGGAAGAGGATGTGTGTCTATAATGCACTGCGAAGAGGAAAGTTTGAGTGGCCAAAGAGTTCTTGGGGTCAGAAAGCCTTAAAAAAAATCAAACAACACAGTTCAGTTGTCAGACACGACTGGAACTTTAAAAGGGACCTGGTTCTATGGTCAGATGAAATAAAAAAAAAAAAGCTTTTGGGCAGCAAACCCACCAGATGGGTTTGGTGCAAACAGGGATAAAAAGTACCCCATACCTACAGTTTAATATACAGCTGGATCTTTTTATGTTTTTTTGCTGGAGGTCCTGAATGTCTTGTTCAGATGCAAGGTATCATGGATTCTAGGAAATACCAACAGATAAAAAATCTAAACCTGAAGGCCTTATAATGGGTTGTGGTTGGATCTTCCATCAGGACAACAATCCAAAACAAACATCAAAATCAACACAAAAATGTGTCCATGAACACAAAATGAAGCTTCTGCCATGACCATCCCAGTCCCCTGACCTGAACCCTATAGAAAATGAGTGGGGTGAACGGAAGAGATGAAGCACCAACATGGAGCTGGGAATCTGAAGGATCTGGCGAGATTCTGTATGGAGGAATCTCTGAATCAGGTGTTCTCCAAACTCGTCAGGCATTATAGGAGAAAACTCAGAGCTGTTATCTTGGCAAAAGGAGGTTGCAAAAAGTATTTAATAAAAGGGTGCCAAAAATTATAGCCAACGTGTTTTGGAGAAAAGCATTTATTTCATAATGTGATTTACCCCACACGTTCAATTATTTTACTTCAATGAAATGAACGATCAAAAGGATAAACAATGCAGATTTATTTTTACAGCCTTCTTTGGTCATATTTACCAGGGGTGACCACAACTGTATGATGCTGGTGGCTTTTGCTTTACAATCCACAGTTATCGGCTTAAACGGCCATTAGGCCACTTTCTGTGTCACTTGTGTCTTACCCTGCATTATAATAGTTCTCTCTCATTCTCTCTCTCTTCTCTCATTTTTAAATATCTGTTTATAACCTGTGCAAGCTCAAGTAGAGATGAGGAGTTAAGAGGGTTGTCAGGTCACTTGGGCTGTCCTGTCATGTTCCTTTAGTCACAGATCTGTAGCCCTGTTATATTGCCTGATTTTTATAGTGGTTTTATCAGTTCCTCTCAAAGCCAAGCTGATATAAAATTAAATATCAATTTCTATCAAATTAACATACAGTCTAAAGAGATATTTAAAATGTAACTGATTTTGAGTTCTCCAAAATTCGTGTGTTGATTGTAAAGGCTCCCTGTCATAAGATGATGGTTTACAAAATAGCCTTAAAGGGAAAAATACAACTGTTTATCACTTTATTTTAGTGTGTTTTGGAGCTCAACTTCTAAAAAATGATCTGTTTGTGTCGTAGGGGGTCCAAAAATGCCAAGAAACATACTATTGTCGCCGTCTTGTTGTTAACATTGACTGAAATGTAGAACATTTAGAACTTCTGATTTAATTCCAAGGAATTTTCTGTGTGCCCGACATTCCAGACATTCAATGTGTCACACTTCCATACACATAGTTAAGGAGCTTTGGTGTTTTTTTTTTTGTTTTTTTTTCAGAGCAAACAGATGCAGCTTTTCTTTTGCATGGAGAAACAGGAAGTACATTGTTAGTGTATGAATTCAGATTGAGTCATTATTTATAAAACAAATTATTTAGAAATATTGTTTTATAAGTAAGCCCAGATGGAATCTGTTGACTTTTTTTATTACGTTCCTATTGATAGCCAAGGTTAATCAACTTAAACAATATTTTTTATAAACAAACATGCAAGGGGATAATCATTTTCTGCAGAAATCCATGGACCTTTTTTGGAGTAGTGCTGGCAGAGATTCTGTGCTTCTTAATAAAGCATACCTTTTATCCTGAACTCCTCCTTGACAGTATTCCTGCACTACTGATAAGACCAGTGACATAATTTGCTGTACTGTAGTCAGCACCACACCTTTATGGACTTTTATTGTAATATACTAAGTATGTTTTCAGCCTGTACATGAGGTAATAGCTACAATTTTTAGCAGCTTGCACAGATGTGTTCAGACCTGACCACCACAGACTTTGTAAGAGGATTTTAACTCTGCGTGTGCCCTTACCACACCCCAACTATTCAGTGGAGGTATGAGAACATAAACACAATTAAAGGGATTATTATAGGTCATGATCCAAGGGTCACTGGTAACACATTACAACAAAGTACAGTTTGTTAATATTAGTTAATGCATGAGGTACAGTATCATGAACTAACATGATTTTTTTTGCCGAATGTATTTATCTATAGGTAAAAGTTAATTGATAAGTATTGTTCATTGTTTTGTTTGTTTGTTCATAAACAATTACATGTTAATTCATTTATAAATACCACTACTTAAAAGTTTTAGTATACTTAAAATTGTTTTAGTATACACTCCCAATCAAAGGGTTCAAAAAAAATTTTTTTAAGGAAATTGATGCTTTTATTCAAAGGACACATTGAATTGATCAAAAATCAAGTCAAACAATTTTATTTATATAGCGCTTTTTACAATGCAGATTGTTTCAAAGCAGCTTCACAGTGTTAAACAGGAAAATAATGCAACCGAATTTGATTCGGCTGTACAGCCGCTCTGGAGAAAACAGTGATGTCATCAGCTCATTTCAATTATCATATATATTCAAGTAATGTAGTTGATATAATTTAGTTTAGTAATTACATTTATTTGGATAATTAGTTAAAAATTTAGTGTCCCCAACTGAGCAAGCCAGAGGCGACAGTGGCAAGGAACCAAAACTCCATCAGGTGTCCTAATGGAGAAAAATAAACCTTGGGAGAAACCAGGCTCAGTCGGGGTGCCAGTTCTCCTCTGGCCAATTATCAAACAGTGTATGATTATTATTTTGGCAACCTTACAGGTCAGAAGTAATATTAGATCGGAATATTCAAAAGATCGGAGGCATCACGCCAGAGACGGGTTTATTGAGGATGACATGTCGTTTAAACAGTTATTAAATAGGAATATTCGAAATATCGGAGTCATCACGCCGGAGATGGATCCATTGAGGATGCCATGTCGATGAGCAATTTCAGAGGGTAGACTAATTGACACGGTCTCTGCAGACACTTCAGGGATGCGCTGGTCATGTCTGGGCGCTGGTCCACCATCTGATCTGGATACGGCCCGGATCCGGCTGACTGCAGTAAACCTCGGGATAAACAGAGAGACTAACATTAACGTAGATGCCAAGTACATCAGGTGTTATGGGAAGTGTTCCCGGTTCCGGCTGACCTAGTTAATGCAGCCTAACAATCATTTAATTGATTTGAATAATAGAAATTAAAGATGTTTTATGTGTATGCCATAGTAAAGAGATGTGTTTTTAGTCAAGATTTAAACTGACAGAGTGTGTCTGCTTCCCGAACAATGCTAGGAAGACTGTTCCAGAGTTTAGGTGCTAAATAGGAAAATGATCGACCACCTGCAGTTGATTTTGATATTCTAGGTATTATCAACTGGCCAGAGTTTTGAGACCGCAATAGACGTGATGGAGTATAATGCGTTAAGAGCTCGCTCAAGTACTGGGGAGCTAAACCATTTAGTGCTTTGTAAGTAATAAGCAAGATTTAAAAATTTATGCGATAAAAAGTGACAGTAAAGACATTTATAATGTTATAAATGATTTCTATTTTAAATAAATGCTGTTTTTTTGGACTTTCTATTTATAAAATAATCCTGAAAAAAATAATTTTCACAGTCTGCACAAAAATATTAAGCAGCACACCTGTTTTCAACATTGATAATAAGAAATGTTTCTTGAGCAGCAAATCAGCATATTAGAAAACAGCTATTTTAAATGGTAATAATATTTCACAATATTACTGTTTACTTGTATTTTTGATTAAAAATATTCTTTATTGTATACTATTCTTAATATTCTCTTTGATCATATTCTGTTTTAAACTCTGCTTCTGTGAGCATAAGAAACTTCTTTCAAAATATTTTGAACAATAGTGTATGTAGAAATCAACATTATCCAAGATTAAACATTTTTTTGTAAAACCTTTGCATTAACCAGTTATTGTATTGAATCTTATTGTAAAGTATAAATGGGTAACATTCATTAATCTAAACATAGTGATTAACTTTTATGTGAAATCTTGGAAATGTTTTGACTGTTTTTACATTTGTTTTAACTATGGCAGCCGTTTACCTCTGTAACTAGGTGGACTCCAGATGAGAAGATGCCAGATTTACTGTTTTATTCATGTTTTTGTCACTTTAATACTTGCCATAGATCGTGTTCACTGTGAACCATACCAGCATTTTTAACTATACCCCTTATCTCCTGTTCTTGAGGAGTCTTGGTTCAGTTTGCTGGTGCACACTCGAGTTGAGAAACACTTTCACACTGACCAAATAAACTGCACTCTGATTGCAAACAGACTCTGGTCTCTAACCCCAGACCAATTCATCTACTTGATCTGTTTTTGCATTTATTTATAATCAGGATTTAAAATTAACACCCAACAAATGCAGGTGAAATCGACCATGTAAAGCATATCAACTCACTAGCCAATCTGGTGGGTTATGATTCATAAATGATCTAAATCATCTATCGCTTTGCATGCCATCGCTATCAGAGCCCTTCCCCTAAAAGAGCCTCAAACATGGCCGCTTCTTTAAAATTCTAACATATACTTTGTTAGCATTGTTGGTCTGTAGTCTATGCTTCATGTAGAGAAATAATAATATAGATCGCCCTTTCTCTTTCCAATGTTTTTTCCTTAATTTGAAATCATTAATTCCACTTTGTTTATTCGTGAACTGAACTTTTGCCTGTATGGTTGTTAGATTCACCGTTTTGGACTGCCACGTTGAACTTGAGAATGCAAATACAGAACAATGGGACCGGTGTGCAATATAGGCCTGTGAGATGTCTGTGGTGACCGGTTAACACTCCGCCTGAGCACTATGAAACAATTAATAGGCCACTTTTTCCAACCCATTATCATAAATGCGGCATTTCCAAGACTTATGCGGCAAAAAAAATTGGGGGGGAATTTTGGACACGAGTTTCATTGTCGGATGTCTTTGGAGTGAGAAAAGGTTGGCTTTTTTGAATGAATGTCAACAGAGGAGAGTACGTTGACTTCTGCCTGTTTGCTAATCTTCAACATGTCTGTTATACATTCCTTTTGGAGTGAGATATATTAATTTTACTACAAAATAAATGCTGTTAAAATTATAAGAGAAGTCACAGAGAATTTTGATTTTATTTTGTTTTCTATTTTATTTTAATATTATCTGCTGTGATTGAGTAAATCTGAAAGTGATTCAATGATTCATAATCAGATTTAATAATAAATCGATTTAAATCTTTGATAATCTTGTTTATTTCTCATATTTTTGTTTTGGCTAGTATAAGTTCTGAATGGCTAGTATAAGTTCTTAAAAATGTAGTAGCCAGATTGGCTGGTGAGTAAAAAAAAAGTTAATTTCAAACCCTGTTTAGAATGGATAGTTGAGTCTGGAAACCCAGGTTATTTTTGCTCTTGGCTTGTGAAGTGAAGTCTGTTTTCTAAACCAACACTTTTTGACATGACTGATAACTAAAGACCAATATGTACATGTCGTACCGTGGTCTTTGCCAGGTAGAAAGAGAAAGAGTCCACGGTTTAAGCACACAGGCCCAGAAGGCAAATAATGACCTGTTCGGCCTACAATGCAAGGGTTTTGACACGCAGGAAAATGTGACTGAGATGGATCGGTAGAACAGAGTAGACGTTGTTCAGTGGAACGTACGATTTGTCTCTGTTGAGTTGAGTGCAAAAATCTTGTGCTTGGATAGTACAGCACAATTGTCTCATGTGATTGGATGTTCTTTTGTTGAGTAAATAAGAAACTTGTGTCTGAAAACATAGACTGAACTACTGTCTGCTCTGATTGTCACTGGTTCAAGTGTCATACTCCATAACAGAGGAATTTTTATTTGGAAAGAATTAGTTGTAAAAATACCATCACAGTAAATTGATTGACAAAATTTTGATCTCTGTTGTATTTCTGCTATTCGAACATAGTATTCTCAACCTGAACCAGAAGCAGCATTTATGTGTTAGCCTTGAAAGCCCCGTCACTCGAGCCTCTAATGTGACCGCACTCACTGCAAGGTTAATGAGGTCCAGATGCTATCACAGAATTATCCCTGAGGGCATTGTGAGCAAAATATTTCAGTGGCAGCTCCGGCACAGATAAAGTTAATAACAGAAGGCTTTGGACTAACAACAGAGAGCGGCTCTTCAGTTCACCCTTGGTGAGATTTGCTGGAATGTGTCCTTTTCAACACTCCTGGTGTGATCCGATCAAAATCAATATAGTGACGTGGATGGAGAGCAATGCTTTCGCTTCACCCGCCTCCCTTTCCTGCTACTATGGAATAGATCTAATGATATAAAAAAAATGAGCAGATGGTCTGGATACAACTCGGACATTAGAATTAAAAAGCAATAAAAACAAATAATATTTTGTTTTTCTCTCTGATTTCATTTTTTTGTTTGTGCGCACAAAACGTTCTGATGTGATCTGCATGTTCCTGCTAAAACTTAAGTTAACATTCCTCCACTGGCAACATAGTCTCTTGAAGGAATGTTGTCTTGGTTCTACACAATTTTCTTATTAGCTTTGTTCCTCCACAACTTGTCTACGGGTATAAACGTTACCATGTTGTCTTGACAATGTGCTGGGGATCTAAAAGTTGGTTCATTCTCTTGGCAAATGCTTTTTTTTTTTATCACTTTTTGATCTCATCTGTCCGATCCAAAAAGATCTACTCACAACAGGTGTTGTTTCAGTGGATAGGCATGGTACCACTAAATCCCTTCTCTAGACTGGAGTAGAAAGTGTGCATCAGAGTGCAGAAATGCTGTAAACCTATAAACCTATTAAAGGTGTCTCTAGTCTGTACATTTCAAATGTATTGGTTTGTGCTGTCAACATTTGCGATAATACTTATACCAATGGTGAATATGTCTACAATTTAAGTATTTATATAAATTAATAATATTATACACTACCATTCAGTTGTTTGGGGTAACATTTTTTAAAGAAGCAGAAGATTTATGTGTATATAACCTAATGACAATGGATTATTTTATTGTTCTATCAATTTGGGTGAAATGTGAAATGTGTTTTTGTTCACATGGTCAGACAAATAATAGCATATTTGATTATTGACCTAGAAATATTGCAAAACATTTGTTTGTCATTTTTTTTTTAAATGTGTAATGCTGTCCCCACTGTATACTTACAGTTCAGAAAACGAACTGTAAGTATAGTGAGAAAAGTCAGAAATATCTTTGTAACTAATGCCTATTGTGAACCTTGTGGACTTAAGGATTATCACTTGTGTGCTGTTTACTGTTATTTGCCTTGTAGAGTCATTGAGATTGTGTGTTGAAATCAGGCCTTAAGATCCATTTCCTGAGAAGAATGTAGCATAATCTTTTATAGACTGCTAAACCCTGCCAAGCAGTGTGTGGTCTATGTAGATGTGTCTTTCACTGATAATTGTGTGTGGATCTTTGACTGTTGAAAATGAATAAAATGGCGTCTAATGGAATGTTTCAAAGGAGTAAATGAATTAATAAATGATCCTTTATTAATTTATTTTGGTGCGTGATTCCATTTAAATAAGCATTGTAGTTTATTGAGAAGGTACCTTCTGGTGAGTCAATGACTAACTGAGCACAGAGGCAGCTGTCTTTGATTTCGGACACAGTCAGTTTTCCTTGGAAATCAGACATGACAAGCTGACCTTAATCAACAGACATTTTGTGCTTGGAGATTGAACATACTTGAGAGTGTAGTCCAAGACTGACACTTGAATAAGGACATATCTTTAAGCCATATGTAACAGCATTTGGCATTGACTGGAACAGCATTAAAAGTGTTAAAAGCCACCTTAAATTTACTAGCTATTTAGTTTGATTTGAGACGCTGTTGTAATTGAGCAGCCCTCCAGAAAGGTTCAGAAAGTGCTTTGCAGTTATGCTCTAGGAGGTGCTGGAAGTCATTTTTCCTGTAAATAACTGCAAATTACCCTGAAATATAGACCCTAGCAATTTCCTTTTTGCATGTTTGTTTTGGCTCTGGATGTAAGTGTGTGGCTATAGATGAAAATGTCTTTTTTGTGAGAGATTTGCGAGAGTCCAGTGGCATCAGTTCTTTCTTTGTGAAACAAAGGCTTATTTGACCTATTTTGAATTTCATCAGCTCAGAATTTACACATAACACATGAACAATCAAGTGAAATGCTCTCTAGCCTCTGCTTAAATTATTTTATAATGTAGGGCCATCTAGGATCTAAAGACACTGTCTGCAATATGTGCAGGATGTTAAACTTTTCAGAAATCACAAGCTTGCGAGTTTGTGGTTCAGAGTCTGAGAATAGAAGCATGAGTTTCCACATGCATTGTGTGCTCTTCGTGGTAAAGAACATATGAATAGAAGCGAATCGCTTACTTTGTGTTCTTTAGAGAGTGTATATTCTCTTCAACCTCTTCAGGTCCCTGGACTGGCAGTTTTATTATGTCTTTTGCTCAGAATGTCATTTGTTTGAAGATCTAAACACCAGAATGCCGTTAAAGACCATAAATCCACAATGTACACTTGGCTATGTTTAATGGAATTACAGTATATCCTGGGAGGCCTGATGTTTCTGAAGAAGACCAAACAGACTTTTTATGCAGTGACAGTTAATTCTTAGAAGTCATATGGAACACAGGTGTTTCACAGTATAGGAGGTGCATTTGAACCTGTAAGATACTTAAAAAATGGGTTTCACTGTTTATTTAGTGCTACTTTGATAAGTACATTATCCTCTGGGCGGGAGAGAGAATGCTTTTCTTGGCATTAAGTCTCAACCCCAGAGATAGAAGATGATCTCGATGTCGAAGCGCAAGCTCTTGAGACTGGGCCAGTATCAGCCAGTTGTCTATGTAATTCAAAATGCGGATGCCCTGGAGTCACAGTGGAGCCAGAGCTGCATCCATGTATTTTGTGTATCTGCGGGGTGACAAGGCTAGGCCGAATGGATGAATCCGATATTGGTAATCTTCGCCCCCAAAGGGTGAACCTCAGGAACTTCCTGGCAGAATTTCTACATGAAAATATGCATCCTTGAGATCGACTGTGACAAACCAGTCTTTGTGTTAGATTTGCAACACAATCATCTTGATCATATGTTCTTTATCTTGAATGTTCTGAGAGAACATTTCAGGCCGCAAAGATCTGAAATGGTGACCAAAGCACTCATAGAAGGGCCGATGGCATGGGCCGTTTGCTTAGTCGTATGGAGAGACAGATCCGTGGCCCGACGAAGCTCAGAGAAAGCCTCCTCGTTGATTGTCCTACTCATAATCAAGTCCTTCAGCAGGCCAGCCTGGTACGCCTGTAACACTGCCATGGTGTGCAGAGCAGCACCAGCCTAACCCGCTGATTGGAACGCTTTCCCCACCACTGTGGATGTTGTCCTGCACGGCTTGGTGGGAAGCGTAGGTTTTTTTTAGAGACGATGCACACTCAGGAGAGAGATAGCCCCGCAAGCGTCTCTTCAACCTGAGGCAACATCGTATAACTGCGTGCCTTCGCACCCACGATAGTCAAATATGTCGACGTCGAAGGAACAAAGACACGCGATGTATAAGGTTTCCCGTTTTCCCCATGAACAAGATATTTAGTCATTGAGGTCTTCAAAGATGGGGGACTCTTGTTCATGTTGCCAGTCCAGTTGCACGAATCAGCACCTAGAGTAGTTAGAGTAGAAACAAGAGATGCATCTTCCTCTCCCCGAGCCGAAGAAGCACTGGGGCGCGCCTCGAGGATATTTAAAGCCAAGTTCCTTCACAACTGGTCAAACAAAGATGTTTTCCTATAGCGCTATGAGCGCAGCATTGAGGGTAGCTTTTGAAAGGGAATCGCCGTTAACGATCTGTCCCTCACGGACTGGGTGATTTCGCCACTTCCTGTGGATTTTTGTGTGACTAACAGACTAATAAAATCTTAGTCAACTAAGCCTCTTCTCATCGACTGACGTTTAGTCACCTATTAGGGGGCAGCCCTAGAAAACACGGCTGCTCAATATTTTTTGGAAATAACAGCATTTATTTGAAATAGAAATATTTTGTAACATTACCAAATGTCTTTTACTGTTAATTTAATACATGCTTGCTGAATAAAAGTATTCATTTCTTTAAAAACAATAATCTTACTGACCCCAAATGTTTGAACAGTAGTGTATCTTGATCAATATTGGATATTTATTTGCGCATGCTTTACATTTTAGATTACCTTTACCATCATCTAATATTCACTGAAAAACAGTTAAATGTATTCTTTAGCAAAACTTCACTTGTAGCATTTAAAATTGTATAGAATTTTAATATTGGTGAATGTATCTTCAAGAAGATTACTGTAAAAGGTTCCTTTTATAGGAAGTTTGGGTGGTCGGAAGCACTATGGTAGTAGTTTTCAACTACTAGGAGCATTTTACCACAGACTGTTCCTTATTTCAACAGAATCCCACACCTTTCCAGACGGTAGCCTTTGAACTCAGCACTCAGTACCGCTAATTGCAAATTCACATGGTTGAAGCTGGCATCTGTCTGTGAAGTTCTTCTCAGCGGTGCACTTCATGTAATAGCAGCCATATGTTTGTGTTGTACGTTATTGCCATACCTGTCTGTTTCTTTCTCACATACCCTCTGAACTGCTCCTTGCTGGACCATTTAGTTTGATATTCACTGCACAGAAAAACCATTGACTGTACTATATAAAAGGCAGATCCCCTCTTTGCTCTTGTTGATGGAAAAGATGTCTAAAATTGAATACTTTTGATGTTTTATGTAATAAATGACTGATGTAATGTATATTTTGGGTTTAATAGGGAACATTGTGTGTTGACAATATAAACCCTGTCTTGAGCTAGGTTTAGTCTGACATGTTAACAGCTTAGGGCACTCTTTTGTGACATTGGCTGAGACATGTCACGTCTTATACCCAATATATCCCATCTGAAGCATTGTTTTCTTTCATGTTCATTGATTCATGTGACTAAAAGATTCAGTTAAGTGACTGTAATTATAATATAGATCTATTACCACATTTAGAAGGATAGTTAAAATTAAATTAAGTATTCAGACTTTAGTTCAATGACAAGCAACCAGTCTTCTGACAAATCATAAACTAACGTCACATCAGAAAGCTCAAATTTAATATTTCACCAGTTTTACCCCCTGTGGAGGATAATTTCAGGTCAACTAAACATAACCTTGACCTGCTTTTCCAGTCCAGTTTTAAAAGTCTGAGGTTTGCATATAAACTCTCTTACAAGACCATATACCTGGCAGTAAAAATCGTACACCGATTAGTCCAGTGAGCTTTGTGTTGCCTCAGGGAAAACCATTCAGGTTTAAAGTTATATTAGGTACCATCCTACCTGGTGCATGTTCATACATTGCTGTATTTTTTTTTCTTGATTGTGCATTTAATATTCATATATAATATTTATTGTTTCTGAAATGCAGAACTGTTTCATGCACAATACTGATTTGTATTACCAATTTGTTTTGAGACCGGCAGAGCACATAGATCTGTTCAAGTCTCCACATGTCCATCAAGGCTTAGCTTGGTCTCTAACCACAAGTTTCTTTTTTTACAATCGTTATAGACAAACCTGAGTTAATCCTGTGAATGCTTTGTTTTCTGTTAACAAAGGTCCTTTTCCAGTATGGGGACCTCTTCTTTAGAAGAGCTGCATACTTTTGCCCTATTGTGACCAGATGTCCATGTCAGATTAAGCAGTAACTCAAAAGCAGGTGTAAAAAGGTAGCGCAGCAGACTCCATCTTTATTTTGGGTACCTTTCAACATGCGGCTGGATGCAGTATGCATGAATGTGTCATTTTGAGTAGAAAATGAACTCAATGAACTCCTCACAAAATGGCAAGTTACTAAACCTAACAACAAAAGCAATGATAAAACAGTGTCAATACAGCTGGCAAACAGTGGAAAATCAGTGCATGATGGGCCCCAGTGCATGATGGAACACCAGTATCAGAAAGTTTTACTTAATTGTATAACATTGATATTTATGCTTTCATTTCTACAAGCTTGAATTAAGTACAAATATAGATTTTACTTAGTTTTTTTAATTCTTGCCTAAACTAACTTTTTCATGTAGAAATTACATTTGTTTTTTCTGTAGTATTTACTTCACCACATAATCATTTTTATCAGTGGGTTAGGAAACTATTATTAATTATATGGCACATCATTTCACTTTTCATAATTCATGGCTAATTTTAAGACAAAAAAATGCATGGTTTTTTTTTCACAAAAATATTAATCAGCACAACTATTTTCAACGTTGATAATAACAATATTTCTTGAGCACCAAATCAGAATTTTATAATGATTTCTGAAGGATCACGTGACACTGAAGACTGGAGTAATGATGCTGAAAATTCAGCTTTGCTATAACAGGAATAAATTACATTGTATTCAAATAGAAAGCAGTTATTTTAACTTTTAATAATAAACTGTTTGTACTGTATTTATGTACTGATCAAATAATTGCAGCCTTGGTGAGCATAAGAGAAACATTAAAAAACATTTGAACGACTGTGTGCTTTGGCATAAAAATGATTTTCCATCTAGATTTAAGAATAAAAAACTATTGTAACTTTTGTCATGTGAATTTCATGCGTTTGTTATATGATTTCTAAACATATGATCACATGTCCATAAATGTACACAGTTTGCTAGAATAACAACACATCTTACCTCACACTCCCAGCGGTTGGGCCTGTGCTGATAAAAGGCACTTCAAGGGTTGTTGATATGTTAGGTAGCTGATCTCAAAGATTTTCTGTTGACTTTAGGGTTGAACATACTGCATTAACAGCCAGAAAAACCCAATCTTCTATGTTTCTCCTTAGAGGTTTAGCTGCAAAATGCTTCATTTTATTGCTAAAATGTCCTTGGCATCCCCTTTAAATTTCCACATTGCTGGTTGATGGCTCACAAATGAGCAGCTTTTTGAAGGTGTCACTAAAATATGGAACATCTTGTGTGGAATAATCATGGTGTTTAAGGAAATTTGGCTGCAGAGTTCATGGTTTGTGCCTGTTGACTCAGATAACGTATGTGCAGACATTGTCCTGTGGCTCATGTCCTTTCCTTGATCTTTTCTGCTGGCTTGTTTGTTAAATTGATGACTGGAATGACTCTCTGTTTACTTTTTTGCACTAGTGGCCACACTAGTAAAAAAAATATATATATATACTAAAATGTATTTGAAATACATTTATTTTATGCTAAATATACTACAAATAATTTTTTTTATTTATGTACTTAATACAAATACCCTGCAATTGTACTTTTAGTATACTCAATTGGTATACTTAAAGTCTGCAAAATTGGAACAAGTAATTTTGTATTTAATGCACTTTAGTTATCCATAAATAGTGCTGAGATCCAACTAAAGATATACTTAAGTATATTTGATTGTGCTAAAGTGGAACTATTGCAAGTATACTTTAGGTGTACTTTAAATATCTTGTATTTAAATTACAGTGATCATACTATCCTTAGTAATAGTGATATTAAAGGGCACCTATTATGTAAAACTCACTTTTACATGGTGTTTGAACATAAATGTGTGTTGGCAGTCTGTGTACACAACCACCCTATAATGGTAAAAATCCACCCACTCCTTTTTTTTTTAAATTCCCATAAATCTTAAGCATTGTCTCAGAACAAGCCGTTTGCAGATTCCTGGGAATGTGACGTCACATTTCACAGGCCTCGCCCACGAGTGTTGATGGACACTGATAGACCCCGCCCTCAGAAAGCTGTACACAGTCCGCCATTTTTATCTCCTCGCCAGAGCATGTAACAAAGCAGCATTCAAGTAAGAAATGTGTTCTTAATAAAGCTACTAAAGTTCATTCAGTCAAGAGTCGTGAGTGATTTTCTGTTTATCTTTTGTTGTTTGATTCATATTAACAGCAGATATAGCAGTAGGTACTGTATATTACACTGCTTTCACTTTAGTAACGTTACACGGATCTAATATACACACGGGATTTCTGTACTTGCTGCATAAGTGCACAGACATAACCAACTGTTTTCATGTGAACTCTGTGTGTTTCTGACATAGCCTCTGTGCATTTGACAGTTTAATCGCAATAACACATGAAAGAGAACTAGTCTAGTTTAATAGCCTACTCACGAACGTGCCGACATCCAGCTCTCTGTGCGCATGCGTCGGGTGTGTGTGCTCAAGTTGAGAGTGATAAGACTTTAAAATGCATGCAGATGATAATATTTCATGATGATGTGGAACTGCAATGTCACATGAGCGTGTCTGCGATAGTGATGATCATCAAAACAAACAGATGTATCATGTTTCAGTTGTCATTGGCGTGTTCACTGGTGTTCATGAGCTGGGAAGGCTGCGCCCTCTGGGGTGGGGAGCAGCAACTCATTTGCATTTAAAGGAGACACACAGAAAACAGCAAATTTTTCTCAAACCCCAAAATTGCCATTTTCAAAATGGTATATGTAACAAAGTTCGTTTCTTCCAGGAAGAAGGAGGCGGGAAACCGGTGAACTTTTAAAACTTTAATGAAATAAATAAACAAAATGAAAGTCGCTGCGGCAGCCCCTCACGGACGACTGCCGCGCACACACACAAAATAAAACGTAAACAAAAACACAACATAAGTCCAGGCCTGGTCCTCTCTCGTCTTGCACTGTCGTCGCTCCTCCTTTTATGCTCCCGTCACTCCTCCGTGAGACGAGACCGGTGTGGCGCGCAGCTGGAGCTCATTATCGCTCGTCACCGGCCCGTTCTCACGGTCCCTCACCTCACCGCTCGCCACATACCCCCAACACCCTTCGCAGGCCGGGGGGCACTCCCGAGACTGCGCTCTACTCTCCCCCCCCCCCTCCTCTGGGGGGGGGGGGGCGATCACGGCGGCCGCGGTACCTGGGGGTAAGGACAGAGAGGCGAGAGAAACGGAGCCAGGAGCATGAGGAGCGACAAAACGAGAGAGGGGAGAGAGGAGAAATGAAAAGAAGAAAAAAAAAAAATTGTAGTCTGGTTCCCCGACACACTGCCGCTCGGTCCTCAGCCAACCGAGAGGCTCTTCCTCGCGGTGCCATGCGATGGTACTGGACGCTCGGTGGACGGCTCGAGCCTCCTCCGCCCCCTGGCGGCCGGCAGTGGCTCCTCTTATTGAGGGCAGCCGGCAGCGAGTCCCGCGCTCCCTGCTCCTCCCCATCATGGCGGATGGCAGCAGGCTTCGGCCCACTGCGAACGCCGACGACTCCTCCGCTCCCTCTCAGAAGGCAGCCACCCCACCTCGACCCAGGGGCGCGGCAGCGAGCTCTCCGTCCCACCGGATCTTCACTCGCTCCAGCACCACCGCCTCGGGCAGCCCCTCGCGGTCTTCACTCATCCGCGCTGCCCGACCTCCTCAGCACCGCGATCCCCCTCAGCAGCGAGGGCTCTTCGACAGCATGTCCCTCCTTCCTCCCGGGTTTCGGCACCAATGTAACAAAGTTCGTTTCTTCCAGGAAGAAGGAGGCGGGAAACCAGCGAACTTTTAAAACTTTAATGAAATAAATAAACAAAATGAAAGTCGCTGCGGCAGCCCCTCACAGACGACTGCCGCGCACACACACAAAATAAAACGTAAACAAAAACACAACATAAGTCCAGGCCTGGTCCTCTCTCGTCTTGCACTGTAGTCGCTCCTCCTTTTATGCTCCCGTCACTCCTCCGTGAGACGAGACCGGTGTGGCGCGCAGCTGGAGCTCATTATCACTCGTCACCGGCCCGTTCTCACGGTCCCTCACCTCACCGCTCGCCACAGTATATTAAATGATCTGTCAGGAATTTTGATCTGAAACTTCACAGACACACTCTAGGGACACCGGAGACGTATATTACATCTTGTAAAAAGGGGCATAATAGGTGCCCTTTAAACACTTTTAGGCTTAATATTAAGAAATGTGCATTGTGCAATAAAGAAGAACTCCAAATAAAGTTTAATTATTATATTTATATCAGTAAGTCTCAAGCGATATGTCAGTAAATATATTAATGGGTTTGTAGTATAGTTGGTATGAAATAAATGTAGGCCTATTTTAAATACATTTTGGCATAGTTTTTTTCACTAGGGTAGACTTTGCATCCATTGCTTCTAACATGTTTTCTCACCGCCACGTACCTAACTCAGAAAGTCTTAAGAAAATCCAAAGTTACCAAAACTCATAATCATAAATACATTCTTTCTGACATGACTTGAAAACACGTAACTGCCGAAGCTAAACCTTGACCCCCATTGGCCTGCCCCAGAGTCCTACCATTGGTTGAACCAGAAGTTGGCACTGTGCTTGATCTATGTTTCGAACACGCCACAAAGCCAATGCCATCACACTCAACAACAATCGGTTTTGTTTGTTTCTAGTCAGAATTTCCACAACTTTTGCCTACAGCACAAATGTACCAATGAGCAATTTGCAAATACAATGATTTAATTTGTTAAATATTTAAGTACTACTTCAGTAATGTATTTTTGTTGAATCCCCTGTTGACCTGTTATGATAAATTGTGCAATCCAATGAACTGTATTTGAGTTCTACTTGTTGAGTATAAAAACAGGCCTATAGACCTAGATAAATTTCAAATTTATTTCTAGCACTTTCCACAATTTTGCATGGTTGCAAAACAGCTTTACATACATATAGAAAGTATGGTAAAATGGTACTTTAATGGCCTGTTGCATTATGTTTATTGAGATTATCCTGACCAGTCCTCAAAAATTACACAAAAAGCTAAAAATGTTCAGAAACGTTAACTGCATGAATAGTAAATAATTTCAATTCATGCGTCACATTTAAATCCGCAGCGTAATGAGGCATTTCATTGCGTTTTCCATCAGGAGCAGTTGTGCTATAGGCTATAGGCTACATTGAGAGTTGAAGCAGCAGAGAAATGTTACAGTTTTTATTCCATCCGCATGCACTGAAACACAAGCAGTTCTGCATGTTCACATTCTTCCACCAACGTACGGAACTGTCTGTGTTTTAGTGCGTGCACAAGAATAAAACTAATGTTATGCCTGTGTATGCATCATGTCAGGTAAAAGGGAAGCAAAACATTCTGCAGCTGATATTTTTTTGTTGTTTCTGCTGACTTTATTTCTTCAACAGCTCCAAGTTAAACGCACTTTCGTGTTCTATACAGGCCGTTTTGTGTTTATTTTCAAGCACTGCTTACTGCGCCTGTATTGAGACTGTTTTACAGTCTTTAAATCCATATAAATTGCCCTGTCATTGATGGAAAAATCTGTTTGCCTATGGCAGGACTTGAAACAGTATGAAAGAACACAAAGTACCCCCATTTTTACATAGTCCATATCTGTGTGGTGGCGTAACTGGTAAAGCGAGTGCACTTGTGTGGCAGCAACCCGGGTTTGATTCCTGTCCGTACTGGTTCCTACATTCAGTGTACATATATGTCTGTCCCCACTGCCTCACTGATGTTCACCGGATAAGTGAGATAATGGTATACTGGGGGGTATCTATAAAATGTCAGAAAAAGGCAAAATCTTGAACTGTGCTGTTATTTATAAAGATTTCTTTATTGTAGCCTATTTGAAGCACACTATAATGGTGCCATTAGCACACTTCAAGTTTACTTGGAATGCCATTGCAATGTTTTTTAAAATCACTAAAAGTTTGTTATCAGTATAATATTAGTGTATGTTCAACAATCTTACAGTTTAATTTAATAGCAATTGTAATGTCACCAAAATACATTTGAAGTTTATGCTGAGTAAATTCTGCATTTCAAAACTTAAATACAAGAGTATATTTAAATTGTACTTAAGTATACTTGGAATAGTTCCACTTTAGCACACACAAGTATATTTAATACAACTTTACTTGAACTTTAGCACTGCATTTGTACAACTAAAATTCATTTAGTACAAAATTAGTTTCCCTTTCGAGGGAACTCGAGCTGCGTCACCGCTTTGGGAACGCCTCTGCGTGATTGCGTCGTGAAGCACATGTGTAATCAGTCCAATGGAGAGACGGAACGTCATAGGCGGGTGACGTCATCGACCCGGAAGGTATAAAGCATACCGGCAGACAAACGCCGCTAGCTTCTGTTGCTTTCAGCAAGCGCTCTGTGTATTGTCATTGTCAGATTTGTGTTTTGTGTCTGAGTTCAGACTTTCTCGTTCTATTTCAAGTTGCATACATACTGACATTTAAAGAGACACTATGGCGAGCGAACAGCGTTACAGAAAGTGTGTTCCTCCCTGCTCTCGTCAAACATCACGAGCGGGGATACACACTTGATGTGCGTTGTTTGTTTGGGTGAACAGCACGCTCAGTCGGCTCTCGAGGGGGCCGGCTGTGAGCATTGTGAGGCTTTGCCTATGAGAATGCTGCGATCCCGCCGGGCACTTTTTGAGGAGGGTGTCCCGGTTCGCGTTCCCCGCGGCACAGGCCCCGCTGTTGCTGAGGCACAGCGGCAGCTTATGTCGTGGGGTTCGCAAATGGATCTGTCAGAGGGGTTAGAGACGGGCCCAGCCCTTTCTCTGCCCTCACCTGGCAGATCCAGTGCTGCCTCTCTGGGTTCGGGAGCCCGCCCTGCGGTTTCTCCCACCCAGGGGGCAGCCTCAGCACTGTTTTTATCGAGCTCTGATGAGATCGATATTTGCAGCGTTGACGCGGGGGTTGAAGACTCGCCACTTCAATCCCCTGCTGGTGAGGAGCTGTTGGAGGTTCTGTGCAGAGCGGTGGCCAAACTAAACATTGACTGGCCACAAGAAAATCAAGAGAGCGTCTCGTCCAAGAGCCGTTTGGACGAGCGCTTTCTCCCCTCACGCTCTGCCCAGCCTCCACGTCGGAGTTTACCGTTTTTCACGGATCTCCACACTGAGGTGTCGAGAACGTGGAAGCGGCCCATGTCCTCTCGTGTCTTCAGCCCCCAAACGTCAGTGTATAGCAACATACAGGGGCTGAAGAAGCATGGGTATGGTCCGATGCCGAAGGTGGAGGAGACGCTCGCGAGCCATCTCTCTCCTCAGTCGGCATCGGCCATTAAAACTCCGACCTTGCCCACCAAACCGTTAAGAACCACATCCTCTTTGGTGGGCAAGGCGTACTCGGCAGCGGGTCAGGCCGCCGCGTGTCTGCACACTATGGCCATCGTGCAGGCATACCAGGCCGACCTGCTAAGAGACCTGGGGTCCAGCCAGGAGATCGGAGCAGATTTAGTTAATGAGCTCCGATCTTCAGCAGATTTAGCTCTCCGAGCCACCAAGGAGACGGCCAAATCTATAGGCCGTTCTATGGCAGCCCTGGTGGCTACGGAGAGGCATCTGTGGCTGAATCTGACTGAGATTCGGGAGAGAGATAAGAGCTTTCTGCTTGATGCGCCGCTGTCTCCTGACGGCCTGTTCGGTGACGCTGTCACAACCGTCACCGACAGGTTTCAGGAGGCAAAGAAACAATCTGCGGCGCTGAAGCAGCTCCTCCCGAGAAAACCCCAGGCCTCGTCTGCTGCTGTGCGGGAGCAGCAGACACCGAGTACGAGCTCCGTACACCGGGCGCAACAGAAACAAAGTGTGGCCACTCGTACTCCCCCTCAGAAAGGGTGGGGCGGTGGGCGACACCCTCAGACGCAGCCCTCTAGGGGTAGAGCAGATCTGCGGACTGTTCTTATCTCTAGAAAGGCTGCGTCTAAGAGGCCCTGACGCCAGTGGGCCCAGGGCAGTGAGGGTTTCCCCCTTCGGGAACAGGCGGTGTTCACCTCAGCATACGGTGCCCGTCCTGTTCCGGTACCCTCACAGGGTCTCTCCACTAACCCCGCCCGAGTGCCGGGGCGTGGAAGGCCCTCGCGAGTCATCCGAGGATGGCCCGCGTCCTCCAGACAAGGAGGTGGCGCTGTCGAGTCAGCCGTTCCCTGCCGGTCATCCGCTTCAGGGCGCTGTGCTCCCAGCACTCAGTATACCAGAGGCCAGTCTCGAGGGACTGGTACCCCTAGTAGATTTTTTGCCAGAATGGGAAAAACTGCCAAATATATCTCGTTGGGTCCTGCAGATAATAAGATCTGGGTACGCCATCCAGTTCAGGTGTCGTCCACCCAGTTTCAAAGGGGTCCTACCTACCTTGGTGGGCCCCGAGCAGGCTCTGGTTATGACTCAAGAAGTCCAGACCCTCCTACGGAAGGGGGCCATAGAGAAGGTTCCTCTCTCCGACAGGGAGTCAGGTTTCTACAGTCGCTATTTTATAGTGCCAAAGAAGGATGGGGGGTTGCGCCCCATTTTGGACCTGCGCTCGCTGAATCGCGCAGTGGCAAAGTTCAGGTTCAAGATGCTTACACTCAAACATATCGTGTCCCAGATCAGGTCCGAGGACTGGTTTGTCACGATAGATCTCAAAGATGCTTACTTCCACATCTCCATCCTTCCGCAGCACAGGAAGTACCTGAGGTTCGCTTTTGGGGGACAAGCGTACCAATATCGGGTGCTTCCCTTCGGTCTAGCCCTATCACCCCGCACCTTCACCAAGTGTGTAGACGCGGCATTAGCCCCCTTGCGTATGCAGGGGATCCGCATTCTCAATTATATCGACGACTGGCTGATTTTGGCTCAGTCAGCACGTCTGGCGGTTCAACATCGAGATGTTGTTCTCGCGCACATGAAGAGGTTAGGGCTGAGGCTCAACCTCAAGAAGAGCGTTCTTTCTCCAGTACAGAGAATAACGTATCTGGGTGTGTGTTGGAATTCGATCCTGATGCAGGCCCGTCTATCAGAGCCTCGCGTAGGATCGATTCTCTCAGCGGTGAAAGGGGTGAAACTAGACCAGCCACTCACTGTCAAACAGTATCAGAGACTGTTAGGCCTGATGGCAGCAGCGTCCAACGTCATTCCTCGTGGCCTGTTGTACATGAGACCTTTACAGTGGTGGCTCAAGACCAAGGGTTTTTCCCCGAGGGGAAATCCCTTTCGCGTGATCAAGGTAACGCGGCGATGCCTCCGCGCCTTAGTCATGTGGAAGGACCCTCGGTTTCTAGCCCAAGGCCCGTTACTGGGGGCACCGTGCCAGCGGGTCACTCTGACCACGGATGCCTCCCTTACGGGTTGGGGGGCGACCATGAGTGGTCGCTCGGCCCAGGGCCTATGGCAGGACGCTCATCGTGCGTTGCACATAAATTGCCTGGAAATGCTTGCTGTGTTCCAGGCTCTGAGACATTTCCTGCCGTATCTCAGGGGCCATCATGTTCTAGTTCGCACAGACAACACATCGGTGGTCTCCTATATAAATCACCAGGGGGGTTTGAGGTCTCGCCCTTTGTACAAGCTGACTCGTCAAATCCTCCTGTGGGCCCTGGGGAAATTGCTCTCAATCAGGGCAATCTACATCCCAGGGCGCCTGAATACGGAAGCAGACATCCTGTCGAGGCAGGGGCCGAGGCCCGGGGAGTGGAGACTCCACACCGAGGTGGTGGAGCTCCTCTGGCAAGAATTTGGCAGAGCAGAAGTAGACCTGTTCGCCACTCAAGACAACACTCATTGTCGTCTATGGTTTGCTCTAACTCCTCCAGCTCCCTTGGGACTGGACGCCATGGTACAGGAGTGGCCGAGGCTGCCCCTGTACGCTTTCCCCCCGATCGCTCTGCTTCCGGGAGTTCTAGAGAGAGTTCGTCGGGACGGGGCCCATCTGCTCCTAGTGGCTCCGTTCTGGCCAGCCCGGGTCTGGTTCTCGGACATTGTGTCGCTCCTCAACGGCTCTCCCCTGGAGATTCCGTGCAGGAGGGACCTACTCTCTCAGTCGGGCGGTGCCTTCCTGCACCCACGCCCAGAGCTGTGGAATCTGTGGGCTTGGCCTCTGAGGGGGCCCAGCTCCTAAGCTCCGGTCTCTCAACCGAGGTTGTGGAGACCATCCTACACTCTAGAGCTCCCTCCACGAGGAAACTGTACGCATTGAAATGGAGACTCTTCACCTTATGGTGTAGAGATCGCCTGTGGGATCCAGTAAACTGCCCTGCGAGCGCGGTGCTGGAGTTCCTGCAGGAGAAATTCTCCGCTGGGTTAGCTCCCTCCACTTTGAAGGTGTACGTGGCGGCCTTAGCAGCTTACCACTCTCCTTTCGATGGTGTTACCCTCGGGCGACACCCCCTAGTTACTCGTTTCCTCCGTGGCACTATCAGACTGAGGCCCGCAGTACGCACCAGGGTGCCGGCCTGGGACTTAGCTATTGTCCTTCAGGGCCTTTCTCAGGCTCCCTTCGAGCCCATTGAAGAAATTTCTGAGAAACTCCTCACCTTAAAGACCATCTTGTTGCTGGCTATCTCTTCCTTAAAAAGAATAGGGGACTTACAAGCCCTCTCTGTGGCACCCTCGTGCTTGGAATTTGCTCCCGGTATGGCTAAAGCTTTTCTGCACCCCAGACCGGGGTACGTTCCTAAGGTTCCCACTAATACTGTGAGACCCATAGTACTTATGGCCTTTTGTCCACCTCCCTTTCTGACGTCTGACCAGGAAAGATCTAATCTGCTTTGCCCTGTTCGCGCACTAGACGCTTATGTCCACAGAGCTGCCCTGTGGAGAAAATCGGAACAGTTGTTTGTGTGTTACGGTCCACCCTCGAGAGGGGGTCCGGTTTCTAAGCAGAGGATGAGCAAGTGGATAGTTGAGGCTATTTCACTTGCTTATGAGGTGGTCGGGCAGCCTTTCCCTTTGGCTGTCCGGGCACACTCGACTAGGGGTATGGCTGCCTCTCGGGCATTCCTAGCAGGGGCTTCCCTGCAAGACATTTGTGAGGCGGCGGGGTGGTCCTCGCCGCTCACTTTCGTGAGGTTCTACGAACTTGACATTACTCCAGGGGCTCGGGTGCTCGCCTTTTAGACAATGCACAGGCGGGCATCCGGCTCCTATGGGGACGTGGGTATTCTCGTTCCCAAAGCGGTGACGCAGCTCGAGTTCCCTCGAAAGGGAACGTCTCGGTTACGACTGTAACCTTAGTTCCCCGAGTAGGGAACGAGACGCTGCGTCACCCTGCCATACTCCCCGCATGCCCGCAAAAGCGTCTTGCTTCACTCTACCACAGAAGCTAGCGGCGTTTGTCTGCCGGTATGCTTTATACCTTCCGGGTCGATGACGTCACCCGCCTATGACGTTCCGTCTCTCCATTGGACTGATTACACATGTGCTTCACGACGCAATCACGCAGAGGCGTTCCCAAAGCGGTGACGCAGCGTCTCGTTCCCTACTCGGGGAACTAAGGTTACAGTCGTAACCGAGACGTTTTCCAATTTAACAGACTTTAAGCATACCAATTTATAGTGTGTCACAAACACATTTAGTTATACTAAAGTACATACGAATAAATTGTGCTTAAGTATACAATTTTTTCACTAGGGCAACCATAAATGGGAGTGAAGACAATGGCCAATATAATTGTTCTCTTTTCCATCTTCATCACAGCAAAACTAGTGATCTAAAGCTTGAAAAGGTGTGCATTTGTTTTATATGTTTAATTTAGACATGAAACTTGAGCTTGTAACTTGAGCATGTTTTGATGTTTGTGAATAAAAAGTGGAGGTATATATGGTAACATTCAGTACAAAATTATTATTTAATTATATATCTAATGATATTTTAGTGACTTAGTTACCACTTGAATGAGCAATCTTTCAAAGTTTCAAGTCGGCATGAAACGAAAGTTGTGTTACTCTTTCCCTTTCAGTCGTTCGACGAGCAAATGACCATTGGCATGCGGTTCATGCATTCTACGCTTCGCCCCACAGCATGGGTATAAATAAGGAAGTGGAATACCGCATCCTCGCTTTCTACTTCGGAGCCAAACATTACTGTGCTCAGTGTGTTTCCTATGAAAAGTGTTGTGTACGAGTCTCGTGAGAAGGATAGTTGTGTCCCTGTGTTGGTGAGACGGCACGTTGCAGCGGGAACATGACCATCGCAGTCTTACAGTCTAGGCTCGAATACCTCAGAAGGGGGGGGAGTCCCATTGCGCATCCCCCGATCTAGTGGTCCTCCCGCTGTAAAGCAGAGGGCTGCTACTTTGGCTGATGCCTTTGGTGGAGACCTGAGGGTTACTGTGAGGGCATCCCCGACAGGTCAACAGGCTCCTCAGGCCCCTCCCCCGTCCGCTGCGCCGGTAGAGCTTCCGAGAGGGCACGCTGGTCCTTCCCATGGGGGGCCAGCCATTTCTTCGCCCAGCAGCAGACGGAGGCGATCAAAAACATCCTGCCCCGACGACCAGCTGCTGCCTTCACCCAGTCGTTGTCTGCAGCGCCTCCGCCTGCTCGTCGCCGAGGGCATCCCCCTGTGTCCGCCTCCGCCCCTGCTAAGCCCAAGCAGCAGCCTCCACCCGGGAAGCAGGGTGCCGGCCGTAAGAGGGTACCGATATGTAGCGGTTCCTACGGCAACCCCATATGTGTATTCTTCCACGATACCAGCTACCCTACTCGGCTAGCCCCGTGTCCTTCTCTTGACAGAGGCCGCTCTGTCGTCTCTGTGGGTGTTCTTCCCCCCTGGAACCAGGCTGGAACCACCTCAGAGACTGCCATATGTTGCACTACCCTGCTAGGTTAGTCCTTATGTGTATCCGTCACCCCTCATTTCATTGAAGGATGTGGCTCCGCAGCGTTCCATCTCTCGAGACTGGCACGCTTTCCCAGCGTTATCCAATAGTCACACTGAGTGGGTCTTGCAGGAGCAGCAGTGACTGACCTTCTCTCCTTAGAGCCCAAACTTCCCGCTCCAACAGGAGCAGAGAGCTCAAGCAGAGCACTGGAAGGGCCAGCATCTCTGACATGTTGGTAGGATCCCCAATTCAACGGTCAGTTCCGAAGTACCTCGAAAGGAAATATCTCGGTTACGTATGTAACCCTTGTTCCCTTAAGGAGGGAACAGAGGCATACGTCCCGTCGCCAGGTGCTGTGCTTCCGCTGAAGGACAGAGTCACTAGTTCGGCTCCTCAGCAGAAAAGCGAGGATGCAGTATTCCACTTCCTTATTTATACCCGTGCTGCGGGGCGGAGCATGGAATGCGTGAACCGCATGCCAATGGTCATTGGCTCGTTTTTAAACACTGGAAGTAGATTGGTCTCTGAAAATGATCCCCAATTCGTTGGTCAGTTCCGACGTACGTCTCCGTTCCCTCCTTCAGGGAACGAGGGTTACATACGTAACCGAGATGTTTCTTCCCTATAGTGACATTTATCAGAGTGAAAAAAAAATACTGAATTGATTGGATCGTTGTGGTTTGCTATTGCTGTGATCTAATGTGAGTGACAGGTTGTCCTGGCCTCTCATTACATGAGAAAATAAAATAATGTGCATGGATAAATAATTTATAATAAATACTGCGATATCCCATAAAATGAAAAAAAAAAAAAATAATATTTAATAGTGACTTTAACATGACTCCCTTGTAGCAATACTGTCTTCATCTCTAAAATACTGATAAAACATCCTATTCTCCACAAATCTTTGGCCTGTATAGACAGAGAGTATGTGTCTGATACTCATGGGAACGGTTGAGACGGTGGATACAGGCTCAATCAGACAAAGCAGACGAACTGGCGCTGTTTTTGTCCTGGTGACTCCATGACAGAAGTTGAGAGCTCACCAAGACCTTCATCTGGGATGCCAGCCAAAAATGGCCAGAGTGAGATACACTGTCAGCACCATGGGCCAGGACTAAACATTCTGCCCTCCTTCAGTAATAAACTCATCTACTTTCCCTCTGCAAGACTGCAGAAATAAGTCTTGATTGAAATAAAGAAATAATAATGAAAGGAGGAAAATAATTATAAATATAATTTTAATATTTTCCTCTTGTTTTCAAGTTTCTGTTCTGTGTTTCTCTGTCTAGACCACGAGAGCTTCTGCATTCCATTTCTCACAGCTCCGTTACTCCAGCAACAAACCCTTAATGCATTTGTTTGTCAGAAACACTGAAGTCAAACAAGGTCAAAGTATGTCTTCACCTCTGTCAAGCACACAAGACCAATCCTTTCCGCTGTCAATGTATCGCAGTGGTGCGTCACCGAGTAGGTAAGCAATGCATTTAAATATGAACCAATTCATCTTCCAAAAGAAATAGTTCTCGGGGTGGTGGTGAACAGCATTTTGTTCATTGTAAGAC
This sequence comes from Rhinogobio ventralis, assembly GCA_039654625.1. NCBI lineage: Eukaryota > Metazoa > Chordata > Actinopteri > Cypriniformes > Gobionidae > Rhinogobio > Rhinogobio ventralis. The sequence goes on from CM077210.1 coordinate 22,876,253, forward strand.
GTGATGAATTATCTTGTCAGGCACATGAGTAAGACTGGGCATCTGTTTATGCTCCAGGGCCTCATTTATAAAGCACACATACAATCAGATCCATTCATTTGATCCTACATTAAAAGTGAGGAGCTTGTACCTTAATGCACTGCTGGCTTTAAGTTCTCAAAGTGAGTAACTGTGAATGAAAAAAATAGGCCATTTTGGATTCATGTCAAAATATTTTGTGCATGTAAATGTTGTCACTCATTTATGTTCATTTAAACAACTGTATATGGAAAATCTTATAAGATAATCATAATACATTACCATTCAAAAGTTTGGAGTCAGTTTGATTTTGTTTTTAAAAAAAGTTTCTTATGCTCACTATAGGCTGTATTCATTTATTCCAAAATATATCATATTTAAATAACTTTTATATTTTAAAAGAATTTAAAATGTAGTTTATTCCTGTGATGACAAAGCAGTGTCTCATGATCCTTCAGAAATCATTCTAATATGTTAATTTTAATATGCAGTTGTAAGATGTCAAGCACACTTTTTTAGGACCAAGTAGAAGACTTTTACAAATATTTAAAAAAAGAAAAAAACATTAATATAAATCTATATACAGACAAGCAAAAATGCTGTAATATTCCAAATGTATCATTCAGCCACTTGTTTGCTCTTCTAAATAGTTTTAAATCATTCATAGAAACATTCAGGAAATTATCATAAGTTCACATTTTGGCTGCTTATACACATGTCTTTATAAATAAGGCCCCTGCTGGTGTTATTTAATAACAGGGCCCACGTCCATTCGTAAAATTACTGTTTTCTTATTCTACCCACACCTTTCATTTTTCTGCTAGTGCTATTTTGGCTCAGGCCCTGAACAAACACATGTACGTCCTTACACGCACTTATAGAGAAAATTACACTCACAAAATTTTACATACACTACCAGTACTGAACTCTCAAAGCAAAATCATCTCATTGTGAACAACACAGTTCCCATTCAGTCGGTCACTCTCGACGCCACGTCGGAGTACCGACGAATAGGAATCTCGCTAGCGAGAGCCAATCTACTTCGAGTGTAACTAAACGAGCCAATGCACATTGGCATGCAATGATTGCACCAGCTGCTCATGCCACTCCGTGTGGGTATAAATGAGGCACAGGTGCTTGCATCAAATTAGCTTTTTGCTTCGGAGCCGAGTGGTGGATGGTTTGTCCTGAAATCACTCTCTACAAAGCATGTGTTAACATTTTAACGAGTCAAGCTCTTCGGATGGATCTCTCCTCGTTTGGTGTTGGAGTGACGGCACTGCAGCGGGGTCGATTTTCTCTCTTTTTCTATTTTTGTTTTATTGAGCAAAAACAAAAGGCTGTTCTCACAGCTGGTTCGGTGCGCTGTAAAGAGCGCTGAAAAGCCGTTTTCATGGCTGGTAAGAGATCGCCTTCTATGAGAGAGAGCGCGCGCATGACAGGCTGCACTTTTTCCCTGTCTGTGTCGCCGCGACTATTCCCCTGTGTGCTTCAGCACCGCGGAGTGCAGTTTCCCTAGAAGAGCTACACAGATAGAGCTTGCGTCTTTTTAAAGATGACATTCTACCTGTGTGTTTCTGGTTGCGGTTGTTTCCTGTCCTCACTGACGGCCACGAGCACTGTTTCACATGTCTGGGCGTATGCATGCTGAGACGGTGTTCGTGGGTGGTTCACGTTTTCTAATGAGAACATGACCACGTCGGCACGCCGGTCGCGACTCTTCTTTCTCCGGGAAGCTTGAGTCCCCTTTGTTGTTGGCCAGGCGCCGCTCGTGTGTAAAAGCACAGCCGCGGGTCTGCTCGACACACTGGGAGACCGCGGAGATCAGCGAGAGCTGCCCGCCGGGGAAACCCGGTGGGACCTCACGCTTCTCTACGTGTCGTGTGCCGTCGAGTGCCGGGCTGCAGCGCGGGTTGTCACGGCAACCCAGCGCTCACTCACCACTCTAGGTGCGCTGTCCCCTTGCCTATTTCCCGTTGTAGCGCCCTCCCTGGTGGCCAACAGGAGAGGTCTACTTCAGTGAAATCGCTGGGGTGACCTGAGGAGTGGAGGGCTTCTCCTTCGGGGAACCAACCCCCTAGGGCCCCTCCCCCTCTAGCGCACTGCAAGCTGTGCAGCTTCTGGATGGAACTGCTGGTCCTTCTTATGGAGGAACCTAGCATTTCATTCGGGGCTCCAGCTGAGGATCAGATGTCAATCGCTGCATCGGAGAGAGGGCTGTTGTGCTCTGGAAATGAGGATGATGCTGAGCCCACTGTAATGGTGTGTGCTTTGCTGAATCAGATTCAGAGTTAATAGCCATGCTTTCCCGGGATCTTTCCCGGATGTGCATGGAAAACTTGGCAGTATGGAACGACTTTGGCGCCATAGATATGGAACGCCAGGGGGGCCAAAACTGCATAAGTTTTCCTCTCTCACTACCCTCAACGGTGGGGTGGCTGTGCGCAGACCACCTCAGCCCTGCACTTTAATGCACGAGGGTAGTTCTGAGTCGGGGTTGAGCTGCGCATGTTGACTAACCGTGATCAAAGTCACGGCGCAGGCCCTCGGCCAGACGATGTCCACCTCGGTGGTCCAGAAACGCCCCCTGGCTTGCCTTGCTGAGGTGTGAGTGGTCGTCAAAGTGCGCTTTCTCGATGCTCCCATCTCACAAGGTAGCCTTGTCGGTGACACTGTTGAGAACTGGGCCCAGCAGTTCTTCGCAGTCGGTAGCAGGCTGAGGCAATCAAGAGCTTCCCCCGACGCACCACACGAGTGCCTCGTGGGCTGCCCCTCAGTCTGCTCGTCGCCAAAGGCGTCGTCCCCTGCAAAAAAATAAATAAAAAAAAAAACACTTCGGCACAGCCTGCTCTACTGTGTCCGATGCAGGAAGGCGATGCCACCCGTCTCTGCTGCTGTTTAAGCAGTCGGTGAAACATCACCTCTGAGACGGGTGACCTGGAGATGGGCGGGGCTGCTCTTCCCCGGAGGAGGGCCGGGCAGAGAATCTTTTGAGTCAAAATTCTGTTCTGCCGCTGGTGTCACAACCAGTGGTACCCCAATTCTCAAAAAAAAAAAAAAAAAAAGAGCAGTTCCTCTATCTCTGGGTCCCAAGGGGGTTCGGAGAGCTGTGGACGGTCCAACGCCGGACCACACTCATCCTCCTCCTTCGCCAGCGGGCAGCAGTGGACGGTTCGAGGACGCAACCAAGCCTTCTCACGTACCCTCTGCCCACTCGTGGAATCAGGTAAGTGTTGCACAGCACACTCACACCCCGCTGCGGGCCGCCTCCACGAGACAGCCGCCCCAGCCCGGTACCTGCATTCCACCTCGCTGCCCCACGGTGGGTACGCCATTGGTCCCTTTGGTCCCGCTTGAACGGTCTCGGCGAGCCTGGTTAGCGCTCCCCAGTCCGTCTCGCTGGCTCATCCGGAACATCAGGCTCGGCTTGCGATTCAGTTCGCCCGGCGCCCCCCCAGGTTCAAGGGCGTCCGCTTCACTTCGGTGAACGCCGCAGACGCCCATGTCCTGCGTGCGGAGATCGCAGTCCTACTGGCGAAGGACGCGATAGAGCCGGTCCCTCCAGCCGATATGAAGACAGGCTGCTACAGCCCGTACTTCATTGTACCCAAGAAGACCGGTGGGTTATGGCCAATCTTGGCCGTCCCCAAGATTGGTTTGCAGCGATCGACCTGAAGGACGCGTACTTTCATGTCTCGATTCTTCCTCGACACAGGCCGTTTCTGCGCTTTGCGTTCGAGGGTCAAGCATATCAGTACAAAGTCCTGCCCTTCGGGCTGTCCCTGTCCCCCCGTGTCTTCACGAAAGTCATGGAGGGGGCCCTTGTGCCCATGAGAGAACAGGGCGTTCGCATCCTCAACTATCTCGACGACTGGCTCATTCTAGCACAGTCCAGGGATCAGTTGTGCGAACACAGGGACCTGGTGCTCAGACACCTCAGCCAGTTGGGTCTTCGGGTCAACTGGGAGAAGAGCAAACTCGCCCCCGTGCAGAGGATCTCTTTTCTCGGTATGGAGTTAGATTCGGTCCAACAGACAGCGCGCCTCACAGAGGAGCGCGTCCAGTCGATGCTGAACTGCCTGAACACGTTTCAAGGCAGGATGGCGGTTCCACTGAAACAGTTTCAGAGGCTCCTGGGGCATATGGCAGCCGCAGCGGCAGTAACACCGCTCGGCTTGCTTCATATGAGACCGCTTCAGCATTGGCTACACGGCCGAGTCCCGAGATGGGCGTGGCAACGCGGCACTCACCGGGTGAGCATCACACCGGCCTGCCGCCAATCCTTCAGCCCATGGTCAGACCCCTCGTTCCTTCGGGCCGGAGTGCCTCTGGAACAGGTGTCCAGGCATGCTGTGGTCTTCACAGATGCCTCTGCCATGGGCTGGGGAGCCACGTACAACGGGCATGCAGTGTCAGGGGTTTGGACGGACCCGCACCTGCATTGGCACATCAACTGCCTCGAGTTGCTAGCAGTACATCTCGCTCTGAGCCGCCTCAAAAGGCTGCTACGGGGCAAAGATGTACTGGTCCGCATGGACAACACCGCGACCGTTGCGTATATCAACCGACAAGGTGGTCTACGCTCCCGTTGCATGTTGCAACTCGCCCACCATCTCCTCCTCTGGAGTCAGAAGTGTCTGAGGTCGCTTCGGGCCATTCATGTCCCTGGTGTGAGCAACCGTGTGGCCGGCGAGCTTTCACGAGCTGCGCTCCCAGGGGAATGGCGACTCCACCCCCCAGGTGGTTCAGCTGATTTCGAGACAGTTTGGGGCGGCACAGGTCGACCTGTTTGCCTCCCCAGAAACGTCCCACTGCCAGTGGTTCTATTCGCTACAGCTGGCCCCAGGGGCTGCGCAAATATGCGTTTTCCCCAGTGAGCCTACTTGCACAGACACTGTGCAAGGTCAGGGAGGACGAGGAGCAGGTCCTGTTGGTGGCGCCTTACTGGCCCAACCGGTCCTAGTTCTCAGAACTTATGCTCCTGGCGACAGCCCCTCCTTGGCCGATTCCTCTGAGGAAGGACCTTCTGACTCAGAGACGGGGCACCCTGTGGCACCCGCGTCCAGATCTGTGGAAGCTTCATGTCTGGCCCCTGGACGGGACGCGGAGGTTCTAGGTGACTTACCCCAAGAGGTAGTTAACACCATCACTTCGGCACGTGCACCGTCTACAAGACAGGCTTATGCTTGAAGTGGAACCAGTTCGTCGAGTGGTGTTCTTCTCGCCGAGAAGACCCCCGAAGATGTTCGATCGCGTCTGTGCTTTCCTTCCTGCAACGAGGGTTGGAGCGTAGGTTGTCGCCCTCCACCCTCAAGGTCTATGTTGCTGCAATATCTGCCTATCACGACCACGTAGAAGGTAAGACAGTTGGGAAGCACGATCTGGTCGTCAGGTTCCTCAGGGGGGCGAGACGGTTAAATCCTCCTCGACCCCCCTCCATACCCTCTTGGGATCTTGCTCTGGTGCTCCGAGCACTTCAGAATGCCCCATTTGAGCCCTTGCGGTCAGCAGAGCTTAAGATTCTGTCTATGAAGACTTTGCTGTTGGCCGTACTGGCCTCCATCAAGAGGGTAGGGGACCTGCAGGCATTTTCGGTCGACGAATCGTGCCTAGAGTTCGAGCCGGGTGACACCCACGTGGTATTGAGACCCTGGCCTGGCAATGTGCCCAAGGTTCCTACCACTCCCTTCAGGGACCAGGTGGTGAACCTGCAAGCGCTGCCCCTGGAGGAGGCAGACCCAGCCCTAGCTTTGCTCTGTCCCGTCCGCGCTCTGCGGATCTACGTGGATAGAACTCAAAGCTTCAGGACCTCAGATCAGCTCTTTGTCTGTCACGGAGGCCAGCAGAAGGGAAAGGCTGTCTCCAAGCAGAGGATGGCCCACTGGATAGTGGATGCCATCACCTTGGCTTACCAAGCACAAGGTGTGCCCTGTCCGCTCAGGGTGCGAGCACACTCTACTAGAAGTGTTGCATCCTCCTGGGCGCTGGCACGTGGCGCCTCGCTGTCAGACATCTGTAGAGCTGCGGGCTGGGCGACACCCAACACGTTCGCTAGATTCTATAGTCTACGTGTAGAGCCAGTGTCCTCCTGTGTTCTCGCCTCAAACGGGTAGAAGCACTGAGAGGCCCTGGCTCTTGTCGGCTTGCTGCGCCCCGGCGCTTTATTCTCCAGAAGCAAACTCTGTCGAGTCCTCCATCTCCCTTGGTGCCGGACGTGGCGGAACGTCTGGCATCAGGCCCCTTGCCGCTGAATCCTTGAGAACCGGTACTGGGCTGGGGATATATGAGCCCGTGTCCTTCCCTTGGGAGAGCCCTCCCCTTGGTGGGGCTGGAGCCCCCTCTCAGTTGCGGGCTATGGCTCAGCTTTGTACTCCACATAACTCCTTCGGTGTATGATGTGGGTTCCGCAGCGTTCCCTTCCACTAGGGCACGCTTCCCAGTGTTATCCAATAAGTCACTGAGCGGGTCATGCAGAACAGCAGTGATGGACTTTTCTGTGTGAGCCCCATCTCATCAGGTAAGAGAGCTTAGGAGGCTCACACAGGGCACTGGATGGGGGCAGAGGCCATGGCGCTTTGGTAGGGATTCCTATTCGTCGGTACTCCGACGTGGCGTCGAGAGTGACCGACTGAATGGGAACGTCTCGTTACGTATGTAACCCTCGTTCCCTGACGGAGGGAACGGAGACGCCACGTCCCGTCGCCATGTCCTCTGTACCCTGCTGGGGTGCCAGTTCACCTACTCGGCTCCTCAGCAAAAAACTAATTTGATGCAAGCACCTGTGCCTCATTTATACCCACACGGAGTGGCATGAGCAGCTGGTGCAATCATTGCATGCCAATGTGCATTGGCTCGTTTAGTTACACTCGAAGTAGATTGGCTCTCGCTAGCGAGATTCCTATTCGTCGGTACTCCGACGTGGCGTCTCCGTTCCCTCCTTCAGGGAACGAGGGTTACATACGTAACCGAGACGAACTCCTTATCTAATAAAATAATGGTCTAAAAGTAGATTGAAAAAAGAAATTGTGCATCACATGCAGTTGTCTGTTGTGTCTGGGAGCTTGTGCAGCGGTTAATGGTGTGGCCGATATTAGATCAGGCAAGAATGCTTAACTCGCTTTAATAAGTCTCAAGCTGACATGCTTTCTGAACTTGTCACGCTGCCTCCTGTGAGCTTCACACTTGTGCCGTTCTTATCTCCTGTGCCATGTCAGCCTTCAGATGATTAAAAAGCTTAAGCTGTCACCGAAAGGAAGCACACATATTTTGTAGGAACTGAACCAAACTATCAATCAGCTAAAATAGTTTATATCTCATGTCTGTCTTGCATAAATTTCTCTTGTAAGCTGATGGATTTGGTCTTAATAATATTTATATAATAATATTTAATACAGCGGATCTAATCTTACTGCATATAATAAATTGTGGAAAGCTCCTCAGAATGTTTTCCCTCAGTTCCTAGGCATATCTTAGGGAATTTCTGAGGAATTCAGCTCACAAAGATGGAAGCAGTTTCTGATGAAAGCTCTTTAGATGTTAAGAAAGCAAAGCTCATGGAAGCTTCCCGGTCTAAACTCTTTTTTCTTCAGGAAAAAGGAGCTAAATTTTATGTATGTATAATGTTTCTGCATAGTCTTATATGTTTTTTTTCTCATTCGCTACTGTCTGGAAAAAAATTACCTCAGGCATGAGTGTCAAATATTGTTGAATTACACCTCTATACATTGTGCATCAGACCTATTAGATTACCTGATGTATGACTATATCGCTATTGTACGATTATCATTATGATAGAGGTGCAGGACAGTCTAAGGAACTGAAGATTGATGAGAAAGGAAGGAGAAATGTATATCTGTGGCACTAGATCTATTGTAACACTTAAATACAGTCTAAAGCACCATTATGTCAGCGTCCATCTGCCAGTGCTACATTTTAGACTAAAGTCAACATTTAATACTTAAACATCAAAAAAAGTCTTTACATTTTACAAAGACCTTGTGGCTGCAGTAGATCTGCAAGGATTGTGTTCTTTTCAATGTGTCTAATGACTTTGGATGGAGACGATGAATAAAACCACTTAATAATAGTTGAACTGATGTAATCTTATGCGATTACAGTTGACTGGTCCTTTCATTCATGCTTACTATAAGAACAGGTTGAAGATAAAAAGTGAATTAGCCGCAATCCACATTAATCACCGGGTGAACCATCATGTGAGGTCCACAGTCAGCTGACAGGACTCAAACTGTATTGTTGAGATTACGTTTTCAATTTACCTCAGATTATTCCTTAATTCAAAACACCTCACAATCACTTGACAGAGCAAAATAATTCAGGCAGTTAAGATTGGTCATACAAGAGGAAACGAAAATTGAGCTTTGGCTTTTCTGCACATGCACATGTGAATGAATGTAGTTCTTGTGGTCACTGACTATGCAAAAGCTGATGTACCACAGAAGTCCTAACAATATCGTAAGGGTTCACCCCAAAATTGGAATTCTGTTATTGTTTACTCAATCTCATGTTGTTACAAAGCGGTATGACTGACGGCTGTTAATACAAAAGAAGATCTTTTGAAAAATTTATTTCTTTTTCCATAAGTCATTTGTGTCCAGTGTTGGTTGGAACAACATGAGGGTGAGTAAACAATAACAAAATGTTCATTTTTGGGTGAACTATTCCTTTAAGCATGAAACAATCTGTTTCAAAAGTTCCATTTTAGTGTTATGGCCAATAAACACAAAACAATAATGTCCATAAATGCACCACAAAGAATTTCTACTTTTCAAAGATATTAAATTTTAAAATCTTATTAGATATTAAAATATTAATAGTCTATTAAATAAGTAGCATCTTGAAGTAAAGATGCTATGTAAATCAAATCTTGATCAGGTCTAATGGTGTATTGCATATCTGCCTCTGATGAATAAACTCTGTTTTGCAGTGTCATGGGATTCTTTGTGGCTTGTCTGTCCATAAGGTATGACAAAACAGTCTGAGCTTCAGACTAAAATCAGAGCCATGGCCACAGTGTTTGTAGGATTCTGTAGCATATGTTTAGCAATTATGTGTAATACCCTCCAGTCTTTAGCTATTATAGCTAATAATAATCGAGAGTGACATTTCATTTTCCTTCAAACAAATATTACGCAAGACGAGTCTTATTTTGAAGTATTTGACATTAACCTTTCTGGTTTTCCTAATGACCAAATGTTTACATTTGTGGTTATCTCTTCAGGGAATGGCTGATAAATGTTGTGTTTTGAATTTAATATTTGGTGTAAACCATAATGGCCATGTTTATGTAAGAGATGAATTTAAAGACATAAGAGGGTAAGACATTCTTCAGATGTGCTTGTGTGTGTTTTTATGAAAGCATAATTTACAGAAAAGAGAAAAGGAATAATTCGCACTTACAAAAAAAAAAAAAAATTCTGTCATCAGTTATTCACTATCATGTCGTTCTAAACCTGTATGACATTTTCCTCATGTGGAACATACAATTTTTTTTGTTGTTGTTGAAAAATGTGTCTTTGTCCATACAATGAAAGTCAATGGGGTTTAAACGTTCTCCAAAATATATTTTGTGTAATTTAGCATAGACAGAGAGTAGTTTTTCTCTCTCTCTCTCTCTCACACACACACACACACACACATAGTTTTTTGTGTAATAATAATAGTTATTATTATTATTATTATATTTGAATATAAAATAAAAAGTATAACATTACTTAAAGACTTTATGTATTTTATTGATTAATAATAATAAATTATTATTATAATTTTTTTAATTAAAGCAAAATTTATATCAAAGATTTGCTGTAATGTGTTTTGGGATACACTTTACTTACTCATAGTACTGAGTAATATTAAAGTCCTCATGAAATCAAAATCGATCTTATTTACTTTGTTAGCAAACATCCCTGGTCTTAGGGTGAACAATCAATCCGTGCAAGTTAATACACAGAAAAAAATAGTTTGCCGTGGTAATCTTTAATCAAAATATGAAAAGTAACTTCCGGTCTGGAATGGCGTTCCTTCTCAGATGATGTCAGTTTGACGGCTTGGGTTTGATCAGAGCCATAGAAAAAGACGGCTCTGGGTTTGAATATGCTTAACCACTCCCCTCCAACCATTAGTCTTCTATGATCACGAGATGGAGAGGAGGAGCGCTGAAGTAAAATCAGTTGCAACTTCCGGTTCACTAGGACTTTAATTAACTACATGTACTTACTATAGAGTTGGTTAGGGTTTGGTTATGTTAGTTACTTGTAATTATGCATCATTTTCTGTTATTAAGTAAGTATGTAGTAACGTAACTACGTCACCTTAAAATAGTGTTACCATTTTTTTCAGAATTTCTTTAAATTAATAGTTTAAATTTGAAACCTGTGCCTTTTGATCCACTCCAAATAAATGATATAACCCTTGGTGTGTTTTAAAAAACAAAGTATTCTCAAATTGACATTCAGTTTATTGTGGTGTATACTGGGTTTACATTTGTTTATTTTTTCATTCACTTTCAAGTGTGACTAAAATTTGTTGGGCCCCTTTGCCGTGCATTCCTGAGTCAAGGAAATGTGCTCTGAAACATCACACCACCACATCAGTCTTGGTCGTTCTTAAGCTTAGGTTAAAAGCCATAAATAGATGTTCTCAGACCGCACAGAGTGGCTCTTAACTTCCTCGTCCCGTCCCAGGAATGAAACCTTGACAAACGCGATCTGTTCTGTGTGCTGGTGGGTGGCCAGTGGAGGTCACTGCCCTGCTGAAGTTGAGGGGGGACCAGTGTGAGTTTCACACCTCAGCCAAACAAGCCTTGCAGGAGATAATATCTCCTCTAAACAAGTCTGTAATCTCTCTGCTCATCCATAGAGGGAGAATATGAGCTGAGAGATGGGTCTCGAGTGAAATGCAACCTTAAACTATAAAGATTAAGGGAAAGTGTCTAGGCTATATAGGGGTAAAGGAGAGTTGAAGAAGACTAGTTTGACTGAGAAATATGAAGACACTCTGTATTCGGGAAGCTTGCATTTTGGCAAATAAATTGGGTGTTTTAAAAAGTAGCATTAGGGGAAAGTCAGTTTTGGCACTAAATAATGTCAGTTACATTGCGAAGCAGTAAAGGAGAAGACTCCATGTCTCCAGTAAATGTGCTTCCATTTTCTCTCAAGCTAAATTCCTGAAAAAATGCTGTTAATTGCAAGGGTAGTTATTGACCCTAACATGTAGATCTAGGCAGCATTATCAGTGATTAGACTGCAGGCCTCTGTCCATCTGAATATCTAATGTCTGTCACAGCTATTAGTGTGTAAACTAATTGACTAATTTGACTGGCAGCCATGGAAGGCATCATGGAGACAGATTAGAAGGATGATTTAATGTTATTTCAAGTTCATCTTGTACATAGATTACGACCTGCATAGCTGGACATTGGAGACGTGTCTGGATATGAAATAATCTAGATGAGTTTCACTTGGCTATAACAAACTGTTCAGGAATGGATACTTTGTGCTGATTTTGAATAGTCAAAACATTTATATATTTGTACTTCCTGCCATACTGTGTAGTGCAAGGCACTAGTTTATCACTATTCAAGTGAGCATAATTTGAAGCCCATTTTATCCGTTAAAAGCATCATATATATAGAACAGAAAATTGTGGTGAAAACAATTTGCTGAACAATTTTCTGCCACGTCTCAGATGCTGTCACTTGATTGACAATTTTACATCTGATTGATTTTTTTTTTTTCTATTTTAAGCTCAGGAAGAATGCAGATGGTGCCGCGTAACCATGGCACAAAACCGAGAGGGAAAACCATGTCAACAAGATTTATGACCATCAACTTGCTTCCTTATGCCACATATTTTTCTCTTGGTAAGACTAAAGTTATAACATTTGTTACTTGCTGCCAATGCTATATAATGCTATAGAATTAAATTACCATGTACATTAAATATATGACATGGATAAAAATGATAACATCATGAAAGATATACAAGATAGAAAAAGCATTTCCTGCTTATTCATTAACAGACACTTTATAGGCACCATGAGTCTGTGAGAGTCATTCAGTGGGATAAGAATGACTCTTAAGTTCATTTACCCTTCAGTTAAACATTCTATTACCCTTAAGTTAAAGACTCCCTTGAGCCCTGGATTAATAAACAATTACGTATGATAGAGCACAAAGCAACTCCTTGTCATAAAGATCCTGGTAAGGACATTTATATTTTTGTTCAAGGAAGTTTAGCTGAAGAATAGCATTCTATATAATGGTTAGCCTTAGTGACCTGGCAAATGCCAAGCCAATTTGCCAATTATGTTATACATTTTTGTTAATAATAATCTTGGCAGTTTATTAACCATTGAAGATGATTTAGAAATATATATATATATATATATATATATATATATATATATATATATATATATATTCATGTAATGTCCCTAAAATTGTAGGTTTACTCACAAATATTAGAAATATATGCCTAAAAACATGGAAGACAACCTATACCACTGACTTCCAGAGATAAGCATATTTCAGTAAACAATTCTTATAGTGTTCATGCTGCACATGGTAAAGGCCACCCAAACAGCCTGATAAAAATGACACCTGAACTGCACCGTCAGGGAGGTATACCGAGCAGCCAAAGAAATACACCTGTTAAATTTAACTTCTCAAGCATCTGTAGGAGTACTTGGTCTTCTTAGCTAGCAGTTATACTGCAGTCGTTTACACAAATGAGTTTGATGCCCAGGGGGAGAGTGAGGTCACTGATTTCTCTGCTAATCAGCAGCCATGTGGTTTACTCTCTAGAAAGCTGTCACAGGTCTGGACCACCATTCTTAGATGATGTCAGGGTGTATTTGAAGCATTGACCTTTGATAGCACAAAACATTAACCAAGAGTGACTGTGACTCTTTGTATAGTAGTTTCTGTTTTTTGTTAGGTTTAAAATAAGATTAAATTAGTTAACATTAAGGTATACTATAATACAATACTTTTTTATGAATTCATTTTTTTCATAATACATTAATGTGTACAACTTTAAATGTTAATGTTTGTGTATGTAGAAAATAACATATAGCTTGGATTTATAAATGCTTCTTTAATTAAAAAAAAACATTAAAGGGGTGATGAATTGAGAAATCAACTTTCCCTTGAGCTTTTGATATATAAAAGGTCATGATAATATAAGAATATCCTGTAAGTTTCAGAGCTGAAAACTTCTTTGTTAGTCAAAGAAAAGCTTTTATAGACACCAGGCCCAGCAAACGACAGGTTGGGGATCTATGACGTCAAAGGAAGGCAAGCACTGCCTCAGCAGAAGAATATCAACGCCTACTTCATCACTGCCTGTTTAGCCCCGCCCACCGATTTGCGCATGTAACATAGGCCTAAGTTAGTGTTAAACCATCGAGCTACAAAGCAATAAACATGCCGTTGAGGATTACAAAATATTGTGCAGTGACTGGGTTCAACAGTAATGCAACATGTAAGTAACTGTGTTCATTGTAATGCCTGATCTGAAATGTGATAATTCATGTAGTCAGATTTTCTTTGACTGTGTGTCAGTAAATCAAACCAGTGACTAAACATCAACTTGCTTTGTTTCTTTTAGTAGGATGAAAATAATCTGTTATTTAACAGTGATTAAATTCTATAAAGAAAGCGATCAAAGAAAGCTCCCTTTGCAATCGTTTGAGCAGCACGCGCTGCAGCTGTCAATCAAACAGAGTTTATCAGTGACGCGTTTATCATTGACTCCTGTTTTATTCAACGAATCTCTTAACTATATCACGTTTGCACTGTTAGTGAAGATGAAAGCATTCGTTAGTGTACAGAAACTGAGTTGCAATGACAAGATCGCTGCTTTCATGCGGCTACAATGCTCATCACTGCAACATTTCGTGCCGCAATCTTATTATAATGCCATAGATCTTAATATAATGCCATAGATCTAAATGTAATGCAACACTTTTCACGATTAGTTAACCATGAGAAATAATACTATTTTAAATGCAAAGACATTAGCCAATCACAGCAGGGGGTGTTTACACTGAAGTCTCCCAGCGGACACGCCCCTTAAAACGGAGCATTCAGGGTAGGAAAAATGCCTTTTATTTATAAATTATGACAATTTTTGATGTAAAAAGCATTCTAACATTATAAGTACACCCCAGGAAACACCATAAAATGATAAAAAAAAACGCAGTTCATGACCCCTTTAATATTTAATGAATATATTTGTTATTAGTTCATGATAGGTAAAACATTAACTGATGTTACAAACTAAAGTTCACTGTTCATGTCATTTAAATTAAGCTTTAACACTGAGATTTTGTGACTATGCGAAATGTCTACATATTTCAGCTTACGAGTTAATGATCGTCGTTTCGTATGATGGCATTTTTTTTCATTCAGTGTCTGGTATTTCTTAACTATGCACATTTTGTCTCTTGTCTTCCTGCAGGACTCATATATCATGACTAAATTTCTTTCTTGATGTTATTCATGAGAATTATCTAAAATATAGTTTTGTGAAGGCAGCTGTGAAAAAAACCCACACCAAGGCTCACAATTAATCATTTTGTAATAATCATTTTATGGTTTTATGTCTCACGCTCTTCTTAAAAGCTGCCAGTTTTAACAAGGGTTTTGGATGAGCTGTTGGTTTATAATATGCGATGATGAATTTGATCTTCCAGCTATCATCACCTGCATCCCATGGGGAGCTGCTGCTCACACAAGCCATTGCCTCAAAACAAAAACAAATTGTTGGATTTTACTGTTTGCATATGAATGTGTGTGTTTGTAGGGGGTCAACGGATTGCTGAGTAATAGAACAATAACTGCTCTGTTTGCTCTCAGCTGGACTGATGCCATGTTGTTCCTATGGTGACCCCCTGGAACGGGAGATTTCAGGACATTCCAGGCATTCTGTTACGGGACATAGGTGAGGATTCCAGTGGCATGGAACAGAGCCCTCTTGCTATTCTCATTTTCTTTTTGCAGTTTATAAGCTCATTATGTAATTGCTGGTCTACTTGCATCACTGCTGAAAGGGATAATAGAGGTTGTGGGCTGGACAAAGCAAGACAAGATGCTTAGAGACTTGTCCTTCACTCACTCTGTCTAGGGGAGGTTTGCAGTCAATGAGGTATGACATAAAACTGAATAAAACTAAACCCATAATAAATATATATATATGACAGTTGTTTCTGGTCCTAGAAACTGATTGGGAGCCTTTTCCAGCCATGAGATATTCCCAGAGTATCAGCCCTGGTACCGTTTCACCATTTGTATTTGCGGCGACTGTCATGGTGGTCGAGCAAATCCACCATATTTTAAAAAAATACTACTGTTGTTGTGTCACACTTGTACACATCAACGTATCTCCTATATATATATATATATATATATATATATATATATTTTTTTTAATTCTGAATTATATATATATAATTCAGAATATATATATATAATTCTGAATTTTAAAACAAACTATAATGGTATCTCAGTGATAACTTCCATTATTCAGGAGTTTGAAAGGTCATGGAGGTTATTTTTTACCAATTTCTCTCTCTCTTTGTTGCAGCACCCTAATACAGGATTTTAAATGTAAATTTTCCAAGCTCAGAGCTTTGAGGCATGAGTTTTCTCCATGCTCTCTCTGCATTTGATGTCTTAAAGGTGCACTATGTAAATTTTTTGGTTTTCAAAATGTATATAACAAGCGAGTATCATGAAACTATCTTCCAAACTGTTTTTTTCTTATCATGAATCACTACGGTATGCCTATTGTATATATATTCAGAATATTTTAGACTGAGCGGGACACCAACTGCTGGCATCCACAAGACGCATGCAGTTTTGTTTAATCGCTAGAACGTCAAAAGTTACATAGTGTACCTTTAAATATTTAAACATGTTTTCCTCCACCTGGTTTTGATTGTTTTCTCTCTGTTATCAATCTCTCCAGAGAGCTAATAGTGGGTTGACCTTGATAGCAGTAAGTTGTGTGAGATGCATGGTCATGTAATGAAAATTTCTCCCACGTTTATTTAGTAATATTAAAATATTTCATATATGTTCTGTAATATTAATATTTTTAATAAAATAATATATAAAATATATTTATAAATGTATTAAATATTACTTTTGTTTAATAATTATAATGTGTAATAATTTTATATTACTATTAATGTATTGTATATACATTTTAATTGTCCTTATCAACAAAGGGGTCAAGTCTCCAACTTTAAAGACTAACCACAGACTCAGTAATCTTACGTCACTAAACTAGCCCCCCACATCTGTATATATAACTTCAGGAGCTGCTCTCCCTGCTGTGTCTTCCAAGCTTGAATATGGACCATGGTTGGCACGTACCCATCATTCATTAATGCTGTCTCCGTTTTCACTTTCCATTCCATGCTGCCTCACTTCCAGTAACTCTCCTGTTCCCCCACACACATACATTTTATTGGGAGGGATTTTTATTCAACCTCCACCTTATGTCTCTTGTGAATATTTACTTTGTAGGCCTTATTGTGTGAAACTTAGCATGTGGATAGTAAAACTGAAGTTATACGCTTAACTGATTATTTCCAAAGAGTGTAACCTTAGTTCCCTGAAGAGGGAACGAGACGCTGCATCATTGCTGTGGGAACGCCTCTGTGTGATTGCGTCTTGAAGCGCGTGTGGAATCAGTCCAATGGAGTGACGTAACGTCATAGCCGGGTGACGTCATCGACCAGGAAACTATAAAGCACACCTGCACCAAACAATGTTAGCTTCTGAAAAGACTGAAGCAAGACAATCACGGGTATGGAGTTCCTTTTCAGGGAACTAAGGTTACATACTTAACCGAGACGTTCCCTTTCAAGGGAACTCGCGCTGCATCATCGCTGTGGGAACGCAATATGCCGGTCCGTGTGAACATTGTGCACTAAGAAGCAAGCACCTGTGCCCCCGGTGTAAAGCTGAGGTCAAGTTCGTAGAACCTCACAAAAGTATGCGGCGAGGACCAGCCTGCCGCATCACACACTTCTTGTAGGGAAACCCCCGACAATAAAGCTTTGGAAGCAGCCATACTCCTAGTAGATTACAGCCAAAGGTGAAGGCTGACCAGCCGCCTCATAAGCAAGTGAAATGGCCTCGACTACCCACTTGCTCATCCTCTGCTTAGATGCCAGGCACCCCTTTCTAGGTGACCTGAAACACACAAACAGTTGTTCAGCTTTCCTCCACAGGGCAGCTCTGTGGACATAAGCATCTAACGCCCGCACAGGGCAGAGCAGATTAAGCTTTTCCTGGTCTGACGTCCGAAAGGGAGGAGGACAAAAGGCCTGCAGAATAACTTGTCCTGCAATATTAGTAGGAACCTTAGGAATGTAGCCCGGCCTAGGGTGTAGGAAGGCCTTAACCATGCCAGGCACAAACTCTAAGCACGAGGGTGCCACCGATAGGGCTTGAATGTCTCCTATTCTTTTTAGAGACGTAATAGCCAGCAGAAAGATATTCTTTAGAGTGAGAAACTTCTCAGGAACTTCTTCAATCGGCTCAAAAGGAGCCTTTGAAAGGCCTCATAATACAACTTCCAAATCCCAGGTCGGCACCCTAGTGCAACTGCAGGTCTCAACCTCAAAGTACCACGAAGGAAACGAGTGATCAACGGGTGTCGCCCCATAGATACATCACCCAAAGGAGTGTGGTAAGCAGCTTCAGCCGCCACATACACCTTTATTGTGGATGGTGGCTAACCCTGCGGAAAACCTTTCCTGCAGGAAGTCCAGCACTGCACCCACTGGGCAGTTAACTGGGTACCACTGGTGATTCCCACACCATGAAGTGAATAATTTCCACTTCAGGGAAAAGTTTCCTCGTGAAGGGAGCATTAGAGAGTAGAATGGTCGCTACAACCTCAGTTGAGAGACCAGAACTTATGAGCTGGGCCCCCTCAGAGGCCAAGCCCACAGTTTCCACAGCTCGGGGCGAGGGTGTAGGATTGACCCCTTCACCTGAGAGAGCAGGTCCCTCCTGATCGGAATTTCCAGCAGAGAGACGTCGAGGAGAGACACTATGTCCGAGAACTCAGGCTAGCCAGTACGGGGCTACTAGCAACAGACGGGCCCCATCCTGGCGAACTCTCTCTAGAACTCCCGGAAGCAGAGCAATCGGGGGAAAAGTGTACAGGGGCAGCCTCTGCCACTCCTGTACCATGGCATCCAGTCCCAGAGGAGCTGGATGAGTTAGGGAGAACCACAGATGACAGTGAGATGTTTATGATGATGCGAACAGATCCACTCAGATTCTGCTCTGCCGAAGTTCTCCCACAGGAGCTGTGGAAAAAGATGGGAAGAAATGCGGCCACAATGCACATTTTAGTATATTATTGTAGCTCGAGCATTCAAGCACATTGTTTCTCTTTATGTTAAACTTGAATGTATTCTTTTTTTTTCTGGCATTGTCATGTGATGCTATTTTATTTATTTTATTTTATTTATTTATGTGTGTGTACTTTTAACATGTTTAGTTGGTAAAATAAATATGTTGTAAATTCAAATCAGAGCGTCTTCCGTATCTGGAATGGATGTATTCTTGAGTCTATAAGGTAACAATAGGATAACCTTGTTTGAAATGAGTTTGGCTAAAATAAACTTTTGGTTTTGTCTATACTATAGGTACTTATACTATATTGACTGGGTTAAATAGAATTGCATTACTAAAAAGAGATTAAAATACAATTTTCATTGACTAAAACTAGACTAAAATGTCATCAGAGAGTTTCTGAGGGGGGGTAGCCCGACGCGGGTAGCGACGCTCTGCTTCTGTGAGCCCTATGTGAGGAGCTCGTACCTGGCTTCTGCTGCTCCCGCCCAGCAGGAGCTGAGACCTGGGTTTTTCAGGGAAGGAACTGTTGGAGCGCCGCCGCCTGTTTCTTAGCCTCCTGAAACCTATCGGTGACCATAATGACAGCGCCACCGAATAGCAGGAGAAAGCGGGACGTCCAACAGAAAGCTCTTATCCTTCTTCTTTATCTCAGTGAGGTTCAGCCATAAATGCCTCTCCGTGGCCACCAGGGCTGCCATAGAACGGCCCCACTGATCTGGTCGTCTCCTTGGTGGCACGGAGAGCTAAATCGGCTGAAGACCGGAGCTCACTGATGACATCAGCTCCGATCTCCAATCTTCCTTTTCTCCTGCTGCGATACTAACAACATCCAATTCCTCTGAACTGGATAATTGCAATACCGGTGCCTCAAACGGGGCAGAAAAAACCGCAGTGCGGGCTTCCGAACCCTGGATAGAGGCAATGGATCTGACAAGTGAAGGCAGAGATAAGGCAGCACCCGTCTCTAACCCCTCTGTCAGATCCATTTGCAATCCCCACGACTGAAGCCGCTGCTCTGATTCGGCAGAAGCGGGACCCGAGCCGCGTGGACTGTGAGCCGAAGCGCTCTCCTCGAAGACTGAGCTGTTTTAAAAAAGAATTGGCTAAAAAAAGTAATTTTCTTTTTAAACTGTATTTGCCTTTTCCTGGAACAGCATATTTTGTTGATCCGAGAACAACATTCCCATCCGAAAATGTTGTCCTAAACCTAACCCTACCCATAAATTATCCATAAAATCTGAGGGAAATGATAGGTGAACACTGATGTAGAAGCACCTAATCCTGGTTGTAAGCCTAAACTTAACATAAACTGTAAATTTGTCTCTCAAATCTGCACCAGGGTTTCATGTGTCAGAGCTCTTGTACTGCTAGTTCATATTTCATGAATAATTTGAACTAGAAATCATAATGTAGACTTGCAATGACAGAAAGAATTGCATACAAATCATGTTTGTAGCTGAACTTTTTTAATAGAGTAAAACCAGCCAACGGAATTGATATTCACAGAGAATTTATTGCACAGCCATGATGAAATACACTCAGCTGATTCTCTTTAAATGGAAATAAGGTCATGAGTTACGATGTTATAGAAATATTGTAGGATAAGTCTTTTAAAGACCTAATTTGACTGAATAGAAACGTATTAAATGGTCTCATGCAGACCTGCCTGAGGAATTATGTATAGAGTTATAGATATTCTCTCCTTTTGTGACAAGCCGGCATACACGTATGGTACCAGACCCTCTAAACGACAGGTTTAAAAATCCGCAGGGAATAAATAAAATTCAAAGTTATATTATTATCACCACATCTTTAGAGATGGTCATTATTCTTGTTTGACTGTGCACAGACTTCACCCAAACCAAAGACTTTTTCAGGCCCAAGACCCACATAGTTTAGTTATGATGGGGTACCAGGTTTCTTAATTCATAAAACTGTGTAGTTATTGTAACATTAAATACACCACCAGACCTTAAAGTCATAAGCCTGAGCGTGGTATTGCATTTTCAGCTTGTATATTAATATGCTTGAAAATGTTAATTGCTCTCAGTTTACATCCAATGTGACAGTTAGCTTACTATGAAAAAAACCAATGCCTTTTTTTTGCGGTGGGGGAATGACATCAGTACTTTCAGCCAAGCGTGACATGGGAAGTTCTGTGTTGCCTCATTTCTTTAGCAAAAATTAAAGCCACTGGTATGTAGCACAGAAAGGGCCACATTATATTCCACCTTCTGCTGCAGTATATCCTTCCATTGACACACCCTTCCTCTGTATATGGGGTCAGGCTGTGTTCACTGTGAAGCTAGTCAGGTTAGTGAAAGACCATGAAGAATATTTTTCCTTCTCTAAGAGATTACCAAAAGATCAAGTGGAATCAAAGCTGTTCTGCTTTGAAAATCTTTATTAAAGTGTGCTGAAATAATAGTCCAACATGACTTTTCACTAGCTATGTTTCCTTCCAAAATTGCAAATTTAAAATTGTGCATGTATATTATTTATGCACATTTTTATAATTTATAATTTATTTGCATTTTGGCAGACTGACTTTGTCAATGGGCCCTATCATATACCCGGCGCAATGCGGCGCCAGGCACAACTAAAGTGTTTTTTGCTAGTTTGAGCCTGGTGCAGTTATCATTTTTACGTCCTGCGCCACGTTGTTTAAATAGCAAATGCATTTGCGCCCATTTGTGTGCCCTGGTCTGAAAACGAGGTGTGTTCAGGTGCATTGTTGGCACATTACTATTTTGAAGCAACTGAAATAGACTGCGCCATTGACCAACTAAAACCTGGTCTAAAGTCAATGGCGCAATATTTTTTTATACATCAAAAGAGCGTGTTAGTAATATGGGCATATAGGTGGGTGTCACGGTGTGTTTGGGTTTTGTTCATGTTCATGCTTCCTGTTTGTCATGTGATCCCTTTGTCCTCATGTGTTATGTTCTCATTGGTTGTTTTTGTCATGTGTTCTGTTGTCATGTTCTGTCATTGGTTCATTGTTTAATCACTGTTTACAGGTGTCCCTTGTCTTGTCATTAGTCTGTGTATTTAGCCCTCATGTTTGCCATATGGCTTACCAGTGGTTTTAATTTTTGCTAAAGAAATGAGGCAACACAAAACTTCCCATGTGTCCTGGTTGAGTATTGTTCCATGTAAACTGCTGTTGGTGAGTTCTTTTCAAGTCTTTTACAAGTCAAGGTCATTGTTTGTTTGCTATCTGTTCATGGTTTGCTCACTTTGGATGAGTTGGGTTCATAAAGTTTGCCTCCAGTGGATTTCTGTTACAGAATACTCAACCTCCAACATGAACCCAGCAGTTTCTTATCTCCTGCTTCTATGTCAAGGGAATCATCCCGTGGAGGATTATGTCCAGGACTTTTGTGAACTTTGTCACCTGGTTGGTTTAAATGATGTTGCCCTCAAGGACATTTTTAGAAATGGGTTACAAAAACCGTTTGTTCATGGATGCCTGGGGGGAAAATCTACTGGTCCCTGGAGGAATACATAGATCATGCTCTTCAGTTGAGTGGATCCTCATTTACTGTGGGAACGGCGGATGAGGAGTCCCGCCATTCCACAGTACCCACCACACCAGAGTGTCTCCATGGCCCCATTGTCATGTCTGGGGCGTGGCACGTCATGCCTGCCACGCCTGATTTCGTTCACTTCATGCCTGCCCTGCCACAGCCTGTCCACGATGTCCAGTGTCCAGAGAGGGCTCCAGCCCCTGACCAGTGTCCAGAGAGGGCTCCAGCCCCTGACCAGTGTCCAGAGAGGGCTCCAGCCCCTGACCAGTGTCCAGAGAGGGCTCCAGCCCCTGACCAGTGTCCAGAGAGGGCTCCAGCCCCTGACCAGTGTCCAGAGAGGGCTCCAGCCCCTGACCAGTGTCCAGAGAGGGCTCCAGCCCCTGACCAGTGTCCAGAGAGGGCTCCAGCCCCTGACCAGTGTCCAGAGAGGGCTCCAGCCCCTGACCAGTGTCCAGAGAGGGCTCCAGAGTGCAGTGGGTACCTTGGTAAGGCCATGAAGGCCGCGCAGCTGTGGCCTCCTGAACTGCCTGAGCCACCATGGTCCCTTGAACCGCCCACGCTCCCACGCTCCCAGGCCTGTCTCTGCCTTCCCACCATCCCTTCCCTAAGACCGTCCTCCTAGACTTTTTGTTTGTATAGTTTTGGTTTTGTTGGGGCGTCGGGAGCCGCTCATGGAAGGGAGGGGATCTGTCACAGTGTGTTTGGGTTTTGTTCTTGTTCATGCTTCCTGTTTGTCATGTGATCCCCTTGTCCTCATGTGTTATGTTCTCATTGGTTTTTGTTGTGTTCTGTCATTGGTTTATTGTTTGATCGCTGTTCACAGGTGTCCCTTGTCTTGTCATTAGTCTGTGTATTTAGCCCCCATGTGTCCTGGTCGAGTATTGTTCCATATAAACTGCTGTTGAGTTCTTTTTAAATCAAGACCAAGGTCATCGTTTGATTGGTATGTTCATGGTTTGCTCACTGTTTTATAATAAACTTGTAAGGGTGTGTCGCCTACAGTGGTTCAGGCTGCAGGTTTGCCGAAAGACTAAAGAAACGTTATGAGCAAGAAAACTGTACATTTCTCGTCTATATCCACCCACTGTACTTATACCAACGACGGAAATAAGCGCAGTTACAATAGCTAAATATGTGGGAGAGCGTTGCTATACTGTGACTATATTGTATTGCAATAGAGGTAGCACTTCAAAGTCAATACCAAATCAAAACTAGTTAGCAATCATTTATAATTGAAAGAATTTAATAACAAAATCTGGTTATGGTTACACTTAAAATAGTTACAAAATAGATGTATGAGATGATAACTTATACCATTAATTGTACCCAGCATGAATAGAATGTTACCTGAGGGATAGAAAGAGAGCGAGGCAAAGAGAAGAAGAGAGCAAAGAAGAGAAGAGCCAAAGAGAAGGCCCCCCAAGAAGAGAGAGAGCCAGAGAATCAAGAGAGCCAGAGCATAAAAAGAAGCGAGAGCAACAGTTACAATCTTCTTTTATACTTCCTTGACCATGTAACTCAAACCCTATTGTGAGTCATTCAAACTGACCAATCAGACCAAACTTCCCCCACTGTACTTAAGGGGTGACACACCTTTGGCCTACAGGCCTTCAGAATCTCTTTGTCTTTAGGAATTCCAAATGGCCCTTCTGATAAGAAAGATGGGGGTTGAAAACAGTAAAGCAGTATGTCTTTGTTCAATTGCAAATATCTTTGATTATTTTCAATCCTACAAACTGCACTTGGGTTCATAAAGCTTGCCTCCAGTGGATCTGTTACAGTAGGTCCACAACGCGCATACTCTTTGCTTATTACACATACAGGGACGTGCAGTGAAAAATTAAAGGATTAAAATGTAAAAGATTATTGTGTACATAAATATAAAAATGCCTACATGTCATAATCAATAGTCATTACATGTATCAGAATTAGCCAGAATTTGCACTAATGATGAGCAAGCAGGCGTCATTGGACGAGCAGATCTGTTTCCTCGCTAGAGAAGCGTTCAGTTCGCAAATAACCGCAAATAACCGGCATGTAAATAACGAATTCGCCATGGCACAAGTGCAACTGGCTTTTACAGGGAATGGTAGATGAGACTCTGATTGGTTTACTGCACTTTATGCCCAAAACACACCCAGACTAGGGACAACCCTTTTAGACCACGCACCGGACCATTTTTACCGTCGTTAAACTAGCAAAAGTTTATTCAGATGCACGTGCACTTTAGACCATGTGCTTAGATTGTTAAAATGGCCCATAATAATAGTGGTGATATTTTTTTTTTTTTCTGTGATTCTTTTAACCCAGTAGGTCATTAAATCATTCATTCATCCATCTTTGTTGAAACACTGATTCATTCAGGAATTAAACAAAATCCAAAATCGCATACTTCCCTACTATATAGTAGGCAAAAAATGTGTATATGACAAAATGTATGTCCGAATTCACTGTACTCATAAAAGAGTAGACAAAAATTACCTGGATAGCCTACTACCTCCGGCGAGATTCTGAAGTGTGCATACAATGGACACCTTACTATCCCATGAGGCCACAGGATAGGATTTGTAAAATGCAGGGAAACGACATATAATATGGTAGGTCATATGATAATGACAACATAGCGAATTTAGTATGTCCAGATTACTTTAATACTACACACACTCATACTATATAGAATGTACTTTTAGCAGTCATGAAGTAATTACTTGTCCAAAATAAGTACCTACTCAAGAGAGTATGCGATTTTGGACGCAGCCTTTATGAATCATTCACACAACAGTTCCGTTCAGAAACACAGATTCTTTCAGGCACGCCACTGTGTGTTGCTCGGAGATAGGCCTTGTTTGTAACTTTTTTATGCAATGTGTTTCGGATAAAGTATTCTTGAATCATTTTAGAGGTTCTTATTAATTTTAGAGAAGTCTGATTTGTGAATTTTAAAGTTTGAAACCGATTAATTAATGTCTGTTAACTTTTTGCTTCTATTTAGGTGTTTGGTCTTTCTAAAATAGATGTATAACGTTCAGAGGAGGGATTCAGAGATCAGCAAATCAAGTACTGTATGTGGATTGCTTCTCCTATGTTCTGTTAAATTATGACAGTTAAATGCTCCTCACAGTTGTTATTTGTCCAATTTTCCTCAAGAAGACATTGTTCTACATATGATAAAGCTTATCCGCTTTTCCCTGAGGCTGTAATTACAGTCACTAGTGAACTGATGAGTGAATTGATTCCACATGCTGAATTAAATCTTCCTGGCCCTCTCCAAGCACAAATCACATGTTGTTCTTGCCTATTTGCAATTCGTTTTTCATATTTGCACCTCGTTTCATCCTCCGTCTCTGTCACAAGCAGAATGATAGCACTGGAATCAAAAGATTTTCTCAAGAACATCTGATTTAAAATGAGCACAAGCCTAATTTATTCAGTCTTTGTCATTTCTGAAACTATCCACAAGACATTTTATCATTCAAAACCATCTTTCTGACGTAGTACTAGAGGACTGCTGATATAAGTCTGTGTTGTATTAGACAGGGCTTGGAATCACATTGTGTTCACATAGCTAGTCCCACTGTGTCAGCCACATGTCTGTGGTCAACGTGAACCGAAAAACCCTGAATGTGAGGCAATAGTTGGTTTATGGGCACATTAATAGTATTTTAAGAAATCCAGCTGAGATGTTCTGAGTAAAGTGGTCTTCTCTTTTACCTATTTACCTCTGCCCTATAGAGGTTCAAAAATATTGCCCAACTAGTAGGAGTTTAACATTTTCCCCTTGCAAATTATATTTTCGGATTGACGGTTTGAGTGAAAAGTTGAATTAAAAATAACTGACTATCAAAATGTAATATTTTAGAATCCCACTTTCGCTTTAATGACAGCAGCACTCGAGCTGCAAGAACTTCACAAGTTTGTGTAAAATCTGATGATCATGTTCTTATGCACCACAGAAAGCATGTTAGTCACATTACAGATGTTTACTTTGTTTCTGCTGAATTAATGCTGTCAGCGGGCAGTCTGCATGTGCCTCAACTCCAGTGCTCATCTCTTCTGACCACAGACTGTGATTTTAGTTGACAAAACAGACCCATACTTTCATATCTCAAAGAAAATGCTTAAAAGCAGTCTTTAAAAAGACAGTTCACCCTTTTGTCAACATTTACTCACCCAAATGTTATTTCAAACCTGTTTTACTTTCCTTTTTGAATAACACACAAGAGACATTTTTCAGAATGTCTAAGCTGCTCTTTTCCATACAATGAAAGTGAAAGGTGACCATGACTCTGTATGTACTGTATGTTAATGCTAAAAGTGTTATCTGTGCATTATAGTTTACCCATAAGCCCCACTTTTCATAAGCTTGTTATGAAAAGTATATGATGTAGTGCTGTAACACAGTCTTAAAGTATTGTGGATCTGTTTTTCCTATCACGTGAGGCTGAATTCTCCACACGTGTCTCAAAGAGTGTTTTCCCTCTTTTGAGAGTTTCTATGACTTCAGTCATTATTGTATATTATGGCCTTCCATCAATAATTGAGGGCGATGATGATATTGTTGGAAAAGCTCCATTGACGTTCAGGGAAAAGTAAAAGTTGCATCTGATTTGGGAGGTATCATCCATTC
Organism: Rhinogobio ventralis; assembly: GCA_039654625.1. NCBI lineage: Eukaryota > Metazoa > Chordata > Actinopteri > Cypriniformes > Gobionidae > Rhinogobio > Rhinogobio ventralis. Next base: position 22,902,829 of record CM077210.1, read on the forward strand.
ACTTTATGTAAAGAGCAGGTTCTTAGGTCTATCGTGATTCATGAAACACAAGGTTGTTTTTAAATCTTGTTAAAACATCAGGTTTGCCATTAGAGTTGATCTGATCACTCTACAACCCACTAGTTCTTGATATTTCCATAACAGGATTCTGGAGAAATCTTTTTAGATCGATATGTATTTAAACATGGTTAAACAAACCTAATATGAGGCCCCCAAATTATCATCCGGACCTCCCTCAACCACCTGGCAACATCAAGACAGAAATGGTAACTTTATATAATGCCAGAATATTGCAGTCCATGTGTTTTAGTCCAAGAGCTCTAACATTGCCCTAGTGTTGGTGTCCAGAGGCCGGTTGCACCAGCTGTGCGTAAGTTAAAACTTAGCCTAGTTTTGACGTAATTCGGCACTAAGTTACAACTTAGGCACTACTAAATATTTTTGCATTGCACCATTAAACTTAGTTGAAGCGTTACTTTACGTATAATCTAAATATTTACGGAAGCCTCTGATCAGGAGTAACGGTTGGAATAATATAGCAGACTGACTGAGCTGAATCAATAAGCTCTTGTTTTACATGACACACTTCAATTCTTTAGACATATATGATGATGCTGACATTTACACTCGCTTACATTTTAAGAGAGAAAACATTATGTGAAAAGATTAAGTTGTTAGCAGCTCTTCAACACGAACCCATCCAACCCATCCCATTTTTTTGTATCAGTATTTATTTATTGATCCTTATTAAATTTGTTTCAAAATGTTATAGAAAAACATTTATTATGTCATTTAATGTATTTAATGGTAACTTATTTTTACCGTTTTACCGGAGTCTGAAGAACACTAAATGGGACTCACAATCAAGTTCCTAGGCAGAATGGGTTCTGGGCTCTCGCTGACCTTCTCAGGAGCGTGGAGACGGGACAAGGCATCAGCCTTCACATTTCTGGTTCCTGGACGATAGGAAATTGAGATCAAATTGGGTGAAAAATAAAGCCCAGCGGACTTGATGGGGATTCAGTCTCTTAGCATCTCTCAGGTACTCCAAGTTCTTATGGTTGGAGAGAACTGTGAAGGGGTGGTGAGAACCCTCCAACCAATGCCTCCACTCCTCCAGGGCTAACTTGATGGCAAGAAGTTCCCTGTTGCCGATGTCATAATTTAGCTTCACCAGATCTGAGTTTTTTTTAAATGCTAGATGTTTTTTAAACAGTTTGCTAGCATCAGGCCAGATCAATGGTTGTGGCAGAGAAAGCTGAATGTTTTAGAATGTAAGGCATTTCAAATGAATGTATTTGAATAGTTCACTAACTTTAATAGTCAAGTCAAGTTTATATAGCGCGTTTTACAATGCTGATTGTTTCAAAGCAGCTTCACAGTGTTAAACAGGAAAAATAATGCAACAGATTTTGAATCGGCTGTACAACCGTTCTGGAGAAAACGGTGATAATTTAAATGATCATATAGTGTCGATGTGGGCAGATTATTAGAAATTTAGTTGATATAGTTAATTTAGTTTAGTAATTGAATTTATTTGGATATTTAGTTGAAAATTTAGTGTCCCCAACTGAGCAAGCCAAGCCAAAGGCGACAGTGGCAAGGAACCAAAACTCCATCAGGTGGCATAATGGAGAAAAAAAAACATTGGGAGAAACCAGGCTAGTCTGTTGTGTTATAAAGTTTGTTTGATAGCAGGCATTGACTGTGATAATGAATAGGTCAAATTAATTAATGAATGGCTTTTATTCAAACAATATGAATGGCATTTATTAATAGACCAGATATTAAAGAACTGTTAGCGTGCCCCTATGCTATTTTAAAGGCTCTTACATTTGTTTTGGAGGTCTTCTACAACAGGTTTACATGCATCAAAGGTCACAAAACAGATTAATTTTCTCATAATATATACCAATCAGGCATAACATTATAACTACCTTCCTAATATTGTGTTGGTCCCCCTTTTGCTGCCAAAACAGCCCTGACCTGTCGAGGCATGGACTCCACTAGACCCCTGAAGGTGTGCTGTGGTATCTGGCACTAAGATGGTAGCAGCAGATCCTTTAAGTCCTGTAAGTTGCGAGGTGGGGCCTCCATGGATCGGACTTGTTTGTTCAGCACATCCCACAGATGCTCGATTGGATTGAGATCTGGGGAATTTGGAGGCCAACTCAACACTTTAAACTCATTGTTGTACTCCTCAAACCATTCCTGAACCTTCTTCCATTGCTCTGTGGTCCAGTTCTGATGCTCATGTGCCCACTGTTGGTGGTTTCGGCGGTGGACAGGGGTCAGCATGGGCACCCTGACTGGTCTGCGGCTATGCAGCCCCATACACAACAAACTGCGATGCAGAACCAGCATTAACTTCCTGAGCAATTTGAGCTATAGTAGCTCGTCTGTTTGATCGGACCACATGGGCCAGTTTTCACTCCTCACGTGCATCAATGAGCCTTGGACGCCATGACCCTGTCACCAATGTTTGTTCCTTGACCACTTTTGATAGATACTGACCACTGCAGACTGGGAACACCCCACAAGAGCTGCAGTTTTGGAGATGCTCTGACCCAGTCATCTAACCATCACAATTTGGCCTTTGTCAAACTTGCTCAAATCCTTACACTTGCTCAAAATGTTCACTTGCTGCCTAATATATCCCACCCAGTAACAGGTGCCGTGATGAAGAGATAATCAGTGTTAATCACTTCACCTGTCAGGTCATAATGCTATGCCTGATCGGTGTACATTGCACATCACCACATTTTTTCAATGATTCTCAAATGACTCGTTGGGTCTCTAAATCTCTGCTTTCCGCGAGCCTACACTGCTCTGATTGGTCAGATGCCCCAGTCTGTTGTGATTGGTCTAGCACTTACAGCGCATGTTTCAGAAGCTAAATGGCCATTACCATAACTGAACTTCAGCTCCGTCCGGAGGCTTTCTAAAAGCTCAGCGATTGTACACACTGTAAAGACAGTAATGATGACGTCGAATTTACTATATCAATCCGAGCGCAAGTCCGATGATGAAACATTAGAAGAACTAGTTATTCAACCCTGAACCTCAATCGCAAGGACGACTTGAGCAGGACATTTCTCAGTAATACACCACTCATTTTGAGGTACATTGTGAGATGTTTAAACTGTAATCAGCATTAACAATTGTATGTCCATCAACAAACCGATATGTATATTTCTAATTTATTGCGGTGCACATGCCAGAACTGTATCAATACCCAGCACTAACATGAATGATGTAACATAAACGTTTGTAAAACAAATCTTGCTCCATCCTTTATCTTTACTCAAAGTAGTAAGAATGACAGACAATCTGCATTAATAGACACAGTTTTAGGTAATAGTAGCCCAAAGCTGCTTAGCAAAAGTATTTCAGCAAGACGTGAGTTAGATGGTTAGCCGGAGACCTACACAATATAAAACACAAAACTACGTATTTTGAACACACAGTAGAAAATATATACATCAATAATTATCCATACTTACAGGCTGTGATTCTGAGGAGCAAGCTGGTCCAAATAAACTGGGTACTGAACCAACTTTCAAGAGCAAGCGTTTTGCGAATCCCATGATAAACATGTTGAACATGAACATGTTGAACTGTAACCCTAACCCTAACGACTGAGAAGTAGTCGTCAGTAAAATGACAATTGCGGGCTGGTCAAGTTGTTTGCGGGCGGACAACGTACAACATATTGTGTAAATGTCTTTTCAAGTGACGTAGAACCATCATGCAGTAGGATTTGAAATACAAATGACTCGTATAGTCGGTTCAGAGTCGATTCTTTCTTTTGGGAGACGATACATTTATTTATTGTGCACTTCACAGCTTTGCAGAACGTTTACATTCACAAACAGCTATATTACACACTGTATGAAAGGGAATATTTGAAAAAACCATAATAGGGGCAATTTAAATGTGAATATCTGTAAGAAAACTCCAAAGCCAATGCAGTCTTTTTTGTTTTTTCACTTTTGGTCACATTTTTTCATGCTTTTATAGGAAACATATGCTCTTTTTTTTTTTTACTTTCCTGCTAATTTTCCTCATGAACTGCCCTTGTGTTTTCAATCCACGAGGAGCGATTGGCTCAATAAACAGAGTTTCCTATGTGCAATGATCAGCCAAACACAGGCACTCTGTGGCTGCGTGTTTATCTGCAGCTCTCAGTGCATTTCCACTGACACCGTGTGTGTCTCTGCAGGTGCGCATCGGTGCGTGAAACGCATAAAGAAGTGTCTGTGAGGATACTTCCCCCAGCTTCCCCATAAAGTTATCCCCACCTTTTCATCATTAAAGTCCGCTGATGAAAAAATAAGCGATGAGGACTTTTTACAAATTTTATGAAGCACCTTTCATACATGGGGGCTCTCTTCCTTCTCTAATGTAACTCTTCACTGTCTGTCCACACCAGAGTTTCCTCTGCACTGGCCCCTTGCCCAAAGCCTGGGAGTCATCCTCAGAGACATCCATCTGAATTACACATCTCACTACATTTATCCATTTCTGTCTGCCTCTCTAAAATGTTTCTTGCCTTATAAACTTAAATAAAACCCAGCATCCCCCAACCCTTTTCACAGAAAATAGACTTCCATAGTTTGTGCCAGGATTAATTTCCTTCAAATGTAGTGCTGAGAGCAAAGGAAAATTGCCCCCAGGAAGTTTAACTGAAACGATGTGGAAATATTTACATGTCTGCTGTCTAATACCTTCCGTGGACATTCCTGAACCTCTTCTTACTACAGAAAGAGACCTTTGTATGGTTGCAGTTGGGCAGCATCTCCACACACAACCTCTGCAACTATGTTGGTTGACTTAAGTTGGTGTGACCTGCATCAGTACAGTAAACACTGGCTACTTCATCTTACGCCAAGTTCACACAGACTCCGTTTATTTGCATTTGCAGTACATATTGTAGTACGTATGCAGTGCAGAAGCAGCTGGATTCATTATGCTTTCATATTTGATGTGTTAGCAGTGCGCAACTGATCTGCAGCTCTATAGCACAAACACAACCTTTATTCATAATTTTTATTTCAAATCCAAAACTTGTTACTGAAAGTGGTTTTCAGCTTTGTGATTCTTTTTGTACACAGTACAGTTAAACAATCACAAAAATGTTTTAAATGAAAACTTACCATTGACAAAAACATCGACTCTCATGCCTTTTCTTTTGCATTTAAATCTTTATACAAGAAACCTTAAAGAACTTGTTTTTCCACCTCCACAAAGAGATGAGTACCATCCATTATGTCGCCATGTTTATCTAAATGTGATGTAAGCTATACTGTATGTTGAATGTGAAACACAGTAGAGTTGAATTTAGTGCTGTCAAATCAATTAATCGTGATTAATCGCATCTAACATAAGTTTGTGTTTATTATATATATATACACAGTATCGATCTATCTACACGTGTGTGTGTGTGTGTGTGTGTGTGTGTGTGTGTGTATATATATATATATATATATAAAAAACACACATATACACACATATATATATACACCGATCAGGCATAACATTATGACCATAATGTTGTATGTTATATTCAAGTTGCGAGGTGGGGCCTCCATGGATCGGACTTGTTTGTTCAGCACATCCCACAGATGCTCAATTGAATTGAGATCTGGGGAATTTGGAGGCCAAGTCAACACTGTTGTGCTCATCAAACCATTCCTAAATCATTTTTGCTTTGTGGCAGGGCACACTATCCTGCTGAAAGAGGCCACCACCAGGGAATACCGTTTCCATGAAAGGGTGTGCATGGTCTGCAACAATGCTTAGGTAGGTGATACATGTCAAAGTAACATCCACATGGATGGCAGGACCCAAGGTTTCCCAGCAGAACATTGCCCAAAGCATCACACTGCCATCCTGGTGCCACGTGTTCCCCAGGTAAGCGACGCACACGCACCCAGCCATCCACGTGATGTAAAAGAAAATGTGATTCATCAGACCAAGCCACCTTCTTCCATTGCTCCGTGGTCCAGTCCTGATGCTCACGTGCCCATTGTTTACGCTTTTGGCGGTGGACAGGGGTCAGCATGGGCACCCTGACTGGTCTGCGGCTATGCAGCCCCATACGTAACAAACTGTGATGCACTGTGTATTCTGACACTTTTCTATCAGAACCAGCATTAACTTCTTGAGTAATTTGAGCTACAGTAGCTTGTCTGTTTGATCGGACCACACAGGCCAGCCTTTCGCTCCCCACGTGCATCAATGAGCCTTGGCTGCCCATGACCCTGTTGCCGGTTCACCACCACTCGCTCAAATCCTTACTCTTGCCCATTTTACCTGCTTCTAACACATTTATGTCATAATGGTCATAATGTTATGCCTGATTGGTGTATCGTGATTAATCAATTTGACAGCATGAGTTTAATTATATGCATATATGCCAACAATGCACTCTCACTAAACTTGAAAAAGATAAACTTGACCACTCCTGGAGCGCATTGCTGAACCTCATCCGTGTGCAGTGTGAACGCTCTAACCTGTTAACATGGGCACGGAAAAAAATACGCAACGCATGCAAACAGAGTATGTGTGATCCTGGGCCACACTGGTTTGTTGTAACAAGGTTTTTAGTCTTTTGGCCTTTTGGTTTTTGGAGAGATTGGAGTTTGGAGTGTCTTGTTGGCTAGTGTAGTATAAAGTCAGAGTCAAAGGACAGGGAGCCACTAGCTCTATCATGCATTAAGGTTGATTTAAAACTATTGATTCACTATATAAAACTAAGAATAAAACTAGATGGAGAAGTTTAAGACAAACGTTGATATTGACTAATTTTTAAATGTTTGAAGCAGTTAAAAAGTGTAAAGTTTGAAGGTTTTATTTTTGTCTCTCAGACAAAGATTTGTGTGGATGCTAGGCAGTGGCTAGGTAGTGCTGGTGTTCTGGGTGGTTGGTAGCCAGTTGCTATGCAATTGCTTGAGTGTTCTGGGCGATTGCTAGGCAGTTACTAGGCTGTTTTGGATAGTTGCTGAGTGACTGCTAGGGTGTCAGAGATAGATTTTTTTTTTTTAGGGTATGAGGAGTTTGTTAGTTCTAACGTTGACTCTCTGATTTTGTACTAAGGGATTTAATTTAATTTTCCATTGGAAACTAAAGGAGAATCACATTTTTTTGTTTCAAATAGAGATAACAATTTTCCCACGATTCTGAACAGACAAAATAACTTAATGTACTAGGGGTTCTGACTAAATATTCATTGCTGCAGTCTATTTAAAAATGTTTAATTTATTTGAATAAATTTGAATGAATATCGGTTTGAATGAAAGATTCAATGATTTGCCCATAAAGACTTCACTTGTTTCATTACTGGATGTTTTTGAACGAATCTGATTCAATGACAAATAGCCTATGAACATTAGGCTATTTGAAGCACCAAGTTGCTTTCAATAAGTGATTTTCTCTATTTTGATCGCTACCGTAGACATCAGTCTTTATATCCGAACTATAACTTTTATCTCAGTACTTCTGTGATCATTTGACTATTTGTATCTCAGAAATAACAATACTGTATGGTTGAAATAGACCGTGAAGCTGTTTCATACCTATACATGACAACTATCTCTGGGTCAGCGCAGCACCAATGTAGATTTGAATGTGAATTTGTCAAAGGTTTAATAGACACGTTGTCATTTAGGAATAAGATTTTGTGAATGTTTGAATCAAGATTGCGGTCTTTTAACAATTAATCTTGCAGCTCTAATATACATATGATATTTTACGATGCCACCTTAAGTTTATAAATAGTTCAGACCAAATGTACACTTGATGATTTATAGCTGTCATCTAAACTTCAGCGTTTTAAACTTAAGACCATTTTACAGGAAATACCCCAAAGCCCATCACTGACAGACAGCTTTATTTTCGCTAAAAGTATTTAATGTCACTGAAAGGCACTGAGAATTAATGCTATTCTGAAGCCCTAGAGCTGCTGTGAGTGTTACATAACTATTGTACTTCAGCAGGTGGGACAATGAAATGATTGGTATACATATATGAATAAATGCATATGACTGAAATGAAAATAAAAATGGACCTGAAGAGATCTCTGCTTCATGGTTCTTACTAAAGATTTTGGACCTTCATGGTGGCAGACTGCTGATATTGCGCAAGGGGCCACTAGATTGTTGGATAATATCAATATCAACCACCTAAACCTCTAGAGGAAGCTTGGGCCACATCTGGTCATTCTCATGATGCTTAAAGTCTAGAAAGAAATTCAAAAATGCAATAAAATTGATTGAGGTTGTTCTTTTCAAAATAGAGGAATTAGCATGGCATTCTTGTGTGTGCATTGTAATATTTCAGTGAATAAAAACACACTTATTCCAGGAAAGAATACTCTGTCCATAAAACTGTTTTTCTCTGTCTGAGACTGATTGAAAATGTTTACATGACCCTTGTGGCTACTTCAGTGATTATGAGATGGATTTTAGAGCATTTGATGTTGTTTCCCAGTGCGTTCTTGATCCATTACAAACAAATTTTTTTGCACCGTCTACGCAGATAATCTTTTTTTTTAAACTCCTCCTGTTTGAGATGTGGTGCTGCGCTTTGAGTTTTTTCTATTTTAAACTGAAATGTGTATATTTTTCCCAAATAGTTCTCTGCAAATGTGCAGTACCTAAATAGCATTGCAATGTAACCTTTTGCACTTTCACATTTCCACTTGAACATACTAACCTCTCTTCCTTGTGCTCTGACATGTTGTGTTCACAGTGTGTATGTGTGTGTGTGCTCTCTCTCCTTCCCCTGAACTCAGTGGCTCTCTGCATAAAGGTATCTTTGTGATAGCCTAAGGTCTAATGTAAAGCAAGGGGGCCAGCAGCTGCAGCTGTGTTACTTTCCTTGGCTGGCCTGATTTTTCAGACCCTCTAACACCACAGACAGCCCAGTTATGCAAACACGTCTATCAAAAGACTCTTGGCCCTGTGGAAAAACAGTCCTCTAAAAAGTCATGTTATCGCTTCCCAAAGGCACTGTAAGTATCAAGCAAGGAAAAAAGGTAAAGTCTGCCATTTCTGAACCAGTTTCATTTTAAGAAAAAACAAAAAAACAGACCTGAATGATATTCGAAACGAACAGTGAAGTCTGATTACATGTAAAATGCCAGTCCTTTTTTTGTGAATAAAAAGCATACAGTATCACCAGTGTAGTCCAATTTCCGAGTGACTCTTATTGGATGTTTTAGTGAATCAAACACATACAGCAGAACCAGTGTAATCTTATTCCTGAACAAATGACTCTAATGAATCGGTTCTTTTTAGTGAATCAAAAACATACAGTGTGCCCAGTGTAGTCTGATCCCTGAATGAAGGATTCTGAGCCAGTTCTTTTTAATGATCAAAAACATACAGTATAACCACTGTAGTCTGATTCCCGAAGAAATGACTCCTATGAACTAATACTTTTTAGTAAATCAAAATCATGAGTGTGACCAGTGAAGTCCAGTTCCTGAGAAAATGACTCCTTAGGATTTAGTTGTTTTTAGTGAATCAAACATACAGCACAGCCATTGTAGTCTGATTCCTGAACGAATGATTTTAATGAGCTGGCTCTTTTTTAGTGAGTCAAAAACATACAGTGTGACCACTGTAGTCCAGTTTCTGAGCGAATGACTCTTATGAGTTTGTTGTTTTGTAGTGAAGCATAAAACATACAGTACATGGCGAGCAGTGTAGTCTGATAATAGAACAAATGACTCTTATGAACTTTTTTTTTTTCTAAGTAAATCAAAAACATACAGTGTCACCAATTGTAGTCTGATTACAGAACAAAGTTCAGTATGAGTCAGTTCTTTTTAGTGACTCAAGCACAAAGAGTGGAACTAGTGTAGTCCGAGCCCCAAATTTTGACTCTTATGATTCGATTCTTTTTAGTGCATCAAACAGGTATAGTTTACAACTGTAAGACTTGTCACATTTTTATTTGTTTAGTGTTGTTCTGTAATATACTGTATGGTTAAACATTAACATTGTTCAAAATGTTCTACTTCCACTGAAGAAATATGACAACATACAGTCATAACGCCATGGCAGAATTTTTATTTTTGGTTAAAATATTCCTTTAATGCCAAACACGCAAATACATTTATGGTTGAAGCCAGACAGAGTTAAAGGATTGCAGACAGAGGGCTGTGGTTAAGATTATTCTAGTGATTGGTGTGGGAAATTGGTCAAGGAGTTTTGTTTTTAGATTGGTATCCGGATTTGGGTCTCAGCCTTTAATATTTGTTCATTCTTAAGTGACAGCAGCGCTGCAGCCGGTTTGTTTCCATAGCACTGGTCCGACAAGCCTGAGAGACAGCGAGTGTCTCCATTTCTCCTCCAGATGCGTGCTAAGGACCAATAGACAGGAGAAGTCTTCTCATCTAATTGTAGTCAATAACAAGTGAGGAATGTTTCTCCAGTTTTTGAAGTTTTCCTTCAAAAGCTCACAGGATCTGTAGGGGGAATGTAGGACATCACTTGAGGGCTGCAGTAATCTGGCCTCATGGGCCAGAGGGGAGAAAACATTCCAGAAATTTTTCCCAGTGACAATGATAATGACCCTAAGATTGAAATCTGTGTACAGGTACACACTGTTCAGGGAATCACTGATATCTTCATATAATCCTACATGAAATGGCCAAGGAAAACCCCTCTACTGACCGTAAACGATACCTTCTTTGGCAGGTATGACTATCGATGGGTTGTACTGCCAGAATGTACTGCCAGGAAAGGATTTGTGTGTATTATTAAAATCTGTCCAGATTGTAGCACTGCACAAACCTACAAGAGCCTGAAGAGTTTACATCATACGTATCAAAACCTAACGTGTAAAAAACAGTATCCGTCAGATATGTCTTTTTGAGGACTTGCCAGTTTTTTTCAGCTTTTCCAAATCTTAAAATGGTGTGTAGGCATTGTGATTGTTCTGTGTGCGTTTCAGCTTTGTTTTCACTTTCTCAGTCTTTAAATTGTTACAAAGAAATTCATTCTAGAATAATTATTTCTACCTACATAGATGTTTTGTTATTTGAAGAAACATCTAAAGAGATGTGAAATCCCTGGCTTAAGTTAAGCACGCAAACGCTGCATTCCAGCAAAGACAGACGGTCCCAAACAAATTCATTTCAACACCTGATCTTGTTCTGTTGAAACAGCTTGGACCCTCATATCACACATACTTACAGTTTTACTCCCGTTTGAGGCCGGTGGGTGCCTCTTTAATCTGTGACCTCGCCATAGACCTCATGTAAATTTGTTGACTCCCTCTCTTCCCTTTTCTCCAGGCATTCAGACGAGTCTCTGTGCGAGTGTCAGGTCATGTATACCTCAGCTGCTCCGTGGGCAAGACAAGCAGATCCCTGTTGACACATGCAGTAGTCAATGTATTCAAGCTGACAGTCTAATGTGCTGGATTAATGTGTGCGCTGGGAGAGATGGATGGATGGATGGATGGGTGTATGCATGATGCTTGTGCTGTATACAGTGCATCCGGAAAGTATTCACAGCGCTTCACTTTTTCCACATTTTGTTATGTTACAGCCTTATTCCAAAATGGATTAAATTCATATTTTTTTTCCTCAATTCTACAAACAGTACCCCATAATGACAATGTGAAATAAGTTTGTTTGAAATCTTTGCAAATGTATTAAAAATAAAAAATGAAAAAAATCACTTGTACATAAGTATTCACAGCGTTTGCTCAATACTTTGTTGAAGCACCTTTGACACCCATTACAGCCTCAAGTCTTTTTGAGTATGATGCTACAAGCTTGGCACATTTTTAGGCAGTTTCTCCCATTCTTTACAGGACCTCTCGAGCTCCATCAGGTTGGATGGGAAGCGTCGGTGCACAGCTAGATTCAGATCTCTCCAGAGGTGTTCAATCGGATCCAAGTCTGGGCTCTGTCTGGGCCACTCAAGGACATTCACAGAGTTGTCCTGTAGCCACTACTTTGTTATCTTGGCTGTGTGCTTAGGGTTGTTGTCCTGTTGGAAGATGAACCTTCGCCCCAGTCTGAGGTCCAGAGCGCTCTGGAGCAGGTTTTCGTCAAGGATGTCTCTGTACATTGCTGCATTCATCTTTCCCTCGATCCTGACTAGTCTCCCAGTTCCTGCTGCTGAAAAACATCCCCACAGCATGATGCTGTCACCACCATGATTCACTGATTCATGATATTGGCCAGGTGATGAGCAGTGCCTGGTTTCCTCCAGACATGACGCTTGCCATTCAGGCCAAAGAGTGCAATCTTTGTTTCATCAGACCAGATAATTTTGTTTCTTATGGTCTGAGAGTCCTTCAGGTGCCTTTTGGCAATGTGCCGTCTGGACACTCTACCATACAGGCCTGATTGGTGGAGTGCTGCAGAGATGGTTGTTCTTCTGGAAGGTTCTCCTCTCTCCACAGAGAAACACTGGAGCTCTGTCAGAGTGACCATCGGGATCTAGGTCACCTCCCTGACTAAGGCCCTTCTTCCTCCGATCGCTCAGTTTGGCCAGCTCTAGGAAGAGTCCCGGTGGTTCCAAACTTCTTCCATTTACAGATGATGGAGGCCACTGTGCTCACTTAGACCTTCAATGCTGCAGAAATGTTTCTGTACCCTTCCCCAGATCTGTGCCTCAATACAATCTAGTCTCAGAGGCCTACAGACAATTCCTGGGACTTCATGGCTTGGTTTGTGCTCTGACATGCACTGTTAACTGTGGGACCTTGTATAGACAGGTGTGTGCCTTTCCAAATCATGAACCAATCAACTGAATTTACCACAGGTGGACTCCAATCAAGTTGTAGAAACATCCCAAGGATGATCAGTGAAAACAGGATGCACCTGAGCGCAATTTTGAATGTCATGGCAAAGGCTGTGAATACTTGTACACATGATTTTTTTTAATTTTTAATAAATTTGCAAAGATTTCAAACAAACTTCTTTCACAGTGTCATCATGGGGTATTGTTTGTAGAATTGAGGAAAAAAAATATGAGTTTAATCAATTTTGGAATAAGGCTGTAACATAACAAAATGTGGAAAAAGTGAAGCGCTGTGAATACTTTTAAGATGCACTGTAAGTGTAAAGAATTTGTCTCCAGTCGTCCCCATCTTCCTGCATACATCCACAGGTCCTTTTTAAGCATCTTAAAGGGTTAGTTCACCCAAAAATTAAAATTAGCCCATGATTTACTCACCCTCAAGTCATCCTAGGTGTATACGACATTCTTCTTTCAGACGAATAAAATCAGAATTATATTAAAAAAGTCTGGCTCTTCCAAGCTTTATAATGTCAACGAATTGTTGTTTTTGAAGTCCATAAAAGTGCATCTATCCATCATATAACTGCTCCACACGGCTCCAGGGGGTTAATAAAGGCCTTCTGAAGCGATGCGTTTGTGTAAGAAAAATATCCATATTTAAAACTTTATAAAGTAAAATATCTAGCTTCCACCAGATTGCCTTCCGTATTCAACTTACAGAAAAAGTGTAGTGCCTCTCGCAGTTCAAAATGCTTACGCTACGTCTGACGACATTGCACACCAGTTACGCTTTTTTTCCGATCTGGCGGAAGCTAGATATTTTACTTTTATAAAGTTTTAAATATGGATATTTCTCTTACACAAATGCAAATCACTTCGCTTCAGAAGGCCTTTATTAACCCTCCGGAGCTGTGTGGAGCAGTTATACACTCACCTAAAGGATTATTAGGAACACCTGTTCAATTTCTCATTAATGCAATTATCTAATCAACCAATCACATGGCAGTTGCTTCAATGCATTTAGGGGTGTGGTCCTGGTCAAGACAATCTCCTGAACTCCAAACTGAATGTCAGAATGGGAAAGAAAAGTGATTTAAGCAATTTTGAGCGTGGCATGGTTGTTGGTGCCAGACGGGCTGGTCTGAGTATTTCACAATCTGCTCAGTTACTGGGATTTTCACGCACAACCATTTCTAGAGTTTACAAAGAATGGTGTGAAAAGGGAAAAACATCCAGTATGCGGCAGTCCTGTGGGCAAAAATGCCTTGTTGATGCTAGAGGTCAGAGGAGAATGGGCCAACTGATTCAAGCTGATAGAAGAGCAACTTTGACTGAAATAACCACTCGTTACAACCGAGGTATGCAGCAAAGCATTTGTGAAGCCACAACACGCACAACCTTGAGGCGGATGGGCTACAACAGCAGAAGACCCCACCGGGTACCACTCATCTCCACTACAAATAGGAAAAAGAGGCTACAATTTGCACGAGCTCACCAAAATTGGACAGTTGAAGACTGGAAAAATGTTGCCTGGTCTGATGAGTCTCGATTTCTGTTGAGACATTCAGATGGTAGAGTCAGAATTTGGCGTAAACAGAATGAGAACATGGATCCATCATGCCTTGTTACCACTGTGCAGGCTGGTGGTGGTGGTGTAATGGTGTGGGGGATGTTTTCTTGGCACACTTTAGGCCCCTTAGTGCCAATTGGGCATCGTTTAAATGCCACGGCCTACCTGAGCATTGTTTCTGACCATGTCCATCCCTTTATGACCACCATGTACCCATCCTCTGATGGCTACTTCCAGCAGGATAATGCACCATGTCACAAAGCTTGAATCATTTCAAATTGGTTTCTTGAACATGACAATGAGTTCACTGTACTAAAATGGCCCCCACAGTCACCAGATCTCAACCCAATAGAGCATCTTTGGGATGTGGTGGAATGGGAGCTTCGTGCCCTGGATGTGCATCCCACAAATCTCCATCAACTGCAAGATGCTATCCTATCAATATGGGCCAACATTTCTAAAGAATGCTTTCAGCACCTTGTTGAATCAATGCCACGTAGAATTAAGGCAGTTCTGAAGGCGAAAGGGGGTCAAACACAGTATTAGTATGGTGTTCCTAATAATCCTTTAGGTGAGTGTATAATGGATAGATGCACCTTTATGGACTTCAAAAATTGATTTTATTCGTCTAAAAGAAAAATGTCATATACACCTAGGATAACTTGAGGGTGAGTAAATCATGGGCTAATTTAAATTTTTGGGTGAACTAACTCTTTAAGATTGGCTTGTCTGGTAGACCATTGCTAATATGAGGAGAAATGCGACAAAATGAAAATCATGCTACATAACCAACTAGTCAAGTATTTTTTCAAAGGGATACTCCACCCAAAAATAAAAATTCTCTCATCATTTACTAATTTACTCATTTACTAACATAAACTGAGATTTTAGAAAAAGAATCAGTCTCTGTAAATCCATATAATGCACGTGGATAGAAACAAAATTGACACGTTGTTTATTGAACACACACCTATCGTTTTGCTTCAGAAGGCATTGATTCATCAACTGGGGTCATATTGTGTTCGTTTTGCATGGTTTTTGAAGCATCAACTTTTAGGTTACTACCCCGCTAGAAATGTTACTTTCCTAGAACGTTCTCAGAACGTCCCCGCTGGTGTCAAGGACGTCACCTAGTAGCGTTCCCAGAACGCTCCGAGACGGTCATGATGTGGAGTTCTTTAAATGGTTCGGGGACGTTATTTGGAGGACCTTCACGGAACATTCAGGACGTTCTCGGAACGTTTAGGGGACCATATTTTGTTTGGAAATTTTATGTTCTCAGAACATTCTCAGAACGTCCCCACTGGTGTCAAGGACGTCGCCCGGTAACGTTCCGAGGCGGTCATGATGTGGAGTTCTTTAAAGGGTTTGGGGACGCTATTTGGAGGACCTTAATGGAATATTTAGGACGTTCTCAGAACGTTTAGGGGACCATGTTTTATTTTGAGATTTGACGTTCTGTTTACCCTGTCTGGGTATTTAGGCCCTTAGTTTCCTCAGTTCATGGTCTGGTATTGTTTGTGTTATACGTGGTTGTATAATATTTCTCCTGAGTTTTCCTGTGCCCGTTGGATTTAATTAAAGACTATTTCCCTGAATCTCGTTGTGCGCTTCACAACAACCAACACCTGACATACTCCACCCAAAAATGAGAATTCTCTCATTTATTCACCCTCATGCCATCTCTGATGTATGTTAGTTTCTTTCTTCTGTGGAACACAGAATCCATCTCTGTGAGTCTATGTAATGCAAGTGGATACCCACGTAGAAGGGGACGTTTTCCCGACCTTGCTCAACGTTTCCTAAAGGTTCTCTAAAGGTGACGAAAATCCCGAACCTTTATAGAACATTAGGGACGTTCCTAAAATGTCCTCTTTTGGTTATGAAGGTTCCTGATATGACTTTAGGGGGGCGTTCCATTTTGGTTATTCTATGGTCACAGAGCAATGTTACAAAAAGGATATTTGGGACGTCCCCGCTGGTGTCAAGGACATAGCCTGGTAACGTTCCTAGAACGTTCCGAGACGGTCATGATGTGGAGTTCTTTAAAGGGTTGGGGGATGTTATTTGGCGGACCTTCAGGGAACATTCAGGACCTTTTGGGAATGTTTAGGGGACCATTACTATAGGACATTTCCTCTACACTACATTCCCATAACATTTGCAAGACCTTTAGGGGACCAACCTAGAATGTTATTTTTTGGTCCTATTTAGGTCCTCCCATCACATTTACTGAATGTTTTCAGAACATGTTTGTGTGAATCAATGTTCACTGGGCTGCTTTGCAAAACACAGGATTTGCACAAAAGTTGCTTCTCAAAAGATGGATCAATACCAACCCTTTGTGATCCATAATGTGTGTGTTTGCAAATCGCCTTTCTGAATGTGCTAATTTGGCTAAAATTACCATAACTTGCAGTACTTACATGTTCTGAATATGAAGTTGGACAAACAGTTGGTATTGATCCATCTTTGAGAAGCAACTTCCAAATTCTGTATTTTACTGACCCTCATTTGCAAAGCAGCCCAGTGTAAAATGATTCACACAAACATGTTCTGAAAACATTAAGTAAATGTGATGGAAGGACCTAAATAGGAACAACAAATAACATTCTAGGTTGGTCCCCTAAAGGTCCTGCAAATGTTATGGGAATGTAGTGTAGAGACAACTGCACTGAACAAGATATGTTGCAGCACAGTCCCGGATTAAACATCCCCATATCACTAACAGGGAACCATATGAGACTTTTAACGTCCCAAATATCCTTTTTGTAACATTGCTCTGTGACCATAGAATAACCAAAATGGAACGCCCCCCTAAAGTCATATCAGGAACCTTCATAACCAAAAGAGGACATTTTAGGAACGTCCCTAATGTTCTATAAAGGTTCGGGATTTTCGTCACCTTTAGAGAACCTTTAGGAAACGTTGAGCAAGGTCGGGAAAACGTCCCCTTCTACGTGGGTATCCACTTGCATTACATAGACTCACAGAGATGGATTCTGTGTTCCACAGAAGAAAGAAACTAACATACATCAGAGATGGCATGAGGGTGAATAAATGAGAGAATTCTCATTTTTGGGTGGAGTATGTCAGGTGTTGGTTGTTGTGAAGCGCACAACGAGATTCAGGGAAATAGTCTTTAATTAAATCCAACGGGCACAGGAAAACTCAGGAGAAATATTATACAACCACGTATAACACAAACAATACCAGACCATGAACTGAGGAAACTAAGGGCCTAAATACCCAGACAGGGTAAACAGGGTAATTAAGGTAAAACAGAACAGGTGTCGAGCTAATTAATAACCAAGGAAACTAACTAGGGAACAGAACTCGGGCAAAGCAGAACAGAGAACAGAATGAAAACACAAAGAAACTAAACAGATATCGCACATTACAGAAGTATCCTGTTAGTATCCTTCTTTTTTTCTTTCTTTCTTTTTTTTTTTGCTAAAGTAATTGTTTTTAAATAAAAGGGTACTGATAGGCTGTTGTCCTTTAGCATGCTAACAGTAACTTTTTTTTACACTATTGTACTATATCATTATAGTAAAAATTTTTACTATAATTTATTTCCTAATTAGTTGTCTAAAATATGAAAATATATAAAATAAACAAAATCCTGGTACAAATGGCAAATTTGGCTTTTACATACATTTATTTTTTTGGTAACACTTTAACATAATGTTTCATTAGTTAACATTAGTTAAGTAAGGGATAATGTACGTCCAGCCGGTTGTTATCGCAGAATAAACCCCGACAGAGTGATCAGGACCCCGACGCGAAGCGGAGGCCGAAACTTTACTTTATAAAGTTTTAAATATGGATGTTTTTCTTACACAAACGCATCGAATCGCTTCAGAAAGCCTTTATTAACCCCCCAGAGCCGTGTGGAGCACGTTATTTGACGGACAGATGCATTTTCTTCAAAAACAGAACAACAATTGCTGCCATTACAAAGCTTGGATTATCCAGGACTTTTTTATTATAACTCCGATTGTATTTGTCTGAAAGAAGAATGTCATATACACCTAGGATGACTTGAGGGTGAGTAAATCATGGGCTCATTTTCATTTTTGGGTGAACTAACCCTTGAAGTCTTCCACCAGTCAACAACAGCGGAGTGACACGTTAAGCATATAAGTAGTACCGGTCAAGATAACTCATAGTACCCGGATGAGCGGTGTGTTATTCACTTTGGCGGTTGTTATCTGGGAATAACATACCGCTGGAATGCGCAATTGACCAATCAGAATCAAGTATTCCACAGAGCCGTGTAATAACATTAGTTAATGCACTGTGAAGTAACAGCTGGATTTTTATTAACAAAGATTAACAAATACAGTATGGTTAATTCATGTTACTTAATTACTAATATTAACAAATGAAACCTTATTGTAAAGTGTTACCATTTTTTATTCATTCATAACACATCCTGTAGGCCATTTACCCCAGGGACATTTAGGTGTAACATTCAGAATGAGTTTCTTGTTTGTCTTCCAACGGCTACAGATTTCTTAAGAGGATTTGTCAAGAGCACAGCTTTTACTGCTGGCCAAGGTTTCTCTCAGCAGTGTTGTCTGACCCAAGCGTTCACCGATGCAAGATTTTGCGAAGGTGGCAGAATCATGTCTTTGATTCCACTCTCCCCAGCAGTCTGTGTGTGAGCTTCATATTTGATCTCAGGTCAGTGAGTGGAGGGGAACAAGTCTACCCTTTGTGCCTGGCTGCAGCTTTGAACAGTCTCATACTCCTACAGACAGTGCCAGAGCAAAGGAGGTGCCAGTCACCCTGACCCGTCTGGCTGATGAAAGCGATGACCACATGCCAAGCGGGACTTCCAAACATCGTATTAATGGAAAACATTGGTTCTTGAAAGCTTTAGCACAGTCCTGAAAAGCAGGCACTTAGAAACACCATAAACCAGAGCTACAAAATGCAATTTATGAGACTGAACAAATGTTTACAAGTCCTTTGAGTTATTTTGAATATTTATATAAAAATTAAAAATGAAATAAAAATGTAGTAAGCTCAAAATGATGATATGATCTTTCCATAGACCTCACTGTTGGAGGTTTTCCTTGATAGTTTGGAGGCCTTAAGGAGCAGGGAGGCTACATTCTCCCTTAGTAAGAACTGACTGCAATTCAGCATCTCACACACCAGGAAACCGCTTCAAAGACTTCAGCTTAAATTTCAAATTGGCAATAAAATCAGACATGCACTGTCTCATGTTGTTTCTTATGCTCAAAATAGCGATAAAATGCCTGTATTTCTGGTTGATCCAGCCAATGCGCATGTGCGGTCCCAAGCGCACATATCAAGACACTGTCTGTTTTTATGGGAATCGGAGCTTCTTACAGTAGCTTCACTGCAGCTCACAATGATTTTACCGATTTGCAATTGGCTCTTTTATTTAGAAGATGGCAAGGCAAGTTTATTTATATAGCACATTTCATACACAATGGTAATTCAAAGTGCTTTACATAGAAAAGGTATTCAAATAGTGATAGAATAATCACAACATATGCATAAGAAATAAAAATAACAATCATATTTAACTAAAGGCTAAAATACTATTCCTGACTAAATTCTGGACAGTCAGAGATTTTCGGTTTGTGAGACAATCTAGTAGGCTGACTTCCTAGTGACCTCCTGCCCTTCAATAGGGAGGAGTTTTTCCGACACCTTCTGCCTCTGATGGCTTCCAGTGCCCCTCCGACCCCTCACTTTGACATTCAGAGCACTGGGCAGAAATTACATCACGTCAACACCCACTGCGGGCCTTTGCGATGCTTTGTTTTAATTAAACAGTCGGATTCCCCTGGTCCGCACTGTCTCACTTCCCAATTTTCTCAACTTTCCCAACCAGACAGCACTAACCAAAAATAAAATAAATTTGTAGTCCATTACAATAGTCCACCCTACTGGTGATAAAAGCATGAACGAGTTTCTCTAAGTCTTGTCTGGAGACAAAGCATCTAATTTTTGCAATGTTTTTGAGATGATAGTATGCTGATTTAGTTATTGCTTTTACATGACTACTGAAACTCAGGTCTGACTCCAAAATCACACCAAGATTCCTGACTTGATTTTTTTGTTTTCAAGGTATGCGTTTACCTTGAGAATTTCATCTTTGTTTCCAAATGCAATGAGTTCAGTTTTGTCTTTGTTTAACTGAAGAAAGTTTTGGCACATCCAGTTGTTAACTTCATCAATGCATTTGCACAGGGAGTCAATGGGGCTGTAGTCATTAGGTAATAGTGCTAAGTAGATCTGGGTGTCATCTGCATAGCTGTGGTAAGCAATTTGGTTCTCTCTCATTATTTGGCTCAGTGGGAGCATGTACAGGTTGAATAGGAGTGGTGCAAGAATTGACCCTTGTGGGACTCCGCATGGGACTTATTCAGCCATACTTCATGTTGCATGTTTCTCCCATTCATATTAATAAGTAAACTCTCTTGATATTTATACAGTCTTTGCCGATACACGGTCAGAGGGTCTGACATTTCCAGATTTAAGAAGAGTTTTGAATCCCAGATTGTGGTCTTAATCTTTTAACGGTAGGAACGTGACATTAGGAATGTGTTGTTAAAGTCTAAACAATTAAGAAATTGTGCCATAATTATGCATGATTGCTTTTCATTAGCATCAAAGTTCAGAACAGTCAGCACGTTTTTCCTGTCCTTTTCCTGCACAGAGAACACATACATAATTAGCTGCCATTGGCTTTTTCAGTATATCACTATGTCCTGCCATGACTTCCATTGTGGGAATCTTAAAAATGCATAGAGCCTATAAGCATTTTTTTTATTAACTAGATGATGATGTTTATGAGCAGTGTGTGCTTTCACACAGAGTTCTCTCCTGTTGAGTGTCAGTCACTCCCACTGGCTTTTCAATGAGGTGTTAATGCCACAGTTGAACTGATTGGACCGGGGACCTTTCAACGGCCCTCAGCCCCACCGTGGTGATGAAGATTTTATGTTTTGTAGGGTTTCATATGTCAAACACTTTAGTAACACCTTTTCGGGACTATACCACGTCATGTGGAGAGGACACTGTTGGGTACACTGTGAGTATAAAGAATTGCCTTGTTGTTGCCCCTACATTTTATTACTTCTTGCTGCTTACACTACATTCTTTACCTTCTTGTGGTGCTGATGGGATATGCTTAAAAGCACTGGGGTACACCATAAAAGCACTGGTTTCCTTCTCATGCAATCCCAACGGTTTCCTGTGCTAGCTTGCAGTACATAAGTGGCATTTGTGTGTGAGCATATACACTATATTGCCAAATGTTTTGGAATGTCAGCCTTTACATGCACATGAACTTTAATGACATCCCATTCTTAATCCATAGGGTTTAATATGGAGTTGGCCCACCCTTTGCAGCTATAACAGCTTCAACTCTTCTAGGAAACGCTTTCCACAAGTTTTAGGAATGTGTTTATGGGAATTTTTGACCATTCTTCTAGAAGTGCATTTGTGAAGTCAGGCACTGATGTTGGACGAGAAGGCCTGGCATGCAGTCTCTGCTCTAATTCATCCCAAAGGTGTTCTATTGGGTTGAGGTCAGGACTCTGTGCAGACGAGTCAAGTTCCTCCACACCAAACTCGCTCATCCATGTCTTTATGGACCTTGTTTTGTGCACTGGTGCGCAGTCATGTTGGAACAGGAAGGGGCCATCCCCAAACTGTTCCCACAAAGTTGGGAGCATGAAATTGTCCAAAATGTCTTGGTATGCTGAAGCATTAAGACTTCCTTTCACTGGAACTTAGGGGCCAAGCCTAACCCCTGAAAAACAACCCCACACTATAATCCCCCCTCCACCAAACTTTACACTTGGCACAATGCAGTCAGGCTAGTACCGTTCTCCTGGCAACCGCCAAACCCAGACTCGTACATCGGATTGCCAGACAGAGAAGCGTGATTCGTCACTCCAGAGAACACGTCGCCACTGCTCTAGAGCCCAGTGGCGGCGTGCTTTACACCACTGCCTCCGACGCTTTGCATTGCACTTGGTGATGTAAGGCTTGGATGCAGCTGCTAGGCCATGGAAACCCATTCAATGAAGATCTCTACGCACTGTTCTTGATTCAATGATTTGGAGGCGCCTGAATTCAATGATTTGGAGGGGTGTCCCAATACTTTTGGCAATATAGTGTAGATCAGTTCAGTGTCCTGCACTTTTATTTATTCGCCCTCATGTTGTTCTTGAATGAAGACTAGGTCTGTCAAGCATCAAAATGATGTAACAGAAACTATAAAGGTTTATTAATCATTCTAATTTTATGAGAAAGTCCACACCACAACTATAACGATAACAACATAGAAAAACAATATCATTGAAATTACTTTTAGAAGTTTTTTTCCCAGCTTATAAAGAAATTGACAGCCTATCAGAATCCACCAGGTTATAAATGGTAGGCATCATAACTGCAGTGCAAGCTTATAATTAACAATATTATTGTTCATTGGTGTGGACACTAATATAGTCATTCTTGGTGTGAGTGGGCTTTAATGATAAAAATAACTGTAAAGTATTATTAACCCTTAAATGCATGAATGTTTCGCCAATCATTACTACATATTCAAGTCTTTAGCGACCCGGATCTATAGCTAACACGGATGGATCTCTACTTCCCGCAATAATATAAAACTCTCCTGATATTAGAGTAACAATAAAGCATATTTTATTAGCTTTTGGAGCTTGGAAGGGTTCAGTTTGATCAGATGTTTTATACCATCATCACTGTCCTCGTCAGAGCTCATTTTCCAGTACATTTAGCATCTGGCTCATATTCACAATCTCAAACATATTCTCAAAACTAATCTAATCATAATCTAAACTTTTGATCACTGACAGCTTCTTCACCAGATCCACCATCAAGTGACAGTGACACATATATTTGATTGAATTCAGTACTTGCTCTGCTGTAAATCGCTGAGCCATTTCAAGTTTTGCTGATGATACTTCCTATTCTTTCGTTTTCTGCCTGTGGTAACTATGAGTGAAACATTACTTCATCATTGTGTATCAGCCACCTTGTGGAATAAAGGTGATTTGCACTTATTTAATCCTTAAAGATTCAAATATTGTTGTGCAAAAAAATATATACTTAAACTGTTACACACCTCGGGTTGTTTGTGATTTTTACAAAAAAATTAATAGGAAAACATTGACAGCCTATCAGAATCCACCTGACTTAAGAGCTTGTGCATCTAAAGCAGCAAGTGACATAACTGCAGCATGCACTTAAAATAAACAGAATGTTATCGTGTATTGGTGTGGACACTGATATGGATATTGCTATAGTTATCTTTATAGTTATGGTTCTTGGTGTAAATGGGAAACACAAAGAACTGTGATGTGAGCTAAGACTGCTTGTTTGCACTGCAGCCAAAGTGTTCAGTACTGCAAAGATTTACACCTTGTGAGCCATATATAAGTAAAACAAATTCTATACCTTAGTGCGAGTTCCCAAAAAGGAAACACTCCAACCTGTTTTGTCAGAGGGCATGCTCTGTGTGTTTGTTCATACATTACTTGCTGTCATTCCACACACAGATTAATGATATTGTTCACAAGGCCTAAACTCTGGCTTCATTCTGGCTGAACTGGAGACACGCACTTTCAGCTCACAACCAAATATTTTATTTATTTTAATTTCATTTCTTTTTCATTTCTTTTTCATTTCTTTTTCATTTTTTTTTTCATTTCTTTTCATTTCATTCTAATTTCTTTTCATTTCTTTTCATTTCATTTCATTTCTTTTCTTTTCTTTTCATTTCATTTCTTATAATTGTATTTATTTTAATTTCTTTTCATTTTTTTAAATTTCTTTTCTTTTCATTTTTATTTCATTTCTTTTTCATTTCTTTTCTTTTCCATTTCATTTATTTCTTTTTATTTTCATTTCATTTCTTTTCTTTACATTTCATTTCCTTTTCATTTCTTTTCATTTCTTTTCATTTCATTTATTTTAGTTTTATTGCTTTTCTTTACATTTCTTTTTAATTTCTTTTATATTTTTACTTTATTTTCCACTTAATTTATTTCATTTCATTTATTTTCATTTTCATTTTCATTTTCATTTGCCATGAAAATGAAAGTTTGAAAACATACAACTTAGGTTAATATACTGCAGGTTTTATAGCTGTGTATGTTTACTTGATTTTATTATATATATAAATATATTGCAGCCATTGCTGCAGGAGTCGAGTGGGCCAAGCGCTCCCGCCTCTCCAAGAAAGCCATCACCTTCATCAGAGCTGGAGAGCAGCCAAGACCATCTGCAAAAACATCTGCAGGCATCTTGGCCACTGCGAGGGACTGGCAGCTGTTGGTGGACCTGGAGAAGCAACTCAAGTTCCCCAACCACATTGTGACCATCACCTTAAGACCAGATGTTGTTCTCTTGTCTGAGTCCACCAAACAAGTGGTTCTGTTAGAGCTAAAAGTCCCTTGGGAAGACTGCCTGGATGAGGCCTTTGAAAGGAAGCTCGCCAAATACGAGGGACTGGTCAGCGAGTGTCGACAAACAGGATGGAGAGCAAGGTGTCTCCCAATGGAGGTCGGAAGCATGGGCTTTGCGGCCCGATCCTGTTTAGAGCCTTCAGTCTGTTAGGCATCGATGGCGTGAGGAGAAGAAGAGCCATCTACAGTACCACCGAAGCAGCAGAGAAAGCCTCAAGATCAAGGGGGTAATCCAGCACCCGGAAAGCGTACCTTCCATAGGGGCAGCCATTGCTAACCAAGCCATCACCTGCTGTTAGCATTCCATTGACTCCCATTCATTTTGGCGTCATTTTGGCGTCACTTTGACAGCGAATAACTTTACATCTGAGGCGTTTAAACACTCTATTTGTCCATTGTTTATTTCTAAAGAAACACGACAATGTATAAAAGGCTCCATTACTTGTATCTTACACTATCGCCCCGTAGAAGCCGTTTTTGTAAAAAATAGGCTAACGATTGCGTCATAACCACGCGACTCTCAGGCGCACAGTAGAGAAATTACCATATAGACCCATATAGACAGGAGGAGAAGCTCGAAGGCAATCTGGCATTACATTTTAAAATAAATAAATACTATGCAAAATGACAAAATAATTAATCAGACTATTTACCAAAGGTTTCTTCTGCTCACGCTCTCCGTCTCTGCAAGATTTGGTGATTCAGATTTCACTTTGCACAACTACTAGAAGACTTACAACTGTCTGACAAGTTGCTCACGTCACATCTACGTCATCAAGCTCAGCCTGAGGCTGCGCAGTACGCTCAGCCATCAGGAAGTGAGTGCTTCTAATTGACTTCATTTTTCTCCGTTGAAGTCTATGGGCTCGCTGTGTCCATTTCTTTTACTGTCTATGCTCATGATGGCTATGGCTCAAAAGAGGAGATCCATGGTGGCAAAGTAGCTAGATTCGCCAACTAGACACAAGCTGGAGTCTGATCAGCCTCAGCTGGAATGCCTGGATGAGGGTGTATGATGTTGAAAGACCCGAAACACCCAATGATTCCAGGAACATCACTGAAGATGTGTCCAGTAGCATCAGTAGATGTATTTGCACAGCATATATATACACTCACCTAAAGGATTATTAGGAACACCATACTAATACTTTCTTTCCCATTCTGACATTTAGTTTGGAGTTCAGGAGATTGTCTTGACCAGGACCACACCCCTAAATGCATTGAAGCAACTGCCATGTGATTGGTTGATTAGATAATTGCATTAATGAGAAATTGAACAGGTGTTCCTAATAATCCTTTAGGTGAGTGTGTGTGTATATATATAATATATATATAATATATATATTTTTTTTTAACATCGACAGATGTTAAAGACATGATCCTCTCTTGAGCCTCGTTCACTGTGGTGCTCTTTGAAAGCTGTGGTTGAGTAAAACCACAAGCTAATTGTCTGTTATATAACTGTGGGCTGAATAGATGCACACTTTCAAAATCATCATGCTGCTTTATGCGATGGTGAACCTCTTCATTTAGTAAGTCAAACACATTTCCATGCTGCTCAATCAAAAGAGCAAGATTCATTTAAAGCCAAAGCTCAAAAATTTCCACCTCAGAGTGGATTCAGATGCTCCTCTGAGCAAAACTCTTCAGGTAGGGGACACTCTGCCATGTTATTTTCAAAAGCTAAGAAGCAAGGCTCTGAATGTGGCTAACAACATAGCCTCAGCCACAAAAGTCAAACACCGGCTAAAATAACATCGCCTAACAGTGCAAAATCAGACGCCACATTTTAGTACCGTGGGGCCCTCTGTTCTCAGATTCACTCATCGTGACCCATCCTGGCTGGCAGTGAAGGTGATATGTTTAGATGTTAATTTATTAGTGGAAGAGGTCAGTTGTGTATCTGTGGAACCTATGTCATGCAGAAAGAAAATGAAAGGGAAATATACAACAACACAAGATGGGCCCCATTCTGCTGGACAGGGATGAAATGTCTAAGTTCAGGGTTGTTTTTTGAGCACAGTGGCCAACAGAGAGAGGTATTGTGCAGGGAAACCTGGCCAGTCTAAGCAAAAAGCTCAATAAACCCTAATGCTTAGTGCCTAATCAAGCAAAAAAGGGAAAAAAGCAATACAGTAAAATATCGAATCAATAATGATAAAAATTTGTATTAGGGTCAATGTCCTAATCATGTATTAAAAATATATATTAAAAAAAGCAATTCGTACATGCAATAACTTGAGCATATTTTAAAGTGCCTAAATAAAATGAATTTAATAAAGTCTAAAATTGTCAGGGTGATTAAAACTGTCCTGATATAACAATGAAGAAAAAAGACCCATAGAAAATTTTAATTCTTGAAAGAAAACTTTAATAAGTAGTTATATCTAAGTAGCATATTTTTTCATTCTTCAGAAACATTTGTGCATTAGTCATCCTGTTTACTTCACATTTTGTTGCCTCCATAGCTGGTGGTTTTTGAAATTCGCGTGATTGGGTAACTGAGATACTCCAAAATACCCGCAGGAACTCTTTGTAATGGAGTTTCCCCAACACTGTGGCACGTTGAGAACGAAAACGATGAGGATGAGCACCAGGATTGATGGTATTCCAAAGCAGCACTTGAAAGAGCAAAATCTGCAAGCGACGTGTTTCCTTTTTACCAAAGCCAACTCATTAAGACAGACTGAGCTTCCAGGAAGAGAGAGTTTATACTGTTTCTCAATATGTCTCCTTGATCCCTACACTATCAAACAACACCCATTAGTGGCATCTCTGGGGAGTTTTCCAACTGGTGAGAATTCTGGTGTGGTGAAGGATAAGCAAGATCTAAACATTGCTGATTTGCCATTTGGCTCTTTCCTACTGTCTCTGGAATCTTTTTTGATGGCAGTGTTGTTTCTGGCCAAGCATTTGAGTAGAGGTGTTTATATTTTCCAAGTTGACCTCTCTGTTTCATCTCTATGCTTCATCGTGCCCTCACTATTAGAGAGGCTCCGGTTTCAGTTTCATCACAAAAAGATATCTGGTTAGAAACATAATTTTTTTTTACTGTGGCCTGTGTCATTTGTGACATATCTCTTGTCCAAGTCCTGAAGATAAAAAGACAGACAAGCATTGCATTACGCTTTAAGCCAAATGTGTGTGCAAAGAGAAGAGGATCAACAAAATTCCAGCACAAATTATGCATACATACTAAGAGAGTTATTTACTGGCAATAATGGAAAATGTTATTCCTTAGATGTTGCTTTGTTGCTGAAGATTAGGGGAAAATATTAACTTTTTACTGTCTTTTAGTGATAAATAATAAATAAAAATAGCAAATTGCATTTCTTCCAGGTTAGGAATGGTACACTGTAAAAAAATATCACTTTGGTTTTACTTTTTAAAAAAATTGAAGAATCAACTATTTGTATCAGACTTCTAAGTATTTTGAACTCATCTAATTTGTGTTTGACTAAATAGACTTTACATGTCTTCAACATTCACCCTTAAGTAATTTCAACTAAATTTTCCTTGTAAACACAACTCAAATACTTTGTGTAGCAGAAACATAATTTAACTGAGTAAGTGCCAATAAAATAAGACTTACAAATAACTTACAAATGATGTAATTACACACTGATAAAAATTAATCATTGAGGCTTTAAGTGTAACATTATTTTTTACAAATAAAATAAATCTTTGTCACTTTACTTGGATAATTTGAGTAGCTCACTTTATTTGGATTTGTAGCAAAAACATATTTTGTATAATTACATATCACACTTCTTATCCTGAGTAATCTAGACAAGGCTTTGTAGACATGTGCATTTACAACATACTATTTAAGTTACATTTTTACATCATCTTTACATTATAAGCAGTGTGCAGTAGAGACGAACCACAATACTACTGTAAACAGTTGCTCATTGAGTTGGATAGTTGATTGAGTTGCTCATTTCATATGATACAGGCTCCACTTGTCACCACGATGGTAACCCCCAACTCCAACATGACAAAAAACATTTTCTAAATCTTAATAGAACAATATTAAACAATAATAACAAGCCTTCTACTTCATTTATCTTGCTTAAAAACACAAGATAAATAAATTCAACATTTTATCTTCCAATTAAATCCCATCCAAAGCATTTTTGGAACTAGAAATCTCCTTACCCCCAGTAAGTAGATTGTACACAATAAAATTAAGTTGTGACAAAATGTTCATTTAAATATAATATTGAACAAGCAGCAAACATCCTTGTTTTGAGTGAGTGCTTCCATTTCAGCAGCAAAACTAAAAAACCCACAACTTTCCAAACAAGGAAATAAATAAAGATAAGATTACAGCAAGATGCGAGCAGTGCATCAAAGATATTTGAAAATTAACAGACATTTGCTTTACTGTATTAACCCCCACAAGGACCATGTTACAATCTGGTTGTGCAGTGAGGGAAAACAGGATGCGGACTTCAAATAATAGATGGGTTTAATTCAAAGCGTACAGAAACAGGACACAACCAAACAATAGGGTAACACAAACAAGAACGGACAATGAGTGCAGAGGAGTGAGACAATATAAAGGGAGTGCTAACGAAGATGACCAGGTGCAGGGAATCCAGGGAGAGCAGGAGAGATGAGGAGTGAGTTCAGGTGTGGGACAGGGAGGATCATGGGAAATGGAGTCTGGGACAGGCGTGGATTGTAACAGACCATTTGGAATTCCTAAAGATATAGAGATGTTGATAGGCCTGTAGGCCTATGAATTGTCACATCTTTATAGTGGGGGAAGTTGTAATTATCTGATTGGTCAGTTTGAATGTCTCACATTTGGGTTTTAGTCATATGGTCAAGGAAGGGATAAAAGAATATTGCAACTGTTGCTCTGTCTCTGTTATTCTCTGGCTCTCTCTTTTCTTGGCAGCTGCTCTTTGGCCCCTCTCTTGATTCTCTTGCTCTCTCTTTTTGGGGCCTGCTCTTTGGTCCTTCTCTTTCTTTGCCTCTGCTTTTCTTTTTCTCTTTCTCTCTATACTTCCTCTCTTTCAATTTTCAAATTAGCATTATTAGCATGACTGTGTATCACAATGTTGCCAAAGCACTAACATATTATATATAAATGATAAAAAACAAACAAACAAACATGTATACTGTATATGTACAGATCATGTCACATGTAGCATAGTTAATAAGTCAATCAAATCCATCTAAATAAGTGAGTAAATGAAGCAGGTCTTTCTAGAGAGTTAACTGTTTCTAACATTGTGAATGGCTAACACATATTGTGCATCTAGTGCGGCTGTGCTCACATCTTTTCCAAGCATGAAGGGCATTTTCTCAGTATCACTCAGCTCAGTGAATGATGGAATCAGTGTTTCAAATCTGGCCAGAAATGTTTCTCTTACATCGTGATATTTAGTACAGATGATTAGAAAGTGTTTCTCATCCTCTATTTGCTGTAGATTACAGTGTCTACAGATCCTCTGCTCTCTCTCTCTCTGTCCATGTTTGTCTATGTCTTCCTCTCTCTATTTATAGATCATGGTCAATTAATCTGTATTTGGAGAGGATTTGTCTTTCTTTAAATTGTTTAATTACTAGATAATTGGCCAATTTAGTGGTTCTATTAAGGGTCGAATAGCATTGGAGTTTATTTTTAAGGTCAACATGTGTTTTTAGTGATTCATCATGAGTGTCTTTTAGATTTTTGTCAATTTATTTAATAATAGTTTTGGGGTTGTAGCTGTGGTCAATCGGGAGTTGAGTTTGATGGACTAGTTGAAGAGCGAGTGTGTTTAGAGGATGAGATTCTGCTGAGGTTTCATATATCGGACTGAATCCAGATCAGACTGATGGAGGTGATGCCAGAACTGAACACATCTCTTCTGGATCTCAATGTTCAGCGGGTACAAGCCTAATTCAGCCCTACAGGCAGCGTTGGAAGTGCTTTTGTGAACCCCTAAAATGTTTTTGACAATTTCCTATTGTAGTTTTTCTACTAAAGTTTTATCCCAATTTTTAAAATTCAGTACTGATCCATACAAAAGAATTGGTTTTATTATTGAATTATATAGTTTTATCGAAGTTTTAATGGGTAGTTTTAAGTGACCGCATCGTGACTTTATAGCACAAAAAGCCCTCAGAGCCTTTTCGCTTAGTGTTTTAACAGCCAGACCGAAGCCTACCGAAGCTCTGCTGTCAATGCCCGGAGAACTGTAGCTCGTGCTGTGCTGTAGGACCTGGCCTTTATAAGTGAACGGGTGTTTGTTTCCCCTAAATCTGGCCTTCTTCTGGAACACCATGACTCTAATTTTGTCCAGATTGACTGTCAGGGCCCACTCGTGACAGTACTGTTCCAGCAGGGACAGGTTCTGCTGAAGGCCCTCAGGTGTGCGGGATTGCAAGACCAGGTCATCCGCGTACAGCAGACATCTGACCTCCGTGTGGTGTAGAGTGAAGCTGGGGACAGTAGAGTGCTCCAGCACTGATGCCAGATCATTAATGTAGATGTTGAATAGAGTCGGACTCAGACTGCAGCCCTGCCTCCCTCCACATCCCTGCCGTAAAAACGCGGTTCTGTGATTATTGATTTTCACAGCACTTTTACTGTTGGTGTACAGGGATTGTATAATATCAAACATTTTTCCGCCGATGCCAATTTGTAGGAGTTTGTACAGTAAACCATCATGCCAAATTGAGTCGAATGCTCTCTCACTTTCTATCCCTCAGGTAACATTCTATTAATTCTGGGTACGATTAATGGTATAAGTTTTTATCATCTCATACATCTATTTTGTAAATATTTTAAGTGTAACCATAACCATATATTGTTATTAAATCCTTTCAATTACAAATACTGTGATAACTAACTAGTTTTGATTCAGTATTAACTTAATTAATACAATATAGTCACATTATAGCAACGCTCTCCCACATATTTTGCTATTGTAACTGCGCTTTCCGTCATTGGTATAAGTCGCAGTGGGTGGTAATAGACGAGAAATGTACAGTTTTCTACAATCTTGCTGATAACATTTCTTCAGTCATTCGGCAACCCTGCAGCCTAAAACACTGTAGGCGAACCACCCTTACACCCTTTAGTATACCTGAGGTAATACACATGGTTGCGAAGTTTACAACAGCAGAACTAATGGATTTGGAAAGTTCGCTTTGATGCATCGCAGACGTTTAACACCTTGTGACTAAATAAAGGGCGCCAATGTGAGTGTGCACACCGACACGTAAAACAGCACATCTAAAAAAAATCCGCCTCGGGTTAGTTTTTTTGGTTTGACGCACCGCGCAAGATGAATGTTGAGCTGCTGGTCTCTTTGGTGTCTGAACGCAAAGAACTTTGTGACAAACGCCACAGCGACTACAAAAATCTCAAAAAGAGGGAGTTGTTATGGTGAGGAATTGCAGATCAAATAGGATTCAATGGTGAATTTCCATCGAATCCTATTTGATCTGCAATCAAAAGCACCATCTACTGTCATGGAGTGAATTTGTATGTTCATTTGGCGCATCGCCTGTGAAAATTGCTTGGGTATGAACACAAAGATGCGTTAAAAAACATCTCGAAAAACGCTGGCGATAAGCATGCACGATAATCGTCCCAGTGTGCACGAGGCTTCAAGCTGTTGCGGTGCGACGCAAAACAACAACGGTCACGCCTGTTGTACACAACGCTGTTATAAAATTACCCTAAAATATGAAATATTAGAAAAATTGCTAGAATTTTAAGTTGCAATATTGAAAAATACATTGTCACCATGTGAAAAGCGTTCATTGCATCAGCCAAATCCATCAGTAAATATTTTAACTTAAATAGTATGTTGGAAATGCATGTCTACAAAGCCTTGTCTAGATTACTCAGGATAAGTAATTTTTTACTACAAATCCAAATTAAGTGAGCTACTCAAATTATCCAAGTAAAGTAACAAACAAAGATTTATTTGTAAAAAATATTTGTTACACTTGCTTAATGTTACCAATGATTCATTTTTATCAGTGTACAGATTTTAATACTTGTATATTTATTTTGAAATATACTCAAATATCAATTCATTATACTCTGTCGTCAACAAATTGTAAGTAAGAACACTTTTCTCTTTGTTACAACTGGGTAAATTAAAGTCTAATCCGCTTAACCATGTTGAATCAGGTCATAGATATGCATAAAGTCAACAAATCCCAATGTTGTGGGGTATAAAAAGTCTCTATTTGTGCATGTCATGTAATATCTATGCCTTTGCACCCAGTTTATGGGTTGTTGTGTAGCCCTTTCTGAGTTCTCTGCTTGAAATATTGCGTTGCAGGGGTGGGTGGAAGGGTGGGGGGAGTTGGTGAGCTCTGCTTCAGGAGGAATTTGGAATCTGACCTTTGGAAAGGTGAACTGGATACTGTTTCAGACAGTGTATAATCTTTTCACCGCAATGTCTGAAGTGTGTAAAGGTCCCAGGAAGGCCAGGAGCAACATATTTAAAAGGCTATTTTTTGTTAACCTCAATAAGTATAGATGGGGTGCAATTCTAATCCCAAATAATTCAAAATTTTACAAAAAGGTACATAATTTGTATCATCTTTCTGATATGTCACTAAATTGTTATCTTTGCTATATTTTCATTCTAGACATGTGTAACTCACTTTGTATTCGGCCACACATTGATGGCAGAAGCTTTATTTTGCTACCAAGAGGATTCCCTCCATTCCACTCATGCTTTGAATTTTTTTATAATTCCCAATGCTAATGGATAGAGCAGTGGTATAGGGTCAAAGGACTTCTTGTTGTTTAAATTTAAGTTAACTGTAATAACAAAGCTTGGGCTTTGCTGCTAATTGATATAAGCAGTTCCCTTTCGAAAACGGTTCACTCGTATTGTGCCTTGCTAGACGCATTTGGGAAAACTCGTTTTCTCAAAAATATTGAACCCTATTGAAATGCAGTGCAGCTGCACAGCCAACATAGTGCAGAGCTATAAGCACGCTGATTGGCTGGGCTGTGGGAACTGCATGAGCCTATGGCGAGGCAGCGTATCTGTGCGAACCAATCGAGGCACGTCCCGCCAACAGAGAGCAGAGCCCGCCAAAATTGGCGAGGCCTCTGGCTATGTAAGCGGCCCATTTCGCCATAGGATTCAGTTTATTCTCCTTCAGCGACGATCTACCTCTTCGTTGGCTCTCCTGCTTGAAAGCCGGTGGCTGAGAATGACGCTCCTCTCCTGTACTACCAGGTGAGTCTAACCAAGCTTATTTCTCTAAAAGAGCATATTTTCGCCAGCGTTTGTTTCAAAATGCTGTATCTCTGAGTGTGTCGCTTGCCAGGCTCCGCCCCCATAAGCCGCGTTCATTGATTGACTCTCACTACGAGAGCGCGAGTCTCATCTCGCTTCATTCACGAGCGGCTTCTGCATTTCCTCCGCTATTCTCTTACTCTCAAGCATGAGACAAAAAAAACAGTGGAGCTGCAAAGCTGAGTGGATTGGCACTAAGTGAGCTCACGCCGGTTTATTCTCCGCGTGACTCACTCTCCCTGCAGCAAGGGGATTTCCAGTGCGGCTCGCACTGCGAGAGCGAGCACAACGCTGACTGCACTCAGACGAGTACAGCGTTGACTATGACGCTCTCCCCTGTGACTGTCAGTTGAGACTCATAGAGCATATTCTCTCTATAAGATCATTTTCGCCGGCGTTTGTTTCAAAACGGCTCACATCTGAGCGTGTCGCTTGCCAGGCCCCGTCTCCGCATGTCATGTTCATTAAAGATTGACTCTCACTACGAGAGCGCGAGTTTCGTCTCGTTGCCTTCACGAGGCT
This sequence comes from Rhinogobio ventralis, assembly GCA_039654625.1. Lineage (NCBI taxonomy): Eukaryota > Metazoa > Chordata > Actinopteri > Cypriniformes > Gobionidae > Rhinogobio > Rhinogobio ventralis. Next base: position 22,937,444 of record CM077210.1, read on the forward strand.
TCTCGCATTTTCTCCGCTGTTCTCTTTCTCTCAAGCATGAGATGAAGAAACAGTGGAGCACGCCAGTTATTCCCCGTGTGACTCACTCTCCCTGCAGCGAAGGGATTTCCCAGAGGGGAAATATCATAGAGCATATTCTCTCTATAAGAGCATCTTCGCTGGCGTTTATTTTGAAACGCCTCACATCTGAGCATGTCGCTTGCCGGGCCCCGCAAGCCGTGTTCATTGAAGACTGACGCTCTCGCGAGTTTCTAAAAAAACGCTGCGCTTCTGAGCGTGTCACTTGCCGGGGCCACGCCCACACAAAAGAGGAGAGGGTTTAGTCTTGCTGCAGCTGGACCACCCCCAAAAAAGGCTGGCGTTTCTCTCCCAGCCCCCTTTTCAGTTCAGGTGGCTGGAGATGTCCTGTTTGCAGTCAAAAGGGCCCATTCAAGTTCACGCACCCTTGCAACCAAATGCTTTTATAGCGAACAAAATAAAACACAACAATTCTCAACTAAAGAGCACTTTTCCAGAATTAATCAGCCCCTAGCCACTTGGGCCAAGGCCTGGGAAGCCATCCCCGATGTGTCTCAATGGGGGCTGAAAACAATAAAACGAGGTTACTCACTCCAATTCGCTCGTAGACCTCCGCGCTTCAATGGCGTGGTCAATACTTCGGTAAGGAGCAACGTAGCTCACGTCCTCCACACCAAAGTAGCGAACCTACTTGCAAAGGAAGCTGTCGAGACAGTTCCCCCTTCCCAGAGCGAGTGAGGCTTCTACAGCCGACACTTCCTCGTACCAAAGAAGGAATAGCGGTCTCAGGCCTATTCTGGATCTCAGGCACCTGAACAAGGCCCTCATGAGATGGCCATTCAGGATGCTAACATCCAAACAAATCCTCTTCAGACTGTCACTGGCGCCTCATACATTTACGAAATGCATGGGTGCAGCTCTCTCCCCCCTGGGACAGCAGGGAATGCGCATCCTGAACTACCTTGAGGCAGAGTTAAAAACTCAAAAATCCTGGCTTCTCAGCCATCTAGAATGCCTTGGGCTCAGGATCAACCTATCCAAGAGTGCACTGTTCCCCAGCCAGCAGATTGCTTTTCTGGGAACAGTTCAACAGCTCGCTGCGTGGTTCCTGCTATGGGCACAAAACAACCTGCGCTCGCTGAGAGCAGCGCATGTGCCGGGCAAACTGAACCAAGGGGCAGATATGCTGTCTCGAGACAACGTTCCCCCCGGGGAATGGTCTCTCCATCCCCAAACGGTTCAACAAATCTGGAGTATCTTCGAGAGGGTAGAGGTAGACCTCTCGGCCTCAGAAGATAACTCTGACTGCCCAATATTATTTTTGAAGAACAGGGATGCGCTGGCCCACGAATGGCTAGGCCTTCCCCTCTACGCATTTCCTCTGGTTTTGATGCTCCCTCAGGTCATCAAACGGATCAGGGAAAGCAAGTGTGCAGTCCTTCTAATAGCCCCTCTCTGGCGGACCCAAACATGGTTCCCGAGTTGATGCAGCTGCTTAGCCAATACCGCTGAAGAAGGACCTCCTCACTCAGGTGAACAGGACAGTCTGGCACCCCCGTCCCGACTTGTGGGCCCTCAACTGGTACCAAGGAGCCTCCCAGAAAGAGTCCTAAACACTATTACTGAGGCTAGAGCTCCGTTCACGAGACGCCTCTTTGCCCTTAATGGTCCATGTGCACCAGCTGGTGCTCAGCTCGGAACCAAGACCTTTTCATGTGAAGTACCACTGGTACTTTCCTTCTTACAAGAGCTACTGAACACAGGTCGTACCCCCTCCACGCTCAAAGTACACTCACCTAAAGGATTATTAGGAACACCTGTTCAATTTCTCATTAATGCAATTATCTAATCAACCAATCACATGGCAGTTGCTTCAATGCATTTAGGGGTGTGGTCCTGGTCAAGACAATCTCCTGAACTCCAAACTGAATGTCAGAATGGGAAAGAAAGGTGATTTAAGCAATTTTGAGCGTGGCATGGTTGTTGGTGCCAGACGGGCCGGTCTGAGTATTTCACAATCTGCTCAGTTACTGGGATTTTTACGCACAACCATTTCTAGAGTTTACAAAGAATGGTGTGAAAAGGGAAAAACATCCAGTATGCGGCAGTCCTGTGGGCGAAAATGCCTTGTTGATGCTAGAGGTCAGAGGAGAATGGGCCGACTGATTCAAGCTGATAGAAGAGCAACTTTGACTGAAATAACCACTCGTTACAACCGAGGTATGCAGCAAAGCATTTGTGAAGCCACAACACGCACAACCTTGAGGCGGATGGGCTACAACAGCAGAAGACCCCACCGGGTACCACTCATCTCCACTACAAATAGGAAAAAGAGGCTACAATTTGCACAAGCTCACCAAAATTGGACAGTTGAAGACTGGAAAAATGTTGCCTGGTCTGATGAGTCTCGATTTCTGTTGAGACATTCAGATGGTAGAGACAGAATTTGGCGTAAACAGAATGAGAACATGGATCCATCATGCCTTGTTACCACTGTGCAGGCTGGTGGTGGTGGTGTAATGGTGTGGGGGATGTTTTCTTGGCACACTTTAGGCCCCTTAGTGCCAATTGGGCATCGTTTAAATGCCACGGCCTACCTGAGCATTGTTTCTGACCATGTCCATCCCTTTATGACCACCATATACCCATCCTCTGATGGCTACTTCCAGCAGGATAATGCACCATGTCACAAAGCTCGAATCATTTCAAATTGGTTTCATGACAATGAGTTCACTGTACTAAAATGGCCCCCACAGTCACCAGATCTCACCCGCCTCACCCGCCTCATCCACCCCTCTATACCCTCATGGGATCTATTCACAGTCCTCAGGGCCCTCAGGGGCCTCCATTCGAGCCACTTCAGTCGGCCGACCTAAAGCCACTTTCACTCAAGACCGCACTTCTGCTAGCTCTAGCATCGGTCAAGCGAGTGGGCGATTTGCAAGCGCTCTGCATGAACAGTTCCTGCCTTGAGTTTGGGCCTAATGACTCCAAAGTCGTCCTCAAACCAAGACATGGCTATGTACCCAAGGTGCTCTCAAACTCTGTTTAGAGCCCAGGTCATTTCACTGTCTGCCCTTCCCTCACCGGAAGACGACAAACTAAACCTACTCTGCCCTGTCAGGGCTCTCAGAGTCTATATAGAGTGCTCTGCCCAATTCAGACAGTCAGAGCAGCTCTTTGTATGCTTCGGTGGCCGCACCAAAGGGCTTCCAGTCATGAAGCAAAAATTATTACGCTGGATAGTAGACGCTATCTCTTTGGCCTACGCCTTAATGGGCCTTCAATGCCCCATCAACGTCAGAGCATACTCCATGAGAAGCATGGCCTCTTCATGGGCATGGTCCAGTGGTGTACCCATTGACAACATTTGTGCTGCGGCCGACTGGTCCTCACCGTCCACATTTGTTAGATTTTACAATTTGGAAGTACCTGCACTGCAGGCAGGAGTCCTATCTGTCTAAGTGAGTGTTGGCCTCTGAGGAGCCCAACCCACTAGGTACTCCTTCTGGACTTCTGACTAAGTTCTACTCTAATGCCTCAGGCATTACTGCCTCTTTCAGCTTTAATAGCATGGCGTGATTTAACTGTGTTCCCATATGCGTCTAGCAAGACCGCTTTCGAAAGGGAGCGTACTCGTGCTAGCGATCGTCATTTCAGTCGAATTAACCTGAATCCTATGGCGCCCATTTTGGCGGACTCTGCTCTCTGTTGGCGGGACGCGCCTCGATTGGTTCACAAAGATCCGCCGCCTCACCATAGGCTTGTGCAGCTCCCACAGCCCAGCCAATCAGCGTGCTTATAGTGTTGGCTGTGCTATGTTGGCTGTGCAGCTGCACTGCGTTTTAAAATAAAGGCTTCAATATTTTCGGGAAAAGGAGTTTTCCCATATGCGTCTAGCAAGACACAATATGTTCCCATAATTCTCAGGGAACAGAGGTTACGTAAGTAACCGAGTATGTTCGTATGGCACACTGCCCTCAAAAGTAATGCTTTTATAGGACATTGCAAAAAATATACACTACTTGTTTGAGGTCAGTAAGATTTTGTTGTTTTTAAAAAATAAAAAAAAACTTTTATTAAGCAGTGACGAATTTAAAATGCATTTATAATGTTGCAAAAGATTTCTGTTTTAAATAAATGCTATTCTTTTCAACCTTCTATTATTCAGTGAATTTCCACAAAAATATTAAGGAGCACAACTGATTTCAACATTGATAATAATAAGAAATGTTTCTTGAGCAGCAAATCGTCATATTAGAATGATTCCTGAAGGATCATGTGACACTGAAGACTGGTGTAATGATGCTGAAAATTCAGCTTTGCCATGAAAACAATAAATATATATATTTTTTAAATATTAAAATAGAAAAACTTTCTTTAAATGATAATGACAAAAACAACAAAACAATATTAAAGTTTTTAATGTATTTTTGACAAATGAATGCAGCCTTGGTAAGCATAAGAGACTTTTCTTTAAAACATAAAAAAAATGGTACACATCCCAAACTTTTGAACAGTAGTGTATCTGTTATCCTTGCAACATTACATTTTCTCACTTTATAGTCCTGTCAAAGAGCAATATTGGTTCTTATGTTCTTTAATATATTTATTAAATATATTGCGTGGTAAGTGTTGAATAACAAAACTGGAGCAACACAGTTACAGAGAGTGATATCCTGGAGCAGCAGTAATTACCTATCCGTATATATTCATAAATCACACACATCATGTCTGTGCGCACAGGAAGGCCGGCTTTCCACACATGCGCTGCCTCTTTCACAGCATTCTGACATTCAGTAGCTCATTCTACACTTTCCACATTAGATGTTTGCAACTCCACAGGGGATTGTAGCCATGCTGAACTGTTCTGGGAAACAAAAATGCCTTTGAGGTTCAGGCTATTGGCACATAGCATGCAGCATTTGTTCCCATCACTGTATCGGACTGAGCTGTGTTTGTTCTAAGATGTGTTTACAGTAGGTCCACTAGATAGCTGTTCCATGTCATTAAAGGCCCTTAACTTTGAATGGCAGATATAAATGCTATTCCCTCAATTGTCCTCAGTGTGAAAAGATGGATCTCAAAATCATACAGTCACTGCTGGAAAGGGTTCAAATATGCAAAAAATGCTGGAAAACTGAAGAATTTTGCAGGACCTGGAGGATTTTTCTGAAGAACATTGGGCAGTTTAACTGCTCAGGACAAACAAGGGACTCAAAAAAACAACCATGGACCAAGGGTACATAAAAATTTTAACAATTTCATTTTTATAAATTCTGTTCCCAGTCTGCAGTGTTCAGTATCTATCAAAAGTGGTCCAAGGAAGGAACAGTGGTGAACCGGTGACAGGGTCATGGGCGGCCAAGGCTCATTGATGCATTTGGGTAGCGAAGGCTGGCCCATGTGGTCCGATCAAACAGATGAGCTACTGTAGCTCAAATTGCTCAAGAAGTTAATGCTGACCAGTCAGGGTGCCCATGCTGAGGGGTCAGCATGTTGAAGAGTGTTGAAGAGGGGTCTTCAACACCCTTTCATGGAAACTGTATTCCCTGTATTCCCTGGTGACTGTGGCCTCTTTCAGCAGGATAATGCGCCCTGCCACAAAGCAAAAATGGTTCAGGAATGGTTTGAGGAGCACGACAACGAGTTTGAGGTGTTGACTTGGCCTCCAAATTCCCCAGATCTCAATCCAATCGAGCATCTGTGGGATGTGCTGAACCACAAGTCCGATCCATGGAGGCCCCACCTCGCAACTTACAGGACTTAAAGGATCTGCTGCTAACATATTGGTGCCAGATACCACAGCACACCTTCAGGGGTTTAGTAGAGTCCATGCCTCGACGGGTCAGGGCTGTTTTGGCAGCAAAAGGGGGACCAACACAATATAAGGTCATAATATTATGCCTGATCGGTGTATATACTCAAACAGACACCATTTCAGAATGGAACCATTCCCAGCTGGTGTCAATAAGCGTGTGTGGGTCCAAGTTTACGCCTGTGTGTAATCAGAATGGAAAGAGCCAACAGCTTCCTCTTTGGCTCTATGAGCGTGTGTGGGAGTTTAGTGTTAGTCAATATTTGTCCCAGTGTGTGAATTACGTGCATTGCTGTGTTTACATTGCCTCAAACATTTACAAGTAGCCTCAAACTTTCTGTTGTTACAATATTTTCCCATGCGCCTGTCTATCTGCCTTGATCACATTAACCTCAATGACAGACGTAAAGGAAAATGGCTTGATTGTGCTGCTAAATCGAATCATTCTTCAACGCTAATTTGAAGTGGTTTGATGTAAATTTGTCACAGTGATGAGAAAAGTATGGTCCTCTTACATATCTTGGAGCATATTTGGACTCAAAGCTTAGGAAACATGCACTATTAGTCTATGGATGGTAGCAAAGTGTCTCTTTCATAATAGCAGATTTTGTTTTTGTTTTTCAGGATAATTTGTCAAGTATATTCCAGTGTGAGGCTGCACGTGATCACTTGACAAGATCCTTCTCTCCTTTAATGGATAATCAAACAAAGCGGAGTTATGAAACTCTCTATTCAAACAATACCAGCAGTAGCTCTTCATCTTTGATGACTGATGATTCATGTCCCTGTTTGAACTTCAGAATCCTGTGGTAACTCACTGAGCATTTGATCAGTTTTGTGCACAAAAAGTAAATGTATTTAACAAACCAAACTGATTAGTGGACAAGTACTTTTATTCAAATATTTATGCATGATGTCTAAAGAAAATCAACTTAACATGCTACTTCCACAACTTTGCTATAATTGAGAATTCAAAATTTCCTATAGGTAAATATGGCTTTGCTTGGTCATTCATGTACACATACCTCATGATTATGATATTTAATCCACTTCAAGACTGCATATAACGTTTGTAAAATCAAAAACAGTGCTATGCTATGTTGTTTTGACTAGTTTAAAGGACTATTTTATCCACAAATGAAAATTCTTTCATCATTTACTCATCCTCATTTTAATCCAAACCTGTATGACTTTATTTCTTCAGTGAAACATAAAGATATTTTGAGAATTGTGATCAAAAGTGTAAAAAAAAAAAATTGCATTACCCAGTTGTTTTTTGACTGCTAGGCAGATGAGAACAAGCAACAACAAATTCTGCAAAGCTGTGACTCTGGACCTCATCCATTGGAAGTTCTGAACTTCAAGGCTTCTTCTCGCTCTGTCACTTTGGTTTCTGTATGAAATATGACAGTGATGTCATAAGCAGCGAGCCAAAGACTGACTCAGTGCCTGGATCCCCATGGAAAAGGAAGAACAGATGAACTGATGCTGGGATAGAATCTCACCGCTTAGCGTGTGGCCCCAGGGCTTGTTGACAATTTGGTGGCCCTTTATGAATTTGCTATAGATTTATTGGTCTGAATGTGTCTGAAATTTTGAAAGTACTCCCAGAGTGATTCTGGTATCACTCAGACTACAGCTGGATCAGTGTGCAGTCGTCATGACTTCCACAAACATGTGGTGAAGGTTTAAGATGTTTACACTTTCGCCCGACCTACACAGACTATGGTGCATTAGGAATATTAGTCTTATTTATAATATTACCTGACAAAGTTTTCCTTCATGTGGCTAACACCTGACTGATTTATAATTGTTCCTAGCTAAATGAATATAGCATGGCACTAGCAACACTGACTCCATGGGTTTGAGTCCCAGGGAACACACTAACTTTGTTGCTCGTTGCTTTGGTTAAAAGGTGTCTGCCAAATGCAAAAATGTAAAGAGTCAATTAGCATTCCTAGCTCATCTGATATCACACTCTTAAGGCCTTGCTTCGTCATGAGGCAAAGGGTGGACTGCAAAAACACAAATGGAAACTATTTTCTCTAAGTTTGTGGTAAATGTCATTTGTTGTGAAAAAGCACACTTACTCGATCACATGAAAATGTGCGGCTGTTTGATGTCAGGGTCCTCTGAGGAACTTTGGCACAGTCAGGAAGTAACCCATCTTGTGAAAATCTACAGTACATTATCAATTCAATACACCAGGGAAACCGTACATAAAGCAGGACAGCCTGCATAATGCACACGCAAATCTGCACGTGATTCAAAATGCTGGCATATGTGCTACTTGGCCAGACTCCAGTGTTTAGGTTGCTCGAAAAGGTGAAAACAAAGAAAACATCTTTTATGTTTGTTGCATCCACAGAGTTATACAAGTTTTAAAGGGAGAGTTCACCCAAAAATCAAAATTCTGTCATCATTTAAGGCCCGTTCACACCAACGAAGATAAGTACAGTATAACGATAACTATACAAAATTTAATAAATCTATGTGAATAAGGAAGTCCACACCACAACTAATGATAATGACACAGAACTATATCCTTGGAATCACTTTAACAGTTTTTTTCCTAGCTGATGAACTAAATATTGACAAATCAGAATTGGTGGAAGAAATAACTGCATGCTTAAAGGGATAGTACATCCAAAAATTATCCCATGGTTTACTCACCCTCAAACCATAGGTGTATATGACATCTTCTTTCAGATGAACACAATCGGGAATTCTATTAAAAAATATTGCTCTTCCAAGCTTTATAATGGTAATGAACGGCGGTCCTGATTTTGAAGTTCAAAAAAGGTTAATAAAGGCCTTAGTCTTCATAAAATAGGCCTTCACTTCCTGTCTCCTGAGATACCTTCTTTCGATCGATCTGCATAGGCAGCATAGATGTATCCTTCTCTGCCTTTGATATCACACAACCCTATGCTTTCTATTCTGTGACAGTTAAGCTAAAACAATTAAGATGACATCTGAAAGTTGTGGTTGGTGAGCAGTTTGTGTGTAAATGTAAGTTTTTGACCAATGTTTTTCACTTTTTATGTAATTTCTATCGAGAAATCACTATTGTAGTAATTAAATGTTCACTTAGTTATCACCAAAGCTGTCTCTATTTTGTTGTAGATCATTAAAACATTATGCCTCCTCAGAAGTCTGAAATCAGTTTCAGCAGGTACCTTCATGTGCAAACGCTGCATGAGAAGTCATTGCTTAATAGGGCAATGAGGCAATAAATCAGCTTTCGGATGCAGCCAACATTAGCAATGCACAATAATGTTCTGTTTATTATAAGCATGCTATAGCTATACTCAGGCTCTTTAAAGTTATGGATTCTGGTTGGCTGTCAATGTTTTTATTGTTCACCAGCTGGAAGAAAATCAGTTCTGAAATTGATTTCAGTTATATTGTTTATCTGTGATTTTTAGAACTAATCTTTATTGGGCCTTTAACTGTGGTATGCACTTCTCTATTCTCATAGATTTTGGTAGATTATTAAAACTTTATTGTTATCACTATAATTAACGTCCTTTGTGTGAACGGGCCTTTATAATAAACAAAACGTCTCGGTTACGTATGTAACCCTCGTTCCCTGAGGAGGGAACGGAGACGTAACGTCAGTGACTGACGAATGGGGGTTTCGCATAGAAGCCTATCATCTTCAAGATCTTAGAAAACGGCCAATGCCAGGCCAATGCCATGGGCATGCGGAATTTGCATAGCGTAGCTCCGCCCCACCGCGTGGGTATATAAGGAAGTACGCTGGCAACATCGCATTATGTTTACCTGCTGAGGAGCCAAAACTGAACTCCTGGCCGTTTCAGCGGTACAGCGGAAGTGGCAGAGGGACGTTACGTCTGCGTTCCCTCCTCAGGGAACCCAGGTAGCGTGCGGTCACCTTCGTCGCCCAGAGGGCGAGGGCGGTGGCAGCACGCAGCTCATTTCTGAGCCCTGGGTCAGCCCTACCCTCGTGCATGTCGCATAGCATCCGGGCCTGGTAGGCCTGCAAGATGGCCATGGCATGCAAAGAGGCGGCAGCCTGCCCCGCAGCTCTGTAGGTCTTCGACACCAAGGTTGATGTGAATCTACAGGCTTTGGAGGGGTGCTTAGGGTCGCCACGCCAGGTTGAAGCACTCTGAGGACACAGTTGATGCAACAAAGCATTCAACCGGGGGAACCCCAGTATACCCTTTGGCCGCGGCCCCATCGAGGGCAGAGAAGGCGGAGGAGGTCGCCGAACGGTCGCGGGAAGACAACAAGGCCTTCCAGGACCGTGTGACCTACTCATGCACCTCCGGGAAGAAAGGTATTGGGGGCATGGCCTGACGGGTGCCAGAACGGCGCCCCCAAAAACCAATCATCCAGCCGCGAGCGCTCAGGTCGGGGCGGAGGGTTCCACTCCAACCCAAGACTCGCGGCTGCCCGGGAAAGCAGGCTGTCAGCTCCGGGTCCAACTCGGGCAATGCTGGCACACCGGAAGGCGGCAGCATAGCCGAATCATCATCCTCGGAGGACTCTAGCCCACCTTGTGATGCGGCGATCGACATCTCCTCGTCCTCTGCGGGCCCAAACGCAACAGACGGAACAGCAGGAGCCGGCTCCGTTGTTACAGTTTGAGCGCACGGGGGAAGTGGTGCGCTAGAGGGGGGTGTGGCCCAATGCATGAGCATCGTGGCTTTGTTCCACACCGTCACCCTCAGGTCACCCTGGCCACCAACCAAAGTGTTGCCTTGCAAGGAGACAGCAGATTGGGGTGTGGCAGAGGGGACTCTCGCTCCAGGACAGAGCTCATCGAGTCTCGACCGCAGCACAGAGATGGGCATGTTCCCGCAGTGGGAACATGACGCATCCATGAACGCCGCCTGAGCGTGCTGAAGGCCCAGGCACGTCAAGCAGTGTTCATGCCCATCAGAGGGCGGCAGAGACCGACCGCACCCAGAAGCACACGGGCGAGACATCTTGAAAAAGACCACGTGTGAGCTCTTTTAGAGAGGAAAGCTTCGCAGCGATGCCGAAGCGCCCAGGGACCGAATACCAGCTGGATGCAGACCACTGCACAGATCAGCAGGCAGGCAGTAAATGATCGCTGGAACACGCCGTAACACCAATACAGACTGGAAAGCTGCTCGTCTCGAAGAAGCTGACGATACTCAGAAGGCTTGAGGAGTGAAGAGAGAGATACTCTTGGCTCCGAAGCAGAAACATACCGTACTTCCTTATATACCCACGCAGTGGGGCGGAGCTACGCTATGCAAATTCCGCATGCCCATGGCATTGGCCTGCCATTGGGCATTTTCTAAGATCTCGAAGATGATAGGCTTCTAGGCAAAACCCCCATTCGTCAGTCACTGACGTTACTCGGAGTGACTGAACAAAAGGGAACTTTTTTGTCTGTTGAATGCTAATATACTTAGCATTATAGTTAGCATTTTTGGTGTGAACAAGCCTCATGTTCAAATCCTGTATGGCTTTCATTAAAGTTACACTGTGAGGTATTTAGACCGACACAATCGCAATTACCTTTCGTTTATTTTTAAGGCAGAAACCAACTTTCATACATTATGACTGCATAAAAACAATATGCTAATCTTGTCTCTTTCAGATGAAGTATATCTTGGCACAGTTTGCCTACAGTGGCAGGTTTCAGTCCATGGGAACCATGATGAATACATCCCTGCTCCATGTTGGCAGTCAAGTTTCATACGCCACTCGAGGTATCATCTTACCTCCCTGCAGAGAGGAGAGAGTCTGGCCAGCCTGTCAGGATCTTGAATCCCAGCCCTGTCAATCTTCCCACACACAGCAAATACTGGCTGAAAAACAATGACTGTTTTCCTACACTCAGTGCTGTTTTTCCAGCACTTCCTTTTTCTAATTTCATCACACAGAGTTATATTGCCTGGTCTTTTCGCATATATGTATATATGTGTGTGTGTGTGTGTGTGTGTGTACAGGTATATGTGGTTTATGAGGACACAAATGTGTATAATGACATGGGTATTACAACGTAAACATGGTTTATGAGGACACTTCCTGTGTCCTTGCAAACCAAAAGGCTTAAAAAACATACTAAACTTTGGGGTTTTTTAAATTAAAAAAATTGTGAAAGTTTTGTGTTATGGTTAGGTTTGGGGGATAGGGTTTAGGGTGTATGGGGATAGAATTAACAGTTTGTATAAAAAATCATTACGCCCATGGATTGTGTGTGTGTACAGTGTGTGTGTGTGTGTGTGCGTGCAGTGTGTATGTGTGTGTGCAAGTCCAGACAATATATATTCAATATACACCGATCAGGCATAACATTATGACAAGTGAAGTGAATAAAAATGATTATCTCTTCAGCACAGCACCTGTTAGTGGGTGGGATATATTAGGCAGAAAGTGAACATTTTGTCCTCAAAGTAGATTTGTTAGAAGCAGGAAAAATGGGCAAGCGTAAGGATTTAAGTGAGTTTGACAAGGGCCAAATTGTGATGGCTAGACGACTGGATCAGAGCATCTCCAAAACTGCAGCTCTTGTGGGGTGTTCCCAGTCTGCAGTGGTCAGTATCTATCAAAAGTAGTGTAAGGAAGGTACAGGGGTGAACCAGCGACAGGATCATGGGCGGCCAAGGCTCATTGATGCACGTGGGGAGCGAAGACTGTGTGGTCCGATCAAACAGACGAGCTACTGTACCTCAATTTTCTCAAGAAATTAATGCTGGTTCTGATAGAAAGGTGTCAGAATACACAGTGCATCGCAGTTTGTTGCGTATGAGGCTGCATAGCCGCAGACCAGTCAAGGTGCCCATGCTGACCCCTGTCCACTGCCGAAAGCGCCAACAGTGGGCACGTGAGCATCAGAACTGGACCACAGAGCAATGAAAGAAGGTGGCCTGGTCTGATGAATCACATTTTCTTTTACATCATGTGTATGGCTGGGTGCGTGTGCGTCGCTTACCTGGGGAACACATGGCACCAGGATGCACTATGAGAAGAAGGCAAGCCGGCGGAGGCAGTGTAATGCTTTGGGCAATGTTCTGCTGGGAAACCTTGGGTCCTGCCATCCATGTGGATGTTACTTTAACACGTACTACCTACCTAAGCATTGTTGCAGACCATGTACACCCTTTCATGAAAACGGTATTCCCTGGTAGCTGTGGTCTCTTTCAGCAGGATAATGTGCCCAGCCACAAAGCAAAAATAGTTCAGGTATGGTTTGAGGAGCACGAGTTTGAGGTGTTGACTTGGCCTCCGAATTCCCCAGATCTCAATCCCATCGAGCATCTGTGGGATGTGCTGAACAAACAAGTTTGATCCATGGAGGCCCCACCTCGCAACTTACAGGACTTAAAGGATCTGCTGCTAACATCTTGGTGCCAGATACCACAGCACACCTTCAGGGGTGTAGTGGAGTCCATGCCTCGACAGTCCAGGGCTGTTTTGGCAGCAAAACATTAGTATATATATAATATCATAATAATGCCTTATCGTTGTATATTCAGTTGTATGGTTTTGGAAGAGTTGATCACATCCTCTGAGAATTTTCAAATGTGTTTTCAGACCGCATTCGCTATGACAAGTCAAAACAGATTTAATTAAAGACCATGGATCATTTTTGTAAAAACTTGTTTTGATTCATGCCTTTTGTTTTACCTTCTTAAGGGGACAGTTTACTCCAAAAATAAGTTAAATGTTTTTCCAAATTAACGTGAACTTGCTTGTGGAACACAAAAGAATATTCTTAATATTCTGAGCACTCTTTTCAATATTATAAGAAAGAAATATAGAACAGGGTTGTCAAGTTCAAAAATGAAAAAAGCAACAAAAAAAAAAGCACCATAAGTCTCATAAAAGTGCTTTGTGCCGTGCATGTGCTGTATTATGTTGCTGTATTTAATCTTCTAAAGTCATATGACAACTTTGTTAGAGAAATAGACAGAAGTTAAGAGTCAAGAGTCAAATCACTCTGTTGGGTCACATATCTGGACTAAATGATCTATTAATCAGACTGATCTGGTTCTGACACATAGTGTTTTTAAAAAATGTGTGAAGATGAGTAAATTATTTGGATGAATTATCAATTATTATCAATTATCAATTTTGGACGAACTATCACTTTTAAATATGCATAGTACATAAAAAAACTTACTCTACTAAACTTCCCATTTGTATTTATTTTTATTTTTTTTGTAAAGGTATATGCAATATTAAAAAAATGTTTTACACATTCACATTATCATATAACTGCAGTACACATGTTTATAACATAGTACTCCAAAGTGTCTGTAGGTTCCGGTTTACAGATGCTCCATGTTGTTGGACAAGGATAACCCATACTGGAGCTCCTGCACATGCCCTTGATGGATCTGCACGGAATAAACACTTCACAATCCTATTCACATTAATGTCTAAAGAAAACGACTGCACTTATTGCTTTCCAATTAGCCTACATGCTTGATATATGAACACAACAATGTCAGTAATGTGATGCACATACAGAATATATATGTATGGAAATAAATGGGGGAAATGAACCCTGACTCACCTTACTGGCAGAGAAATTTGGCTTTTGTTGTTGTTGTTTGTTTTGAATCTGGTTGCTCTTGTCAGGACAAGTTTGAACTTTAAGATGTCACTAAAGAAAAACTAGAGAATTGAATTGACCATAAAGTGTATTTATTTTAAGTCAGGTCAGGTTTAATGTCAGGTTAACCAAGCAAAATGAGTTCAGAGGTCAAAGTTTATATGGGTTAGTAGGGTCAGAGAGCATCTGAAGACACAAAAGATGTCTGGTTAAACTATCACTAATGCTAATTTGAGGTTTGAATTCCCTTGTTCAAACTAATTTTTTAGTATGTACAAAAATGGTGGTTACGGACGCACAGAATAATGTTTGAGATTGAGTTGTGACCGCTAATAAATAACAGCTCGTCCACATACACTTGAGTTATCAAAGCTTCATATCGCCATCTGGTGGTTGCATGAAATGTAGCCTCTCAGGAGATATTCAAAATGAACTATCCTAGAACAGTTTGTGTTAGTTTTGGACGTGCTGTACTGTATACCATCCAGCAAATATCTTACCTTTGGCAACAAAGAAAAAAAGATGATCTCAAAAGATATTGACTAATATTTCTTTTGTGAATGTCAATCCTGCAAGTCAGCACAAGGAACCAGCCTGTAAATGAGTGAAAAGTGATTTTTTTAAATAGACTAATCAATAATATATTACTCTCTCTGATGTACCTATAAGATAAGTGTTCAGTTATCTTTATACTTGCTTTTCTTATCTTTAAATGATGTTGCCTGTAAATTCATGCTTAAAAAAGTTATAATGCAGCTAATCTTTCATATTTTTGATATATCTCACAGCGTAAGCAGGAGCCATCAGCCCTTCAGCCTGATCCCAGGTTTTGTCATTAGAGGTGAAATGAGAGCCATCGTCCCAAAACCTCAGTGATCTCAACAATCTGACAAAGAGAAGAACAGATGGTAACTGTATGTCAAACACATTCCCCTCTTTACTATTCATCTAAGATGTTACATCACAGGTGGAGGTCTGCCTAGTCATGCTAATACATTTGCAAAAGATCAGATATTAGATGTCCATTTAAGGAACAAAATGTTACAAGCCTGAATAGTTTATCAAATGTCAGTTTGAATGCTTACCTGCTGCAAAAGAAAAATGAACTGGCACAGCAGCTCAACCTCCTTCATAGATTATATCATCATTATATCATCACTTGCAAATATAATATGTGGCAATAACATCTGAATAGAGAAACAAGTGAATCCAACAGTCTCTATCCATGTGCTTACATTCTGTTCATTTATTAAGATTGAATGGTAAATACAGACTGGAGGACTCATATTTACAGTATGAACCTTGATTACAGTAAAATGGACTGATTATAATTATTAAACAATGTTAAAGCTCAGCAATAAACAGCAATAGCGCTACAAACACCAAGGTCATGCATTCAATTCCCAGGGAATGCATGAACAGAGAAAATGTAAATGCTTAGAATAAAAGCTTCTGCCAAATGTGTATACCGTTCAGAAATTTGGGGTCAGTAGGTTGTTATTTTTTATGATTATTTTGAACTTGCTATTCATCAAAGAATACCAAAACACGCACCACGGTTTCTATAAAATATATTAAAAAGAAATGTTTCTTGAGCACCAAATCAGCATAGAGTGATTTCTAAAGGATCATGTGACACTGAAGACTGGAGTAATGATGCTGAAAATTCAGCTTTGCCATCACAGGAATAAAATTACATTTGAAAATATATTAAAATAGTTATTTCAAATGATAATAAAATGTACTGTATTTTTGATCAAATAAATGCAGCCTTGGTGAGCATAAGAGACTTTCAAAAAACATTCAAAAACCAAATAGTTGAACAGAAGTGTACATTTTAATTTTTTAAATATTAATATTTGTGCCTGTATCTCAATTAAATTAATAAAATTGCATATGTTCAAGTCAATTAAATGTCATGTTTAGTTTTAAACAAGTGCAGTGAAGAATGTATTTATGTTCCCCAGTGTCTGCCATTTTCATTCCAGTGAAAACTAAGGAAGTCAAGTCTGTTTATCTTTAGGGTTTTTTTTTTTGTTTTTTTTGTGACTATTTTTACACATATTGAAATAGTAGCTATTATTGCAGTCTAGTTGAAAGAGTAACTATTATAATTATTTTTATTGAAAGGCAAAACCCAAATAATGGTGGAAATGTTGGAGAATTTTTGTGGCTGTCTGAAAATGACTCCTAATGTCGGCTATTTTATTCAGTTTTCCCCATCAGTTCAGCAGCTTTTTATTTGAACTGTGGTAAGATTTGTTTTCCATGACACATTCTTCAAGAAATGACATTGATTTCTTGTGCTTAGCTTCAGAAATTATTTTAGAACTGAAAACAGATTGGTAAAAATGATAGCTGTCTGCTGGCGGCATGCTGTTTCTGTACATTCAAATACATTTCAGTCCAGTTCATAAATCTTCCTGCATTCGTATTATGAGTCTACACTATAGCAGAGATTTAGTTTAATGGCAATATGCACAGTATTAAATCCATTGAAATGTACTTTTATTTGCTGTCTAATAGGATATGAGTGTTTACAATATGTGTCCCTTTATTCCAGTTTGTGGTTTCATGGAGCATTTCATGATGATTACATCAGCACTGTTTGCATGGTAGTCATCATCACCTTTGTTAACACCTTTGAACTTACAAGGTCATGAGATGATCTTACATCAATCATAACAAGATTCTTACTGAAGATTAAAAGAGGCATTACAGTGGTATTTATTAATGTTTTTATCTTTTCTGAAAGCATTTCTGTTCTGCATCACTTTGAAAAATTCACAGTGAAACCCATTGACTATGTTTTTGATGATCTTAAAGACCTTTTTTATCTAAAGGCATGCATATGCTCCTTTTTATTTATTAATATTAAACAGCGTATCTCAAACGGGTTGCTGGGCCCCTCTAGAGGCCCTCGGCAAATTTTCAAGGGGGCCACAGGATGACTTCAAATATTTACATTTATTATTATTATGTTAACATAATCGAACTCTAATAAAAAAAAAAAAAATGCAACTGCAACTCAAGTTTCTTTCAGCTGTATAATATTGTTCTTATCGAAGAACATACAGTTCTCAAAATTTCTAGAATCTCAAAATTAATCGTGATTAATGTAATATATCAGTGCCTCCTGTTTCTATGAATAAAAGAACGTTTGAAACAAACTTTGACATAATTAAAACAGAAATACAAGAAATATATTCTGCCTATATGTTGGACATTGGGGGCATTTGAGTCAAAAGATTAAGAACTGCTGAATCCAAATGGACGTATTGGACTAGATTGTAAAGGAAACACAGCTAATAATTGTCCGGCATGCATGGAATTTCTTCAGGACTGTTGGACAATTGGTTTGAGACATTTCTATGCATGTGCAAATAAAAACCTTTTTGGTAATGTTATAAATCTCATACTTTCATTTGTGTTGTTTCATAGTTTCTGTTGACTTTTTACTTTGATGCTGCATTCATATACTAAAAGGTTGGTTTCCAAAGACAAACAGTTCCATTATGACCCACCAGATGTCGCTAAACCCACGATCCTCCGGTGCTTCACCCATCCCAGCATTTCAAGTTTGTATTTATTTGAATGGTTCTTCCTTCCCTCTGAAATCCACTCAAATTCCCGTTTCTTCGTGGTTGTGCATGGACATGCTCTCGGATATATAACGTGTTCTAGGATGCATAGACAACTTTACACAATGTTATGGTGGGTACTTGCGAAACACGATTGGCTGCTAACGTTGTTCAAGTTATATGTTTTGTACGTGCCAAGTCCTTGTTTGCTAGCAGGTGATTAGCCTGGCTTGTTTGTTTAGCAACTAGCAATCTGATGTGTTTTCATCCACTGCTTTCATATGCACAGGCCAGTGTGAGTTTAGGATAATCTTTAGATTTTTAGTCACAGATTATTGACTGTTTGTCAAAGTGTAGTTGACTTAATTAGCTCGCTAGTGCTAACAGACCTTAAAACCTAAACAGCAACGTCATATCATTGGAGGCCTAAAGCTCCGTGTGACAGATGTCCAGACATTTACCAGGAATATTAGC
Source organism: Rhinogobio ventralis (assembly GCA_039654625.1). Classification (NCBI taxonomy): domain Eukaryota; kingdom Metazoa; phylum Chordata; class Actinopteri; order Cypriniformes; family Gobionidae; genus Rhinogobio; species Rhinogobio ventralis. The sequence continues at coordinate 22,955,901 of CM077210.1, forward strand.
TTGTTATTCTGAAACTTATTAGTTAGGTTTGATAAACGGTTCATAGATTTGTCCTCTCCCTCTGACTCAGCGTAACGTGCTACGTGGTAAGACGTCCGTTTGAAAATGACAAAGTTTCTCTTTTGTATGTGGTAATGAAATATGTAATATGCTTTACAGTAGCATGTTATTAATGTTATAACTTGTGCATAACATGTATATAGTGTTGTCTTGATAGGTTTTTGAGACAGCGCTTGCAAGCTCAAAACGTAATAACGTTCTCAATAGGTTTTTGTAACAAAAAAAATCCTTCCCAGAACGTTGCGGTGAGTTTTTTTTTGTGACAACATAAAGAGAACCTAACGTTATACAGCACTTTCTCGAATGGTTATGTATAGGGTTTATTTTCAACGTTGTAGGAATCAAATTTTTAGCTGGTTATGATGAAGCCATATGCTACATTGACTACTGTGCCAGACGAAAGCTTTACATTTTAAAGTTTCATCAGTTGATCAATTGACCCGTGTTAATGAGAGTTTGATTATATAATGAATATAAGCTCTAAAATAGAAGCTACGCAATCGAGACTTTGAGCAAACACACTGCATCTGTTTGCTATAACAACATCATGCATCCTGTGCCAGCTAATGTGTTGTTTGCTATTGTGCTCTAGAGTCCCTTATTATGGCCACTGGAAGTCATGTTGGAAGTAATGCAGAAGTCCACAGGCTCAAGCAGGCCCAGCCCCATGATCTTCTCAAACGTATGGTTTGTTCTGGAGATGAGAAGAACATGAGGGAGGTGAGTAAAGGCCCGTTCACACTACGATCACTATAATGATAACGTTAACTATATTAGCGTTATATTATATCCACACCAGCGGACGATATCGTTCTGTTTATTCTGCCCTTGCTTGTTTGTCACTTTAAATGCTCGAGCTCGTTACAGCAGAATTGATTCTGATTGGCTGTCAATGTTTTTAGCCTTCCTCAGCTGGATAAAATCTATATCGTTATCGTTATAGTTGTGGTGTGAACTCTGCTGTACCTTAACATTTTAATATTTTTTTTAAATGTAATGTATATGCTATGTGGGATTCAGTTTTCAAAAATAATTTTCTGTATTTTAAGGCTGGAATGCCCTGACCTTTGCCCCAATTTTGCAGTCTGAACACATTGACACTAATTGCCGAAAGCCAGAGCAAATATGCAGATTTCGGGCAGTCACAAAACTCACATGTATGATGGGCGCATAGAAATGAGGCGCATGTTTGTTGTTTTGCGAATGGCTTTAAAGTCTGGTAGTGTGTGGTCCTCAGTCATTTATTTTATGATGAAAAATGTATGAGTATGTATGATTTAAAATCTTTTCACATTTTAAGAGTCAAGTAATTTATTCCAGCCTGTAGAAACGCTAGCTTAAACTGTTATTTCTTTTCAGGTGGATTATTCACTTAAGGACGAAACCGATCAAGAAAGGTATGTTTTTGTGCCAAAAATTAAATGTTTATTTGTTTATTGAAATCTGGTATTGTTTATATGTTTATTCCTTGGTTTGACAAGCTCACAAGGAAAAATGACATTTTCAAGGTATGAGCATGTTTTATCCTCCATCCTACAGATTTCCAGTGGGCCGTTGTGTGCACAAATACAGCAAAGCGAAGCGAGCGGTGGTTAGCAAGAAGAAAACGCGTCAATCCGTAGTGGGATCAAGGGTATGTCGGAGATCGCCCAACGCAAGCAGGACATCTGACATGGCAAACAAAGAAAATGAACTGACCTGCGCTGATGACGTGCAGGCTATTCTTTACAGTGACAACTGTGGGTTCCCTGTGAACTCAACAGACGCCTCAAAAATGGCAGGAGCTGGCGCCAAGTACAGTGATTATTTCACTGAGGTGAGTTAAGCTGAATGCGAATGCTAATATTTGTGCTGATTATGTTCTTGTCATTCTAAGCTGGTGTTCAGGAAACCTTTTGTTTCATGATTTTTTTCATGATTGTCCATCTGTGATATTGAAAGCCCTCTATTTTGTGTAAGGGTGCCCCGATCAGGATTTTTGGGGTGATTACTGATCACTGTAAGCAGTATTAATAATAGAAATAAATAATATGATTCTACAATGTATTTTAAGTACAAAAAAATTTAGATGAGAAAGTATCATGAATTGACAACTTTTTATTTATTGGCAAGAAACGTGCAACATATTAAATTCCCTCTTTTAGAGGTGATTAGGAACAGTTTAGAGTTTAACAAATATAGCATTTCTGTGAAATAAATAAATGACGGAACAGGCATTGTCAGCAGAAAGTAATCAAATGTAAAAATTTGATTGATTGAGTGATGAATGAGTGATTTTCTCTTTGTCCTTTTTTTGTTTGATTAACATTAATTACACAGACGGCAGCAGGAATATTAGGTTGCTGTCAGTTTAAGACCGATTGCAAGGACCCAATATACTAATACACATATGTGACTTAATACACATATGTTCACTTAAGACATAACCAATGGTGTTTGAGCGAATACTCACCAAGCCGGGCATTTTGACACATTTCTATGTGTTTTTAACTATTTATGCTTGAACATGAGCTCAGAGTTCACTTTGCTTGTCCTTTTTCCTTGTTGCTCCATCTCATGGTATAGAAAGCTGCTTGGGAAACACAGTATCACTTTCGTGGCTTAATGCCGCTTTGATAACTTTATTATCTAGCACGTCCTGCAATTTAGCAACGTAGACTCTATTTTATTACAGTTGCTGATCTAGCTGATTTGGGTGTTAAGTTTGGGGTTTAATGGAGGATTGAAAGCGCACCGCAGTGAAGGAAAGAAATGCTCTAAAATCGCACAGCCCTAGTTTCTTGCTGTAATTGCTGTAGGTTTGCTATTGTTGCAGTGTCTCTGCTCTCTGCAACGATGTTGATGTTGTTTATTGTCATTTTCAGACACCTTGTAGAACTGCCAGACCGGTGAATATAGTGAAGCAATTTTAACTGCGCATAAAAAAAAATATACAGATCGACGCCCGATCAATCGGTGCAACCTTAATTTTGGGGGTATCGGTCATGGCAAAGTGTGATCTATCTGAAAATTGCATTATTTGTATTAACTTTATCATTTGTTGCATTTCAGTTATCAAAGGACCATGAAGCAATGACTCATGTGCTCTTTGGAAGGAATCTCAGACTAAATGTTGCTTTGACTCTTTGGCGGAAAAACGCAAGTGAACTAGTGGCATACTTGAACAGGTTAGCAGTTTGACATTTACTGTATTAACTGTTCCAAATGTACCAAATATACACTTGTGTATGCTACCATAATTTTGTTTTGAAAGAAATTAAGTTTTATTCAGCAAGGATGCATTAAATTGATCAAAGGTGACAGTAAACAATATTTTTACATGTAACCTAAGTGGCACAACTGTTTTCAACATTGATAATAATAAGACATGTTTCTTGAGCAATACATTAGCATATTAGAATGATTTCTGAAGGATCATGTGACACTAAAGACTGGAGTAATGATGCTGAAAATTCAGCTTTGCCATCAAAGGAATATATTTAATTTTAAAATAGAAAATTGTTGTCTAAAATTGTAATCATATTCTACATTTAATACTGTTTTTACTGTATTGTTTTATCAAATGCAGCTTTGGTGGGTACAAAAGACTTCTTTCAAAAACATGAAAACAAAATCAACTCCAAACCTTAGTAGTGTAAATGAAATATTGAAGATATCTATAGATTATATAGATTTGTCTCTACAGTGTGATTAATTGCCTTTTTTCACTTTTATGTCATATTGATGCTTGCAATTCTACATTTTATGAGTCGTCAGTGGAACACCATGGTAACTAATTAACTTTTTTCCCTCAGAATACAAGACACAGGGGTGCTTGTTGACTGCTTGCCTGTACTTACTAAAAGGTAGTGCAATTTAAACCTTTATTGTATTTAAAAACTCAAAGTTTGTCACTTGATAGACATGTTGTTTCATACCAGTTTCTCCTTCTATAGTCTTCAGGAAGAACAGCCATGCATTTCAATTGGCTGTTGTGTTGACCTTTTACCACAAGTAAAAATGATTCTCAATGCTAAATATGAAGAGTAAGTATTTTGACCTTTTTATACATACGGACACACATATTTGTTGCTTTCTGTCGCCAATTGCCATTATAATTTCTGCCCAAATTAATTCTTTCAAACTGTTGAATCTTTCCCAGACACCTCATCGTAGCTTTACACTGGGTTCAATCTATCATTAAAAATTGGTGGTCTGAGCTCTCCACAAACAACATAAACTTGCATGATGGCTGTTCAAATGACAGGTGCTTAATTTTTATATGTATATACAGAAATAAAATGCCAGAACATCTAATAAATGTTTGCTGGGAGGTGTAACTGAACATGTTTGCATACAGCAGGAATGTTCAGGCAATGAAGACAATGCTGCTTGAACTGTGGGAGGGGAAGAGTCACTTAAGCTCAGTTCCAGGAACTGTGGGTGAAACAGCAAAGGTGAAGTGTTCAAGTAAAAAAAAAAAAAAAATTTCAAAAATCAGTTAACTTTTTACCTTACTGGTCTTCTCTTGCTTTTATTTCGCAGGTGATAGAATCATATGTGTCACAACTGTGCTGATGTATCAATGTAGCACACTAAGGAGAAAACCACTACAAACTCTTGGTGCATTTTAAGCTCTTTGATCGGCTTGGAGCTGGTGAATCTGAAGCTCGGTAGGCTGTGGTGAATTGGGGATAGATGAACTGGACAATTCAGACACTCCGATTTCAGCACTGGAGGAGGAACTCTTCCTGCAGGCACTGAATGACTGCTTCACATTGAAGTGGACTTGTTAAGGGGCACGTAATCAACTCCATGAGACTCTCTGGAATCAGGCGACTCACTGAAGTGCCAAGCAGAAGTTTTAACTGTTGCACTTGTAGTGCTATGGTGTGAATCTGCTTAAGTGGATGTGATTGTGTAAGTGTAACTATTAGATGTTTTTTTTTCAGTCATGCACTTGAATTGCAGGAGTTTTAAGTTATTAGTGTTGTCCATTGCCCGATCATGAATGGATATTTGAGTGTAATGTGTACATAGTGATTTTCTTTTAATGAACTTTCAAATAAATTTACATAATCTGAATGTTTTTTTTTTTTTCATCTCAACTTGAAGTTTATATGAATACTTACATTTTACATGCATGTTATTTATTTTACTAAGATAAGAAAAAAATCCCAACCATTCCGTTCAGGCACAACCCCAATCACAAGGGAAGTAAATTGTGAGAGAGAAGATTGTGGCTAATTAATACTAAAAACAAGCGGTGCAAAATTTGCAGACAAAAAAAAAAGTTGTCAATGTTTTAAAATAATATGATTAACAAAACCGGTCTGAACGATTCGTTTATGAGACTGACTGAAAGGATGATTGAGTTGACGGGAGCAAGCTTTGACTTTTGGGCTCAAAAATAAGTTACTAAATATTTAGCAGTAGTAACAGTACAATTTAAATATATTGTATTATATACAGTATTTTGAACCAATCGACTCGTATTGGGTTTTAAATAATGTATCAGCGTACAAACTAAACTGGGAGCCAGTGAAATACAAAATAAACAAATACAACGCAATAAACGGCAAATATGTGCCTACATATGAATTTACTGGAACGATTAGGAGTATTTAATATGATGCAGCACAATGTCATTATGTAAAAAAAACGGTGAATCGGCTTTTAAACCATTTATTCGACATTAACTTTTTGAAAGAACGGTGTGTGTGACCAAGCGAGGCCCCGCCTCAACGATAATCACGTGTAACAGGTTCTTCCGGTCTCTGCTTTGTATGATTTCCGCTTACCGTTTACTTCCTTCAGCTGAGTCCTATTTCTGTGGTCCATATTGTCGCGTAGTGAAATATTGTCTATTACAAACGTCGTATATATCGTGTGACAAAGCACGATGCAATACATTAAACGTCTATTAGATGTATATATAGCGTTGCAAGCTTTGTTTGCGTTGTCATGGTGTTTTTCTGACGCAGAGTCGGGGCCTGTAGCAGGTTCTCAGTCGAATGGAGACCGTTTTAAAATTGAAGGACGAGCGATCGTTCCTGGAGTGAAAACACAAGACTGGATCTCCACAGCCCGAATCCTGGTGGAGGGGGAGGAATATGTTGGGTTTCTCAAGTGAGTTACATCACCAGCAATGCTAGCGCCAAAAAGAGCGATGTAAATATGAGTGTTTGTGTGTGTTCGAGCTCGATTTACAGCAGCATGTCTCAAAAATGACAATAATGATCTTGCTTGAAGCATTCTGTTATTTAACTCTGTCTTCTTAATGTGTTATTGTGAAATATAATGTGCAGGCTATATGTAATGTCATTGCAGGGCATAATAAATTAACATTGGATGGGCAGGGGTTTCAAAACATGCCTTTATTAAACGAGGTTTTGCCAAGGTGACAATTAACCACATCAATTTCCCTTATAGGACTGATGGGAGCTTTGCTGTCAACGATGTGCCCTCTGGCTCATATGTGGTTGAAATTGTATCACCATCTTTCAGATTTGATCCTGTTCGGGTGGACATTACCTCCAAAGGGAAAATGAGGTAGCTAACATTCTGAATTCTTCTAACATGTCTCTTCATGAACACCCCAGTTAATATCAAGATGTTGCTGAATCACAGGGCACGCTTGGTGAATTACATCAAAACCTCTGAAGTTATGCGACAGCCATACCCTCTTCAGATCAGATCCAGTGGTCCACACACATACTTCATGAAGCGGGAAACCTGGGGCTGGACTGATTTTCTGATGAACCCAATGGTATGATCATATGTTTATATGTTCATTTATATGTTGACTATTTTAACAATGTCTTTACTACCTTTCTGGGCCTTGAAAAGTGGTAATTACATTGCTGTCTATGGAGAGCTATCAGATTTCATCAAAATGATCTTAATATTTAATATTAATATAAAAACGACATGAGGGTGAGTAATTAATGACAGCATTTTCATTTTTGGGTGAATTAACCCTTTAACATATGAAACCTTATTGTAAAGTGTTACCTTACCAGTGTTACAAATGCACATGCATTATCTTGTAATAATAATTTGTGTTGCTGATGGTTACTAATACCTGTTGTGACTTCACTTTTAAAATGTTTTTGTTGTCCTTAGGTCATGATGATGGTCCTTCCCTTATTAATCATCGTCCTGCTCCCAAAGGTGGTAAATACTAATGATCCTGAGATGAGAAAGGTAATACAAAACATACTTGCAAGTATTATATGCTAAACGGACATCCTCATCCACTGTATATTTCTTTATTCATAAATTTTTGTCTCTTTTTTTATGCAGGAAATGGAGCAATCTATGAATATGTTGAACCCTAACCCAGAATTGCCAGATGTTTCTGAATTCATGACTAAATTGTTCTCGAAGGGCTCTAGTAAGTCTGGCGGAGGGAACAAAGGCAGCAGAAGTGTTGCTCTGAAGAGGAGGTAGTGCCATGTACTGGGGATCATTTTGTCGGTTTTCTTTAACACTGTTTTACTGGTTTTCTTCCCTCCTTTTTTTTTTTTTTTTTTTTTTTAAATGTATGAACAGTTTCTTTTTCAACTGAAATGCTTGACAAAGCCAGACTGTGTTTGCACTGTGCTACTTTTCCACGCTTAATTGTCTTCTTTAGATGCGTTGTTAATTATCAGATCATTTTAATCATTGTAATGATACACTGAAAACTATACATTACATTTAAAAATAGACAAGACCAGTACATATGGAGCAAGGCATGAATTCATCTTTTTTTTTTTTTTTTATAAAAAATAGAGCTTAAATGGGATGTTTTAACTTTAAAAGTAGAATGAGTGTGAAAGTAAAGGATTGGTCAAGATTCCAAGAGGAAACTGTTAAACTGAGATATTCAGTTTTGCTGAAACATTTAAATATCTTGCAATTATGTCATGCAATTAACATGATGGTAGTTTTACTGCTGCTGCACATAACATTCATCACACAGATATGATTCCTTCTCAGAATTTAGGGCAATGCAGTTACACCTCCGTTACGACTTGAATAAAAGATTTAGTAAGTAAAATTTAGCATATTGTGGTTGTTTGGCTGTTGAGTGCTTTGGGTTGATGCAATAGAGCTAAAGTCAGATTGTAGTTCTTTTGCTCAGTTTGTCACAAGCTTTCTGGGATATTTCAAAAGCACACTTGAGCTTAAGAGTCATCTTTGCAGTGATACCTTGTGTGTTTTCAGACCAGCCCGAAGAGGTGATGTTGACCCCAATTCTGTTTCATAACTACTTGAAATAAAGCTTCTAGGTTATAATATTTACTATATCTTGTTGGGTTTTTACAAGACTGTGAATGAAGATGAGAAATGCATATGATTTTAAGCTATGAAGTATAAACTTATTTAAACTGAATTGAAATAAACTTTGGTGGGAAATATCCTTTACATCTTGCTTATTTGCCTACTTTTCTCAGTGTGATGCTTGCATGGTAAGATGTGTGGAGAATGAGATCAACATTTAAGACTACACTCATGATAATAAGTGACTGCTAAACTGTTGCAAGTATGTCAGACTATTTGTTTGACTAAACAAAAATGAGTGGAAGACGGAACCCCTGCCAAATCCAGACGGAATGTTTCAATTAGTTGGGTAAATTTAATCTTAACATTTATTTCACAAATTAAATGGTATGTCATCACAACACAAATAGTAGAGACTTAATAAACAACATGAATGGAAAACAGCCAGTTAACATCCAGAAATGTGCTTCTGTGGTGTATGTTAATGTTTAAATGAGTTGAGATCTAATTCACCACAAATATGGATGTTTTCTATGTAATATGAGCCACTGCACATTGTGCTTATATGGGTGATGTTGTAGAAATGTTTAAAATGTGCTTTTTTTTCACGTGATATAATGTTGGAATCTCTGCCATATCATGGATATTACATCCAGAATAAAGCTACAATCTCTCTACAGAAGTAATGGTTTGCCAGCTTCAAAATCTGAAGATCCATATCTAACACTGTCTATTTCTGAAAATATAATACAGCAACATTGCTTTGCACACCAGATATTTCAATGTTTACATTTCTATGCATGCAGCATCACTGACATGACCAAGGTGTACAATACATATTTAAAATCATTTTATCACAAAAACCATGTAAAAAAACACTGTTTTTGGTATCTATAATTAAAACTTCATAGTTCATATCTTTATTTGTCCACACCAACCCTATCCTTTAGACATTACACAATGTTAAAATACACACTACTGTGTAAAAACGTTAAATTATCTAAAAAAAAAAACAGAATAGAATATTATTAATAAATCATATTTTCAAACAATATGTATGCAAGAAGTATGGCCAAGAATGTGATACGGAATAATATAGAAATATGACACTATGCACAGCATAAAATAAATTTAATGTTAGCCATCTCTGTTGTGTTAGTTATGTATTTAATGGTTTTGACCAGACCAGTACAGTTTCTCCTCTCCTTTATTTTTCTTCCATTTGCAGAGGACTAACATCCAAAAGGTCTTCTGGAAGGTCTTGTTGCATAGGGCATAACACATAGGGTTGATGGTGCTGTTGACATAGCAGAGCCAGTAGCCCAGATGCCAGAGGGACACTGGGATGCATTCAGAACAGAAGGTGGAGATGAGCACCATGATGTTGTATGGGGTCCAGGTGAGGATGAAAGCCAGAAGGATGGCACTGAGAGTCTGCGCAGCCTTTTTCTCCTTGATAAGGACCATTCGTTTACGCTTGGTCATCTGGATCTTCAAGTTTGGATCTTCTGGTTTGGTAGAAGACGATGTGGATGGAGGAGCCTGTGGCTCTGTGGACTGACAATGATCAGTGTTTTTTCTCTCAGTCTCGGTACTACCTTGCAAAACGGTGATGTCACTAAGGATCGGCTTGAACTTGTATGACATGCATTTTTTATTGTTCGCCTGGGAGCATTTTGCAAGATCACTTAGATATTTGCTGTCTTCATAACAGTCCAGCTGTCCATTTTTATTGAGTGTCGATTCTTGGTTCTTGAAAGATTCTCGTGGGGTCATCTCAGAGACAGAGCGCTCATCGTCTTCTGAGGATGTGTAACTGTTCAAGGTGGTGACCTGGTCTGATTTTGTCCACAAGTCATCAGACTGCATCGTTGTCCTAGTTACGTAACTCTGGTTGGACGAAGACCATGACGCTTGAGTCCCGTCCCTCTTGTTTTTAAAGCTAAAGCATTGTAGTATTGGCTTTCGTGCTTTAGAGTCTTCATGACTGTCCAGCGATGGGTACCCTTGAAGTTCTGCTAAGTTCTTTGTGCGTTTCTCTGTTTCTTTGTAGATTTTGCAATATAAAATTGTCATGATGGATACCGGGACATAAAAGGCTGCTATGGCTGTCCCAAATGTAATTGTGGGTTCTGAGAAAAACTGGATCTGGCATTGGTCAGGAGGAACCGTCCGCTCTCCGACAAAGTACTGCCAGCACAGAATGGGTGGAGCCCACAATATAAACGATATCAACCAGGCCAAGCCAATCATGATGCCTGCACGTTTCGGGGTCCTTTTAGCCCGGTAGGTAAGTGGTCTTGTAATGGAGAAGTATCTGTCAAAGCTGATGACCAGCAAGTTCATCACTGATGCATTACTTGCAACATAGTCAAGGGCCAACCACAGATCACATGCAATATTCCCTAAAGACCAGTATCCCATGAGAATGTAGGATGTGTACAGGTTCATGGAGAACACACCGATAATGAGGTCTGCAAAAGCTAAACTCAGTAAGTAGTAGTTGTTAACAGTTTTAAGTTGGCTGTTGACCTTGAAAGAGAGCATCACCAGAACATTTCCCACTATTGTGATGAGACTCACAACAGCTGACACTGTTGCAATGGTTATAACCTCCAACAGACTGTATGGGGCTGGCAGGACAGCAGAGACATTTCCACTTGCAGTTAAATTTTGAATATCCATGTCCATCCTGTTACTGCTGACAGGTTAGTAAATGCTGTATGAAAGTCGCACTGTATTCTTCATGCTCACTTGGCAATGGATAATCTGAAAACGGAGAACAAAGAGACATTTCAAAAACATAAAAATAGCATGTGTGTGTGTCTGTGACACCTATAAAGAATAATAAGGATAATAAACAAGTATAGCTTCCACACTAAAGCTTTACAATGAAATGTGGGCTTTTCTAAAGAAAGACATACTTCTTTCAGACTAGTGGAAAGAAAACATCCATAATACACAATCAAGTGTTAATTTGATCACACTTTATTTGCGTCTGTTGATTTTGATTATAAATACAAAAAGGCTGTTTTGCTGTTGCGCTGAGACAGAAATCGACATTTCAGTAGCACTTCCTGTACATACACCAAACTTTCCAGTTTTATTCTTATGTATTTTATGTATATTGTGTATATGAAGGTTTTTTACAAAGGATTTTTTTTTTATATCATTTTATTTTATATAACATTTTATTCAGAAAAACATGGTAATTTTGTTGACATCTATTTTCTGATTTATGGAGAGATTAAAGAAGATCTAAAAACTTGTCAATTGAAAGAAGAACTTTAAACCTGGCTTTATCCAATGTATGCAAATGAGAGCAAAAATTTATAAAATTCCATATTCAAAAACATAGCATTCCAGAAAACCTGTAATATAAAAATAGTCTTAATGTACTGTGATTAATCGATGTATGGTGATATCTATTAGTTCAATTTTACCCTATTCACCTGTGGTGCCTTGACATAAATTCTTAATGATTAGAAAGAAAGAATTTTTAGGACCATTACAATGTTTTTGCAATATGAATAGCTCATAGTAATAACAGTTACTATTTAGTAATATGGATAAATAAATAGTAATACGGAACTAGTTGTATGGGCGGAACGTTTCTCCATTGAAGAGGGTTCTTTTTAAATGTAACAACTGTTGTGGTGTTACATGATTACAGTCTCGGTATTAGTTTTAATGTTCATATTCAGTTATGGAGAGTAGACATAATCGGGGACGCGGTGGTCATTGGAAAAGAGGAGGTGGAGGTAGAGGTGAAGCTAACACCAACACCGACAGTTCGGGAGAGCACAGGGGTCGCGGAAGAGGGGGCCACCATCGTGGAAGAGGCAAACGGGACCATCGTAGAGGAAGAGGGTGCGAATATGGACCTCCTGCAGACTTCAGAGTGTTTCGACGAGTGAGTGTCACCCGTACAATCACCATGACAACCATAGTTTCTACCGAAATACCACAGTTACCCTTACTACATAATGCTATAATTATTGCATTAAGGATCACAGATGTCATAAATATTAAATATCTAAAAATAAAATAATGTCACAAGCATTAAGAGAGACTGTCACACTGTTTGAATGATATTAATGGAAAAATAATTAAATATTTCATTTATGGTATTTCTGTAGGAACATTGCTGCATTATAATGTGTTGGCGGTGGTTAACATGGTCGTTAAAAAAAGTTTTATTAATTTATTAGAAACCAAATAAACCAAACCAACGAATAACCATTCAAAAATTCTTAGTCAGTCATGTATATGTAAGTATCCATTGTATGTATTTTGTCATGCTTGTCATCCTTTATCTGATTGCTTTTCAGAATCAAGATGACCGTGAAAACAAAGAAAACTTTGAGGAAGTGGAGGAGGACAAGACCTTCTCTAGACGAAAGCTTGAGTCCAACTGGGACCGTTATAAGGAGTCTGAGAAAGAGGAAATTAATGAAGATGTACCTACACAAAGAGGCACAGACTATCATGTTCTCCTCACTTCAGCTGGTAAGACATACTGCCCACTTAAATCTGTGTCATATTTCCCCCGTGCCTCTGATACAGCTCATGCAGGCAGAAGATCAAAGCTTAAAATTAATGTAGAACAACGATGGTATTAACCAGCTGTCCTGCTGTGCGCTATTGAAATACTGAAGGCCATGAGAAGGGCAAAGCTCTATTTCTGTTGCACGGTTAGATCTGATTGATGGAGGACTCATCTCATGAGCAACAGTTTTTGCCATGTTTACACATAGCACAGGGAGCAATCATTACCACTCACAGAGTTTATTTTATGCTGCCTGAATGAGAAGTTTGGGGTTAGTAAGATTTTTGTTTTGTTTTAATTAATACTTCTATTCAGCAGGTATGCATTAAAATGATCAAAAATGGCAGTAAAGGCATTTGTAATGTTACAAAAGATTTCTATTTCAAATAAATGCTGTTCTATTGAACTTGCATTATTAAAGGATCCTGCAAAATGATTTATCGTATGTCCACAAAAATATTAGTAGCACCACTGTTTTCAAAATTTATATTAATAAGAAATGTTTCTTGAGCACCAAATCAGCATATTAGAATGATTTCTGATGCAATGGAGACTGGAGTAATGATGCTGAAAATGGAAAAAACTTAAAAACGTAAAAGTCTTACTGACCACAAACTTTTGAACGGTAGTGTATAAGCAAGTTAAAACATGGAGATTGATGTAATGGGTTTTCAGGAAATGCCCATAACCAAAGCAATACACGATCAGATGTGCTGCCCAGTTCCTTTATTGATGTCAGTAAGTGAATTCAGAGATTGTACATTTTGTTCAAGGGTACGTCATTAACACAACTGTATAATTATTCAAAATGAACCATTACAGAGGCGTTTGTGCCTCAAATTTAATGAGCCTAAATTTTCTGTAAGTGCAGAATAAGTTTCCATTACGCTGTTCTCTTGAGGGAATTTTCTTTGCTCAATTTGCCTCTCATTTCCCTAATCTGTTTCCTCAAAAGCCACATTGATATTCATGAGATATATTTGTCATCTAATTTTACGACAGGATTGCACTGTCTCTTGTGGTTTTGCAAAAGAAAAACGATTTATCCCTCGTGCATATCTGTGCAAACATACGTACTAGGAAATGTCATGTTAGTAGCAATCTGTTTCTGTTTGTTGTGGCCGAACCGTTAAAGTTGTACTCCAAACTAAATTGGAGCACTTAATCTGTTTTGTTGCTCTCTATTTTTTCCTGTGTTGTTCCCTGCACATTCACAATTAGTCATCAGAAGTTCAAACTCGCTGATCCCTGTGAATGTGGGTGGAATTTGTATCTGTTCTCCAGAACGAGTATTGTATCCATGATTTTAGGAAATGTGTAGGACAGCTTTTCCATCATGATGTGGTCGTACAGCACCATTTGTTTGTCATATAATAACAACACAAAGAAATGGTTCAGTGCTTTAATTTGACTGCTTTGATGAAGAATTTTTTCTGTCTTTTAAAATTTAACCGACAACCGTGAAATAAGTCTTTACAAGTTTTGTTTGACATAGCAAGATATATAAATATGGTCACACCTCTTGGTCAAATATTGCAATATAATGACTTCAGCTAAGTTATAAATAGAAAGAAAGCTATTCCGGTTTGTTCAGCTCCACATGTCTTTCAAAGTTGCCTGACCTCCTCTGCGATACAACTTTACTGTCCTTTATCTCATTATGATTCTGCCAGCAGGCCCTGATTAGTGTGTGTGGTGGTAACGGACTGATTAGGTACCAAATGAGTGTAATTCAGCTTTCACCAGGGAACACCCTTCAATTACCCTTGAGCTTTCTTACAAATGACCAAAACCATAACTTAATTTGGATTCTTTAAAGGATTAGTTAAGATTGCCTAAAATTAAAATTGTGTCATCATTTAGTCACTACATGGGAGTGAGTAAATGATAACATTTTCATTTCTTAGTTTTTAGTATTTTATGCTCACTTTTAACTTTTTATTTCCATAATTTGATATCCTGTAACTTGCAGTTACACAGATTCCATTAAAACAGAGGAGTTGTCTTCTTCATGGCAGCAGGTGCTTGCACCTGTTTGTCGCCCACAGGGTAGTTTGTTGTGTTTAATCAGTTTGAGTGAGGAAATTGTCACGCAGTTCATAGAAAACTCATTCTGGTTTCTTAACCATTCTTTAACACAGGTGTAGCAATGTTATGTAATGGAGACAATATTTTTGCAAGGTTTGATTTGCATTCAGCAGCAAGATTGCTGTAATCTGTTGATTTGCACTGATCTATTATGCGTCAAATAATGGTCTTTGGATGGCGTATCTTTTAAGGCTGTCACTGTAAAGAAAACTACATTTGTCAGATAACAATTAAAAATCTGACAGACAGGCTTCATGCTGTAGCAAATCTTTGATGCAATCATTTTTTGTGCATATTACTGTCACACAGATGTGTAATTTTATTTAGTCTAATTTCTCAACTGATCGGAGATTAATCAGTCAGAAACACTCAATAACATCTTTAAATTTGAACACCATCATCCAGTCATGGACTCACTGTAGCAGTGAACTTGTAGCTAGGGCCAGCCTCATAGGACATTGCTCAAGTATTGGGAGTTCTTTTTAGTCTCAGAATTAACCTGCAACTCAGATTGCTTTGAAAATCCACTATGAGGAAGAATGTGGTAATTGCTGCCTTCTAATACAAGGTAATAATGATCTCCTTCAGATGAAATTGATGTGGAGATCCCTCTAAAGAGGGCACAATTTCCCGCTTAAGATGGTTGAATATTTAAACATTTTGTAAACACATATTAGTATTAGTGCCATATTAGCTTTGCATTGATTTCTAGTTTCGGTAAGGAGTCTGTATTTTCAACACAGTTTAGAATATTGTATTTACAGGAAATATAAAAAAAAAAAAAAATATTCTGCATGTGAATATAATATTTATATTAAATTAAATATTAAACAATTTACATAACACCAAGGTTACATTTTTAACAACATTAGTAGTTAGTGCATTGTGTACCATGAACAATTTTTACAGCTTTTATTGGTCACATTACATTAACTAATGTTGATTTACAACTCTTTACAAATGCAAAGAAAAATAAAAAAAATAATGCTGTAAAAGTATTGTTCATGCTTAGTTTATGATAGCTAATGCATTAACTAAAGTTAACAAATTCAACCTCATTGAAAAGCATATGTTTATTACACCAAATATATTTATTTGATAATTTTACAGTTTATATAGGTAGGTCAGGGTACCCGTGGGGTCTTAAAAGGTCTTAAAAAGTTTTAAATTTGACTTGGTGAAACCTGCAGATACCCTGGGTAGGAGCTTTTTTGGTGTTTAGGTGATCCCTAGCACAAACTCAGCTTTTTACTGTCCATTTAAATCAGTTTAGTGGAACTCTGGTCCCTAACATAACATCAATAAAAACAATGTGTTTTTTTTTTAATTATTATTATTAAAAGGAATAATAGACCCCAAAATGAAATGTCTGTCATCATTTACTCACCTTCATCTCCAAACCTGTATGACTATTTATTATGTAGAGCATAAAAGCAACCAAATGAAACCCTATTGACATTGTATGGGCAAGGTATTTTATTATTATGTTTATTTTTTCAAAATATCTGCTTTTGTCTTCCACAGAAGAAAGAAAGTTTTGATACAGGTTAAAACAACATGTGGGTTAGAAAGTGATGACAGAATTTTCTTTTTTGGGTGAATTACCCCCTTTGCTTTTTAAACATTTTAATTGAAACATAATGAATTCATTAGAATAACAGTCAATATCTATTGTCTTTAATAATGTTGACCAAATATTCAGACACCTAATTTGCCCAATAGTAATTACTACATTGTCTAATTATCTGTAAAATAAGATGTATGTATTCAGTACTCACTGTTTTCATCTCTCAGCCTTGAACTCCATCTACAGATCTGGCTCGGTCAGACTGTCATCCCAAACCTTTTCCTCTATTGTGAACTCTCACCATCACTCTCTGGAATCGAGTGTCTAGATGCTGCTTCTTCATCCAGTCATGAGCCTGTTCTTAAATGATATAATCCTCAAAGTATTAGTAATATGTTCTTCTCTGTTATTTGTGCTCAAGGAAGAGTCAAAGTGAAAAGCTCTCGCTCAAGTTGTGACGACTAAACCAAAGTCCATTGTTAAGCATCTCCTTTTCTCTCATTGGTGGAGTGTGATGGGGAAATGATGCTGCTGCTGTTTCTTTGGATGAATGTGTGCTGCTGCCTGTGGATGCAATGACAGACACAGATGTGAATGGCTGGGAGGAGGTCATTCCCACTGGGCTGGGATGATCGTCATGATTTTGGGCAGTGAACAACAGGCAGACGCCGAGAATGGGAGGAGGAAGAGGAGAAGAGCAGGGGGTTGAACCGAAATGAAGAGCAGAAATGAGGGGATGAAGGTTAGACCGTTCATGCTCATGCTGGAGACAGTGGGGGTGTGTGAAAGGGTGGTATGATGCTCACTGAAACATAATGGAGGCATTAATTACTCTCTTTTGACACAGATGGCTGTGAGCAAATAGGTGGGTGGAGAGGATCGGTTATCTAGAAATACAGAAGTAAGAGGGTCATTTAATGACTTTTTTGCTATGTCTGTATAAGAGCTACTTCAGCTCAAATCAAAGTAAAATGGTCCTTTAAAATATTAAGGTGCCAGGTGAATTGATTTTTTTATGTGAATTTGAGGTAATGCAGCTGTTTGTCTGATGTTCAACATAAGGTTATTAAACATCGGTGGTCATTCACATATGAAAGTTCACCTTTGTTAAAATTTTAAAGCTGAAGAAAATAGTTTTTGTTCCAAAAACAGCTTCACCAAACAAAAAAACTAAACAAAAATAATTGTTTAAACAATTTCATCTGCCATTGGTTAGCCAAATGAATAGCCTCACACCAAATTCACATAATCAGTGCTACTGCATCGCACTGGAATAATATAAGTGAAGTGGGATTGATATATTTTAACATTTAAAAATCATGTCCTTCAGCATTTAGCTTTTTATATATCCTTGACGATTATAATTAAATAATTAATTAATCAATTTGTTTATTTATTTATTCTACTGAGCAAAAGTTTGAGGTCAGTAAGATTTTTGCTTTGAAAGAAATTCTTCATTAAATTGATAAAAAATTGTTACAGAAGCAGTCCATTTCAAATATATGCTGTTCTAGCTTTCTATTCATTACATTCCACAAAAATATTATAAATATTTAAATATTGATAACAATAAGAAATGCTTCTTAAAATTCAAATCAGCATATTAGAATGATTTCTGAAGGATCATGTGACGCTGAAGACTGGAGGAATGACTACTGCCACCACAGGAATTAATTACATTTTAAAATGTATTAAAATAGAAATCAGTTATTTGAAATTGTAATACTATTTGACAATATTACAGTTTTCTTACTGTATTTTCGATCAAATACATGCAGTGAGCATAAGGGACTTCCTTTAAAACATGGAAAAAATCAAACCAACTTTTGAATGGTAGTTTAATTAATTAATTAATTTATTCATTTATTTTTGTACGTACACTATTTTCAGAGGTTAGCCTTAATTTTCATTTGAAAATGATCCCTCTAATTCTGCTCTCACAGCTGCATGGGTGCAATTAGTTACATCACAGGCCATCAAAGGAAGCCTTGAATGATCAATGAAAAAAAAAAACAGATTCAATGCACACAGAGAAAAGTTGCATTGGTAAGAGTGCAGGACGCTCAGGAAATGAGCGACATCGTGCCCTTGCAGTAAGCAAGCAAGCAAGCTTGTCTGTGTAAGCGTTGTCTGCCTGTGGATTGAGTACAGATCGACCATTTCAGGGTCGTTTCATTTTACTTTTCTTTTTTTTTCTCCCTGTGTCAGCCATCACCTGGTTTTATACAATGCCATGGTGGGATGCTGGAGCAGCACAATCTCACATCTTCATGTTGTACAGTCAGGTTGACAGGAAATGGCTTATGTAAGATAGTGCCATGTAGGGCAGGATTTCCAGGCCTCCAAGTTTATTGATCATAATGAGATCATAATGGAGGATATGAGCCGTATCACGTACCCTGGAGGAGGACTAATAATGAAGGGCATAGATATACAGTGACAGCTCTGCTGTGTTTGCCTGTATCTGTGTGTCTGCCCTAGCGTAGTACGTCTTCTCTGGGTCTCAGATGGCCAGCAGACACAACTCAGCCCTATACGCTACATACTCAGGTTACACTTGACAGCGAGAGCAGCAAATTAATCCTGAATGTTGCCTGAATTTCATGACCTTGTTTAGCTTTTAACTGCACTCTGATGTGTCTGTGTCCCTGCAGAGAAGGAAAGAGATGTTAATTCATTACCAATGACACTGCAGCTGTAGGAAACCTTGCCCCCTCCCAACTTGCTTTCCTTTATTTCAGTACCTTGGACCTCCACCTGTGGCCCTGCTACTGGCAGTTTTACCAGCTGGACCCTCCAGAAATGACTGCACCCTGGTGGGCCACAGCTCTTTAGATTGTCTCTCTTTTTCATATTGCTGGCAAGCAACAACCTACTGTATCTTGTGCAAACTCAGCCATTGAATTCTAACTACCATATAACTCTTATTGTTTTTAAGCATATACACATGCTAGATGTGTTTACATGCTCTTTATAAGTTCAGTTTCAGTCGGACTAAAACAGTAATTAAGCCTTTTTATTGTCATACTAACCTGTCCGGTTTTTGAGAATTTTGACTAACAGACCTAAATAATGTGACTGTAGCCCGGCCTCGTCCAGCATGTTTTGCACTTTAATTGGACTGCAAGTGGAATCAGAGTTGTGCGCTTTGAAAGGCAAAGGTCATGTACAATGTATTTAAAAGTATAATAATAATAATTCAGCAAGGACGCATTAAATCGATCAATGGTGACAGTAAAGTCTTTTATAATGTTACAAAAGATTTCTTTTTCAAATGAATGCTCCTTTTGATTCACCCAAAAGTCAGAAAAAATGTATCACAGTCCATTCAAAAATATTAAGCAACATGACTGTTATCAACATTGATAATAAAATGTTTCTCAAACACCAAATCAGAATATTAGAATGATTTCTGAAGCATCATGTGACACTGAAGACTGTAAATGACTGCTAAAAATTCAGCTTCACCAGAAATAAACATTTAAAAATAATGAAATTGTAATAATATTTCACAATATTAGTTTTTTTAATAGTAGTTTTCAAATAAATGCAGCCTTGGTGAACATAAGAACATTTTAAAAAAATCGTACCGACTCCAAACCTTTGAACTGGATTATAATGCTAAACATATGTTGCTATTTTGATTGATTAGATATAAATTATGTTTTCTCTGAATCTGAGTTTAGTTGATTTAAGTTAAGTATGCAAAAGGGATGTTGACAACAGCATGCTTGGTGTAATCACACAAATCATGTTTTTTCCAGCACAAACTGGTGTTTCTGGAAGAATGCTGGTGCAAACTTCACTTAAATGCTGAGCACCTGTGCTTTGTGCCTGTGTTTTTGATCATGCACATGCTGTGACTGTAGTCCCCTGCATCAAGCATTGGACAGTAATTATGATGCGGGGGTGTGCGTTTGCACCCACACAGTGTATCAGAATGTCATCTCTGTAATAACGTGTAACAGTAACAACCACTCTGTTAATGACTGTGTGCGTCTCTCTTCACACTCGCTGTCTTCCCTCTCTGCTGTTGTTACCATAACACCTGTGTGATTTGCATGAGGCTGCTCATTATTTTAAAGCCATTTTGTATCCTTCAGACACCTTTATGATAATGGAAAGAGCAACAGAGGCCACTTGTTTCTAATTATTTCCATATTGGCCTTCCATATCTTTTTATCTGTCCACCATAACTTGCTCCTTG
The DNA here is from genome assembly GCA_039654625.1 of Rhinogobio ventralis. Classification (NCBI taxonomy): domain Eukaryota; kingdom Metazoa; phylum Chordata; class Actinopteri; order Cypriniformes; family Gobionidae; genus Rhinogobio; species Rhinogobio ventralis. The sequence goes on from CM077210.1 coordinate 22,976,619, forward strand.
TGTGTTTCCTGTGGCGATTGTTCCCTGTTGTCACATCACTGAAGTATAGGAGCTTTTAACCGTTTTTACAGGATAAAGGTTCAAGTGACACTTTAGCATAAATATGGTTGTGTAATGATAGCATTTGACTATAAATAGCCTGAGTGATCTAATATTTTGTCCCCAATGAATCTGTTTTATAATCCTGCCAGGAAATGGTCCCCTGATTGTCCCTTTAAGTTCATGTGTGCCCAGAGATGAATTATTTGGGGCAGTGTTGATATTTGGGGTATGAAGTCCTTTGGTATTTGGTTGGAAGTGGATGTTTTTAATGGGCGCTGTCATTAAAATACCTCAGTTTATTCCACTGTAATCTGGATTCTCTGTGGTTTGGAAGTCTATCATGAGAAGATATTTTGGACAGGTATTTTGTATGCTCACGCTCACAAGCTAGATTAGTTTATTCAGATTCAATGTCCGTGTTGAAATTGAATACAGTCCAAATTAGACCTGGGTGATATAACTAAAAATGTATAGCTCTATATTTTTTTAAAAATTTGATGACATTATATTTAATATTTATATTTGCATTTGCTCTTGAATGTTTTTTGCAAACGCTCTTGTTTTCAACGATGGAATTCTATAAAAATTAAGACTATATTTTTTGCATTCCGATTCTGACATACAAAGACTCAACACAACATTTTTCTCTTATTCTGTGGATTTTGCCCATTTTCTTCCACTTGTTACACAATTTTTCTGCGGCCATTATACATGCGCAGCTGCAAGTGCCGTAACTGTGACGTCTGCTCCAAATGGGTCTATAGCAATAATTTTGCTTGTAATAATAATAATAATGTATCGCTCAGTCCTAGTCCAAAAGCATTGAATGATCTAAATCAGTGCCATTATCATGTCACAAGTCTATATCAAGTATTTCAGGTCTGAATGTTTACAATAAATGTATTATTTTAACCAGTATAAAATAATGTATTTTATATTTTATTTGATAAGATTTGTTTACTAATACAAGTAAAATATTGCATAATAAAATAATACATGCATAAATAATATAAAAAATATAGCCTATTATTTTAAGTAATAAAATGACTAGATCTTTTTTCTTGTGTAAATGAAATAAATTAAATTATTTATTTTGTTAAAAATCTCACAGAAAACTGTAGCCTGCAGTATTATGTGACATGCTTTTATTAATTTCTATAAAATATTTTTATATCCGCTCTTAAATTTTACAATTTTTAGTTGTTTCTGAAAGTAGTCCTCCCTGAGATGTGTTTCCTCTGTGTTCATCATTGGAAAACCATGTCCTTTGATCAAGAGTAATGCATTGAGTGGTTGATTCATCTCTATGGAAATAAATTACTCTTCTAAATCTCTTATTAAGATGAGCCACAGCTGTCTGTTAACCTGATGATCTGCTCAGCCCATTGTCCCCGCTGCAATACAGGCTCCACTTGCAGAAAGTGAACACACACAGACACAATAAAAGTTATGTAACTTGGACTAGCAACATGAAATGAGAATACTGCTGCTCTTGTAGTGTGTAGGTCAGCTTGTGCAGGGGAAAATGGATTCAGAAAAGGACTCTGGATGAACTCTGCTCTTTGTGGTCCCGGGGCATAGGGCCTGGTGGTTCATCTCTGCCCTTCGTTCATTCCAGGGGTTGAGTCATCATGGCTCAGATGCTCTTTCAGCCCTCATGGACAAATGCCTGAGGCGAGGTGTGCTTCTGAATTACTAGCATCATTCACTTGAGGTGCACCTCACACTAGAGCCCTGTACTCATACACACTACTGCACAGGACATATGGGGAGGTGCATCCACAAAGAAAAATAGGAATTAAATAGATTAATATAGAGCAGTAGGCGCTGTTGTCTTGTCTGTAATGCCGGGTACAAACTACAAGATAATTTAGGTGATTTTGGACTAATTTCTACCCTTCCGACAATCCTAGGTAAAGTCCCGATTATCTTAATGGTGTGATTATCCGATTTCCTGTGGTGTGAGGTGTGTTAAGAGTGACTGAATCTGCTCGGAAGAACGTTGGAGCCGCCTCGATCTCAAATCAAGATTATCACGTAAAACGAAGCGATACCCAATCAGAAAGTTTGTTCTCACCATTCACACCGTCTCCACGACTTCATCTAAACATTTTCTAGTCTTCTTCTAGCCGGTCGTCCGCCATGTTTGTTTACTTTAAAGTCACGTTTGATGTGAGAGATTTTGCGAGATTTCCTGTATTCACAGACAGGACTCTGGTTGTTTGTGAATGGAATCTGTTAGTGTAACAAAATGGTTAAATCTATGATTTATTATCGTCATGTTTGTGGTCTCACATTGCTCTATTGCACATTGCTCACATTGCTCACAAGATGCTCTATTGGGTTGAGATCTGGTGACTGTGGGGGCCATTTTAGTACAGTGAACTCATTGTCATGTTCAAGAAACCAATTTGAAATGATTCAAGCTTTGTGACATGGTGCATTATCCTGCTGGAAGTAGCCATCAGAGGATGGGTACATGGTGGTCATAAAGGGATGGACATGGTCAGAAACAATGCTCAGGTAGGCCGTGGCATTTAAACGATGCCCAATTGGCACTAAGGGGCCTAAAGTGTGCCAAGAAAACATCCCCCACACCATTACACCACCACCACCAGCCTGCACAGTGGTAACAAGGCATGATGGATCCATGTTCTCATTCTGTTTACGCCACATTCTCCACGACTTCATCTAAACATTTTCTAGTCTTCTTCTAGCCGGTCGTCCGCCATGTTTGTTTACTTTAAAGTCACGTTTGATGTGAGAGATTTTGCGAGATTTCCTGTATTCACAGACAGGACTCTGGTTGTTTGTGAATGGAATCTGTTAGTGTAACAAAATGGTTAAATCTATGATTTATTATCGTCATGTTTGTGGTCTCACATTTTGAAAATCTTTTAGTGTGGCCCCAGCTTAACACTGCAAAACTCAACTCTCATGAGACTCAATCCTGTCGGCGCTCTGTCTGATGATCTTTCTTTCTTTCTTTTTTTCTTTCTTTCGTTCTTTCTTCGTTTCTTTGTTCAATTGAAAAAGTGTTTATATATAAATACACACATTTTTAAAGAGAAACATGTACATTAAGATGTAATTAAATGTGTATGTGTATATGTACACGGAAATATTTAGAGATCACAGCAAATTTGCCCAGTGTTTTTAGAGCTATTATTAAAGGTGTTGTATGTAAGTTTTTGACTGTACTAAAGCTTTAAAATACCATAATATGTTTGCAGATATTTAGGAAACATGCTGAGTTCACATACTTGTTTCTCTGAAAAGCAATGCTACAGCCAGTTATTCTACTTTGAAATGTATGTTCCGTGTCGTAATGTCTGTTTTTGTTTTGGTCTGTGCGATACTGCATGTTGCCAGGTTACCCAATAGTATTTCAACATCACAGGTTGCCAGTTAGTGAAAAAAACAGTGTATTGCTGCCATGGAAGCCAGCAAACAAACTGGGTCAGAGATCGCAGATTCTACCCGACCTAAAAAGCCTCGGCATCCATCTAAAAATCTCTATGAACAGAAGCACATTAAAACGAGGATAAATCTACTCATCTATTTACAGTGTGTAAGTCTCCTCGCCTTCCATTGTCAATTGCGCTCGATCCTGTTGCGTGTCCGCAAACTGGCAACTCGCGTGAGTGTCGAGTCTGAGGAGGAGGGGGAAACCACATGATGTGATTCACAGCTATAGTTCCAGTCATTTCAAATGTGATTTAACTGAATAGATGTGTTTTATGCCCCGTTTCTGGTTTAGGAAGCTCAGACCACTTTATAAACATAATGATTTGAAGGTTATGCAACAGTTTGTTCAGTATCGCGTTAACTGATCAAAACCGAAAGCAGAGCTCAAACTTTTAATGATCTGAAGGAAAACATTTTTATTTTACACATTTGGCCTCTTTCAGATATCTAAGCTGTGTTGCTTTTTAACAAAGATGTGTTTTCAAATGAACCAAGTGTGTGAAATGCACAAAGTCTTTCCTTTCAAGTCTAGACACTAATAGGAAACTTTGGTGTTCTCCATGGCAGCTATGTTGAAAGCGTATAGTAAATAACTGTCTTATTGTTTTGAATGTTCAGCTTGAAATATTTTAATTGCAATCATCACAGACTGATTTATTTTGATGGTTCAGTTCGTTACGGAGTTGCTTTGTGGTAATTGGCTTAGCAATGATTTGCTCAAGATCCGTGACGACAAAGCAAATTAGCAGCTTCTTCCAAAGGGCTGTGGCCTTCCTGCATTAAGTGCCATTTAATGACTAACAGTGAATGGCCTGTGCTCGGTTTAATACTGCTGGGCGTTTGTGGGTCCCCAGCATTTCATTGTCCTCCTGTCATTAGTGTTTTATTGGGGCCCTTGAAAATGTAAAGAAGACTGGCCAGTTTTGGGTTGGCAGGCTGAATGCGTAGTGCCACTCTCTGGGAGGAAAAGACCTGTACTTGTAGCGTGGCTTCCTGTGCCTCTGCTCTCACTCATTGAGAGAGCGGGTCAGAGGACGCCAGCCTGCAGAGAGACACACATCTGTCACATTGACATTGTGCCAGCACTTCATCAGAGCTGCTACTGACAACTGATCTTCCTTTCACATCAGCCATTTTTATCTTTGCAAGTTCTTTGCTTATTTGTTACTAGTAGGTATGCACAGTGTCAAGTCAACCTTTGGTTATCCATTTCATTTGAAAGTCTGAAACTGTCCAATGGCATTTTGTAACTTTTGAAAAAAGAATAAAAATACAGTTGTTTGGAAAATGGATTAAGAAAAGGAATTTAAATGTTTCATCAATGGAGGCTTGTTTCTGCCTCATAATGAAACAAAATAAGTAATTGCGACTCACAATTCTGACTTTTTTTTCTCCGAATTGCGAGGGGGAAGTCGCAATTATTTCTCTTATTTTTTATTCAGTGGCAGAAACAAGCTTTCATAATTTTTACTGCTGCTTTTAACTATTTGAATATTTATATTTGTCAATTTGAAAAAGTTTTTTGATTTATGTATTCATATTCTATTTTGAATCAATAAATTGATTCCTTTTTATATATATATATATTATATATACACTCACCTAAAGGATTATTAGGAACACCATACTAATACTGTGTTTGACCCCCTTTCGCCTTCAGAACTGCCTTAATTCTACGTGGCATTGATTCAACAAGGTGCTGAAAGCATTCTTTAGAAATGTTGGCCCATATTGATAGGATAGCATCTTGCAGTTGATGGAGATTTGTGGGATGCACATCCAGGGCACGAAGCTCCCGTTCCACCACATCCCAAAGATGCTCTATTGGGTTGAGATCTGGTGACTGTGGGGGCCATTTTAGTACAGTGAACTCATTGTCATGTTCAAGAAACCAATTTGAAATGATTCAAGCTTTGTGACATGGTGCATTATCCTGCTGGAAGTAGCCATCAGAGGATGGGTACATGGTGGTCATAAAGGGATGGACATGGTCAGAAACAATGCTCAGGTAGGCCGTGGCATTTAAACGATGCCCAATTGGCACTAAGGGGCCTAAAGTGTGCCAAGAAAACATCCCCCACACCATTACACCACCACCACCAGCCTGCACAGTGGTAACAAGGCATGATGGATCCATGTTCTCATTCTGTTTACGCCACATTCTGACTCTACCATCTGAATGTCTCAACAGAAATCGAGACTCATCAGACCAGGCAACATTTTTCCAGTCTTTAACTGTCCAATTTTGGTGAGCTCGTGCAAATTGTAGCCTCTTTTTCCTATTTGTAGTGGAGATGAGTGGTACCCGGTGGGGTCTTCTGCTGTTGTAGCCCATCCGCCTCAAGGTTGTGCGTGTTGTGGCTTCACAAATGCTTTGCTGCATACCTCGGTTGTAACGAGTGGTTATTTCAGTCAAAGTTGCTCTTCTATCAGCTTGAATCAGTCGGCCCATTCTCCTCTGACCTCTAGCATCAACAAGGCATTTTCGCCCACAGGACTGCCGCATACTGGATGTTTTTCCCTTTTCACACCATTCTTTGTAAACTCTAGAAATGGTTGTGCGTGAAAATCCCAGTAACTGAGCAGATTGTGAAATACTCAGACCGGCCCGTCTGGCACCAACAACCATGCCACGCTCAAAACTGCTTAAATCACCTTTCTTTCCCATTCTGACATTCAGTTTGGAGTTCAGGAGATTGTCTTGACCAGGACCACACCCCTAAATGCATTGAAGCAACTGCCATGTGATTGGTTGATTAGATAATTGCATTAATGAGAAATTGAACAGGTGTTCCTAATAATCCTTTAGGTGAGTGTATATGTATTATTATTATTATTATTATTATTTTTATTTTTTTTTAAGTGGTGGTGAGGGGTGAGTAAATTCACATAGCAGCATTTTATTGAACTTGTGTATAAAAGAAATATCCCACATGCAATCGTGCTGTAGTGCTGAATATCAGCGTTACTACATGTGCGATATTGCTCAATTCTGTTATTTATCAGCCGTAACAAAATTTTTTATTGGCTTTTGGTATCAGCCAACATATTCTATATTTTTGTGTCCCAGTATTCATATTATTTCTTCAGTTATTCACTTGTACAAACAGTGTCTTTACCATAATTAATGCAACACAGCAGTATGCATGTCACATGCAGCTGGTTTGTTACATTGGTTAACCACACACTACTCGCCCTGATAATGCTATGCTGGCCCTCACCGCACATGCTGACAGGACATTTGCTCATTGTTATGGCAGCAGTTTCCATGGTGCTGTCACTGCCAGTGAAGGAAACGTGATGAACTTGCCTGGATGGCTTCTCCTGTCCACAGCTCCTCAGCCAGCATTTTCTACACTGATGACATCCACCACTGCGTACTCGGCAGTCTGCTCAGCTTTAGGAGGAATCTGGTTTCCTGTGACGTCGGTTTTGAGTCACTGGGCTGGTATATAGACAACATCTTTGTTAAATTTACATCTCTAGGTACTTGTTTTTCTTTTTGATGTACTGGAGCCTTTGGTGCCAGAATGCTCGCTTTTGAAGAAGGATCCCTCTACTTGACCTTGAGGCCCTGCGCTGTATCATCCCTGTCAGTTTGGCCAACTGCAGTTGGCAAGTGTGTGAAAGAGTGTTTCTGAGGCGGGATGCCTGCTATTCTGCCTCCCCCTGGCTGGACAGCTGTGCGTGACAGACCCACGGCTTCTTTCTTCAGCTGTCCCAACTAGCTGCCGCCTCAGATTTCACACTGCTTGTGTCAAGGTGAAAATGACTTCAGAAGATGACACGCGTTCAGCTGCTGCTGTGATGGTGTGCAGTGAACTGAGTCTGCAGATCCCAGAGTTGTTTTTCTTGGCCTGTGTCATTATGTCCCAGTTGGAATTAAAAACAAAGTGGAAGATATCATTAATAATTGTCTTGTTACAGCAATACAGGGTCTAGGAAGGTGAGCTGTAGTACAGCAGTTATTATTGACAAACTATTAAAAATCTTTCGATTATTATTTTTTTTTTCGTTAATTGAAACAAAGCTTAAAATCAAATATAAATATTATATGGAAAAAATAGAAAGAAAAAAAATAGAAATTTTGCCTTTGTAACTAAAATAAAATAAGTTGAAGTACTAAAATTAATCAAAATGGAAATTAAAAAAATGAAAGCTAAATAGAAATGGTAAAAAAAAATGACAAAAGCATTTTTACATAATTACAAAATTTTTACATTTTCAGTTTTCATTTCAATTTAAGTTTAAGGCTAATTTAAATAAAAGTATATACTAATACTAAAAAACACAACTGTAGTATTATTTTCAATAATTTATTACTGTAATTTTTTTGAAAGTGTACATAATAATCTGATTATTATTATTATTATTATTATTATTATGAATGTATTTTTAATAACGTTTAGTAAGATTAATATTAATTTAATTTCAAATATGAATAATATTTGATAGTAAATATTATACCTATTTAAGAATTTTAAGTTTGTTGATAATGTAATAGTGTAATAATTAGTAATAAAAAATAAACTTTACACGTCAATCATTTCTCCAACAATAAAGAATTCAATCCAAGCTTCCTGAAAGTGTTGGATCAAAACAAATACATTAGCTGGTGACTCACATTATGTACTCTGGGTGATATACTGTATAAATAGTTTTTTATCAATATATTGCCTGTTTATCTGTTTTAGGGGACTCCTTCACACAGTTCAGGTTCTCTGATGAGAAGGACTGGGAGATGGACTCACTGGCAAAAAATCAGGTGCATAATCAGTTATTTCTCAAGTCTCTAAATATTAAGATTTACTTTTCCAGTGCAGTTATTGAGTTATAAGAGTTTTTTGAGGAAATATCTTTTTTGACTTCTCCAGATTCCAGCTCTTTTTACAGACCTTTCAGCTTTAACTCAGTTACTTCAAGAGCTTCCACTGCACACCAGACTGGACTTGGAGGCTGAGCTTGTTCAGGTAGATCAATTGCTTTTTTTGTTGAAATACTATGAAATGCTAGAACTAGTGAAGTATGATGTACTAGAGCTTTAATGTGTTTCAGGTGACAACTCCTGTTGAACTGCCGCCTGTGACAGTCCCTCACAGAACCGACTCGACACTGAAAGCTCCTCAGGCAGGCCGAGAGCCAGGCCTGGGCATTTCCTGCGCTGTAAAGCCTGTTTCAAGCACCACAGCGTCACTCTGTGTCTCCACAGCCGTCCCTACTGCCACGGATGATGCTGACCAGGAGCTCGACCTTCTCCTCAGCTTGCAGAAACCTGTCACAGAACTTTCTTCAGTTGAATCCCACACTACAACAGATGATGTAATGAACACCCTAACACAAGGTATTCATATAAATTGGTATATATGTTTATTCTTTTTTGTGGTGTTGGGAGTGTTGGAGGGTACTGTAACTAACTAAAAGTAGTAACTTTCAGTAACAAATTAACTAAGTAGGGTTTGGAAATCAGATACAGTTCTATCATGACAACTCTGAAGATTTAAGCATTGGTAATGGATATGACAATGTTAATGTATTTGGTCTTGGTGAAATAGATCTGCTACGCTACTGCTGAATTGCTGCTGCAGAGCAAGTACAGGAACTTGCTACTGCCGATATCGCCAAAACATATGCGCTGCTGCTCCAGAGAGCCATGAGAACTGCATGTTTGCTATCCATGTGTGCCTGGGCCTGCTTTTCAGAATGGCTTAAGTACGCTAGTGGACTATTGCTGTGTGTACCTGGTTGCTTGACCAGATAGCTTAAAACTAGTGACGAGACTTAAAATGTGCATTTGGGCTAGTGAATCCTACAGAAATTAACTAGAGGCTTAGCAATATGATCCTGGGTGCCGTACCCTTAGGTTTATAAAGTGGTGCAGGTATGATGTCACTTTGTAGGCCAACCGCTAGCGCAAAAAACAAGCTCTGTTAATCTGTTAATTATCACAATTAAGATAATTATCACAGATGAACACAACTTTTGTGAATTTTAAAACCTAAATACAGTCGCCAGAAGGAAAAAGCTAAAGGTAGGCTATAAACGGACTACATCACTGTTGCTCAACTTCAGAGTCAACATCACTAAGCTTCTGATAACTCTTTCTAAACCCAGGGTAAACTGAATCCTGGTTTATCTTGCTTCACATTTCACACTGCTCGTAAATTTACCCGGGGTTAACAATTAATCCTGGGTATTCATAAGCTGATGTTTCACATTGTACATTCCTAAACCCTGGGTTATCGTTCTTATTTGCGGGGTCAGTGTCATTGATTAGATGACCGCAGCACGCAATCTGTTTACATGAAAGCTCTAGCATTGCGCATCCTTGTATTGCCGACTGTAATTAAACTTGTAATTAAACCCTTATTGTAACAAATGCTATAGTTAAACAATTACAAGAGCTGTTACTTTTAAGGCCAAGTACAAGTTAGAAAGAGCTTCTTGAATTATTGAGTAAACACTTGTTGCCGCATGTGTGAAATATTTTCTGCTGATAATGACCGATATTAGGGGGGAGCGGTGCCACGGTGGCCAAGTGATGTAACCGGTGTTGCGCCTGAACACCGGCAACACCGACTATCGCAGCAAGCCTATTACCCGTTATTATCAATCTAAAATAATCTACTGCAAAATATAGGAGTTTGTTAAAACTCAAACTTGAGATTTTACTGGGGCGTATCAGACCTGTGTGTTTGTTTATCTCTAGTGCAGTGTCTGTTCTCGGAGCATATAAGCCCTGACTGCGTGCACTTTCTCCCATTCATAAGTAATCGGAGTGCACCGTCTTCGTATATATAGTCTTTGGTTTCAGAGGAACTCTGAATGGTAACCAGCCATTTAAATGTTGAGCTGGCTGCAGACATGACATGAACCATTAGCTTGTGCCAAGTAGTTAACACTGTAAATATCATCAGCTTGGTTAGGTTGGGACCCATCAGTCTGCGCCATCTAGAGTTTCATGACAACTAGGCATTTCATGTAAATAGTTTAAGCTGAATTTTGCCAAATTATTTTAATACCAGTGTCTTTGTCTTTTTTCACTTTAAATAATCACTACTGTTCAAAAGTTTAGGGTCAGTAAGATTTTTGTGGAAAAAATTTATACTTTTATTCATTAGTGACACATTGATGACAGTAGTGACAGGAAAGTGTTACAAAAAAATCTATTTCAAGTAAATGCTGTTCTTTTTAACTTTCTATTCAAAGAATCCTAAAAACTAAAATCGAAGTATGGTTTCCACAAAGACATTAAGCAGCACGACTGTTTTCAACATTGATAATTGGAGATTGAATAATGGCTGCTGAAAATTCTGCTTTACCATCGCAGGAATAAATTGCATTTTAAAATATATTAAAAGAACAATAATGTGTTTTTACTGTATTTTTGATCAAAGACATGCAGTCTTGGTGAGCATGAGACTTCTTTCAAAAACATTTTGCCAACCAAAATCTTTTAACATTTGCGTATATAACTTTTTGTTGTAAAATTCTGCATGAATTCTGTTATTGCAGAATGAAAATATCCTCTGATACACATATAAACCTTAAAAGCCATTTTCTGATGACTACTTACTTGAGTTTTGATTCTGTTAAACTACTTTGTGCATCAATCTTCTAGCGTTTCAAGTTATAGATTCAAAGTAGCTTCCTGAACATGGTGTAAAAATATGATTTTTATCACCTCAACAGGTTCAGAGGAAGAAGAGAGAGAAAATCAAACAGTTGTTATGAAAGAAACGAATCCAGAAGTGGAGACTGAACCTGAAGTTCCTACGAGGCAGGAAGTGACAGAGGAGGATCTGGAGGACTGGTTGGACAGCATGATCTCCTGACCTGAGAGAAGCACTTTCCTCCCTGCTGACTGACACAGCTGTGGATTAAATCAGCACATGCGGCTTTGCTAATGCTGACTGCGTTACTTCTGTGTGGACGTGTACATCATACTGTGACACTTCATGAAGTCTTATAATAGCCAAGACTAATTCAGTCATGTGGAATATAAAATGCTTCATCAATATATTATGCCTAAAAATGCTGATGTAATGCCATGTAACAGTTTCAGACTCATCATATTCCCACTCCTCATTTGACTCAGATTGCATTCAGATTAAATGCAGCTATTGCCAGCTGGGATTTATTGCATTAGCTACTTTATTTTCGTTCCCCCTGCTCAAAACAAACACAAATCACCAAAGCCACGACATACATATAAATGGCCATACAATAGCAGTTTACAGTATTGACTGTTCAATAATTCTGTTGTCCTTGAATATAGATTTCCATTGTTTTGCAATCGTACTTCATAAATGATCAGGCAGACACAATTTCAGTTATTTAACCTTAACCAAACATTTAAAAAAGCAGTGATCATCTTTACTCATGAACCATCAACTAAAGCTACAAAACTACAAACCCAGGTGAGACTGTCAGTGAGTCTAAACTAAAATGCAAACTAGCAAATCATGAGCGGGAACCAAATGTTTGCATAGTCTCGTCATAAGGCACTTTGCTGTATGAGAAACATCTAGTGGACTGAAGCAGATGATCTTTATATTTCTCATTCCACCAGTCAGATTACCGTCCTTAAAGGCATTGCACATTCTTCATAGTATTTTTCTTGTTGTTTGTTTTTAAGTCAAACAGGCATAAATTGTGTTTGGCACTCAGAAGGTATGCTTGTGCATATTTGTGTAGACGTTCATTCAACACATCAAAAACATACAGTATATATGGTAACATCTCATCTCACAAGGTCATGTGCATTTGTGAGTTAAGCAAATGAGGCAATTTACCATGTTTTCTTTTCTTTTTTTATCAAACATGGCTTGTGTATTAATTTGGCAATGTGTGCTACAGTTTTTTTTTTTTTTTCTCAATGTTGTACTTGAGTTCACAGTTTTGGCTTGATCACAATGAGTTCTCGATATGTGGCTGTCATTTCTGGTGTAGAAACGGCTGAGGTTTTTTTGATTGGATGAATCCGTGAGCAGCATTTGATGAGAGCTAGTTTAGGATGTTGTGTCCAACCTACATAAGATCCTAAAATTCATTTATATTAGGAGCTCATGTAGGTTGGAGTATGTGATTTCTCTCATATTTGGACTGAGGACAACAGCATGTCCTCTAGCCCAGCTGGTCCTCGTATTGCTTCCGGAAACAGTCTCCAGCAGGGAAGAAATCCCAGCACCTCTCCTGATACATCTTCCAAACATACGACTCCTGTAGTAAAAGGATAGAGAAGTAATGTGACGATATCATTTATTAAATATAATAATATACACTAACGTTAAAATCTTGGGTCAGTAATTTTGTTTAAAAAAAAAATACTTTTAGTTAAACATTAATAATGTTACAAAAAAATTGTATTTCAAATAATATTGAACACTGATAATATTTCAAATATAAAAGTTATTTTACAGTTTGTTTTTTTACAATCGCTAGGACACATTTCTCAATACTTGGGTCACTTTTCCAAAACTCTTCCCACAGTTTTCCCAACCAACTTTCAACTTGACACAGCAGTTCATTTCACATTCATAATGCACTAAAACTACCAAAACACTTCATACATGTTTGAGTTCAATTCATTCTTCCATAACATTAGCAAAGTTCGCAGGGTTCATACACATTTCTACCAATACATTTCCATGACTTTTGAGGCAAATATTCATGACCTAATGTTTCATGAAACGTCTGTGGTATACATGTAAGATTAGAATAAAAATCCATGTTCAAATTTTAAATCATAGCGTATCTTCACTAATTAATGACAAGCTATGTGGTTTTAATACAAAATAAACATTTATTTAAATAATGCTGACACACCAGTAAGACGGTTAGATAAAATACTGTGTCTGACCCTCAGAACTCCACTGTGTAACAAGGGATTAACATGCATCAATTGGAGGCAACAATGTTAAAGAAGAAAATAAAAGTGTCCAGTAACACTGGCACTGCCACCTTGCAAAGTTACTGTCAGAGACAAACTTTTGGAATACAAAATTTGGCAACTAAGAACATTTTAAAATAGCTTTGCCTCGTATTTACCATTAATCTCATTGGCTAACCATCAATAATCAACAAGATAACTTCCCTATTTGAATTCCCCAAAAATAGTTGAGTTTATTTTTTTCATTTCTGAGCGATGACTAATCTGAACACCTCTGATTGGCCATCACATTCATAAGCTCAACAGAAATGTGTTTGGTTATAATGCTCAACGCTGTAAAACAAAATCTGATGCGGTAGTCAGATCGAATGAACGTTAAGTATTGTAGTTTGTTTAACCAATATTATCCCTTAAACATATATTCTATTATATCAATTTTTTGAAACAAATTTTCATGACGATTTATTTTATTGAAATAAAGTTTATTCAAAATTCCAGGCCATGAACCCTGAGGACAAACCCCATCTCTCCCCCCAGGGGTATTACTATAGAAATGTAGCAAATTACTGTCTTTTCAGTTTTGTATTTTTAAGGTTTAAACTTGCGTTTAACAGTTTTGAAAAGAGTATGTAAACCTGTAGGTAAATATAGTTTTAGCGGTGTTTGTGTCTAAATGAGAAAAGAATTGATGTCATTTGAAAGATGTAGTTGTTGAATGCATTTTGTGCCAAAGCAATGATAAATGATCCACAGTTTAGCCCATATTGACTGCTGTTGTGATCACTGTGTGAAGAGTTTTGAAAAAGTTCCTCAAGTATTGAGATGTGTCCTAGCAATTGTAAAAAACTGTAAATTGTAATAATATTTTGATCAAATAAATGCAGCCTTGGTGAGCATAATAACAAATAGCAAATCTTACCAACCCCAAACTTTTGAACAGTATATGATTGTATATTCCATTCATTTAATTTAAATTAGATTAGTAGATTACCTGACCAGTGTGTTCAGTCTCATCTTTGTTGATAAGATACATCAGGAAGAATCTGTTAAATAGGAATATTTGGATTTGTTTATAAAGGAAGCATTCTAACAATGCAAATGTTGTCATCAGATGACATATTTTATGTTCATGTTAGTTGTAGTACATCACATAGAGGTTTTACTCACAAATAGTTGGCCAGATTGTGCTCTTGTAAGGTATGGGTCTCAAATCCATGCGGGGTTCTGTCAAAGTAGTCATTCCCGATTCCACAGATGAAGCATTTTGTCTAGACCGAAGACAAAACATTAAAACAGGAACAAACGGCTCTTTTTAGACTTCACAGGAGGACATGAGACAGCACTCACCTCCATGTCCTCTTTCACCTGCTCCTGCTGGTCTCTCAACTCGCCGAAGGCATCAATGATCAAACCTGGTTTGAAAAATGAAAGCATTCACTATTATGTTGGTGTTCTGAAAATACAAATATTGAGTGTGAGGTTATGATCGGTTGGGTAGTGCTATTTAAGTAGAGCAGTGTTAATATAAAGAGTTTAATAGAGCATGTAAATCAGTGCAGCAGTACCCTGAATGATGGCCAGCAGAATGACGATGACAAAGAAGAAGAAGGTGATGTCAAACAGAATGCGGTAGAGCTCGTAAGGGTCGCCGGCCGGGTCCTCGATTTCATCACCGATTCCACCGCCAGCTCTCACACCCACGTACATGTGGAACAGGTAGCACTGAGGATTCAAAGGATTTCTTTTAGTTTGTAATGATCTAGCAAAGCAATTTGGGCATATATACACACTTCTGTACAGTTTGAGGCTTGTAAGATGTTTTTTTTTTACCATGGCTGCATTTACTCGATCAAAACTACAGTAAAAACAATAATATTGTTAAATATTATTACAATTTAAAATAACTTTTCCAGTTGAATATATTTTAAAATGTAATTTATTCCTGTGATAATAGCAAATCTGTATTTTCAGCATCATTACTCCAGTCTTGAGTGTCACATGAACCTTCAGAAAGAATTCTAATATGCTGATATGGTGCCTAAGAAACAGTTGTGGTGCTTAATAATTGTGTAAACCGTGATAAGTTATTTTTCTGGATTCCTTTATGAATAGAAAGTTGAAAAGAACAGCGTTTATTTAAAATAGAAATCTTTTGTGACATTATATATGTCTTTATTGCCTCTTTTGATCAATTTAATGCATCCTTGCTGAATAAAAAAAAACGCAAACTTTTAAGTGGTAGAGTATAATAATTAAATAAGTAAAAATCAAGCTTTAAAAGGCACTCTCAATAATATTTCCTTTAAAAAAATATATTTTTTAATTGAATAGCAGGGAGCCCTTAAAGGGACAAAAAATATGTCATAAATTATTTACATTTTTTTGCATACTCTCACAAATCTTTTGTGTTCCCCCAAGAAACTTCAAGTTTGCTTGCAAAACGTTGATGTTTTTTTGCGAGCAAAGCAAAGTTTCTTGGGGGAACACAAAAGATTTGCGAGTAAATGCAAATGTTTTTGAAATATATTTTTTCCTCCCATTTCAAGATTTTTTTCCACCACGTTCCTTTAGGGGCTCTGTAGAATAGTACTTTTGTGAAAGAAAAAAAAAACGTGATGTAAACAAATCGAGTTAATATCAAAAGCATTAGGTCACATGACCATTTGTTTATATATAAAAAAATTAATAATTCCTGACTGTAGATGCATTTCTGCATTAATGTCTGACACATTTTGTGTTTGTCGCCTCTTTTTTCTTTGGCCTTTGGCTTGCTTAGTAGGGGACACTAAATATTTAACTAAATTACTGATCTGCCCGCATTGACACTACATGATTATTGAACGGAGCTGGATGACATCACTGTTTTCTCCAGAGCGGCTGTACAGCCGAATCAAATTCTGTTGCATTATTTTCCTGTTTAACACTGTGAAGCTGCTTTGAAACAATCTGCATTGTAAGCGCTATATAAATAAAGGTGACTTTGTGCAATAACGCACCCACACCAATAGCCAGTATAAGACCCTGGACCACAAAACCAGTCATAAGTCGCACGGGTATATTTGTGGCAATAGCCAACAATACATTGTATGGGTCAAAATGATCGATTTTTCTTTTATGCCAAAGATCATTAGGATATTAAGTAAATATCATGTTCCATGAAGATGTAAATTTCCTACCGTAAATATTAAAACAATTATTATTAGTAGTAATATGCCTTGCTAAGGACTTCATTTGGACAACTTTAAAGGCGATTTTCTCAATATTTAGATTTTTTTGCACCCTCAGATTTCCATACATCAATGGAAAGCTTATTTATTCAGCTTTCAGATGTATATGTCCCTTATGACTGGTTCTGTGGTCCAGGGTCACATATAGAGTAACAAAAACATACTAAATCCAAGCCCAGAGAACCTTTCAAAACGAAAACCTTAACTTACAGTCATCATATCATCACACTTCATGTCAGGCGCATCCTCATCCTCGCTCTTGTTGTAGAACTTGCGGAAGAAGTTAAAAGCCACTACAGTGTACAGGTAGACCACGACAGCCAGGAGGCCGACGGTCAACACCAGCTGTTCAAATCAAGAAGGTATTTTCATCAGATTTGAAGTATTTTGTGGTAAAGCTGTACTGCAGTCACCCTCTGCTGGATGACACTTGCCTGTTTGCCATTGTGAGTCACAGAAGAGAGGATGGTTCTCAAGGTCTTAAAGCCCATGGCAATGTCCAGCAAATGAGCGGCAAAGAAGAAGTTATTGTAATGTCCCAGAATCGACATGGTGGTGTACCAGATCAGGTAGAGGAAAGACTAGAGATGAAAGATAAAACGTTATTGGCCTGGAATAGGATAATTGTCCTAATGTTCTCAAATCTGAACCTTACTCACGTTGTCCGTCATCACCACCCCCATTTTCCAGATGTGGTACTTGGTATCAATTGAGCTCAACCTGCAATTAAAACCAAAACATGGCTGAATACTTTAATGCTCCTTAAAACCAAATGTTTTTGGGTCCTGTCAGCTCACCAGGACAGCAGGGAGGCTTCCTTCACCACAGCCTCTTCAGTGGGATCAAAGTCCAGGGCACTCTTATCCAGACCCAGAAGTTCAGCAATGCGCTCGGCCCCATACAAGTCACCGTATTTATTGATGACCTAAAGAAGACAGTGGAAAGTGTGGAATACAAGCACCATAAATAAGTTCACAAGACATCACAACATCATTGTTATTCTGCTTACCTTCCTCTTAACAAATTTGTCCCAGTAATTGTTAGGAAAGGACCTGAAAGACAGGTAAGTTCGTTTTTAAGCACTCAAATCCAGTGATAATAGATGTTAACAGATGCATGACAATAAATAATGGATGCTCTGAAGGATTGTCAAATTAATATGTAATAAATTATAGCTTGAGTCATGTAATGCCGGGGACACACCCAACAACTGTTAGGCCGATTATGAATGGAATTTGGTTGTTATGACTGATCATGCTCAAACGTGCCGAATCAGGGACAGTTGCATTTCAGTCTGTGTTTACGGTCAGTGTGACCTAAAGCTGTACCTAAAGATTCTAGTCTTAGAAGTTAAGAACCAGCTGTTGCAGTCATCCTCACAAAGATTTTATTGAACATGTTTATTAAACAGTAAACGTTTGTGCTCTTCTCTGACTGTCAAAGATTAAAATCTGCTCCAGTCGAAGGTAACAGTCTTTAAGTGCGTTCAGTTCAGTCTTAGAATATTTCAGCTAGTTAAGTGTGTCCCCTGCTTAACTGGTCACCATTTTTTTTTTTTTTTTACCACATTTGCCTTCACGGTTTCTTTTTAAATGGTTATGATAAATATATTTAAATAACAAATCTCTTGTAGCCTCTCAATAAATATTAAATCCTAAAAGTACCATAAATAATACTTTTAAAAGAAATGTTAAAATGTTTTGCATTGTACTTTTGCTTGAAAAGTAAAATGTTTATTTATGTTGATTGACATTTTTGTTCTGTGAAAATGTTTCGATATGCATATTTATTGTAAATTCCAGTACAGCATATCAACTTTTAGCGTATTTCATGCCATTGTATATACACTACCATTCAAAAGTTTAGGGTCAGTAAGATTTTTAAGTTTGAAAGAAATTAATACTATTTTTATTCAGCAAGGACATATTAAATTGATCAAAAGTGACAGTAAATTTATGTTACAAAAGATGTGGTATATGTGTATGTATGTGGTGCTCATGCACAATGTTAATAGTGCTAACAACTGATATAGAAAAAATATATATTTTTTGAAACACTGACACTATATAGTAAACGTAATGTAAGGAACTGAATGAAAGGCCCTGTTTACACCTGGTATTTAAGATGTGTTTTGGTCGATCGGATCACAAGTGGATGACGCTAAATACAGGTCCACTTCCAGAGGAAGACCACCCACAAAAGACCGCCTCTCCACCCACTGAACTAATGCGTAAACATTATCAGAAACACGCTATCCAGACAGGACTTAAACTTTGTGCTTGGTAAGTTTTTTTGTTTTCAAATCAAATTTAGGTCTCCTGCAGACAATGTTCTCTCGCCATTCCTGATTTCTAACATGCACTCACAGTGTTCGCCATGGTGTTGCGACTATCAGAGCAGAAACAAAAGCTGCTGCTCTCCATGTGTTTTTCCGTTATCTCCAGGCACGTTCGCTTGACCAAAATGCATTGACCAAAACACATCTTAATACCAAGTGTGAACAGGGCCAAAGAGAATGTCAAAAGTGTTTCTTACGGAGTTGCAATGACCAAACGATCCCACTGTCCCTTGATGTCATCATCAGACGGCTGCTCGGTAATATACAAACCATCAAACTCAAGCTTCCTAGCAATCTCCTTCTCCCGCTTGAACACAACTAAAGGAACCTACAGTAAGGAGAAAACAAGGTTACATGGAAACTGTTGTGCAGCATCTGGCTTTGACGTACTCTTAATCCTGAAAAATATAACCAAACTAGAAGAATCAAGATAAACCTTAAGGCAGTAATATCCAAAGACACAGAGCAAGGAGATGACCGTGTGCAGTATAGCCAAGAAAGTCAACGTGGGAGCCATGTAGCCAGTGTTCTCCTGAAGAATAAAGTATTCCATTCCTCCATCATCTTCATCACCCTCCTCATCTTCTCCACCCCAGGATCCCTCCTCCTCTTCCTCGTCATCGAATTCTCCAGTCACCTTTAGAGAGTGAATATTCAAACATGTTCATTCAAAATGTTTTTATACTATAAATGTCTACTTCATATTTTTAACCACAATTAAAGTTAATAGAAAAGTTATTTGCAAGACACCTTGTAGAAGAGCAGGATGAAGTTGATGGCGAAGGCCACAAACAGAGCCAGAAAACGAAGGTTGTAGAAATTACGAGCCAGGTAGTTCTACAGAAGAAATAGTAAACTTAAATTTTTCATGTTTGCCACTTAAACATTTCCTGCAGGACAAAGAAGTTTAACTAAAAATGTGTAAGGAGCTTTTTCTTACTAGCATTTTGGTTTTGTAGACTTCAAGCACTGCAAAGAAGCTGGCCATGAACGCTGGACTTGCATCTTTTGATGAGCCACGTTTGGCTTTTGGAGCTGGTTTTGCTGCTGCTGGTTCCTCAGGCGTTTCCTCTTTAGCCTTGTCTTCTTTCTCCTGATTCTCAGTGCTAAAAACATTGCCATGTCAGAACATTTTGACAAAGAAATGATAAGACAATATCTTATTACAACAGTCAACTTACTCAGCTTTCTCTGGCTCAGATTCTGGCTTCTCTGCTGCTACTTTCTGTGTAATAAAGAACAATATACATTGGTAAATCTACAAATTGCATGAAACAGTGCAGTGCAGTGCATCATGTTTGATTCAAATCCTAAAATAATAGACCTAAGTCTGGGAAGCACCATATTTATGTTTAACAGGAATGAAATCGAGGCTGTTCAGCTGACTGAAATCTTTCCAAACACCTTTCACTAGACAAAAACAGTTTTAAAAGTTGTAAAAATTGCATGTGATCTAGAAACTTAAATTGTAAAGACTGCAAGTCTATCCCTCACAGCCTCATTTTCATTTGCTTAAAATTCAATATGGTGTCTACCCTGACTAAGGTCTATAAGATACAAACCTGGCTTTTCTTCTTCTCAGTAGGGACACTAGCTTCAGTCAGGACTTCACAGACATCGCCCAGACCGGGTTCTGCTCCATGCTTGCCTTCTTTCTTTACAGCAGGATTAAGCAGATCCATGATCACATCCGACTCCATCTTCTCAGCTCCAGCACCGGTCATCTGCACCATATCTGCCGACACCACCAACTCACTACTCTCAGTTTTTTCTGCTTCCAGTACATCGCCATGGATCCCAAACTGTGTTGGATCAGGCATATTACCCAAAATATCTGTCACTTTCATGTTTTTAGCTCCCTCTACAAGACCCCCTCCAAACATGGAGGACCAAATAATATGAAAGAACCCAAAGATGATGCCAAAAATGCCTTTGAAGAACCCGGTGAAGAGCATCCAGAAGAAGGAGAAGAACCCTGTGATCATTTCTCTGATGGTCAGCTTCCTGAATTTCTTAAACTGCTTCCTCATACTCTTAAACGTCAGCATTTGACGGAAATTAGACATGCTCTTCTTCACGGAGGCGCAGGCTGCCGTGAAGGCAGAGGCGGATTCAAGAGATGCGTCTTCATCCTCAGACAAGCCTTCAAGCAGACTGTGCAAGTCTTCATCTTCATCCTCCTCAGGTCGTTCTGCGGCATCTGGCTCGGAGATCTGAGAGGCCAACTGCATCTCAAAGATGGTGTCCTCACAGAAATTTACAAATAACTCCATCTTCTCACTCTCACCACCTTCGTTGACCACATCGAAGATGAACTGCCTTTTGGACTCTTTGACTTGAGGCTTCTCCCACTGGGTTCTGCTAGACTCGCTGATCTCGAAGTAAACCCTCTCGATCCTCTTGGCACCGCCCATGATCTCAATACGGCCCAGGTACGGCTCAAAGTAATTGATCACGCTCTCAGCCAGGTCTAAGAAGGTGGACAGGCGCGAGTCATGAGGCATATGTTCTGATAGGTTAGTGAGAAGCACAACCACATTGAAGCCGATGTCCTTGGCTGGTTCATGGAAGCGTTCCACAAACTCCTCGTAGTTGAACATGTCATTTTCATCTGCCTCTACGCAGGAGAGAAGAAACTCGATCTCAGACTGTGTGTATTGCTTCTGGCTGTCCATAGACTTCTGGAACTCCTTCTTGGATATAACACCTTTGCAATCTGGGTCATACTCCTTGAAGTTATCAGATGTAGTGAGGTCCTTCAGTTTGAGGAACATGTCGAAGAACTTGAGGATCATTTCCACATTGCTGGAGGACTCCACTAAAGTGTCGACCATCTGCTTACCGATAGTTCCATTCACCACATTGCCTGTAACATACAGTTGATACATTAATCATTACTAGCCTCTCACTAGCTCCATTGTAATGTTTTAAAGGCCAATACACACTCACCCTCTAGAAGAGATAACATCATGACCACCATATCCTTCTGCAAATCCATCAGTTCCTTTAATAACTCAATTTGACTAGAATCCTGAAACAAATGGACAATATTCCGTTTTGAGAGGCGTCATCTTTGGTAAAAGCTAGAAATTAACAGTGCCCTGACGGGTTACCTGTGACAGTTTCATTTGCATGTTGGCGAAAACATGCAGGAACCCAACCACTGCATCCCACAACCTGCTGTGTGCCAAACTCTGCTGATTCCCGATACAAGGGCCCTAAAAAGAGGAAATACAGTATTGTGCAGACATTCATTGAAATCTAACATGCGCTGGTGCTCTGGTGTAGAACATATGCCTTACCTGAATGTACTCAGTGAGTGAGTTAAAGATTTGTTTGGCTACTGCCAAAGCTTTGGAGAAGTTAAGTTGCCCAGCCTCATCCATAACATCTTTCCCAGAGTAATACCAGTAGAAATCACTTATGGATTCCTGGTGGTGAAAACAAGCACAACCAATACCACAGACTGAAGTTGAGTAGATTCATAAGGATTCAGAGATATGTTGTTCTCCTATATAACACATCTACATATGCATTTAGTTTGTGTTACTTGTAGACGTAATAGGTAGTCCACAGTGCTAATGATGATGTTGACTGTAGTAGTGTTTCCAGTCTGGGTCCGCAAAAAGTTTTGGAAATCTGTTGAGGAATTTAAAATAGAAAAAAAATTGTAAAGAATAGGCAGACCCAGAATGGGTCATGGAGTTATTTTTATTTCCAACAATTGCTGCAAATTAAATATATTACTATTATTAAAAAATACTAATTAATACAAATAATTAATTAATTAATTATAAGTAGCATTATATTGAGAAAAATATATACTTTTTTTTTTTTTTTTTTACAAGAAATGACAAGTCTTACCATTATTGTGGCCCTCGCACAGAAGTTGCAAAAACCTGAATAGATCCTTTGTAAAGTCATCATTTTGTAGTACTTTGGAACCTTAAAACATGACAGAGGAATGAAATTATTTCTGGGCCATATGGTTAAAGCAAAACTAAATGACAAATTTACATCAGTCTCAAGCAAGCAGTTGACTAGCACATATTTTGGGAGCTTGCTTCACTTAGGATGAGGAGCTTTAGATTGCAGGCTCGCAACTGCATCCCAAGAGCTGACTGGAAAAAGAAAAGCTTGTCGATTAATACAAAGAAATGGCAGACATTTCAAGAAGCTGGGTTAGCGGGGTAACTTTCACAAGGATGGTGTACCGTATATGCTGGAGATACAAACAGATTATACTTAAATGACAATAATGGTGTCATATTTTGTAGATTTTAATTATTATATACTGCACACATAAAGAGGAGATCCTGTTGTATTTATTATGTTCTCCACAATGTCATACTTGTGAAAGTTAGTCATGTGAAGAACCAGCTTTGTGAAATAGCCCCAGATTCACAGCATGGCAAAGCTCTTTGCTCATTTTGTAGCTGTGGTCTATTTTTTAGCTGAGTGAACACCTTTTTTGTTTAACATGTATTAATCTTTTTTCAACAAAGTATGAGTACAGATGATTCATAATGTTCACATGGAAGACAAATGTCTCCATTGAGTGAACTACTTTAGTAAAGGGAGTTAAATAAATGAGCCTGCCTTTGGTTTTAGTTCTATCTTAATTATGTGTCAGCATGCATTAGTCTCTACAAGCCAGCACTGTAGAGTAGTGCATTCATATCACTAGTAGCAGGGGAGGAAAAAGGTTATGAGATATGTAGACATGCCAAGGAACAGCATTAAGAAATGAGTAGCTAAACTTTATTTACCCCGCTCTCTCATGTTGACTGCAATCCAGTATAAAATGATGGAAAACAAACAAAGAGAGCAGACATAAGCAAATGGAGAGAGAGACTGAATTTCAGAAAGAAAAAAGAAGAGTCATTGAACTTTTAGTGAGAGGATGGACGTGCAGTTACAGATGTAGACAGAGACAGACTTCAGACGTGTTTCACTGAATGTAAGACCTGGTTTTCATTAGATGCAATCCATAACAATGAAACAATGACACATACAGCATATTATTCACTGGGATTGGACAATGCTTAATTTGTTTAGTTGTGAGTACACACAGTCATTCTGTAAAATCAGTAGTTAAAGAAGGTGTTAGTATTATTTCCAGTGCAGTGATTTTGATCATGTTCTGTATCATACTTGATATCTGATGTAAAAAATATTGAGAATAATAAAATGTGCAAACATCTGGACGGATTACAGTATGGGGGATAATTGTCAAGAAAATAATGCCACAATGCAAATAAAAAAATTAGCGCTGGGCAAACGATTAATCGTGATTAATCGCATCCAAAATGAAAGTTTGTGTTTACATAATATATATGTGTGTGTACTGTGTATAATTATTATGTATATATAAATACACACATGCATGTATATATTTAAGAAAAATATGTTATATTTCTATATAAAATATTTATATTTATATATAAGATAAATTATATAAATATATACAGTATATACATGCAAATATTTCTTAAATACATCCATGCATGTGTGTGTATTTATATATACATAATAATTATACACAGTACACACACATATATTATGTAAAAATCGCGATTAATCGTTTGCCCAGCACAAAAAAAAGTAAATGTTTCATTTAACCAGTGTTGACATTTCTTTATTTTTGTGCACAGCATCATCACACCACTGTGGTTCTTCATTTCACGTTTGAAGATGAAGCCCTTTAATTACTGAATAATAAAACATTTAAATGTTAATGGCATCCAATAGACATTTGACATTGCATGAGAAGAATACTGCAACTTCCACTGTTGCAGTGAATCCATGTACACACATTAACAATGCACTTCATAAAGTCATTTGCCATCTATTTGCCAGCTAGCCAAAGGAAGGACCAGAACTGGTACCACTTTCCATCCTGTACAGTACTAAGGCAAATATACTTTGCACATACATAAACACAAAACTCTGTTTTGCAGTATAATGCTAGTAAAGATATTATGCGGATGTTGTAATCAAATATATTAACTAATTACTCAAGGTATTCATTAAAAAATTGCAGATAGAGAAGAATAAAGCTTATTGTCTTACTTGACCCCTCTTCAGTCACCATTCCAAGACTCTCTGCCTTATTTTGCCTTTCAAATGCATTCAAATCCAGCACACTGCCAGAGAGAAACAGTTCAAATGAATAAATCACAGTAGGGTACAATGGGTAATCAGTGCAGGTCTGTGTTCACACCCACCTGCAAGACATCATTAGTCCAGATAAACTTTTAAAGAAGCCAGCATCTCGCTTTTCCTTCAAATAATCCAGCATTTTCTAAAGAATTATAAATTAAAAGTATTTACTTAGTTCAGTAACCTCTGTGGGACAAAAATAACATGATCTGCCTAGTCAAGCTTTTTACCTGCTGGACAAGAACGTTGCCTCCATTTAGGATAGAAATACCCAGTTTAAGGGTGCCAGTCACCATAGGACCAAGTCGGCCTACAAACAAGCAAAATGCTGCTAAAGAAGATCAAATGGATTAAGACTTTGAGAGTCAAAGCGGGTCAGAAACAGAGAAATGTACCTTTACTGGCACTGATCATCTGTAGCACCATTTCAGCAGCCCCACGGGCATGAAGTCTGGCCTGTTGGTACAGAATCTTCTGCTTCTCCATTTCTTTTTCCTGTGAGACAAGACAAAAGCATCAAAACTAAAACTATAAAATATTGCTTACAGCCCATGAAAATCATATGCATTATTTTTACTCCAAATCTTTTTATTGGCGTTTTGTGTGACAATACAGAATGGTACATTGATGACAAGATAAACAGTAAAACATTGTTCATTATTAATCCCTTCTGACTCAAATGGACAAGAAACAAGCAGACAAAGAGAAAAGGTAAAATATAATATTAAAAAAAGTTTTGTCTAATAGCTGACAAATATTATTCGTTGTCAGTTACCAGTAAGCAAGGTAGGCCTTTAATTTAGTTCCCAAGTTTTATAAAATGATTTAAGTGAGCCAGAGAGCGAGCATCTTAACTTTTCAAATCTAATACAGTAAAAAATGTAATGTATCCACCTGTCATGTGTCGGGGGAGAAGCATGCTTCCACTTAAGAAGGATAGATCGTCTGGCCAGGATTGTGTTAAAAGCAAAGCAGGGTCTAGAGGAAACCCTGAGGGCTAGCAAGGGATCAGGGTCTATTTTAGCGTTGAGAGCTTTTTTAAGTGTGTCAAATACGCTGAGTGAAAAATGTTCTAACTTCCAACACATTCAAAACATATGCAGGTGAAAGTTTGCAACGGTTGCAGGCGGCGGTTGCAGGCGGCGCAAATTGGCCAACTGGGCATTGGTTAAGTGTGCTTTGAATAGTATTTTACACTGTAGTAAACTGTAGGAGAGGAGTGTACCTGTTCATATGCATTATTTTTAAATTCAGGAATTGAATACCTCAAAAGTTTTTTCTTTTTCCTCCTCTTCCTCTTCTTCCTCATTCTCGGCACAGCTCTGTATATTAAAATATTGATTGATTGAATATTGACTCTTTAAAACAATTACAATATAATTTAGAAGGATTATTTTGGATTAAATACAACACTGACTTTTGCCATCATGTCAGCATATGCAATATAGAGAGGATCCTCTTCTAGGAAACTACAAAAATACAAGCACAGTGAGAAAATCAGTTGTTTATCCATTATTGAATGAACAGGTATTTACTTATACAATCTTTATAGCACATATATGAAAGCATCACCTTCTCTCCGTCAGAGCATTGTGACTGAAGTGAAGGATGAGCTGATGAAGAGGGTCTGGCTGAACTTCAGCTTCCTCTTCCTCTTCTTCCTCTACCACAGTCATGTGAGTTTTCTAGAGGAAGAGCCAATGAAGTTATAAAGGCTGCACTTCCCACAATCTGTTGATCACCAGCTTTCTCTCTAACTCGGTTTAACCCAACACAAGCAAATGTGAAAATGTTTTGCTATAATCAGAGGTCATTCTTTGACAACTGTCATTTATATTTTTATAAGCATACCCACCAGTCAAAGTCAAAATAAACCAAATGACAATGCACTAACACACTCTGACACTTCGATCACCCTCTCGCTCAAACCATGCCCAGCTGCTCTATTACCAGTGTTATGCTAAATTCAGAATTTAAGAATAAGCTCCCTTTTAATTAATGAGTGTGAATTTGAGTTCAATAGGCCCAAGAGATCATTCATTGGAACTGGAAATTGGAATTAAAAAGGAAAGGAAATTATTGAATTGCAATACAAAGAAATTCAACATAGTCACACAGCATAGGTATTTCATGTGTCCAACACAACAACAAAATGTGCAGATCACTTCATAGTGTCTGACATTCTGAACAGGTAAATCATAGCAGTCCGGCAAATAAAGTATATATTAAATACATTAAAGTCATCATTATCTAATGTTTCTGGAAATATCTCATGTTGCGTGTGTGACAACGTTTATGGATAATTCATACTAAAAAATGAAATGTATAAATACTACTATGAATGTCTATGAATTCATTCAAATTCTATTTCTTTAAAATTAAATTATAATTACTTTCTTGCTTAACTTTTTTAATTTAGGAGCTAAATTCTCAATTCTCAATGGTGCACAACCCTGAACAAGTAACTTCTACAGTGTTACAAATCAAACCATTATGTCACATACATCAAAAAACACTACAGAAAATCTGTTCTCCTCACTATAAGAATAAACATGAAAAAAATGCAGCGACACTTTATGCAAATTAGTTTCATTCCAGTCATTTTCAGCATTATGACTCCAATACTTTGCTTCTTGATCTTGTGACAAGGGGCTTACATTTTAATTAGACATGCAGATATTTTACACAAAGACACACTTAAATGTAACCGAGATCAGTGTCTCTCTGTTCAGGTCCAGTGGAGCCACTTTAAATCAACATTTTAAAACTTAAAAGAAAGAAACTACTGCTATGTTACTTTACTTGGATCAATTCTCACAACTGGGTTAAATATGTTGGATCCTGGACGTCCACTGGGCCTTAGCTGAGAAACACGCCGGATGACATAGTGGTCTGAGCATGGTCAATGGGGTCTGATTGGATGCTCCAGAATTACACAAGGACCAATGACCAGCTCAGGATAAACATGCAAATTCACATGGAGACACAGCAATGAAAATGGCTTTGCAGTGTATGTTAAGTGTTACATAATGATGTAAATTAACTTGTTTCATTATAAAACAAATATTAAATATTACTTAAAGGGTGTCTTCACAAGATTTTAATAACGAGTGCCCAATTATTATTGTTTACCATTAATAATAATAATAGTACGAATTTATTCTGTTAAATATTTCATTAGTGCTCAAAATATTTCCAGCTCATTAATGAATAAATATATTCTTATTTAAGACGCACAAATCAGGTGGGTCGATTTGGAGCGCAGACTAAACTTTAGCTGAGACATGATCTCTAAATGAGGTGAACATGCCACCGACTCTCACAACAGAGACTTACGAAAGAAAGACGACACCCAAAGAACAAAGCAGAGCGTCGCAGGGAACGTCCGCCCGTCTTACCACGGATGCGCTGAAACGGACTGCTTTTCTAGTGAGATGGCGGGGACTGAGGCTCAGCCGAAACTCATGCATGCCTTGGCTGCTGTGCCTCGGTCGGTAGTTTGTCACGTAACCAGCAGAGCTGAACACAGGCCAGGATGAGTACATGAGGCGGGCAGAGACGTGCTCCCGCGCCTGAGCAGGCACGGTGCTGGCCGCAGTGCATTCAGCCGCCGAGAAGGCACCAGCGGGCACACACAGCACACGGGGCAGTGCTGATGCCAGCCCGGTACTTACTGCCAGGTCCTGCACTAGCTTCTCCTCAAAGGAGTACTCCTCTGTCTCTATCCAAAGTCTCTGATAGCCACTGAGGAAGAGGTTAATTGAGCGATGCCTGAGGAGTGGGGGGGAGAGGGAGGTTAAGAGGAAGATGAAGGAAGGAGGTGCATTCTGTGGTGTGAGAGGAAGATGTACAGTCCATGGCCTGATCTGACTGGTCACCTTAATGAGGACGTCCATGAAAGCACGGCTACCATCTAAATGATCATTCATTGCATGAAAACTTATCACAAAGAACTCTTCAGGTGAACAACCTTCCACCCACCCTGAAACTGCTACCCGTTGGAAACAGAAGGTGACCATTCAGAGTGGCGGCGCTAACTGTATGCTTGTGCTCAGCCCTTAGCTTGGAGAATGGAAGAGGAGGAGGAGGAGGTTGGGATCATGAGTTCTCTTAGTCTCACATTACCGTTAGCATGGAGAACAGGCGGTCAAAGCTGGAGGTATGGTACACCTTTTCCAGCCAAACGTACCGATAGCCATTCAGGAAGTAATTATTATTTTTGTATCTGAAGTGTGTTATGGAAACAATAGAAAGGGACAGGTTTTAGGCTGAGGAAGAAAGGAGCATGGAAAACAACACCAATAAAAACACATTTAAACAGAATGACACTAGAGCAGGGGTCTCTAACCTTATTTCATTTGAGAGTTACTTTTAAAAATGAAAGTGGATGAGAGCTACTCATGGTATACAGTAATTAAATCTCTTAAATAATGTAACATAACTCTCAAATTAACAATCAAAACTGATATAGGGCCTACACCTGAATGAGTTTTTGTATATGTCACCCTTTAATGTCAGAGAAAAGACCAGAATCAGAGAACACAGTTCTTTAAGGAAAACAGTACTTTACTGTAGATGTTTTAAAATGTGCTGATACCACACACTGAAATCATTTTAATTTTTTTACGTCAAAAACCAACAAACAAATAAAATTAGCAGCACTATGCACATGTTGTTTGCATAAACATTAAAATTATAACATTAAAAATGATAGCCGGATTTTAAATGGGTGTCTTACAACATGTTATCATACATGTTCAAATAAAGATATGACAAAAAAGTCTTATAAATTGATAAGCCTCACATTTAAATCGTTTTTATGAAAAGAGTCAAAATGATAAATTATAGGCATTTATCTGCTGCATAAACAATTCATAAGCATAACCAAATTCTATATAGGCTACCTTATTATCATAAGTGTGGAGATTATTAGAGTGCACATTAGCTTATTTTCCATCTACCGGTTAAATTATATAAATTGTATAAAACAAACATTTGGTCAAAAATGGCAGACAGGCTGCATGAAAATGTAAATCCACTCTCTGAGAGTAGGGAGCGCTTATTAAACAGCAGAAATAGAGCTGTTTTGCCAGTAACCTCTGTAAAGCTCAGCTGTGCTTATAAACATTTATTAGGCATTACACAGAGGGAAGATGAAAAGCAAATGCCATCGAAACTTTTCTGGAGATACAACCATATACTTTATTCATTCATAGATTCCTTCATATAATTTCTCTCGGCACTCTGCCTTCCGTCATGTTTTCACACAAAACGAAACCTATGCTGCATGCAGCGCCTGCATGAGACTAACTTTGCTTAATGCTGAACAATATTTAGCTAATTTTTCTGATCCCCATAGTCAAATGCTAATTAAAATATTAAAACAGTAATATTTGTTCTGAATTTTAAAGGAGCCACTTGGGTGAAAAAGCCAAGAGGCTCTAGTTACTGTATAACAAGCCTTTACTGTTGCTAACGCTGCTAATTAGGCACACACATCTTTCGCCTACATTTGAAAAAGACTCACTCTCCCATTCCTCCTGAAAATAGAATGTTTTTTTTCCCTTTTCTTTGCTTGAGTGCTGTCTTTACTCATCCTGATGGAAACAAAGTTTTACTGCCTTGTGACGTGTGACGTAATGTGCTTGATTTAAACTTTGACGTCCCAATAGTTTTTTTTCCTACTGTTGGTTGTTATTCTGTTATATTGTAAATAGATCTACATGTTCATAACTAAATAAAATAATAACCTCACGGTGGATATGTCAAATAAATACTTGATTTGCATTGGAGGGGGTGGAACCATGGACTGTAAAAAAAGATGGACAGCGCATCTCCGCTTCCTTTAACTGTAGAAAAATTAAACCAAAATATCCGAATAACGGTTGTTGCCAATTACGCCATTCGGAGTCTGCGCAGTATTGATCCTGAGCTGGAGCTGCGGTATCAAGGTCCCGCCCACACTCCCGCTCCCGAAGACTTAATCGCAAGCACAGCTGTCAATCATAATGTTACACTCAGTTTTTATAGCATCAAATAAATAACTAACTAAAACCAAACTTATTTGGAAAACGAACACTTGAACATAAGCCTGTGTGATGAGAGCTACCTAAAATGACAGAAAAAGTGTAATTGGATTTTTTAGTTTGGCTTGAGGCCCATTCGATTACATGGAGAGGGCGGGGTTTAATACCTATACTGAAGCCAGCCACCTTGTTTTGGCTTTCCTTTCAGGACTTGTGTGGCACACTTGGGTAGAACGCCTGTCTACATTAGCTCACACTGACTGGATGAAAAGTATGCCTTGGTGAGCTACCTCCAATCAGGCCACGAGCTACTGGTAGCTCGCGGGCGACGTGTTGGAGACCCCTGCACTAGAGGGAGTACAGAATGCATTCAGATGCATTTGGAAGGAAGGAATAGATATCAAGGAATCTTTCAGAAGTATCTAATGTCCATTGAATCAGAACATGTTAATGCTGAATGCTGTGAATGTGTATTGCAAAATTGGAATTTTAATACAAGGCTTCCAAGAACATACCTTGGTAAGTTGTAGAGTGGTGCCATTCGAAAACAGGCCACCACGGCACGCTTTCGTTGCTTTGACAGCAGCTTCTGAAACACCATCTTCTTGTTTCTAAGTGGCAGCTCAACCTGAGAATTAAATAAATGTTTAATATAAATTAAATGTTTTATTTCCCAGTGTGATTACTGAAAATGTACAAGTCTACTTGCTGTTGAAGACAAAACAGACTTACTAAATAAGATCAATATTTGTGGATAAATTACAATTTGGGGTTAAAATTCATAAATATACTGTTCATAGTATCTGTTCATGATACAAAATACAATTAATACAATTAGGGTTGTTGATTGAAAAAGCGTAATCACAGTTTTAAATATATTTCCACATTAAATCTCCAAATTAACATAGAAACAACATGACAGTATTTTACATATTCAATATTTTTACAAGTAGGCCTACTATCAATGACAGCCAAATTATTAGACGGTTTTTTTTACTGTCATATTACTATCATATTAGTTTATTTACTATTATTCCAGAAAGTGAAAAAAGTTATGCTTTGTTAATTATTTCTAATTAACATATGCCCGGTTTCACAGACAAGGCTTAAGACTAAAATGCATGTTGGAGCTGTTATAACTGAAAACAACTTGCACTGAAATATCTTAAAATATGTCTGTGCCATTGTTTTGTCTCAAGATGCACACCAGTAATGTTTTTTTCTAAGGCATGTTTATAAAAGCTACTTAAATGTCCTAATTTAACTAAGGCCTAATCCTGGCTTAATCTACGCCTTGTCTATGAAACCGGGCCATAATGTGTTAAACTGTAAATATTAATTGCAGAAATTAATGTTTTATTCTTACCAGACCTACTTAAAATGTTAAAATGTAGTAGCATAGAGTATGTAAAAAAAACATTAACCTAGATAAATAAATGCTGTTAATGTATTTTTATTGTTAGTTCATGATAACTAATGCATGCAACTAATGCAACTAATGTTAACAAATTGAACCTGTTAAGCGTTAAGTGTTACCAAATAAACAAGGTTTCTGACCTCGGTGTAGCCTATTGTACCTGATCAAGGTGGTAGACAGCAGCGGAGATGGCCTGAACTCTCTCCACATTTTGCTCTGGATCTGGAGGTCCCTCACTCTTCACCACAACATCTTTATAGAGGTTCAGCTGCCACTGCACCGCTGGATCTGCCGACTGTGATGAGACAAGAAACACCAATATCACCAATGTCAACATTTCAGCATCTAATCGTGTATGTTAGACTGCTTCTCCAGACCTTCTCCTGAAGATGGAGGTTCTTCCTCAGGTAATCCTTAACCTCATCATCTGTGTCTTTCTGTTGAAGGGAGACATTGTTAGAGGCTTGTTGGAGATCACTTATAGAGCATAATTAGACATACACTCACCAGACTGTAACGGATCTTGGCGAGGGAAATGAGCTCCTGGTCTCCAGGAGTGCACATATTCAGGCCAATGGGCAGCATCTTCTTGTGAGCTGCTACAATAAGGGAAGTCTGGATGGAGTACAACTCTCCTCTTCTTTTTTTTCCTCTTCTCTCTTGGTCCTGACCTCCAGACTGGTTTTACAAAATCAATATAATCTTAAACATGGCTCTATAGCTCTTATAATAGCTTTATGTTTTCATGAACACGTTTACTGGGTAATTAGCACAGCATTTGAGTTCAATTTATTATAGCTGACAATTACTTTATAAACACACTTACCTTTGACATCTTTGTCTTGCTGTCTCCAGTAAGGAATGCCAGGTTGTTAATTTCATTTTGCACCACAAAATTTTGCTCTTCCCTTTTAAAGTTCTATGAACAAAGAGCAGAAACAACTTTTGGAAATCTTGAAATATTTGCAAGTCCTTGAAATTATTCTTTGGCGCAATACAGAGAACTTACAGGAGATTTACACCAAAGGATGAAAATCTCTGACACCATTTTGAAAAGTTCATTTGAATCTGAATCTGGTTCCTTCAGCCATTTGGATCTAGATTGTCAAAAGAGAGATGGTCATTGTTTTGGAAAGCTGATATAAATACAATCAATAAAAATACTCCAAAAAGACAAAACTGAAAAAAAGAAAAAGAAAAAAAAAGAAAGATTGTTTTCATTATTGTTTATTGAAGGTTTAAAAGCTCCATCTCAGGTCATGGTATACTGTAAATACCTGTTGTTGTCCACATAACGAATGAGCATCGGATAGAAGGCATAGAGATCCCTGCATAGAACAGCAAACTCATCCAGAATCTGCAGTTCAGCTTCCTGAGTGTCTGCCCTGGTTTCAGCCCTCAGCAGCTCCTCCTCAGTCACTATCTTCACTGTCTTCTTCTTCAGTTTCTCCAGCGTTGGCAGGAAGTGCCCTCTCAGGAGATCTGCGCTAGCCTTGCTAATGATCGGCTGGGTGTATACTACATAGGAGGGAGTTTACAGATATTTGAGAATTGCCCATATTTTTTGCAATCATGCTGTATCAAAGCAGGAAAAACAAGTTCACCCTCACCTGCAAGTCTCTTCATCCAGGGGGCGTTATCAATGCCAAGGTTATTATTGAGAATCTTGAGGATATTGCCCAGGATGAGGCTGAGATGTTCAGATGTGACAGTTGTGCAGCAATTGGCATCAACTGGGGAGTTATCTAGACCTTTTGCCCACCAGTAAGACAGGTAGTTACATAACATGGGCAGGATGACCTCGATGACCTGTGGCATCTCTGTATAGCGTGCACCAGATTCAGAAATGTCACCAATGTCCTTCATCAGGCCATCTAGATGAGGCATCTCAGGACACATCTCATCCACGGTGTCTGGCATGCTCAAAACTGTAAAACATTCAGTATTAGGGTTGGGAATTTTACAAATCATGTTTTTTCTTTAGAAAAAGAAATATGCCACTGTCATCAAAAGACCAATTTGCCTATTATGATTGGCTGCAAATGAACCATATTTTAATTGTATGGGTTCTTACTGAATTCCAAATGATTTAAAATAGTCTCAGATCCTGCCAAATATACTCACTAGCTCGTTCTCTCGGTGTCTTGGTGTTGAAGACAGATTGGGGATTGTGCATATTTAGGTGGGGTTCCAGGAAAGCAACAGGCATGGCTCCAACCAGAGTAGATAAACATTCACCCAGCGAGGGTAGCTGTCTGTAAAAACCCAACATAGTGGTGTCAGTTTCAAGAAGAAATGGATAGTTCCCTCAGAAAAAAAATTCCCTCAGAAATAAAGTTTTTTGTACTTTTCCACATAGATGTTCTTGCCAGTGCCCAAAGAGTATAGGCTGGTCAAGATGCGGTAGCAGGACAGCTGAATGTCATCCACTGAAACATACAAAGAAACAAGGATTACTGATCCGCCCGCATTGACACTATATGATTATTGAACTGAGCTGGATGACATCACTGTTTTCTCCAGAGCGGCTGTACAGCCAAAACAAATTCTGTTGCATTATTTTCCTGTTACCACTGTGAAGCTGCTTTGAAACAATCTCCATTGTAAAAAGCACTATATAAATAAAGGTGACTTGACTTGACGAGGGCAAATATTTTGAGCAATACAATCATTTTAAAGTGTCATGAAACCCCCCTGTTTTAGCCTGGTCATTCACACCTCAGAGTTGCAAAAAGTCTCTGAAAATGGGTGTGTGGAAAAGTGGGAGTGTAGAGGGGGGAAGCGGGAAGACAACAACCAATAAAACACAGACCTAAACATGCTCATTATACAGACACATGAATATTAAAAATATGATCACGGAGAGAAAAAACACCTCCAGATCAAATCAAACCCAATATAACACCAAACTGCCAAAACGAGGGAGAAACACGGTAGAACATTTAAAATGTCTAATAATATTTTCAGTACATTTAAAAGCACTACAGTCTCTGAACAAACGACACACATCAGTTTAACACAGAAAGACTTTTTAACCTATTCTTCTTTGAATTTTCGGTCTACATCATTGTCTTCTGTGTATCAGAATAATCCATTGTTTCATTGTGTTCATGATCAGACATACGGCTGTATCATTGTCCTTATTTGCACATATATTTCATTTGAAGAAGACACGATTAAATATGTGCACATACACAGTGCTGCTCAATGTTTAGAGCACTAGAGTATATGAAATATGTTATAAATAACTTTAAATAACTTGAAAAACGCACTCGCTCCGGTCTGTATCTGATCTGTATGATCCATGTGGGAAGCGTTTGCTCTCATGCATGTTGTTTGAATTCTCCCCTGTAATGCAATCTTTGCAATTTTTTTGGCTACACTGGTTGCACTGTATGTTTTTTATTCACTGAAAAGAACCAATTCATGAGAACTAACACCATAGCTCACTCACATAGCAGCTCTGCTCCGAACTGGTGTTGGGTGATATGCTGAAAGAGAACCGTCAGGATGGGCAGCAGGGCCACTGAGGTGTAGCTGATGATCTGGGTAACGCCCTTCATCTGAGTGCGTGACTGACCCAACTTCCCCAGCTTCAAGTTCTCCAGAGTCTTTTCCAGGTCTTCCGCTGCATTCTCGAAGAACGTCCTGACACCAGCCTTCACCAGCTCTGAGCCAGACTTCATCACAGTCCTACGGTAAGAACAGAATCAGATCAAAACAACTGAGACATCAACCACTATTGACTGATTTGTGTTGCTCTGAGATTTTTCTTACTACCTGAAGTCCAGTGAACGTGACAAGATGTGTAAGCAGCTCACCATGGTGGTGGAGTCACTTCCTGAAAGAACAAATAGTCTTAAATCAGTGACATGAGGTATACCACGCAAAAGGAACCTCATTTTTAAAAAGAATTTGAATGCTCTGTGGTCTTACCAAAGAGTGAAATTCTATGTCTGACAAGAGCTGCCAGCTTACAGAAAAGACTAAGGAAGAATGAGTCAAGTTAGTACAACTGTACATAAAACAATCCAAATATGCGCACTTCCTAGCAATGCAATATAAATTTTTTGTTTTTTTTTAATTATGCCAAATGAGTAGGGTGTCAGAATCCTCAGTATTAATGAAACACTCAGATGACGTAATGGATCTACTGAATTTACATTGTGTGCAACCAGTTGACAATGTGCTGTCCCATAATGCCACAGGAGCTGATGAGCCTTCAGATTTCAAAATTTTAAAGTACAAAAAGAGAAGTCCATTCTTTACTGAATTCAGTATATACAGTGAAAGAATGGGAGTTATACTCTATCCTGAACAGATTTGGAAGTTTATACTATTATGAATAGAAAGTTAACTAATTATTTATTATTATAGCACCTTCTCGGGACAAATATTTATAATAAACATTTATAATGATATGGATTAATATTGTCTCATTCTAAATAACAGAATTTGGCTTTGTTGTAACAGCAGCACCTGGTGATCATCTCCTTCTCTTTGTTGGATGCATAGCCACTGCTGCCAAGGTTGATGTTGGGGGATGACAGGAAGTATATGGAGTGGTTCTTAAAGTACTGGTCT
The DNA here is from genome assembly GCA_039654625.1 of Rhinogobio ventralis. NCBI lineage: Eukaryota > Metazoa > Chordata > Actinopteri > Cypriniformes > Gobionidae > Rhinogobio > Rhinogobio ventralis. Next base: position 23,013,772 of record CM077210.1, read on the forward strand.
ATGAGGGGCAGCAGAACCTGTGTTTTAACCGATCAAGAGAAAAAAACTTTTAAAAAATGGCTTTTTAAAACCTTTAACTCCCATAAAATATTACGTTTCAAGACTGTTCTGCATATGGTAAAATAGTGTCTGCTTGAAAACTAAATGCTACCTTAGCAAAAAACTTTATCTCTTGATCATGGGGAGATTTGTCTGTCTTCCCACTGGAAGCCATAGCCTCTGAAAATGCCAAGCAAACAACTGATCAACTTTATATGTTTGTAAATATATAAATCTTTAATTGTTGTTTATATTCGTCATCTTTGCTCACCAAGATGGGCGATAAACTCCTGCGCAGAATCAACATAACTCAAGAGCCTCTTGAGGAACTTATAGGCAATCCTTTTTTCTATAGAAGAGGAATCTTGCTCCATGTCCTTCAGACCTCTGCATACAGAAAAAAAACATTAATAAGGAGATCACACTACTGCACACTTCCTGTAATACAATGCTTCAAGACCCAGATTGTAAATCAAGTGGTGACCCAACACAGTACTAAAATAGTTTGTTATACAAATGTAACAAAAATGTCCTTAGAATAGAATAAGAAATATTACACATGGTGCAAACACTGGGCCAAATATAATAATAATAATTATTATTATTATTATCATCATCATCTGAATACCTCTTATTTCTGTTTAGTTTAAGTTTCATTTGGATTACTTGTCATGTTTTGTATAATACCAATCAAATGCTTGGGTTAGTTTTAATGCTTACCAAGGCTTCATTTATTTGATCAAAAATATAGTAAAATAACTAAAATAACTGTTTTCTATTTTAAGTGTATTTTCAGCAGCCATTACTCCAGTCTTCAGTGTCACATGATCCTTCAGAAATCATTCTAATATGCTGATTTGGTGCTCAAGAAACATTTTTCCTGTAAGTTTTCATTTTTTGTAAGTTTCATTTTTTGTATTATTATCAATGTTAAAAACAGTTTTCCTGCTTAATATTTTTTCTTTGATGAATATAAAGTCTAAAAGAGCAGCATTTATTTGAAATAGAAATATGTTGTAACATTATTAATATATACCGATCAGGCATAACATTATGACAGTGAATAACACTGATTATCTCTTCAGCACGGCACCTGTTAGTGGGTGGGATATATTAGGCAGCAAGTGAACATTTTGTCTTCAAAGTTGATGTGTTAGATAAAATGGGCAAGCGTTAGGATTTGAGCGGGTTTTACAAGGGCCAAATTGTGATGGCTAGACGACTGGGTCAGAGCATCTCCAAAACTGCAGCTCTTGTGGGGTGTTCCCGGTCTGCAGTGGTCAGTATCTATCAAAAGTGGTCCAAGGAAGAAACAGTGATGAATCAGCGACAGGGTCATGGGCGGCCAAGGCTCATTGATGCACGTGGGGAGCGAAGGCTGGCCTGTGTGGTCCGATCAAACAGACGAGCTACTGTAGCTCAAAAAGTTAATGTTGGTTCTGATAGAAAGGTGTCAGAATAAACAGTGCATCGCAGTTTGTTGCATATGGGGCAGCATAGCCGCAGACCAGACAGGGTGCCCATGCTGACCCCTGTCCACTGCCGAAAGCACCAACAGCACAAGCCGGCGAAGGCAGTGTGATGCTTTGGGCAATGTTCTGCTGGGAAACCTTGGGTCCTGCCATCCATGTGGGTGTTACTTTGACACGTACCACCTACCTAAGCATTGTTGCAGACCATGTACACCCTTTCATGGTGGCCTCTTTCAGCAGGATAATGCCCTTGCCACAAAGCAAAAGTAGTTCAGGAATGATTTGAGGAGCACAACAACGTGTTTGAGGTGTTGACTTGGCCTCCAAAATGTGCTGAACAAACAAGTCCGATCCATGGAGGCCCCACCTCGCAACTTACATGATTTAAAGGATCTGCTGCTAACATCTTGGTGCCAGATACCACAGCACACCTTCAGGGGTCTAGTAGAGCCCATGTTTTGCTGTTTTGGCAGCAAAAGGGGGACCAACACAATATTAGGTCATAATGTTATGCCTGATTGGTTTATAAATGCATCCATGCCGATTAAAAGTAAAATTTCTTTCATTATTTCAGTATTAATTTTTTTCTGATCATACAAGAAAAAATTTGTTAGTACACTAACCTGCTGATGGCATATCCGTTGACCTGCAGGAATTTAAAGTGCTCCTGGGCCTTCTCTCTGTCTCTGTACTTCTCCTTAGCCGTCAGCGTGTCGTATGGTACCAACAATGGATGACTTCCTCCTCCTTTCGATGACAACACACAATGAGTCAATGCACCTGGGAGTGGGACTGCTTAGACAGGATTGAGCCAAACAGACTTTTTCCAAAAGAAAATTATCACCTTTACTCTCAAGTTCCTTTTTCTTCTTCTTTGCCCAAATGTTGTGGTAATTTTCTGCAACTGTTTCAACCATTGCCTGTTGAAATTATTACAGGTTTAATATACAATGTATGAGATACGTATTGTTTCTAACAATTCGATTCACACTTGCCTGTAGTTCTCTCGATAGAATAACATTTTCCAAATCTTGTGGGGCTGGGTTAAACTCACCCTGTAAAGTGAAGAAGAGGCAACTCAATACCCTAAATGCATTGATTTGTTGATAGACACTATAAAGAAAGAAACGCCGCCCTCCGTTACCTGTGAGGACTCTGATGTCTTGCGCTGTTTTTCTGTTTCCCTTTGCTGGAACATGGCCTCTCCTTCTCTGGTCCTCTCAATGTTCCATCCCATTGCCAACATGCTCTTTAGAGTCTCTTTCACAGGGTAGCGATAAGTCTCCCTTTCCTATACAGTGACAGATTTAAGTAGATTAAACTTTGCATTTATGTTAGAGACAAAAGTCAATACAGAAGAATGTAACTTTGTTTTTATGTGTACCTTTTCACTTAGTGCTTTGTATGGTTTCAGAAGCGGATGAGTTTTAGCTTTGTCATCTAATTTATCTCCCGCTGACCAGCCAAGAGCGATCTATCACCATACGAGACAAAACAAGCAGTCATCCTTTGTCTAATTCAACAGAAGAAGAGCTCTAGTGACACAATAGAACGCGCAAGATTAATGAGATGAGTTTTATCATTGTCCAACCTTCTCAGAGGACCATTTCTCATGAGTATGCTCAGCAAACTTGCTTGCAATGTAATCTAGTTTTTCAGGCAGCGAGATGCTGAAAGACAAAACAGTATGTAGTGAAGTCCACAGAAATTTCAAATGAAAGGATGTGATTTTCAGTGTTTCAATGATACTTACTTAGCAGTGTTAATAGCCTGGGGGTCGAAGTTGCCTTGCCCATCCACAGAGGCCTGCTTAACTAATGTGGAACCTGAGCTGGTGTCCACGTAGTCAGGTGGTATTGCACCGGCTATGGCACTCAGACATGGCATGGCCATTTTGAAAAGCTCTGCATCATATTTCTGCAAGACAGAATATTGAGACAAAGATCAAGATTTAATAATATCTTTGTGGTTTAATTAATCTAGTGAAATAACTTTTAATTACATTTATAGTGGGGCTATAAATGTAGTGTTTTCATTTAACGTTATTAATTATATAAAAAATTATGTGTTTAAAAATTAACAGAATTATTCATACTTCCTTAAATCACACATACAGTCAAACCAAAATGATTAAATAACCAAAAATGTTTACTAGTGGGTGCAGGACACCATAGTTCATTTATGTAAGTGAGGATAGCAAAATAAAGTAAACTGTGACATTATACCCAAAAATTCTTCATACAGTGGACTACCAGTAAAATTAATAAAAAGTTATTCAGACACTTTGACCTGACCATGTTTTGCTTAAGTGTTTTTTCTTTAATTGCTAATGTGACCTTTTACACCACAGACTGAACAAAATTAAGCATTGCTTGGTAATTGGTAAACCTAAATTGGTATTATCTAATTGTGTAGTGTACAAACAGCTGACAGCTGATTGGTTGATTGTAATCCATTACATACTTTTCTATCAAAGTTATCTGACATTATCAAGATGAATTTGTTCTGACACTCTCTGAGTTCTTGTCATATTTTATTACCATTTTCTAAACTATAGCGAATAAACTGTGATAATGTGAGAAATGTTGAAGGTGTCTGAATAAATTTTGGTTTGACTGTGAATTCGATAGTAAGGGATTTTCCTATTATTGCTACCAAAATGTAGGTGCATTTTTAAAACCTGAATCATATTAAAATTAACACAGCTTAAAAAAATTAAAACAACTTAATGTGAAACACAAAAAAAAAAACAGTGAGACCTGATGAGATGACCTCAGAAGTGTACCTTGACCAACAATTAAAAATTATTGCAGACCAAATCAACCTTTTTTAGTGTCTATTCAATGCATTTTTTATGTCATAATAATTTGTATAACAAGTCATTACTATGAATACATTGTTTATTAACAGCCCAAATTGACACTGTAGTACTGAATGTTTGTACCTTTTGAGATAGAGCATCAAAAAGTCCCCAGAAGAGTTTCTTGGTGAGGTGGAGTTCCTCCTCTGATGCCATTCCATAACTACCCAGGCCCGTTGGCAGACAGTAGTACTTCCAATTCTGCTCATAGTGATTCGTCAAAAGCTGCAAGGATAAACAGATATGTCAACATTCAGGATACTTTAAATTATATTCAAGTATGGTTAAAAAAAAACTAGAATAAGGGTTGATTTTATATTTAGATTTGATTTAGGGAATTGTATTGGTTCACAGTTACTAAATAATTCAAAGGTGTGTGTGGTCTGCCAAGCCCTCTTCTAAACCATGCCCTGTGGTAGGGTTGTGATGGGGTGAGACAGCTGCCAGCAGAGAGACAAGGTGCTGAAATTGTGTTGAGAGTATGACTTGCTTACACCTGCCTATCAAAGGCCCACGAGTAGGAGGATCTGTGGTGATTCATATTGACAGAGGCATCAGGTAATGTATAATCCAGATGCTCTGTGTGTATGCAGGGTGTGTAAAGCTGTCAAATCACAGAAGTTATAACTGTGAGTCGGGTGACCTCACTGTAATGAGGAGGAACTTTTCACCAAGGATAAAGTGTGCCCCGTTATCAGGTAACGTCACAAACACACTACTGCAATTAGCATGGAACACATCTTGTGGGTGCATTTGGCATACTTGATTTAGCTCTTTAAAATGTCAAATGTGTGCTTGACTACACTTTGTGTTTGGATTACAACACTCATCTTCACTATTTGATCATCATTTGATGAATCACAGCTGACATGATCAATAAAATAAATTTATGATTTAGTTCAGCGAGAATGCATTAAATAGATCAAAAGTGACAGTAAAAATTTTTTTTCAAATAAATGCTGTTTTTTAATTTTCTACTCAGTCCTGAAAAACATTAATAATAATAAGAAATGGTTCTTAAGCACCAAATCAGCAATGATTTCTGATGTGACACTAAATTATTTGTGTGTTGTAAATATTATTTAATCTGAAGCAATATTCTCATCAGTGTTCAGTCAGCTTTGACATATTTATGATATTTTAATCTTTATAAAGGGCATTTTTCCCCTAATCATTTTAAATATAATGATAAAATTTTAGAATTTAAAATGAAAAATTAAGCATATTAAATTAGAATAATAAGACACTATAGGGCTGTTACCAATCAAATTAAATAATTTACACAGAAAAATTACAACTGCATTAAATAATGTTATGAGATTGTTTAAAAAAAAAATTGAATTTACAAATAAGAAATGTTGGAAAGAATAATTATTTTAAACACGAAACTAAACTGCCAGTAGGTGGCGTCAGGTGACCGTCTTAAAGAGTGAGTCATTGAGTTATTCATTCAAAGATTTGTTCGGGAATGAGGCAGTTGTTTATGAATGGATCATTGACTCAACCGATTTGTTCAAAACGCTAAATCATTCAGTAATGAAAATGACTGAGTTATGCTGTAAGACGTGCTGTGGTTCTTCTGTGATCTTGGAACTATTTTCGCTGCTGAAACAGAACAAAAACAGCCAATACTGCGTTCATAATGTAAGTGACTTAATATTAATTACTTGTTTATTGAGCTGTCATATAAAAAATAAGTGTCACATTTTCAGTCGTGATGGTATCCAGAACTCGTGTGATGTTGTTTAACTGTATCGTATGTTATAAATATAAAAACTTCACATTTTGAATTTTTACTGCAGCATGTTACTGAGTTTCTTTGTGTCTGCCTTGTCATTTGTTTCCATTTCTCCTCATGAGGCTGCGCGAGCCTCAACCGTGCAACCTTGTTCCCGTCAGTACATTATACATTATATTATTATTCACTATCAATCACCACTTACACTAAATAAATGCAGAATCATTCTCACGTTTTGGTGATTCCCTAGTTATTTTTGTTATTGACGTTTAATCAGGATACTTCTTGTCCGGTCGGTTTCACTTGCCTCTTCAAAAAATCCACATGTCCCGGACAAGCGGACAAATGTTAATGTCGAGCCCTGGGTAGTGTATGTACATTTGCGGTTTACGAAACTCACATTAATGGGCATCTTGCAGTAATCTGTAAGCTGTGGGACATCAAACACAAGACGACGCAAAAGTTGCTGTAGCATTGATGGCCGCAGATGCCTGTAGAAAGTATAAATATCAGATGAAAAGTATAACATCAGATGATACCTAACCTCAAAATAAATGTTTTCTATATAGCATAAATTTGCAGTTTGAGTTATCACTGAGCCGAGGAATCCATCTCAGCCTCTCAGCTAAAGGTTTTCAGGAGGTTCTTACATGCAGATGGCCAGTAGACATTCATCAATAGCATCTCTCTGGGCCTTGGTAAGTGATCGGCCCTTTGAGAGGCGATAGATGGTGTGAAGTGTAGAGTCAACGAGCATTGCATAGTGCTCAGTGTGAGCAAACAGATGAGCACAGCGGGTCAACAGAGGAAGCACTGCGGATCCAATGTACCGGTTCATGGCCAGGGCTGTCTCAGTGGTCCTGAGCACATCCTGATGAATGCAAAAATAACACGAAAAACAAATCAGGTAACTGAGTTGCATGTTTACATTTTCATGATTATTGAATGTAAATAAAACTGAAAATTATAGTAATGCAAAACTCCTAAATACATTCTTAATAGGTTTCCTACTGCTAAATCACTTTATTAAATGGTTGATATCACATGAACCTTTTAGGCTTTTTCACACAAAGCATGATAAATTTATGTCTGTGACTTTTCTCTGTCTTGCTCCGCAGAACACCCTTACCGAGTCCAGGGAGGCTGATGCTCGCAGGTCTGGCAGAAAGCCCACCTCCAGCAGGTGCAACAAGAAGCTTTGGTCATCAATACCATAGACACGGTCCAGGAAAAGCACCATGGGCGCCTTGTGCTCTGGACAGAAGCTGGCATTCATATCTGGCTCCGTCACAGTGCCATCTAAGTACCCGAGAGAGTTAAACAAAAAGACATTAGAGTTATAATGACTGCGGAACAAGAAGCACAGATAATGAGACACGTAGGGATGAAGATGACATTGAAAGAGTAATAGTATCAATCAATCTTAGGCGCATAATGAGTTTCAGAGATTATGTCTTCAGACCCTTTCAAAGGCATCTAGTGACTTGTACAAACCTTTATTGACGACCGGCATTTTGAGTGGAATACTGATAATTCCAACCAAATCTTTAGTGGGTACTAGGGAACGGAGGATGGCACGGATACGCAATGCTTCACCTTTACCTTTGTTTATAAGCTGTAAAACAGCATCGGTATAATATTAAAGTGAGGCCATTTATAGTTCAACAGCACTATACTGAAGGAAACTGCAAGTTTTGTCCCCAGCTTTGTAAATCAATAAAATGTGGCAGAAAGGAGCTCTCACATGCATCTCAGGTGCACAGCGGCCCAGAAGATCAATAAGGGCTGAGTAGAAGGACATAATAGAGTTGCCCATGTGGGGGACCTCCTCCTCCTCTTTATCCTCCCCGACCCTGTCAAAACAAACAGCAGATTTGCTTGTTTTAAATCATGCTCGCTCATTCCTGCAAATTATGCAGATAGATGGAAGAATTAAGTGGTCTTACGTTGGTGCAACCCCTTCGGGTAAGTTGGGCAGGTCTAAAGCAGGATCTTCTGAGATCTTGATGGCTTCCTTCATGGCAGCGAGTAAACCTTGACCTCCCTCTCCTCTAAGAGCAGGTCCAAAGCACTCCGGACGCCTGATCAAAAGCTTCACAACGACATTAGCATTCTCTTCAACACTTTCACCTGAGATGACAAAAGAAGAAACAATGTTTGCATCATGAGGTCTTTTTCTATTAACTAAGATACAAAAAGTAATCCAAAACAAGTATTATTGGTAAAAAAGTACTAACCATTGACAAAAACAGCAAACCGTAAGAAGGACAAATAGCGTTCTCCTTCTATTGGGTTCCAGCCAATGTCTGGGTATCCCCTGGCAATGAGCATCGGGCAGTTCTGTAACCCACAGCCTGCCAGATATGTAACCACCTGAAACACACATGGACAGGATCCAAAATGCAATCCAAATGGCACTTAAAACGGGCTTAGGCAAATTTATTTGGCAACCATTTGGCAGGAAGCTTTATTATGCATTGCAACACAATACATTTATTCAATCACAAGAACTATAGTCTGATCCTCGCTGTGTTCTAGAATAAAAGCTCAGTGAATGTCTTAAGTCTTTCAGAAACTTATACCAAATTCGTCGTCAGTTAGGAACCTGGGTGTGCTCTTTGATACCATTCTTTCATTTTAAATCCACGTTTCTAGCATCTGTAAAACCGCATTCTTCCATCTTAAATTACGACATATGTCCTCAATGCAAAATGCTGAACAGTTAGTTCATGTGTTCATGACCTCAAGGCTAGATTATTGTAATGCTTTACTGGGTGGATGCCCTGCACGATTAATAATTAAATTCCAGCTGGTCCAAAACGCAGAAGCTAGAGTTCTTACTAGAAGTCAAGTCAAGTCAACTTTATTTATATAGCGCCTTTTACAATGCAGTTTCAAAGCAGCTTCACAGTGTTAAACAGGAAAATAATGCAACTGAATTTGTTTCGGCTGTACAGCCGCTCTGGAGAAAACGGTGATGTCATCTAGCTCATTTCAATTATCATATATATTCAAGTAATGTAGTTGATATAGTTAATTTAGTTTAGTAATTACATTTATTTGGATATTTATTTGAAAATTTAGTGTTTAGAACCAGGAAGTATGACCATATTAGCCCGGTTCTGTCAACACTGCACTGGCTCCCTATTAAACATTGTGTACATTTTAAAATCTTGCTTAATACTTACAAAGCACTAAATGGTTTAGCTCCCCAGTACTTGAGCGAGCTCTTAACGCACTATAGGCCTTCATGTCTACTGCGGTCTCAAAACTAGTATATCAAAGAATATCAAAATCAACTGCAGGCGGTCGATCCTTTTCCTAATTAGCACCTAAACTCTGGAACAGTCTTCCTAGCATTGTTCGGGAAGCAGACACACTCTGTCAGTTTAAATCTAGACTAAAAACACATCTCTTTACTATGGCATACACATAGAACATTATCAATTTATATTATTCAAATCAGTTAAATGATTGTTTTAGGCTGCATTAACTAGGTCATCCGGAACCGGGAACACTTCCCATAACACCTGATGTACTCGTTTACATCAAAAGAAGAATAGCATATACGCTAATATTAGTTCCTCTATTTATCCCGAGGTTTACTGTAGTCAGCTGGATCCGGGCCATATCCAGATCAGATGGTAAGCCTGCGCCTAGACTACTACAATGCAGCCCTGAAGTCAACTAGATTCTCCTCTGTGAAGGCCTCATTGACACGACATCCAGTGGCACTGATCCTCAACAAGCCCGTCTGCGTGATGACTCCGATCTTCAACCAGATGGAACTGGACAAATATTCTGAATATTCCGATCTAATCTGACTTCTGACCTGTAATCATAATCATGCCTGAATTGCCTGAATTATAATCATACACTATTTGTTCGTTGGCCAGAGGAGAACTGGCCCCCCGGCTGAGCCTGGTTTTTCCCATGGTTTTTTTCTCCATCCTGCCACCTGATGGGAGTTTTGGTTCCTTGCCACCGTCACCTCTGTCGCCTTTGGCTTGCTTAGTTGGGGACACTAAATATTTAACTATATTACTGATCTGCCCACATTGACACTATATGATTATTGAACGGAGCTGGATGACATCACTGTTTTCTCCAGAGCAGCTGTACAGCCGAAACAAATTCTGTTGCATTATTTTCCTGTTACCACTGTAAAACTGCTTTGAAACAATCTCCATTGTAAAAAGTGCTACATAAATAAAGGTGACTTGACCAAATATACCAACAGAAGTTTATCAGTAGAGTGCCTAAACTTTTTCATCCAAAATTTCTTTGGCGACACATATAAGGTTTATTCCTAACACAAAACTAATAAGATCAAAATATCAGCTTTTAACTTATGCCAAATTTTTATTTACAATCAACCCTTCTACAGGGAGTGCAGAATTATTAGGCAAGTTGTATTTTTGAGGATTAATTTTATTATTGAACAACAACCATGTTCTCAATGAACACAAAAAACTCATTATCAAAGCTGAATATTTTTGTATCAATATTTTAAGTAGTTTTTAGTTTTAGCTATTTTAGGGGGATATCTGTGTGTGCAGGTGACTATTACTGTGCATAATTATTAGGCAACTTAACAAAAAACAAATTTATACCCATTTCAATTATTTATTTTTACCAGTGAAACCAATATAACATCTCAACATTCACAAATATACATTTCTGACATTCAAAAACCAAACAAAAACAAATCAGTGACCAATATAGCCACCTTTCTTTGCAAGGACACTCAAAAGCCTGCCATCCATGGATTCTGTCAGTGTTTTGATCTGTTCACCATCAACATTGCGTGCAGCAGCAACCACAGCCTCCCAGACACTGTTCAGAGAGGTGTACTGTTTTCCCTCCTTGTAAATCGCACATTTGATGATGGACCACAGGTTCTCAATGGGGTTCAGATCAGGTGAACAAGGAGGCCATATCATTAGATTTTCTTCTTTTATACCCTTTCTTGCCAGCCACGCTGTGGAGTACTTGGACGCGTGTGATGGAGCATTGTCCTGCATGAAAATCATGTTTTTCTTGAAGGATGCAGACTTCTTCCTGTACCACTGCCTGAAGAAGGTGTCTTCCAGAAACTGGCAGTAGGACTGGGAGTTGAGCTTGACTCCATCCTCAACCCGAAAAGGCCCCACAAGCTCATCTTTGATGATACCAGCCCAAACCAGTACTCCACCTCCACCTTGCTGGCGTCTGAGTCGGACTGGAGCTCTCTGCCCTTTACCAATCCAGCCACGGGCCCATCCATCTGGCCCATCAAGACTCACTCTCATTTCATCAGTCCATAAAACCTTAGAAAAATCAGTCTTGAGATATTTCTTGGCCCAGTCTTGACGTTTCAGCTTGTGTGTCTTGTTCAGTGGTGGTCGACTTTCTGCCTTTCTTACCTTGGCCATGTCTCTGAGTATTGCACACCTTGTGCTTTTGGGCACTCCAGTGATGTTGCAGCTCTGAAATATGGCCAAACTGGTGGCAAGTGGCATCTTGGCAGCTGCACGCTTGACTTTTCTCAGTTCACGGGCAGTTATTTTGCGCCTTGGTTTTTCCACACGCTTCTTGCGACCCTGTTGACTATTTTGAATGAAACGCTTGATTGTTCGATGATCACGCTTCAGAAGCTTGGCTATTTTAAGACTGCTGCATCCCTCTGCAATATATCTCACTATTTTTGACTTTTCTGAACCTGTCAAGTCCTTCTTTTGACCCATTTTGCCAAAGGAAAGGAAGTTGCCTAATAATTATGCACACCTGATATAGGGTGTTGATGTCATTAGACCACACCCCTTCTCATTACAGAGATGCACATCACCTAATATGCTTAATTGGTAGTAGGCTTTCCAGCCTATACAGCTTGGAGTAAGACAACATGCATAACGAGGATGATGTGGTCAAAATACTCATTTGCCTAATAATTCTGCACTCCCTGTATATGTGTTTTTTTTAATCAATTTTATTAAGAAGTTTTACATGAACAGAGCTGATGTTGTAGTAACCAGTTACCTTCTCAAGATCAGGTTCCTCAAGTGCCAGAGCCAAACTGTTGTTGTCCATCACAGAGGAGGCAGCTACGTCTAAAGGTGTGGAGCCTCTCATGGTTGGGCATGCTGGAGAGATAAAAGAAACCAACATTATATCTATCCATACAGCCAAGAGGGACAGCAGATTTTCCACAATTACCAGCAGATGGCAGTCTTTACTTTTTTTTGGCAAGTTTTTTCCCCCTTTGTGCATTATCATAATATACTAATATAACTTATATAAAAATAGTTTTCTAAAGTAATGCTTGGAAATATATAGTTATATTCATTATTTTCTGATTTATATATATAATCTCTATACATTATTATTTACAATCATAAATTGATGCATATTTGACAGCATATCTGGTCTCAGCTTAGTTCAGCTGCTCTGTATAACCCAGTCAGTGAGGTTATATTACTGAAATTAAAAATGATGACTAAAATTACAGCTACACAACACGATCCATGCAGCATGAAGATATGTTAACATAAAACTGTACTGTGGATGCTTCGTGGTTTTCAGCTTGCGGCATTATCTTCATCTGATCTGATCTGTCCTGTCATTGATCTTGGGGTGATAAGGACTATAAAGGTGTGAGTGGGCTCTCAGCTGCTCATTAATGTGCTGTTATAGAAAACGACTCCTGCAGAGTCAGGTGCTCTCAGCTGCACAAGCTATTATTCACAGTCAAAACAGCGCACTGTTCAGCGTTGCCAGATCTTGCTTGAAAAACAAGCAACCTGGTCTGACAAAACAAGCCTGAAATTTGAGTTGCTGCACTAACATAAGCAGCAGTTTTGTTTTTATGGAGGTGTTTATGGATCAAGGAGAATTGCCTGTTTTACTGATGTGATTTATTGTAGCATAAACTTGCATTAAACTTTTATTCAGCAAATACACATTAAATTGAGCAAAAATGGCAGTAAAAAGTCTATTTCCAATAAATGTTGTTCTTGTGAACTATCTGATCCATGAATCCTGAAAAAAGGTATGCCATTTTCCACTAAATATGCAGCACCATATTAAATTAAATTAAAATAGAAAACAAGTTATTTATTTTAAATGGCAATAATATTTTTTACTGTATTTTTTATCAAATAAATGCAGCTTTGGTGAGGATAAGAGGCTTTCAAGAACATAATAAAATTGTACTGACCCCAAAGTTTTGAATGGTAGTGTAATTTAAGGAAAAACTACAACTAATTGAAAAGATAATTTAATAATTATATAATTTTTACAAAAATAACAATGTTTCCTATGTACAACTGGCCATCTAAATCATTTACACATCATGGGAGTAGGGGAGAGGCTGAGAAAGGCTAAAAAAACAGGTAAGGACAAACAAAAACTACAGCAATAATGATACACAGAGTGTGGCTCAAACCAAAGGTGGGGATATACAGCCCAAAGTCATTTTAATAAGTGGACATGGCAACACAGACACTGTGCTTCAGCCCTGCCTGACCTGCATCCCTAAAGAACTGTGTGTGTCTGTGATGGGTAGGTTTTCTGTGCGTTCACACCACCACCGGCGAGAGCGTCAAATTCACTCTGGCTGCCCTGCTCTGACGTAGATCGAATGCTTGGTCTTTTTTTAAACTTTATTTAAAGGGGCCGCAAAGCAAATGACAATTATAGTTACATGTTTGCTAACGAAATAAACCAATTAAAAGCCATTTGTGTGGTGTGGCTTTTGTGTTCATGGTTAAGTGCTAGTCTAATTTCAACATGCAGTTTTTTAGGAGATGTTTACTAGCCTTGGTCTTTAATTAACATAAACATTAATTTGTGTGCAGCCTACATTACAATAACTGTCCTGGCTGAAGTGCAGCATTAATGCAATTGGTCAAATCGGTGTTGTTTTGAGCAAATGAATTGAATTCCCGCTGAAAAACAAGCATTCTAGAGCGAAAATGTTGCCTATAAATAGTGTTGCGTGCCTTCTTATCAAATTTGCCACAGCAATGATCAACCTCTCCTCTATTTTGCTTGGGAACTAATGTGGTCGAAACCAAAGTTTACAGGAATGCATTCTCTGGAATCCTCTCAAGCAGAGCACTTCTACATTCCGATTGGTTGCCGCTGAACCGCGTCATAGCTCATTACCATAAAGTTGACCTGATTTCAACTCTCCTCGACACCCAAATCGTCCAAGACGCGCCACTCCACTGCTCGTCTACGCTAATGTTAGTCTCTCTGTTTATCCTGAGGTTTACTGCAGTCAGCCGGATCCGGCCCATATCCAGATCAGATGGTGGACCAGCGCCCAGATATTACCAACGCATCCCTGAAGTGTCTGCAGAGACCGTGTCAATTAGTCTACCCTCTGAAATTGCTAATCGACACGCCATCCTCAATAAACCCGGCGTGATGCCTCCGATCTTTCAAATAATCCGATCTAATATTACTTCTGACCTATAAGGCTGCCAAAATAATAATCATACACTGTTTGTTAATTGGCCAGAGGAGAACTGGCACCCCGACTGAGCCTGGTTTCTCCCAAGGTTTATTTTTCTCCATTAGGACACCTGATGGAGTTTTGGTTCCTTGCCACTGTCGCCTCTGGCTTGCTCAGTTGGGGACACTACATTTTCAAATAAATATCCAAATAAATTTAATTACTAAACTAAATTATATCAACTACATTACTTGAATATATATGATAATTGAAATGAGCTGATGACATCACTGTTTTCTCCAGAGCGGCTGTACAGCCGCATCAAATTCTGTTCATTATTTTCCTGTTTAACACTGTGAAGCTGCTTTGAAACAATCTGCATTGTAAAAAAACGCTATATAAATAAAGTTGACTTGACTTGACTTGAATAAACATACTATATACATATAGTACATACATACATACATACTGTTTTTTGAAAATGTAAAAATGCAGAAAGTTTTCTGTGATGGGTAGGTTTAGGGGTAGGGTTAGGGGATAGAATTTACAATTTGTACAGTATAAAATCATTACGCCTATGTCCCCACAAAGATAGTGAAACCGAGTGTGTGCACGTGTGTGTGTGTGTGTGTGTGATTACCCAGTCCCACGCTGCTGTTCTCCAGGAGGTAGCTTAGGTGGTCAAACATAGACTTCTGGTTCTGACGGCTGATGCGACAGAAGTAGCAAAGGAAGCGACAACAGCTGGCCACCATCTTGGGGAAGGCAATCTCCTGAGAGTTAAAAACAGCATTCATTTTACTTCTGCACAGATGGAGATCATTTCCTTCACACTTCAAATTAATCTTTCATCTTTTTTTGTGTGCATGTACTCAACATGGTGACTAAATGTGTGTAATGTAACATACTCAAGATATCGAAAGAACCCCCCAAGACAGCTAAACCAGACAGAAATATGAGACATAAGGCTCCATCGTGAATACAAGCAAATACGTTTTGTACTTCATCTGAGCAGGGAATATGGTCACCCTAAATGCCTGGAACCCACGTCCCTTTGCGTGAGGCCTCTTTAATGAGGCTGCCAAGCAGAAATGAGAGACACTGTGGCAACGTCATATCTAGCATAGTCAGTGGTATTAATTCACATCCCAGACTCCCGCCAAACCCCAAAAAGGTCTGGCATGAGAAGCGACCCATTCCTTCTCTTCTTGTCTTAGCTTTCGCCCTATTGCCACCCCTAAGCATAAGAAGGTATTAAGCTGTTAGACACAAGGCACCGTAGGTACTGTATTTGCCCATGTACTACGTGTTATCCCTCAAGATATTGTGTTTAGTTTAGTCTGGCTGAGAGGGGTTTGGTCTGGACACACAAGTATCCAACTGAGTTATGGGATCTTATTAAGATCATACAAAGCAGTATTATCTAAAATCTATAGTCTTGTTTTTATAATTTGATAAAATGGACAAAAAAGAAACGTGTTAAGTATTACAACCATCAGAATATAACACATCACATCAACAGAATATAATCAGAGCACCCTACCCCAGAAAAAGCACTTTTGGTGAAGTATTGCTCAAACAAAAAAAAAATTGTACCTTATTCTTGTCTCCACCCAGCACATTGACCATGACTTCCATTACTGTCTCGTGCATGCCAAGAACACGCATCAGATTTGGATGCT
The DNA here is from genome assembly GCA_039654625.1 of Rhinogobio ventralis. Classification (NCBI taxonomy): domain Eukaryota; kingdom Metazoa; phylum Chordata; class Actinopteri; order Cypriniformes; family Gobionidae; genus Rhinogobio; species Rhinogobio ventralis. The sequence goes on from CM077210.1 coordinate 23,030,000, forward strand.
GGTAAAACACTTTGTTGTTCATGATGTCCCTGAATGCAAGAATTAGAGAAAAACTTTATAGGATGTAGCTGTACAATACAGGGATTCTTTGATATTAAAATTCCAGTTGATGCAATAAGATGATGGTGGATATTAAAATGATGTACTATTTTGTCTAAATAAATTGAAAATTAATTAAAAAAATAAATAAATCATTTTAAATACATTTAAATGATTTTACATTATGATACATTATTTATGTAAATAAATAATAAAAGTGTCAAAATACATTTTAAATAAAACAGTAAAACTAAAACCAATAATTTTAAATGCCAAAAAACGAAGAAAAATTAGTGTTTTTTTTTTATTAACTTTAAGGGAGCGTTAGATGAGTGTTACATTAAATCTAAATGTAAAAATAGGGCAAATGGTTATGCACAATTAAATGTCCAATATTGGCCAATATCGACTATTTAAAAATCTCTTAATATCGACTGATAACTAGTATGGTACAGAAATATTGTGAAACTAGAAGATTAAATTTTACCCTAGGCCGTCAATCATGAGCTGGCCCTCCTCTTCACCCATGCGGACGCTGAGTAGTGAACGGATCTGGCCCAGTGAGGCCAGCAGGTTGATTGCATCCCCTACAGACTTGGCACTGATGGTGTAGCTCTTCCTCAAAGCCCTGAGCAGCTCACCGACGCCATCATACTGCCTCCTCAAAAGGCTGAACATGCTGCGAACCAGTGCCGGGTCTTGGATCTTGCACTCCTGAGCCCAGCTGACCATAGTCTGAGATATCAGCTCCTTGAGGTTGGCTGGAGAAGACAACAGCAGAAAAAGAAAAAACAGACATTTGCATTGTTTATGATTCTGTATCTTTTGGTATGTTTATCCATTTGTTGCTTTTAATTAGATCTCTGTAATGTAAAGCACTGAATATGGATTGATGCTATAATTGGTGAACTGGTGTATTGTACTATTGCATATAGTATAATACGGTCCCACTTTATATTAGGTGGCCTTAACTACTATGTACTTGCATAAAAAAATAAGTACAATGTACTTATTGTGTTCATATTGTATTGCAAAACACTTTTGCTGATATTGAGGTGGGATACGGGTAAAGTTAGGGACAGGTGTGGTGGTATAGGTAGGTTTAAGGGTGGGTTAAGGTGTAAGGGAAGTGTCAACAGTGTAATTATAAATGTAATTACAGAAATTTATTACAGATGTTTTTTTAAAATATAAGTACAATGTAAAAACATGTATGTACACAATAAATGCATTGTATCAAATTACTAATTTAAATGTTAGTACATAGTAGTTAAGACCACCTAATATAAAGTGGGTCCTATAATACTAATAAATGAGTGAGGGTGAATAGAAACTGTGTTACTAATATTACATTTAAAAAATCATGTAAAAGAGGTTTCAGACATCTGCTCTAGTCATGCTTAATGTGTTAGGACCATTAGTGTATGTCGTTACATCTATTAATATTTTCTATTCACATATTGCCCCTGTATGCTGTTCTTAGAATAGCTGCTCTAATCACATACTCCTCTCATCACGAGAGAGTGCAGCACTGGCGCTTTTTATCCAACATCAGCAAGTTACATCCATTACAATACATACTTTTCCACCCATCGCTGGTAACATGATTTAAGCATGTTAATATTCTTGCCATCTTAATATCCTTTTATGCCTATTGGCAGTATGACTGCATTTAATTTTGGAGGCTATAAAACAAATACACAGTAGAAATACATTTCTAATCAGAAAAGATTTTGCTGACCTTTTGGACAAAAATATATCACTTTATACCAGTGGCGTATATACACAACATATCTTTTATATCTTCCTTTCGATCTACTTCTCTGAGAGAAGCACATTCTGTACAAGTTAAACAATGTTAATAATAAGTTGCCTAGGAGTATTTTTTCATTAGAAATGTTTGCATTGGTTTAGAATGCTCTGGCCCTCAGGAGGGCTTTTTTCAACCACATTAAGCAAAACAAAGGGAATAAAAACAGTAAGAAATAAAATATGTATGAAGAATTTGTTTTTGACAAGAGCCTTACTAGGAGCAGCCTGTTCTTGCTCAGTTGGTTTATCCTCAGTTTTTTGAGGGCGACCTTTAATCTTGTATACCAGAGACATCAGGCGGCCTTTAAGAGATGTGTCCTGCTCCACCTCCTCCTCTTCCATAGGGATGCCTGAATATATAAACAAAGATGAACACTTTCTCATCCAACTAGATGCTGCACACTGCTGGTGGTTAAGGGGAGACACCCTGATATGACTGTAAATCGCTTTGTGTGTACACTAGCACATAGTAAAGTGCTATATAAATGCCTCATTCATTCACTTTGTCTGCATCTTCTAATTATTTGCACTTCAACTTGCATTTCACGACATTAGGGTTGAATTAATAATGTCTTTAAAATTCTAATTCTTGAATTTTAATTGTGGTAGACCAGGTAGTAGATTTGTAATTTAAACTTGAATTTAAGGAAGTAGAATTAAAATGGAAACCTCACAAGCTTATATAAAGTAGAATTTGAAATTGATTTGACCTTTCAACACACTTATATACAAATAAATATGGAGTGAGAATGGAGGTAGACAGTGGAAAGAATGGATAAACACATACCACAATGTAGACGAAGGTCATCATGGAAGCCTTGAAGTTCTTCTTGAAGCTCCTCAGGGCAGGTGCAATCTTCACCAGCGCTGAAGTTCAACAGCATGTTTATCTGCAATGAAAAGTTATATGCTGCTACAGGAAAAAAGCATCACTTCACTTCACCACAACAAAAAATGAGAAGTATAATTTCTGTCTTCTATTTTTAATATGATGAATCATGAAATATAGATTTCATAAGCCTAACCTTTCACAGAAGTTATGTAACATTCTAATGGATATCAGCTGTATCTGTAAGAAACCTTTCTGTTGCCCTGGTTACAGAGACAGACAAGTTTATTTCCAACATGAAAAAGCCTACAGCTTATGATGTAGGCTGAGGTACAGGGGGGTTTCTCAGTTAGTAGATGTGGTGTGTTTTTTAAACGGGGTGAACAGTTCTGCCAAGCAGTCCTAATCAGTGGCTCTGAGAATAATGGAGCTAAAGTCAAGACCTTGGCACTGGTTTATTTGCTCTACAAATTCAAATACAAGCCAAAAATCTATTCTGATGCCAAGGTGCTTGTTTTCTAGTTCCCATCCAAGAGAACATAGTTGCATTCAGAAATTAGAAGAAACAATACAACCCAGTGTGACTGCTTTTCATTAGTTTTGTATAATAACAAATACTGTATATTTGGAATACACAACACAAGGAAATACACAAGGAAATCTATGTGGGTCTAAGATGAAGGCCTACCTGCTCTTGAGGAGGTGAGCGGAACTCTCTAGTCTTCTTGGCAGTGACAGCAGCTGACATGTTAAAGGCTAGCATCAACTCGTTGTAGCGGAACTTCTGGTTGTACTGCAGCTTGGACACAAAATCATCTGAGAAGCCCACGATAGCCTCAATGCGCTGCTTCAGCTCACAGTCACAGAAATAGTGCAGTAGCTCACACATCTGCATAATAAACAAACAGAACCCACTTCATTTGAATGCATATCTTATACTTATCTTAGAAGAATAACAGAGAGTTGAAAAAATGGTTCGAAATATTCACTTCCACAGAAAGCTTTTATAGTTACAATACTCACTATACATGTTTAAATGCACAAGATTCAAGTAAACTTGTAATGTAAAGCATTACCTGATAATTCAGGGTGATATTATATACAGACAAAAGTTAAAGAAACACTTTTAGAGAAGTGTTATTCTAGTATTATTCATATACTTTTATAATATTGAATATTATTTTGAATTAGGTTTTTTTATATTTTCAGTTTTCATTTCATTTTTAGTAATTTTTTGTGCTTTTGTCCTTTTTAGGTTTTATTTTTTAAATATTTCTTTATTTAAATTTTATTTCAGTTTTAGTTTTAGCAATTTTAATTCTTCAACTTAAAATGTTTTATTTTAGCTAGTTGCTGAGCAGCATTTTTTTTTAAATTCATCTAATATTTATATTTTTTTAATTTCAGCTTTAACATTTAACTTTGTAACTTTTAATTGTTTTAGTTAACAATAACAACACTGTTTTGAGAAGATTTTATTTACTTTTTTATTAATTAATTAATTAATTAATTATCTTTATTTATTTATTTTATTTTTATTTTTATATACTGTTAGGAAAAGTTAGTTTGAATTATTTAAAAATAATTATTAAATATTAAATAATAATAACATTTCTGTCCAAAATCAAGAGCAAGCTTATTCCAATAGCATGTAAACATCTTTTTTAGAATGAAGGTTTACCATAATATGGACATTAATCAGAAAATGATGTGCATGGCAAACGACAGGTCATCATGAACAAGATAACAAGTCATTCACCTGGCGTTTCACCGATTCGGGCAAGCTCTTCTCCAGAAGACCTTTGGGAAGCTGCTTGGCCTCTTTACTCTCCTCCTCACCCGCCTCCACAGCCTTCTCTTCATTACTGGTGGCCTCCTCTTTCTCGCCTCCTTGTTCCGCAACTGCTGTCTGTTCCTCTTCCTCCTTACCATCCCCAAACACACTGGGGTCGATGAGGAGCAGGATGGTTCTCACCTCCTCGCTGGTCAACGCCCCCATTATCAGCAGTGTGCCAATCAACTTAAGAATCGGAACAAACTGATACTCAACGCTTCCACCCACAGGATCTCGAATGTGGGTGCCTCCGCCGTGCACAGCTTCCGTCAGCATACTGATAGCTTTCTCCTTCAAGGTACCCAGAGGGATCTGGGGGCTGTAGAGGGGCTGATCACGTTTGGTGGTAATGAAACACGGAGGGGAAAAGTGGAGGCGAGTGGTAAGTGAGGTGCTCAAGCCCACTCCAGGAAGAGAGTGCTTCTTTGAGTCATCGGGGAAGAGGCGGATGCTCCTTGTCTCGTCCGTCACTGGGATTATAAACTCGTTGTTCATCATCAGATGGGCCTCTTTGCCTGTCTCCAGGTGAATGCTGATAAGGACATCGTAAAAGCCTTCACGTAGCTGACCAGTCAGGTATTGGTTATCAATTGTGTACAGGAGCTGCGATTGGTCGAGATGGCTACAGAGGGCGTGAGCTACGCGAGTGTTGCCCAGGGCGCAAAGGGCGCAAAAAAGCTTTAAAGTGTGATAGTGGAACTGCCGCAGATCTTCATTTTCCGACAGCTCCATGATGTCGATACACCTACGTTGGGGGAAACAGGAAGTAGGTTAAGATCATCCAACTCAGTTGGAATTTGAGTAAGGAGCCAAATGAGCACTTAAGGGGTTTTATTTCAATAAAAGGTCACATTCCCAGGATCACAAAGTTGCCAATGTGTAAAACTGAGTGTATGAGTAATGCATCACCTGTTCTCCTCTGGGATATGCACGGCCATCATCTGCAGGGGCTCCAGACACTGCACCACCCAGCCATGCCGCTCACTCACACGGGCCGTCTCCACCGACAGGAAGGTGTTGGGCATTCTGCTCCACAGCACAGACACAATTGTCTGGACATCCAGCCGAGGAGGACACTGGGGCTCCGGGTTTCTTTGTAAACTCTTAAAGATGGCTGAAGACAGGGGCATTGCATCCTGTGTGATGATTGATGCAGATGTCAGTGAATTACAAATATGTGAACTAAAGGAACTTAAATACATTAATAGTATAGACTTACTGGGATTTTTGGAAACTCAAACTGGAAGAGGTTGGGACTCGTGGGTTGAACAAACACAGCAGGGAAGAGCTTAGTGTTAGGCTCAACCTAAGAAGGCAGAAAGCATATGAAGTCCACTATGATTATAGTTTACTGGCTCTACTTGGACAAGCAAGTGTTGCACACCGGGAGCGCCTGTAGGATTTTATCTCAGGGTATGGACAGAACTTTTTTTTTTTTTTTTTACTTTCAAGTCTCTGAGCAGCAGAGGGCTGCTTCAGGGCCACTTGCTCAACCCAGAATGACGTTTGTGACATGCTGGTTTACTTAAATACATACTGGAGAGAATTCTAAACCATAATGAGCGTTTGCGTAATACTATAGCCTATTCCGCACTCAAGCTAAAGCTTGCCACAAAGAACCAGCCAAAGTAATTAGCCTATTATGAATATGTCAAAAATAGCAATGTGACATTTATTAATAACCTAAACTGGTGTTTTCTGTGTCAGTGCTGGCTGCAAAGATGAAGTTGACAATGCTGACTCGCTATCTCCACAGTAGTGGACGTGCCAAGAGAGAAATGCACCTTTCATACGGATTACATGATCTGAGATTAGCCTATTTCTTTTCGTTTTGAATTGTTTCGTTTAAAAGAAGACATTTGTAGCTTTCTATAGACGTATTTCTCATGTCTGTGAGGCAAGTAGCCTATATGCTGAGTTTCGGTTCATTTATGAGAGGCTCCAGTTCACGCGCAATGCAAATGACCGCGCCGGCGCCTCCATGGCATGATTATATTGTCTGCAATATTTGCTTCTTATTTATTAAATCCAGTCCATTGGCTGATGAAACATTGATTAAAATTAAGATACAATTTATACAAAACGAAATTCACTTTAAAGAAAGGCTCTCTACAACGCAAAACTTAATTAAGTGGTCAAAATCATGTCTGACCCACTCCATGTCTCCCGACATATTGCGCATCTTATGATGTGCCCTTTCTCACGCTGTTCAGTTTTCATAATCAGCATAGATGAAATTTAAAAATAACTATAATATTTAAACATAAATATGAAACTAAATACTTTTTTTAACGGCTACAACAAGTATAGTAATACAGTCAGAGAAATTTCGGAGCGTCATTTTACAGTGAGTGGCACTGTTTTCACTGTCATAATCTTGATGCTTCAAATCTTTTCGCGAAACAATCAGAGAAAAGCTACAGATTTAAAGATTTAAGAGGCTTCGTTTTTCCATCCCTACTCAATAGTTTTAGGTATTTTTGCAAATGTTTCGATCAAGTTTAGCTGTTTTAGAGAGTGTTTACTCATTTTGAGCCTGATTTTAAACATTAACTATCTGTAATGTAATTTTTCGTGCGTGGAAAAAAAATAGCCAATCAGATTTCTTTTCCAATAATTGCTATTGTGAGTGATTCAAAAACAGAGCCTGAGGCAAGTTAAAACTAGATTGAGCACAATGCTTCATTAATGTTATATTGCAATAGCTTTTACTGGCTCTCTGGAAAGTCTCACTTTCAACCCAACTGACTTTCCAAATGCTTAACCCTGCAAAGTCTGACAATCTTTTTCTTTTTTAAATGGAACAGTTTATTGAACTTTTAGACAAAATGTTCAGGGAAAAAGTTTGTGTTAAGTATTATATTTGACACATCAGGCTTTTATGTCCCATATAGTATGATAGAGAGCTTATAAAGTTTGTATATTCGAGGAGGAAATAAAACACCTCAATTTTATTCAGAAGCCCAAACTGAGGCAAAAATATGCAATTTGGAGCAAAAAATGTTAATTGAATTATTTACTCTTGTAGTGAGCTTTGCATTATGATATTGCCTTAAAAGACTAAGCTCTGATTGTTATTTCTGTCCCTGTGTCCTATTTTGTTTAAGGTTAAAAGTTGAGATTACCTGGTATGCAGTAGGCAGCTCTCTGCCATTGGCAGTGAATGAGACCAGGCCTGAGGCAAGATCTATAGAGCAGCCAATCTCCAGATCAGTGTTACTACGGCCTGTGGAGTTGCTGCCAATGTCGCCAGCACAGACCATGTAACAATTACTTCTCCTCACACTGAATTAAGAGAGATGACAAAAAGACAACAATGAGGAAAAATCAAGAGAAATTCCTAACATTTCTGGGCTATATGTTGGAGAAGTGTGAAAATGACTGTGTGAAAACGGAACAGGTTTCTTTTGGTGTTCATTAGGGTAATGAGAATCAGTCTTTGGAACTGACCTCTCATGAACACGTCCCCGCTCGTCTCCCAGTGTTACTGTGACGGTGCGAACAGTGTTGAGGTTGAAATGTTTGCTGTAGTAATGGTAGTCTGGTGTTACCCAGCCCACCCAAACCGATGATGGATTTTGTCCAGCAAACACTCTCACAGAGTAGAAGTACTAAAGCACAAGTAAATTTACATCAAAAGTCAAATAATAATGTTATTTTATTATTCTCAAATGTAATGGATTAGTGTTAACAAGGTATGGTTTTTTGAAAAAGGTTTTGTACCTTTGTAATGCTGCCATAATCAATTTTGCCTCCATCTTCCTTCTTGGCTTTTTGGCCCTCAGCGATCACCTCATTGATATCAGTGATCTTCCGAGGGCCAGACTGAAACTCAACAGGCATGCTCAGACGACAACAGACCATGTCGTCATTGCTGGTCTGGGTACCAAATGTCTTGTGTGTCACCTTTAGACATGGAGGTGTGTCCACAGTCCCATCTATTCTAGTAACCTAAACACAAAGGGATGCCAATTAAAGAACCCATCCCAGTATTTTTCAAGACAGTCCTAGGATATAATCCACAAGTTCAACATCTAACTATACCTCAATATGGGGGTGTTCCTCTGGCACATTAACAAATGTAGGCAGGCGTTTGCTGAACCACATGGTGACCTCTCGATTCATGTTGACGGCAAAGGGTTCAAAGCCCTCTTGAAGGCCACACATAGTGTAGTACTTAAAAGTACTAGCGTCTTTCCCCAAGTTCATGCGACCAATTTGGGAAAGACCCAGGCTGCACACTGGGATGAACCCTAGGGGTGACAAAGGTCAGTTTGTATCAACACTTTCAAAGTTGGGCTGAAAACCGATGCCCAGTCACTTAAACTAATGCCATGCTCCTTTACTTTTATTTTGACCATGCAACTTTTTAAGTAATATAATATATAATTACAGGTCTTATTTTTATGAAGATTATTATATGTTTACCATCTTCAGTTTCAAAGTCAGCAAAGCAGAGCTCAGAGCCCTTGTTGGTGATTAAGATCTCGCCATTCAGGGTGAATATCATGGATTTGTCCTCCATGTTGATCATGCAGCCCACCACATCTCCTTTATGCCACGTCCTCCCAAAGAAATGACTGCCCATATGCACCCGGCGGCCCTGGGAGCAATTTTTGGATTATAATCAAAACCAATAAAATCATGTATCATTATTTACTAATATATTAGCAAACATTATTAGTTTATTTTGTGATCGATGGAAGATTTTATCTTATGTAGGTTCATGAGAAAATACTTTTCTGTTTCGTTCAGCACATTTTGAATTGATCCTTTTGACTTCACTGTCAAACTGTCCTCAATATATTGTACCACTATATATCAAAAATAAAACTGATAACAGACCATTGAGACAGTATCATATAATCACCCTGTAGCCATCAAAGACGAAGGATTGGTCATCTAGTCCCAGTTCCTTATCAGGTCTGCATCCAGGCCGTGCCCAGCCCACCCGCATGTCACCTCCAGTAAGTGCCTCAAACTCAAAATACCACTTCCCTGTCTTCACAGCATAGGTCTTCTCCACACGGAAGAGACGGATGGATTCAATGCCCTCCTTATCTCCATGGTGAGCAGCTAAAGAATGGAAAAATTTGTGAAACTTTAGGAAAGGGAAAGTTATGAGCTATAAAATAAAAATTTATTTAAAAAAATACATACAGTTTTTTACATTTCTTACAGCTAATTGAAAATATGCTTCATTCCCCCTGAAAACAGAGTAAATTAAAAGGAATTGCCTCATGTATAGCTGCATGCCTTTCGTATGTCAGAGTAATGCGAAGAAAGTGTGTAACAATTTCTGTCCTGTTTTCCCTGTCTTGTGTTTAATGACTTTTATTTTGAAGGGTAGTTTCCACTGTTCCCAGTGTTCACTTCCTGTGTTTAGTTGTTGTTTACTTTGGCTGTGTTTGAAATCGCCCCATATACCCTCATTCACTATTCCCTACATTACTTCACTAATATAGTCCACTTCAATGAATGAAACAAGTGAGTGAATTCGGACACTAAATGTGCCAGAAGGGCTGCCGCTTTTGCATCGTTTCTGCTTGCTGTTTAATAATCACTTAAAACTTAGCAAACTGACAGCTCCAGTAGTAAGATGAAAAGATTTATCTTAAACTCTGTCATGGAAACTATGTATAAACCTTAATGAAACTATTTAATAATCAATTAAACAGGAATATAACAGACGTGGGAATTCATTCGGCATGCAATTCTCACAGTGCATTATGGGTATTCTATAGCCGTTGAGGGTACATCGGTTGTACACTTGTTATTGTGGTGCATTATGAGATTGAATGAGTGCACTCGATAACGTCCACTATGGTTTCGGATACCACTACAAATGGCTGTCCCTTCAAATAGTACCTTATTTAAGGGTATGGGGGCGATTTTGGACACCGCCTTTTTCACAGCTTTTGTTTCCCAAATCACCCTGTTCGTTACCATAGTGATTTATTACCCACACCTATTCCTTGTTAGCCTCTTGTTATCCTGTGTATTTATACCCCCGTGTTTCCTTTCTTCAGGGTCTGGTGTTATTCTTTGTGGATGTCACACGTGTGTTGTTTTCCCTACCTTGCCCATTGTCTGGATTTACTCTGTTTTTGCCTACGTCTCCCTGCGCCTGGATTTACTCTTGTGTTATTTGTTAATAAACATTTTAGTTGCAAATGGATACTATCCTTTGTCTTTATGAATCACCCCGCATTACAGTGTGAAAAGATTTTAGTTTATTCTATAGAGATATTCTAAAATGGTCTGGACAGATTTGTTGGTACCCCTAGAAAAGAAATACAAATAATTATATTATAGTGATGATTCAAACGAACTGTTTTGCTTAATTAGTATCATTATCTTTCTTATTACAACTTTGTAATCAGCCTATTTAAATGGAGAAAATGTGTCACTCTGCTCTTTAGTATTACTGTGTGCACTATACTGAACATAAACCAGAGAAAGCAAAGGATAGAGTTGTCTGAGGAGATCCGAAAGAAAATCATAGACATGAATGTTTAAGGTGAAGGCTATAAAAGCATCAACAAGCATCTCTGTGTTCTTTTGACTATAGTTGCAAATATTATAAAGAAGTTTAAGGTCCATGGGACTGTAGCCATCCTCCCTGGACATGGCCACAAATCGATTCCAGATCAAACAGAAGGATAGAGTAAATGGTAGACAAAGAGCCAAGGAAAATTTCCAAAGATACACAAGCTGGGCTCCAAGGTCAGGTTACATCAGTGTCTGATCAGACCATCCGTCGCTTTTTGAGCAACAGAAGCAAACTGAAGCTAACAGATAAATGAAGCTTTCAAAGAAGGGTGCCTTGAATCTGTGCAGGGCACAACACTATCAAGGCATTCTGGAGTTAAATGTACAGCCAAGCGTCAAGAAGCTCTGTCTCAGTCACAGCTCATGAGTCTTTCAACAGGATAATGACTCAAAACATACAGCTTAAAGAATGGCTGAGAACAAAATACGAACTGTTCTGAAGTGGCCTTCTATGAGCCCTGATCTGAATCCTAACAAACATCCATGGAAAGAGTTGAAACATGTGTAACCTTCGTAGGCCAGTAAGAGCTGTGCATGTAAACCTCACTCCCCTGATCCTAGAGGCTGCTGTCTTTAGCCTCCTTGTTAGAGCGCCTCCCACGCCAGAGACCACCGTTCGAATCCCACTTGGAGCGGGTTAAGTAGTACCGGTTACATTCGGTTTCATTTTGACTGACGCTAGAGGCTACAGTCTTTAGCCTCCTTGTTAGAGCGCCCAACTCCTGCGCTGTAGACCACCGTTCGAATCCCGCTCGGACCAGGTTAAGAAGAACTGGTTACACATGCAGTCTAGAGAAGGCACCGATTAAACCTGAGACAGCTGAAGCAGTTTGCTCATGAAGAGTGGGCCTAAGTACCTGTTGAAAGGCGCAGAAGTTTCATTGGGAGCTACAGAAATTGCTTGTTTTCTGTCAGTTATTTTAGAGAAAATTGTGGGTTCTTTTTTTTTCATGGAAGGGTACCAACAAATGTGTGTGTGTGTGTGTGTGTGTATATATATATAGAGAGAGAGAGAGAGCACATTAAAACTCACTCTCTTGATCAGGTGGGTCTATGAAATATCCATATCCAACCAGAGTACGGATGGCCTCACGAAGACTGTCTCTGTTCGATTTCTTAGTGCGTTCATCTAATAAAGCATATGGCACCAACCGTGGATTACGACGGTTTTTCAAATCCTTTGAATAAAATGCAAAAGACGTGATTGTACACAACTTCATGTGGAAAAAATTATGTTCATTTTACTTTTAATCATTCTTAACAGGTTTGTTTGTCAATGCGCTTAAGGCAACATCATATCTAATGAATAATGAAAAGGATTTTTTACCTGCTGAATACCATAGGTCCATCCTTGTTTGATGCGATCTTTGGCCCAAACATTATGAGCGTTTTCAGCCAGTTTATCAACTAGAACCTCTTGACCAGGTGTCAGTTTCACATCAGAAAGGTCTAGTGGTGTAGGTTTATAACCATTTGCCATCATGTAGCTTTAAATGAATTAGGATACAAATGGGAAAGGAATTAAAGCATAAACAAGAAAAATATTTCACATTTTTATAATGTTCATCAATCAAACTTAATTTAGGCAGCTAGCTGAAAAAGGAACTTTATGGTTTTGGTTTTTAAAAGGTGTTCTAGTTTTACTTCTTGGGGAGTTTCATCTTTTTCAGGTCTTCCTCAGCATTTATATTGACTTGTGCAACATGGCAGCCCAAAGCAAGTAGGGTCCTGAAAAACAATAACAGTATAAGCAATACTGTCAAAGACAAGTAGTGCAAAAGAAATTAATCTGTTTAACCACCTTATTGTATTGGTTATTGCGTTTCGATCTAAATACTGCTGAGTCTAGAGGCTGTATTGGGATGAAATTAATTTGCAGCCACAGCCTATCAATATTTACTGATGTGCATTTAATTACAATACGCATTTTAATAATCATGGCCCAAACTACAGCTTTTTACAGTATATGCAAGTCTGTATCATGGAGGATATTGTGGTAATACTCACTTCAAAGTTTCAGTTGACATTTGCAGGTTATAATTCTTTTCTGTTTCTGGCAGTTTAGAAAAGTCGACAAGACAAGGGTGCTGTCTCTTGTTGTCATCTCGAACCTAAAAAATAGCAATTTATATATATATATATTAATTAGTGAGTGAAATAATAAATCAGCAAGGTCAGATTTAAGTCAGATACTGCAAAACTAATACGACTCTCTAATTCATGACTCTTTAGATTGATGTGATGCAAGAGAGAATGCTAAAGCGTTTAGGATTGAATAATGGTGGCAGAATGAAAGTGGCATTGTGCTTGCCAAGCTGCTCTTGTTCTGTAATCCCACACACTCATAGCAATGCCACCTTGAGCCAGCAAAGTCTTAATAAAATCTGATTAATCAGAGACCAGCTGGGCCTCTGAAATATTTGTTATTAATAAATGCTAAGATCTGGCCTCAGGAGTAACGGCAGAGCTCAACCATAATTCATTTTTCTGCCACGCACTTGGACAGCATGCTGCTCATTAAGATTGTCTTAACTACTGTAATACTGCAAAGCTCTGTCATCAGAGTGCTTTTCCACTGTGCTCTGCAATTTCTGGAGTTACTCTGCTGCAGCGATCAGTGGAAGAAATAAAACCGGATCAAAGTACTTTCCTTTTGCCATTACTATCTAAAAATGAGATCTGCATGCCCATCTGCTGTGGACCTACTCAGGATGCTTAAATATTAATTTAGGCTGCAGCCAAGGACTCTCAATTCAGGCTGACATTTTCAATTATCCTCCTCTGGGTTCCTACAGTAGTTAAAGTTGCACAGCAGAAAATCCTGATATCAGAGCTTGTGTTATACAGAGAGGATCTTGCTTTTGCTGAGAAATTCTGATGATGTATTTTCATGGTCCCCTAAAATGTTTTCCTACCTTGCCGTACATCCAACCAAGCTCTATTTTGTTCATGCCCCAGAGCTCATGGATGTTCTCAGCTAACTTGTCCCGCACATTTTCAAGATATGGAGGCAGGACAATCTGGATCATAAGACAACAACAACAACAAAAAAGAGTACAACTGTAAAATTTGATAAATCACAGTCTTTGATTAATCTTGAATTAATTGAGCAGTCCTAGTAGAGCTTGAGAACAGGTAGAAAAGAGTGTAAAAATATGGTGTTAATATCTCACCTGGCTGGTGTCGACAGGGACAGGAATGAAGGAAGCCTGGGACAGGAACTCCATGGTGCCCAGCAGATCTCTCACTCCTTCCAGGTCTCTTTTATACTCCTTCACAGGCTCCACACGCATCTTTTCTTTGGGGAGCAGGGCTTCATAACATGGTGCATATCCTGCTGGAGGAAGGAACTTAAAGTCTCCATGGCGACCACCCAACAAGAAACGGACCCTTGAGAAAAAAGAAAGAAAGATGGCATTTAAACTCATGATCAATTACTTGATTAATCCTAATAGCAACACCGGGTTGTCCAAAAATGTCTTGGTGCTACCTAATTTGTTTGGAATTGGTTGAGAAGTCAAAAGATGAGTAATGATTGAACATAAAGCGAAAGAAGAAAGGGTTCATTTGTCACACAGAACTACTCCTGTACAATCATTTCCGAAGTACTATGCTCAATGTGATTATTATAGAATTTTGTCCTCATTAATATTAAGATTGATGCACACTGTAAATCTTACCATATTCCTTCTTGCTATTTATGCATCTGTTACTCAACCTGACAGATCAGGTTGGGCACTTTAAACTCACTTGACTCCTGCAGAGAAACTGACGACGGGAAAGAAGAAGCCATCTACGTTGAAGTCTTCAAACATGCCTTGAACAGGCTGACCGTTAATTCGGAAAGACATGCTAGGGGCTCCGAGATCCAGACAGCAGCTCACCACATCATCTGAATTCAGCAAGTGCTGGTTAATAGAGGCCACAGCCCGTGGGATTCGCCCTATCAGACATGGAGAGAATAAAGAATTTAGTAGATTTGTGTGAATACTGCTTCTCAGACAAGAGCATCAGAAATGATTAATGAGTCATGTTCATATATGCATTTTTCATAATGTCATATTAGATCAGCTAATGAAGAACATGGGTAAAACAGCCTTAAATGTACCTGACCACAGATGAAGCCCATCAAAACTATAGGAGTAAAGATCGTCACCAA
The DNA here is from genome assembly GCA_039654625.1 of Rhinogobio ventralis. NCBI lineage: Eukaryota > Metazoa > Chordata > Actinopteri > Cypriniformes > Gobionidae > Rhinogobio > Rhinogobio ventralis. The sequence goes on from CM077210.1 coordinate 23,045,225, forward strand.
CACCATTTCCTCCCCAACCCTCTCCACCCCCAGGATAGGGGGCGTAGCCTTTGGTGGTGGCCCAGCCAACACGAAGGTGGGTGGGCTCACTGGTCACATAGTGGTCTACTTGATCGATGATTAGCTCAAAGTACCATTTCTTATACTGCGCCGAGCCCTCACTCATGCCCAGGAAGATGTTGGGTCTCATACTGTATAAAGAGAGATCACATTGGAATACATAAATTATTAAGAAATATTAAGTCAATTGAGGATGTTAATGTGTTAACAATGACTGTCAGCTTCACTAAAAAATATAATTGTCTTAATTTGTGTTTTTGTCTTGTGGTCTAGTAAAATATATACAGTAAAAATCTGTAAACCAAGAAAAAAAAAAAGGCAAATGTTTTCGTACTTATTTTCTTATACAATTCTTGTTTAAAGTTTTTGGCGTACATTTTTTAAAGAAATCAATACTTTTTTTCAGAAAGCACACATTAAATTGATCAAAAGTGACAGTGAAGACTTTTACATTGTTACAAAAGATTTCTATTTTAAATACTGTAAATGCTGTTCTTTTGAACTTTCTATTATACAAAGAAACATGAAAAAAGTTTCATATTTTCCACAAAAATATTAAGCAGCATGCCTGTTTTTAACATTGATGATGATTTGACTTGACTTGACATACACTCACCTAAAGGATTATTAGGAACACCATACTAATACTGTGTTTGACCCCCTTTCGCCTTCAGAACTGCCTTAATTCTACGTGGCATTGATTCAACAAGGTGCTGAAAGCATTCTTTAGAAATGTTGGCCCATATTGATAGGATAGCATCTTGCAGTTGATGGAGATTTGTGGGATGCACATCCAGGGCACGAAGCTCCCGTTCCACCACATCCCAAAGATGCTCTATTGGGTTGAGATCTGGTGACTGTGGGGGCCATTTTAGTACAGTGAACTCATTGTCATGTTCAAGAATCCAATTTGAAATGATTCGAGCTTTGTGACATGGTGCATTATCCTGCTGGAAGTAGCCATCAGAGGATGGGTACATGGTGGTCATAAAGGGATGGACATGGTCAGAAACAATGCTCAGGTAGGCCGTGGCATTTAAACGATGCCCAATTGGCACTAAGGGGCCTAAAGTGTGCCAAGAAAACATCCCCCACACCATTACACCACCACCACCAGCCTGCACAGTGGTAACAAGGCATGATGGATCCATGTTCTCATTCTGTTTACGCCAAATTCTGACTCTACCATCTGAATGTCTCAACAGAAATCGAGACTCATCAGACCAGGCAACATTTTTCCAGTCTTCAACTGTCCAATTTTGGTGAGCTTGTGCAAATTGTAGCCTCTTTTTCCTATTTGTAGTGGAGATGAGTGGTACCCGGTGGGGTCTTCTGCTGTTGTAGCCCATCCGCCTCAAGGTTGTGCGTGTTGTGGCTTCACAAATGCTTTGCTGCATACCTCGGTTGTAACGAGTGGTTACTTCAGTCAAAGTTGCTCTTCTATCAGCTTGAATCAGTCGGCCCATTCTCCTCTGACCTCTAGCATCAACAAGGCATTTTCGCCCACAGGACTGCCGCATACTGGATGTTTTTCCCTTTTCACACCATTCTTTGTAAACTCTAGAAATGGTTGTGCGTGAAAATCCCAGTAACTGAGCAGATTGTGAAATACTCAGACCGGCCCGTCTGGCACCAACAACCATGCCACGCTCAAAATTGCTTAAATCACCTTTCTTTCCCATTCTGACATTCAGTTTGGAGTTCAGAAGATTGTCTTGACCAGGACCACACCCCTAAATGCATTGAAGCAACTGCCATGTGATTGGTTGATTAGATAATTGCATTAATGAGAAATTGAACAGGTGTTCCTAATAATCCTTTAGGTGAGTGTATAATTAAATAGAGTAAAGGTTATCAGTATTTGGCATGCTGTCCGAAGGGGAGGGCTCTGAGCTCAGAATTTGGCCTGAACCCAGAGTACTCCCCCATCCCACGTTGGGATAGGAATAGTTAGAAGTGAGGAGATGGGGTGATGAAACTGTCATGGAACAGAGGTAAGTCTGCTGTATATATGCCTCTTATCTCGTTAATTGAGTTGATTAACTGAATGTGCTCCTCCTTTGTTAATTAGGTTAATTATTTGAACGTGCTCCTCCCAAACTTTGCTAATAAAACATAATTAATAAGAAATGTTTTTGGTCTACCTTTGGACATCATTGACCAGACGTGTCTGGAGCAGCAGGTCTCTCCTGGGAAGCAGGTGATCACAGATGAAATTCTGATTGGCTCTCACAGCCACACCATTGCAGACACACAGGGAACAGAGAACATTTAGAATCTGAAAAGGAGTATCGGATACATTTAACAATGCTGTTGTTTTATTGCTTTAAACACATTTTATACTGCACATTTTCCCTATGTACAACTATACAGTGTTTGCTAGCGTAACATGCTGTGCAGCTCCTAGAATGTATTTACAAGTTTACATGACCCACATTTTATAAGACAGAGGAATTCTCAAGTCAAGTAGCATAGGTCTACAGCAGCAGAAACACCTGCCCCTTGTTAAAATGTCTGGATGTTTGCACCTCTCATTGCACCTAAAACCCTTGTGAAATTCAAGCAAATTTTTAGTCTACTGTTCAACAATTGGTGTCAGGAAGATTTTTTTATTTATAATGTTACATTTATAATGTTTCAAAAAATATTTTTCAAATAAATGCTGTTCTTTAGAACTTTCTATTCATCAAAGAATTCTAACAAAAACGTATTACGGTTTAAACAAAAAATATTAAGCAGCAATATTTTGAACATTGATGATAAGAAATAATTCTTGAGCACCACATCAGCATATTCAAATGATTTGAATAATTAATTGATTAGAGTCATGTGACACTGGAGACTGAAGTAATGACTGCTGAAAATAAAGCAAAACTGTTTTTACTGTATTTTTAAACAAATAAATGCAGCTGTGGTGAGCATAAGAAACATTACAAATCTTGCCGACCGCAAACTTTTGAACGGTAGTGTCTCCCCCATAATATAGAAATGTACAGATTCACACTAAATCTGACTGATCTATGAAACTGCATTTTCAGCACTTCATATAATATTTATACTATTCAGAACTGCAGGTCTTAGTTTCCATCTAAAGACTTTGGATAGTCAGCAACATCCTTTATATTCCATACTCTACTCCATACATAATCTGTACGTGTGTGTGTTTGTAGAAACGGCAAATGCTGACCTTGTGATTGCGCCCATGCTTGTACAGCAGAGAAATAATGGATTTGATGTGGGCCTTCTGGATGATGTTCAGAGATTCTGGACTCTCGATTAGGACACAATGAAGCACCTCTAAAATGCCTGTATAGAGTTGCTTAATTAATATTGCATTGTAGTAAACACAAGAAATGATAAAGGCATTACATAATCAGGTAGCAGAGAGTTGTATAAGTGAATTACTATTGATTTTATAATGAAAATTGTCCACATGCTGCAATGAATCCCATGTAATACTGCCGTGACAAGAAGCTTAAAGCTAAAACCATTGATGTGCAGATGCTGATGGTGGATCACTCAGTTTATGGCTACATAAGACAGACCAGATAATGTATAACCCCTCTATAATCAGAGCTAATGTATGTGTCTAATTTGACGTATAGTGGTATTTACCTGATGAGGACTCCAATCGCTCTAGCTTGCTGACTAGCCAATCCAGCTTGCGAGAGAACTGTGTGCAGTTGGTCCTATTGCCTCGAATCAGAGCGGCTAATGGACAAAAATCAAAACCAATACTTTCAATGTTACACTGTTTTTCCTACATACATCAGACAAATCCCTTTCACTATCCCTCACACAGGATTTGTCTTGTGCCTGAATAGTCATATTCTGAAATGAATGCACCTTCCGGTGTGTGTGTGTGTGTGTGTAAAATGCTAAATTAGGAGTAATCCTAACCTAGACAATTTTTCTCAGAGCAATCAATCAAACTCAACCCCAGAGCAAAAGGCACTTTGCTGAGAGATAGTCTAGGCGGTTTTGAAGCCCAAACACCCCGAAAAGATCTACTTCCTGAGGCAAATGCATCTGTATGGAGCCGTTAAAAACTGGCTGTTGTCACTAGCCTAATGTATCACGCTACTGTTCGCCAGACAGACTCAGCATGGCCCCTCTCGAGGGTGAGCTCAGCAACTCTGAGCGAGCAAAATTCGGAGCGAGACTCGATGGGGGCTCTGATAAATGCCAAGCCAGTCAAGGTTAACCAAGGTGAGTGTTTAAAACAAAATTTAAAACAAAAACCAATCGCTAAAGATTCTGTTCTATAGAGTGCTTCAAGTAAGAGTACAAAAACTACTAAATAAGTTAGCATTTTTGGACTTCCGGTTTCATTGCCCCAAAGTCAATGTGTTTTTTGTTTAAATGCCTTAAAAAGTTGCCCAAAACGTAGTAGTGATGACCAGTGTTGGGGATAACGAGATACAAATAACACGCGTTACATAATCAGACTTTTTTTCAAGTAATGAGTAACGCATTACTTTTTAAAGTTAAACAAAATATCTGAGTTGCATTTTCAATTAAGTAATGCAGCTAAAAGGTGTGTTGTGCCCTCTACTGTAAAGGCATGTATTTGCATTGACACAAAGGGGCCTATTTTAACGATCTAAGCGCATGGTCTAAAGCGCACGGCGCAGGTGCACTTAGGGCGTGTCCGAATCCACTTTTGCTAGTTTAACGACGGGAAAAATGGGTGGCGCGCCCGGCGCATGGTCTAAAAGGGTTGTCCCTATAACTGTGTCAGGCTGAAACTACAAAAAAACACTTGCGCATTGCGCCAGGTGTATGATAGGGCCCTTAATCTTTTCGCTTTTGGTGTGCAAGCCAGGTGGACCATACATTGGCAGTCTATTTTTGTTTTTTCATGCCACATTTGTGTGAAAAGGCCTTTACACTTTAAAACAATAGAACTTGCAAAAAAATAAGAAAGCTCAGCATAATGCTATATTGGTCTGAAAAAGACAGAAAGAGCCAAAGCCAGCTAAGGTGAGAAAAAGTAATGCATAAGTAATGTAACACATTGCTTTCCATAAAAAGTACCGTAATTAGTTACTTTTTAAGGGGGTAATGCATTACTTTCCCCTACACTGGTGGTGACGTTGAAATCATGCGACTATGCATAAAAAAACTAATTCATAAAAATGCTGTTACTTTGTCAAGATCTTGATGACTGAAACTTGCAATGTTGTAATGCATTACTTTTAAAAGTAACGACAGAGGTGTAGTTCATTTATAGCCTTTATAGACTTTAGCTTTTCACACACTTTTATGAATTTTCTAAATCACCTCAGCCTAAATACAGGGAGTGCAGAATTATTAGGCAAGTTGTATTTTTGAGGATTAATTTTATTATTGAACAACAACCATGTTCTCAATGAACACAAAAAACTCATTAATATCAAAGCTGAATATTTTTGTATCAATATTTTAAGTAGTTTTTAGTTTTAGCTATTTTAGGGGGATATCTGTGTGTGCAGGTGACTATTACTGTGCATAATTATTAGGCAACTTAACAAAAAACAAATTTATACCCATTTCAATTATTTATTTTTACCAGTGAAACCAATATAACATCTCAACATTCACAAATATACATTTCTGACATTCAAAAACCAAACAAAAACAAATCAGTGACCAATATAGCCACCTTTCTTTGCAAGGACACTCAAAAGCCTGCCATCCATGGATTCTGTCAGTGTTTTGATCTGTTCACCATCAACATTGCGTGCAGCAGCAACCACAGCCTCCCAGACACTGTTCAGAGAGGTGTACTGTTTTCCCTCCTTGTAAATCGCACATTTGATGATGGACCACAGGTTCTCAATGGGGTTCAGATCAGGTGAACAAGGAGGCCATATCATTAGATTTTCTTCTTTTATACCCTTTCTTGCCAGCCACGCTGTGGAGTACTTGGACGCGTGTGATGGAGCATTGTCCTGCATGAAAATCATGTTTTTCTTGAAGGATGCAGACTTCTTCCTGTACCACTGCCTGAAGAAGGTGTCTTCCAGAAACTGGCAGTAGGACTGGGAGTTGAGCTTGACTCCATCCTCAACCCGAAAAGGCCCCACAAGCTCATCTTTGATGATACCAGCCCAAACCAGTACTCCACCTCCACCTTGCTGGCGTCTGAGTCGGACTGGAGCTCTCTGCCCTTTACCAATCCAGCCACGGGCCCATCCATCTGGCCCATCAAGACTCACTCTCATTTCATCAGTCCATAAAACCTTAGAAAAATCAGTCTTGAGATATTTCTTGGCCCAGTCTTGACGTTTCAGCTTGTGTGTCTTGTTCAGTGGTGGTCGACTTTCTGCCTTTCTTACCTTGGCCATGTCTCTGAGTATTGCACACCTTGTGCTTTTGGGCACTCCAGTGATGTTGCAGCTCTGAAATATGGCCAAACTGGTGGCAAGTGGCATCTTGGCAGCTGCACGCTTGACTTTTCTCAGTTCACGGGCAGTTATTTTGCGCCTTGGTTTTTCCACACGCTTCTTGCGACCCTGTTGACTATTTTGAATGAAACGCTTGATTGTTCGATGATCACGCTTCAGAAGCTTGGCTATTTTAAGACTGCTGCATCCCTCTGCAATATATCTCACTATTTTTGACTTTTCTGAGCCTGTCAAGTCCTTCTTTTGACCCATTTTGCCAAAGGAAAGGAAGTTGCCTAATAATTATGCACACCTGATATAGGGTGTTGATGTCATTAGACCACACCCCTTCTCATTACAGAGATGCACATCACCTAATATGCTTAATTGGTAGTAGGCTTTCCAGCCTATACAGCTTGGAGTAAGACAACATGCATAACGAGGATGATGTGGTCAAAATACTCATTTGCCTAATAATTCTGCACTCCCTGTACAGTCGGCTGAGGTGATTTAGAAAATTCATAAAAGTTGTGTTCATTAGTGAAAATTATCAAATTTAACTTTTGTTGACCACAAAGCTTCTTTTCTGCAATAATCCAATAGCCAATGGAAAAATCCTTTTGAGTTTTTGTCAAGGGAAAAAGAAAGAAAGATTTCTGAAGCAATTTTACTTCGATCTCAACTTTTAACATTTTGAACAAGGTCCTTCTTCTCTAACTGTATGTTTGCCCTCCATAAATCATGCTGAGAGTCAACAACAAGGTGATAAAAGAATAGAATTGCTATTTAACTGCCTCTAATAACTGTCATGTCTCTCCATCATCACCTTCTGCGAACAGCTGAAGGGCTGTGAATTGAATTCTTACCCAGAAGCTCATAGAGGAGGTTGAGAATGTCCTTCCAAGCCTCTCCGGCCTCCTCACCAGCTAGCTCCTCAAATTCAGCAGCACTATTGTACACGTTTAGCCGATCGATGCAATGTGAGACCAGGGTTAGCATTCCCTAAAATAGTCATAATAAGTGTCAGCCTGTACATTGTATGATCATGAATCTAATAAGGCATGTCTAAGTTATATTCAACCTCCTCTTTGAAGAGATCTTGGCGCTTGATGAGAGATCGAAGCTGCCTCTGTTTCTCCTCATGTTCCAGCTCAGAGTCTGGCTGTTGGAAGTACACAATGAGGTCATTGAGGGTCTGCAGCACTTCACACACAGGCAGAGTCACCTCTGTAGACTTTTCTCCATTCAAACCATCCAGACCCCTAAGACCAGGACAATAATATAATCAATATTTATTTAAATCATTATATTTATACATATTTAAACATTAGGAATTTATTAATAACTAGTCTCATGATATTCTTGTTCCAAATGGCACTCAGTTTTGAGAGGAGGAACATTTCTATTGTAATATTTGAGCATTTGAGCCCAGTGAGTTCGAGTCCAGTACCTGATGAACTGAGTGAAGAGGTGGGTGGTATTACGAATGATGCGAGCCGCCCTGGATTCCTCATGCTGGCAGAGCTGCAGAGTCAGCCCGTCATCCATATGGCCCTCAAGAGACAGGACAGCCTGCACACATCGTAAACGTACATTAACATTGACCTGAAAAGTGAAACAGCTGACAAACCAGTTCAGTTAACTTTAGCCTAGACTGTCAATGGAGGGACAGAAATATCTTAGATTTCATTAAAAATATCTTCATTTGTGCTCCGAAGATGAACAAAAGTCTTACGGGTTTGGAAGAACATGAGGGTGAGTAAATGATGATAGAATTTTCATTTTTGGGTGAGCCCTTTAATAAAACTGATAATATTATCAGTATAACAATTTGAATTGTATTAAAAATTATGAATTTCAGAGTGTATTAGTATTTGTAATTTTGGACGCACTTTATTAGGTGGCCTTAACTACTATGTACTAACATTTAAATTAATAATTTGATACAATGCACTTATTGAGTACATACAGGTATTTTTTTTAAATGTAAGTACAATGTAAAAACATGTATGTAATTACATCTGTAATTAATTCCAGTAGTTACATTTAGTTACACTGTTGACACTTCCCTTACACCTAACCCTACCCTTAAACCTACCCATACCACCACACCTGTCCCTAACTTTACCCGTATCCCACCTCAATATCAGCAAAAGTATTTTGCAATACAATATATACACAATAAGTACATTGTACTTATTTTTTGATGTAAGTACATAGTATATTAGTAGGCCACCTAATATAAAGTGGGACCGTAATTTTTGCTTAATAATAAACATCTGACCATCTGTACCTAGAATAGGTAATTTTATGCTGTAATTTTTATTTTTAGCTGTAATTTTATTCATTTTCATTTTTAAATGTATTTTTGAGTCCCAGAATTTAAATCTGGCGATGCATTACCAGTGTTGCTATAATGTAACGGTACATCACACTAAACGGGTCATTGTCAGAGTCTTTTGTCACACTGTATTTATCAGTTCTTTTCTAATCTAGCATTTAGACAGGATGCTCAAGAAGCCACTTTTTCATGTCAACATTATTGCTTTGGTTCAGGCAACTTACTGTGATAATTTCAGTGGCCACATTAAGGCAAAATAGGTTTTTGAGTCAAATCTATGGGCTTTATCTTCAACTTGGCACCTCCTCCTCACATGAAAGTCAGAGTCTGTCCAGCAGACTTCATAAGCTAAAAAAAATGCAATATTGGTTCAATATTTTAGAAGTAAAAATCAAATCAAGTGTCACCAAAGTTATGACTTTGGCTGCCTGGACTGTGCGTAAAGGTGGCATGCTTTTTCTGGCCTATAGCCCAGAGTTAAGCTGCATACCACAACGCTGGAAAGATGTGCAGTCCATGTGAATGTGTAATCCTGACCACTCCCCAAAAACACACTGTCACCATGCCTACCTCATTATCACATTTTAACCATGGCCTCGTATATCCTACACTCTACACAGAAGCCACCGCGGTTAAGCTTGAGCCAACATTAGACAATCCTGTGAGCCCCATAATCTTTAACAGGATCATAACTTACGGCACATGATGTCATAAAAGATGTCATTCAAAGTCGTTGTAATCATGAAAGCGTGTCCTGGAGAGGGAGCTCGGTGATAGTTTCAGCCTCTTAGGACAAAAAAGCTCTCACCCTTCTCTTCAGTGGTCCCAGACGAGAAGATTTTGCATCAGGCGCTTGGTAGGACAGCCACAGGCCCGTGGACACATGCATGATGAAGCAGACTGAATCACCATATTTGATCTCTGCAATCCCCATACCATCAATATCACGTTTTGGGCCGGAGTCAATCTTTTCCTGCAAAGGGAAAGACAAATCGCACAAGTCCTGCCATGTGGTCATGTGTAAGCTTCATTGAGATAAAATAGACAGTAGGGCAGCTGGGTCTGTGACCTCTCTGCTTGTTGCAGCAGAGCAAGGCTAATGAAACTCCAATATACAGTAATAATGCACTGAGGATTAGTAATTGGGAAACAGATGTAGCAATTACAGAGTCTAAGCACTGACTAGCAGGGCTAAAATCTAATAAAGTCAGTTTGTCTAATAGCTGAAGCTGTCTAGCTCTGATGGGCATTGATTTGTCTCATTTATTTAATTTATAAAAGCACTTAATTTTACAGTTAAAACTTGTGTATTATTTTAAGTTGTTCTCATTATTTTCACAGTCATTTTAGGCATTATGTTGTCATAACAAAGTTAACTTCACACAGAAAAGCTTAGTAATTATTTTTCACAATAAATTTGTGTCAACATATATTGTTCACGTCTTGTGCATGCACTATTGAGTATTCACTTCCATTGTAACTGTCCCAGTGTCACCCAGATTTTAGCTTTGTTTTTAAAAAAGGAAGGACATGTCAAAATAGGTGTTTGTGGTAATCAACATTATGCCACAAATGCTGTCGATTGAGCTTAACTTCTAATTTCTATCTATGGATATATGGTTCAAAATATATGGTTCAAACCTTGCTTGCCCGGAAACAGAAGGCAGTTGCAGTGGTGTCAGACTTCTCTCTGTCCAGCAGTATCAGGCCATGGTCCTCTGTCTGTCCCAGGTAGTGACCGGTGGAGAGATGGCGAAGGCGGAAGGGCTGACCCCATCTGATGTGGCTCCCACTCCAGCTATAATTCAAAAAAAAAAGACTCCTCTGTGAGTATGCATCTTTTTCATGTTCAAATATGAGATGCTAACAATGTTAATGCTCAAAAAATCAATAGAACTTTGCAGTATATAAGGAAACCTTTTGATTTTCTAACAGTAATGGATCACATGCACTGCTCACTGACCTGACATTGAACTACCCTTTTGGGCATAATTGGAAAAGACAGAGGAGCAAGCAACAAGTCTGGATCATCAAAAATGTACTGCAGTTTTAACCCAAAGGGTGTGTGTGTGTGTGCTTCTTTATATGATTTATGAGGACACAAATGTGTATAATGACATGGGTATTACACTGCTATTACAACGTAAATGTGGTTTATGAGGACACTTCCTGAGTCCTCGTAATTAAAATGGCTTAAAGGGATAGTTCACCCTGAAATGAAAATAAAGTAATATTTTACTCACCCTGCTGTTGTTCTAATGCCCTATGTCCTTCTATCTTTTTCAGACCTCAAAAGGAGACATTTTGAAAAACGTCTTGCACGCTCACGCAATGTTGTCATGACAACCGGTACAGAATATTCACTTCAAGAGGTTTACCTTATTATTAGTATTATTGTATCATTTCTTATTATTTCCCCAAGGAACAAAATTGTACCTCCACTGTACCTTTTTTTCTGAGAGTGTATAGAAGAGATGAGAGTCACGTTTGTTTTTATTGAGTCTGATTTCTCAAAATGGTGCGTGTGTGTGCTTATCCTGGGTTCCATGACAACAGTGCGGCTGCTGACGGCTCACACGCACTCCCTGGAACGCACACAGAGTAACGGCCGAGCTCAGTATTTTGACTGAATAATAAGGTTTCTTTCTTGCGAAACCTTATAGTATGCCTCCTGAACACTTTCCATATATGGCTCACTGTATCACTGCGTAAAACTTTTGTATCCTTTTTGTAAAGTTTTAGCCTGGTCGCCATTCACTGCCATTATATGGAGGAGCATGTGCAGGACGTTTTTTTTTTAAAATTTCGAAAAAGATAAAAGGACATAGGGCATCGGAACAAAAGCATGGTGAGTTTATTTTCATTTCAGGGTGAACTATCCCTTTAAAAAACAAACAAAAAAATGCAGAGTGTTTTCTGTGAAGGGTAGGTTTGGGGTTAGGGGATAGAATGTACAGTTTGTAAAGTATAAAAACCATTACACCTATGGAATTTCCTCATGATAGGTGCAAAACGTGTGTGTGTATGTGCTTTTTTATAAGATTTATGAGGACACAAATTTGTATAATGACATGGTATTACACTGGTATTACAACGTAAACGTGGTTCATGAGAACACTTCCTGAGTCCTTGTAATTAAAATGGCTTAAAAAAAACATACCAAACAATGTTTTATTAAAAATGTGAAAATGCAGAAAGTTTTCTGTGATGGGTAGGTTTAGGGTTAGAGGAATAACCATTACGCCTATGGAATGTCCTCATAATAGGTGCAAAACCTAATGATGTGTGTGTGTGGTCCTGGTATGGGGACAAAATGTTCCCACAAGGATAGCATTTTTCTGGCCCCCCTGAGAAAAACAGCGTATAATCATACTAAATTATGTTTTGTTTTGTTTTTAATCTAAAAATGCAGAAACTTTTTTTTGTGAAGGTTGTGTTTAGGGGTAGGTTTTGGGTCAGGGGATAGAATGTTCAGTTTGTCCAGTATAAAAATCGTTGTGTCTATTGAACGTCCCCATAAAACGTGTGTGTGTGTGTGTGTGTGTGTGTGTGTGTGTGTGTGTGTGTGTGTGTGCGTGCCTTATCCGAAGAGGCTCCAATCTCCATAAAGACCTGGCCTTGGACCCTCCTTTACCAGTCTCATAGTTCACCACTCTATAGGAAATAAAGAAATTAGCAGACATGTTTTCTCATATGGATGCATGAATATTTTAGATTTTGCCAATTTCTGAAATTGTTTATATGGTTATTCAAATAGACACAATGATAGATAGATAAACAGACAGAACAAATGATAGATGATAGAAATACAGAATGACATAGAAATATAGAACAATAGATAGAAGATAGAACGATAGATAGATAGATAGACTCACTTCTGTTGCTCTTGGCTTTGCTCGGATCCTGGTATAGTGAGACTCTCGTCGTGCCCATGGAACAAGCGCATCACTTGACCACCCAGAAGATATCCTACAGAGACAACGGAACAGTGAGACAATTCCTAATGTCAACTGTGCTTTTGCAACTAGTAAAGCTAGACAAAAGTAATAGATTTAGATTTTTGAAAGCACAAAGCATTAACTTAACTTACCCACTGCCACGTTGCTTCTGGAGCAGGTAGGCTGAACATTCCACAGTGTTTGCATGAAAGAAGCATCCACTTGAATACTTCCATTGGCAATGGAGAGGTGCTGCAAAAGAGAGAAAGAGACAAGTGTTTTGCTATGCATGCGTGTTTGTGCTTGAACAAACTTGCAGAATCTGAAAGAAAAAAAAAAGATAAAGGAAGTGAGAGCAAGGGAGACAGAGAGAAAGAGAAATAGCGAAGAGATACTGCCATGTGGCCTTGATGCTGCCAGCCTGTCTGTGTTGTCAGCATCTAAGTTACAAATCTGTTTTTAAAAGATTACTGTCTAGAAAATACAAACAGCGACTGCCTTTCCCAGAACAGTAGCTCTCTGCATGAGCAGCTCCCCAAACCCTTCCAAGGGACTTAATCCATAGCTGGAACAAAAACAATGCAACTGACCTGATCAAAATGAGAGCAGTGCCTGAATTATAATAATGACTTTCAAGGGCGCACTATTTCTGAGGAATTTAAATGTTTCTTGAGCACCACAAATAAATGACTTTAAAGAAATTATTACTGTCTTTACTGTATATTTGATGCAGCCTTGTTGAGCATAAGAGACTTCTTTCAAAAATGTAAAAAAATCTTACCAACCCTTACAAAAAATAGTGTATTTCTTAAGACCACCTTTTTTTGGATATTCTTTTCTGGGTTAAAAACTTTATTAGGCCGTTTTAGACCCCCCAAAATAAATTGCACCCTGCTGGTCAGATATAATCCAATAAGTCTGAAAGACAAAAGTGGGCCATAAATGGGGTAAAGCCTTTTTATCTCTCAGTGCATCCATTCTCCTCCTGTACATCTAGGTTTGGGTTTGCTCTGTTGGCAGGCTGAGCATGTCACCATGACAACTTACTTGATTAAACCTGATGGGCTCCCTCTGCATGAAAGAGGTATATTAACTGTCAGCACATCTGGCGCAGTCATCTTACCAGACACAAATGAAATTATAATGAGAAATTATAGAATAACTTTTTCTTTTCTTTATTTTTTTTTTTACTACAGACTATCAGTCTATGTACTATACATTTGTATTGCTTAAAGTTGAAAGTTTATCTGGGAATTTTTAAACATTGACTCTAAGGGCCTGAGTCATTAAAAGAATAGATAACTCAAAATTGTTCATACACTGGCAGTCTGTAAGGACAAAAAAAAACATTAAACATTAAAGCTACAGTCCATAAGTTTTGCCTATTTGTCGGCATCTTTGTTTGAAACCTGCAATTGCAGTTATTTGTGGAATTATCATCTTTACGTGCGTTGTGCATCGGCACGGCTCCTCAGCGGGGATGAATCTAATGTTTCAAGGAGTTTGTGTGGCTGGCTCTCAGTCACCACACCGGTGTGGATACTGTACTTTGGAATCACATATTCTACGTCTTGGAAGTGACCAAAATAAGAATTTTCATTGGAAAATGTCATCTGAACAAGCAAGTAACATGTCTGCCACTTTTGTTCTGACCAACTGAGAAAAAAAGGCATTACAATAAATCGCGCTACCAATGGTGACGATCACTTAGCTCATATCACATCAAACCGTGCAAATTATTATTATTGTTATAGTTTGTTCTCAAATTGTTAATGTTAACAACATCAGCATTGTGTGACTAAGTGTGTTTAGTGTGTATTGCATTACCTGTAGAACTGTAGATTTCAATTTCTGTACAGTCTAATCTTTTGCTTTTGACTAGGGTGAATCTCCAGTTGTCACTTATGATTGTCGTTTGGTCCTTTCTGGATTACAATCCACCATGAAAATGATCAATTTAATTATTCCAGCTGCTTTGAGAAAAGGCTATAAATGATCCGCCACCTGCAGCATCCTCACATGCGATATAGCCTAGCTGGGACTCATACTTTATGTATATAGACGTGATATAATGACAAAGATGAGCGGTGGCATGCTCGAATTTCCAGTGGAAAGCTACCAGTACCACTCAATTTATAACACATTATTACAAGCTTACCATTGTGAATTGGGCTAAAGGTAAGGAGGTAGTTTTGGACACTAGCTGGTTATGTACTTCATCAAAAATTTGATTTTGGATTATTTTTAACCAAAAAAAAAAGAGTTACGGACTGCAGCTTTAATAAACAACGTTAAAAACTAACACACCATTTTTTTAAAGAGGACCTATTATGCTTTTTTACATTTTCAACTATCTTTAGTGTGTAATGTTGCTGTTTGAGCATGAAACGCTTTGATTGTAGTCTTGAGTTTTCTTCCGGGAATGTACGTCACAATATTTCTCATTTAAATAATTCCCGCCCAAGGCACAAGCAGAATAAAGATGGCAAGGCTTGGTTGAGTTGAACCACAGAAAACGTGGTTATGGTAAGGGGCTTAACATTTCCGAAACATGCTCAAAGAGGTTGACCAATCACAACACACAGGTACAGCTGACCAGAGCACATTGCGCTTTTCGGAAGGTGGGGCTTATTAAGACTAAAGTGTTACTGACAGACTGGAAAGAGAGGTGCTGCAACAATGTAAAATATGTTTTAAAAAAAAGGCATAACATGGCCTCTTTAATTATGTATGAGATAAAAAAAAAATTCCGTCTGTTGCTCACACAAAGCTATCGTATGACTTCAGAAGACTTGGAAAACACTGCATGAGTTGGATGGACTATTTATATTGTGTTTTAGTGGGGTTTGAAAGACATGGTCATAATGACTTGGTGTTGTATGGAAAGAGCTGCATTGCTCTTTTAACCCTAAAAAACACCAGGTACTCACCAGGAACCTCTCAGAGGACACGCTGACCAAGATGAGGTCATCCCCAATGCGCACTTTCTCACCCTCTGACCTTTGCTTGGATGCCGGGTGAATTGTCCACCAACAAGCTTCCCCTTTGATTGAACAAATCATCAGTTAAAGGATATTGACCAGATGTAAATAAAGAAACAGCTCGTCAATGTCCTACAGCTGTCAATGTTTCAATCAAGCTTTGACTTTGATGAACTGAGATTGCCTACAAGATCTTTTGAGTGTTTGCAAACTTAGATGTTGATACAGATTATATTCATGTCCCTCTATTCTGGGTGACACAATAAATAAAAATAGTAAGATATCTATGTTTAATTTTGGATCTCTTTTCAAAGCTTGGGAAGTAGTCCTAGCACTGCATCTGTTACCTACAGTTCAAATGTCAATCATAGCCGGAAAGAGGCCTGAAACATTTAAAAATTAAAACTGTCATCAATTTTAACTTTTGAGTCCCTTGTAACACACCTATATAGAGCATTGCATATTTTAAATGAGATGTTGTTCAGTGTTGTTTTTGATAATTAAAACTATTAAAAATCTTTTTATTAATTTAAATAAAAATGTAAAATAAAATACAAAATGAATAAAATAAAATAAAATAAAATCATTAGATGAAAAAACTTTGGCAGCTAAATGAAACAAATTAAGTTTAAGTTAAGGTACTAAAATTACTAAAGTTAAACCTGAAATAAAAATAAACTAACACAAACTAAAAGGAAAGTAAAAAATGTAAATATAAAAATAAAAGCTAATTTAAAATATTAATAAATACTATAATAGTATTAAAAAATAATACTAAAATAACACAAATGTTGTTACTAGTTGTATAAAATAATGTAAATGTAAAAATAAAAGCTCATTCAAAATGTGAATAAATACTATAATAGTATATAAATAATACTAAAATAACATGGATGTTGTTACCAGTTGAATCCTCTTCTAGGCCAACATCAAAAGACAGTTTGTCTGTTAGAGACCTGGAAGTCTTCAGACATGTCAGATACTGTGTGAAAACAAAGAAACACGTGTAAATTTTACTAATAAATCATGACAAATAAGGTTCCCATACACTGTAGCAATGCATTATGGGTAAATGCCTCCAGAAGAACAAGTTCAGTAAGCTTCAAGCTTTATAGTTAATGTTTATCAACAATATAAACACACAATTATCCCATTTAAACATAAGCCGTCCTGTCATTCGTGATGTTAAAGCATTTTCACTTATCCCCATCTTCCCACAAAACACTGCAGGGAGTCATTGATCATGAAGTTGATGTGTGTGAGCTTTAAGCTGTGACAGGCTGCCTAATCCTTCTCCCCACTGGCTTCAATTTGTGTGGTGCATTCTCACCATTCCACTGAAGGAATGCCTAAGGAGGATAGCATGACCGTAGAGCAGTGTCCGATGTCCACCTCCTTGTGCTGCCTACAGAAGAGAGAGTAAAATGCTGTTAGAACACTCAAGGCAAGGGTTCAGAGACGTTGACAAAATGGTCACTGATCAAATAAAGTTAAAGTCACTGAAATAGAAAACACTGGCACTGGGAAGAACATGCTGGACAGATGTTAAATGGAAATTTCTCGTTCAGCTGATTGAACGAGAACAAAATTTCGTTGTTGTACCGTAGATGAGGAAATGTGAGGAGGGTGAGGAAAAAAACTAGAATGAAAAAGTAAAAACTGCCCACAAGAAATAGAGGGATAAATATACTTACCCGTCTTATAAGCCTCTGAGTGCATTGGGAAAAAAGATGTTTCTCTTAGTTAAATATAAGTTTAATGTAGAACCTCAGAAAAAAAACTTAGTCTGCAGCCGGTGATAGTGTTCACTAATCTTTCATGATCATGATCTGTTTGAGTTTTAAACACCATTTGAACCCCCTCACTGGCAGTCCAAAAAAAGAATGATTTTGACAAAGAGGAAAGTTGAAACTTGTGTTCTCTACTCCCAGCTGTTGCTGTATGCCTGCTGTCTTACTGAAATATCAGATGATACACAACAGTCCTTTGCTGTATGTCACTGTGATATTGTACAGTTTAGCGCCACATTTACCAGAACAGTTGCAAGTTTGTTTGTTTTTTCCTGGTAAATCTGACTACTGTGTTCACTGTCAGCTTATTAAAAATGGCAAGATCTCTGGACTGTTGATAAAAAGGTCAAGAAGCCATCTTGATGCATAAATGTAAACTGAATATACACTACCGTTCAAAAGTTGGGGGTTGGTGGGATTTTATAATGTTTTTGAAGACTTTTATGCTTACCAAGGCTGCATTTATTTGATCACAATACAGCAATAATACATAAATATTATTACAATTTAAAATGTTATATTTATTATTAAAATATCTATTTTGATTATTTATTCATGTAATGGCAAAGCTGAATTTTTAGCAGCCATTACTCCAGTCTTCTTTAGAAATCTAATAAGCTGGTTTGGTGCTCATGAAACATTTCTTATTATTATAATCGTGATTTTTTTTTTTGAATTTTTTGATGAATAGAATGTTCAAAAGAACAGCATTTATTTGAAATAGATTTTTTAAAGAGGTATTTAATAATTTATTTGATCAGTTTAAATGCATCCTTGCTAAATAACATTAATTTTCAAAAGAAAACGTACTGACTTTAGACTTTGAACGGTAGAGTATTATAACGTAGCATGATGTACTATTTTTGGGCTGAAAAAGAAGCAAAACATACAAAGAAGAAATCAAAAAAATGAAAAAAAAGACTGAAAAATCATGGCATATTCATGTATCAAGAAACATTCATTCTGGAATCAGCATTCCATATCATTTCCTCGTCATTGGTACTCCTGAAATTTGACAGTGTTAGATCCCAAATGCAAGAAGAAACACAGTTCACATCTCAAACTACAAATAATAAACACAAAAAGGCAATAAAATGCATTTGTTTCTTCAAGACAGGTGTATCAGACACTGAATTCATTACATAAATGACATGATAGGGATCTTTATAGTGAAGTATTGTATATAGAAACTCTGCTGAACAATGGTTTTCCAACACTCTCTCCTAGACATTAATGTTAGCACAACAAATAGACAGCATTGAGCTATAAAATATATGCTGTGACATCTCATTTCAAAATGCTGCAGTAAAAAAAAAACATAAAATAAAATATCGGGCATGCCATTTTGTGCTGAAGGGAGGGCGAATAAAGCATTCAAATGGCCCTGTGCAGAACATGCATAGCCAGTACATTTTATTTTGGGATTTGCATAATTCTGGGCCACTAGCTTCTAGGTTTGACAAGTTCATTTATCTTCTTTGGGAAACAGGAACATTTTCACACTTTCAATCATAACATCAAAATGGAAAGAGAAAGGTGAGTCTGAGATAAAGGAGAGAGATTGTGATTCTCTGACAGCATTGTGAACTGTATTAGTAGGGTTATGTCATGAGCTAAATCACACTTAGAAATCAGTTAATGACACATGAAGTGGTTGGGATGCTCAAAAAGGAGCAATAGGTGTAATTATGTAGGTTAACTTTTTTTTTACATAATTTGGATTGACATTCATGCATACTTGTTGGTCAACAAATTGTGAACATACCCATCGTTCATGATCAGGATTCTTGCAATGATGAACAAAGATACAGATATGATTAAAGAAGGCAGTTGGAAAACCCTCGCCACTTCAGCACATTCAGTTCATTATGTCTCACCAAAAACTAATTAATTGACTATACCCACTCTTGATACTGTTTTTTTTCCCTTTACATTTATTTTTAAGAAATAAAAGTCAAATATTGATATTAGTTGGATACTGGATATGATGAACTGAATGTTGCCAAATGATGAGGCAACCCATGAGCAAAAACACCGGAAATATCTTAAATAAAATCTATATTTGTGAAGTCATTCTATTAAAATAAAAATATATATACATATAATTGCAAACAGAATTTGTTTTATTTCACCTTCTATTGAAAGCAGAATAGACATATAGAGCAGTGTAATTAGTCGAGGTACGACACTAGGCATTAAAAGGATGGCAGTATTTTATCCAATTTTGACAATACATACCTCACCTGCATTTGTTAGTAAGTAGGTGCTTAAATGATTAATGGATAATGGATTTGCATTACTATCATATTGAAAATGTTAAGTAATTTCTGGCATCGGAGGACTGAAGGCCAATTCATAAAACTCTCCAAATCAAACCTGCCAGTGTGAATTGTAGTTGTGATTTATCTGTGGTCAGTACTGCACAATATCAAGGTCATCACTCATGATTACTTACACTAGGTCACGCAGAAGAACTACAGCGAATGGGATAAAATTGGCAATAAAAACTAAAGTTTGGGGTTGGTAAGTTTTTTTTCATATTTTTGAAAGAAGTCTATTATGCGGAGGCTGCATTTATTTGTTAAAAATATAGTCAAAACAGTGATATTATGAAATATTAGTACAATTTCTATGTTTAAAATGTAATTTATTCCTGTGATGTCAAAACTGAATTTTCAGCAGCCATTACTCCAGTTTTCAGTGTCACATGATCCTTCAGAAATCCTGATTTGTTGATCAAGAAACATTTCTTATTATTATCAATGTTTTAATTTTTATCAAATCTTTTTTTTTACAGAATGATGCAATATTTATTATAAATGATTTATCCGTGCACATCTTTTTTATTTTTTATTCATGTGCTCTTAAAAAACTAAAATATTAATCGCTTTAAAAAAAATCTTACTGACCCCAGACTTTTGAATGGTAGTTTATATAATTTTCCAGCTAACTTTCCATGACAATGCAATGAAAAGCAATTCTGCCAAGAATATGACTTTCTTTTCTGTTGCTTTTAAAACACATTAAAACGCATTATTGAGTTATTGTCTATATCAAAATGCATAGGATATTTTATTGATGTACAAATATAATTAGTGGTTATCCCGTCACTAAATGTAGCATTTGCTCATCAATGGAGCCTCACAAATAATACTTTTATTTACCTTTAGGATGCATTTTCAGCAGCATTATACTTTCCTATTGACATGGTAAATCTACTCAAAAGTAAAAGGTTTTAAAGGATTCTTACTATAAAGGTTGAAATACAGTAAATTCAGTATAGTAACCCTGTAATCGATGTGATTTGTTTACTTACTCCTTCACCGTTCTGTCCAGCGAGCATCTCCTGTAATGCCCGCACTGAGAGCGACTGCTCCAGCACAAAGTTACAGATGCATAGGTCAGGAGGAAAATACTGTGGAGAGAGAGAGATAGTGTGGGTGTTTTTGCTTACTTTTGATTATGGATAAAGTCATATAATTGGTAGAGTGGAAATGTTTACAATTTAAAGTCTTTCATTAGGTCTAAATAGATGGTTTGTTTTTGATATGTGTTCATTAGGATTAGCTTGAGAGCCCAGCGAGGATTTACTTGGGCAAGTGGTGAACTCCACCCTTGGTCTAGAGAAGTCTTCTCCCTCCCTGCATCTGTTTATCAGGCTGCTATTTAAAGCGCCATGACTGTCTGGTTCAGCTATCCTGAGAAAGTGAACATTCTGTCACCTTCTGATAACTACAGTCTGAATCATGTACAGTCTTACTGAATTTATACTTTATAAACCCTTCCAATAGAAATAAGCCATGAATTATGGTGACCTATGACCTCTAGTGACTTAAAATTCTATGTCAGTGGGGAGAATGTGCTAAGTAGAGTGACAGATGCCTCTGAGGAAAGTCATCTGTAGCAATAAACAACAAAGGGAAAATACTATATAGGTATTATGTCTCTGTTTGGTCAGGTAAAAAAATAAAAAATAATAATAATATATATATATTGATTTTTTTTTTTTACAATTATTTATATAAAAAAAAACAATAATGCAATAATATTAATTAAAAAAATTATCTTATATATTACGTTACCATTTATGGTTTTAAACATATGTGAGAGACCAGGGTGATTGTAAAGCATGATGGTAAAGGCTGATACAGGCTGATCACTCAGGCAAATACAGCAGATGTCTCGTGTTACGGAGGGTTATCCATTTCATAACTGCATTGCAAGTGAACCCATAAGGATTCATTTATTGATATGCATGAAGAAGACCAATACTTTATATGATAATGAAAAGATCATCATCATCCACCTATATTTTTTCAATGTATGAACAAGGTCAGGTTCAGTAGACACTGCACATAACCATAGAGATGCCCACACATCTTCTACTGCCTTGCCTCCTGATGCATAGAAAATATGGTGCAGAGCACTAGAATCAATTGCTGTTGCCATGGTTTTCAACTACATGAATATCTTCCCATTAACTTGATGTATTGCTAGAGGACAACATATCAAAGGCAAATATCATCGAACATGTCTAAGTCTCCCTACTTCACTGTACAGATATTTTTAACCATACAATTTTCTTTTCACATTAAGAGGTACATTATTTAAAGTATTTCTTAATCAGCATACCTAAAGCAAATCAGATTGTGTAATTATGCACTTGTATTTCGTAGAACCAATAAACTAAAGCGGTTTTTCGTAAATTGCTTTGCTTAAATCTGCATTGTGGTTTGTGTGGAGAAGTTTGGGCATACTGAAGCAGTGATTAGTTCCTCAGAACACATGGAGCTTTACCTTCGCCTCTGATGTGGGCTCTAGATAACACAGGCGGTTACCGAGTCCCTCTGCTGAAAGGCAGAATTTGCGATTCTCCTTCTGAATGGCGGCGACACACTGCAACACCACCTCATCTTCCTGCCAAAACAAAAACAATGAATTAAACTTACGTTTAAAAGCAAAAACACTCCAAATTCTCAAAGTAGTCCTTAGAGCTTAACACAACTTTTCGCGATTTCTGAGAAACGCAGTTGAAAATTTAAATCAACAATAAACAAACAATTTTGCAAATATTTGCTAGATGTCTGCTCTGTGTGCTGAAAAAAATATTGTGTATGTACATAGTCCTGGCTGTGTAAATAGGAAGAAAAAAAACATAGCATAGTGCACAGAGCACCAAAACACTCACATAGCCATAAACAAATAGCTCTTCTACAAATATGTATCCGCTCATGATGGGGGAGTAGAGAGAGTAAGCAAGTGGGGCATTTGCCCCACTCAGAGGAATATAATTGTAAGAAGAAGGGTTACGATCAGGCAAGGGCTAAGACCCCCGTTAAAACTGGAAAAGCTTTCCAGAGCTGGTGAGACGTTAGAGAGAAGGAGGACCTGAAAATGGACGCAAATGGTTGCTTTGTTTCTGCTCGTTAAATTAGTAACATTGGTTACTGCACATTTAAAGCTGAAATGTGTAATTTCTGTGAAGCCAGCATCATCAAGCAGAACTTCAAAAATAAGGTCTGTTTCCAAACAAGTTTCCTGGCCACTCCCCCTGTCGGACATTGGTCGGTCAAACAGATAGTCCTGCCCCATCTCACATCATTGGTTGAGCTACTGTTGCTGTGTTAGGCTGTTTGGGAGGGTTAAATGGAGCAATTTTTTTGATAACATCACTGCGTTTCTGTAAGCAACCGGGTGGTTGCAATAATCACACGGCTCAGGAAATACAACAAAATCTTTAATCAATAAATCCAAATGGAACAGAAAATCTCAGGAGATATAATACACAAACAACACAGAACAATGAACAGACAGAACTAAGGATTTAAACACACAGAAGGAGAGAGGTGTACAGGTGTAGAGCTAATTAAAAACCAAGGAGACTGACTAGGAACACAGACGGGCAGGAAGACAAGGAAAAGTAATGATCCAATGAGACAGAGCGAATCAGGAGATCAAGGCGGAGCTGTAACGACGAGTGTCCAAGGTGGGGCCAGAGGAAAGGCAAAGCCTGATGGAGTCGAAGGGGTGGAGGGACAAAGTGCAGCTGAAGGCCTGGAAGACCGTAGCGTAGGCAGAGCAACATCTGACCAAGGAGCAGCCAGAGGGAAGAGGGAGCCTGGTGCAGTCGTAAGGATAATGGTCCCAGGTGGAGCCGAGGAAGGGAGAAGCCAGACTGGTCAACAAACCGAGGTAGAGTAATGGGCTCTGCGGCTGGAGGCGGAACCAGGGGATCCACTTGACAAGTTGAAGCTGGAGACTGGAAGACCCGAGACAGATCCACACAGCAGAGTGGAGTAAGAGAAGGAGCCGAGGGACTGAATGGAAACAGCGGAGGTGGGGCCAAGAAACTGGCTGTTATAGGCAGAGGAGGTAGAAGAGGGAGGCTGGGAAGGATCACTGGAGATGCAGGCGACTCGGAGCTGGGTGGGACCAGTAGAGACACAGGAGATTTAGAGCTGGACAGGGCAGGCGGAAACAGAAGGAAAATATCATCTTCCAATTCCTCATAATGCAGAGGCCAGCTGCAGCTCAACCTCAGTGATGGGAGCATGGGCGTGGCTCCACTCCATGCCTTCAAACTCCATGAGGACACTCACAGTGACGGACGGATGGTGTAGCCAGCTTGTGCACCTGGTCAGACATTCTGTTGGGCTCGGGCTCATGTGTGATTATTGTCTCAGTCTTAGTTCCTACTGCCACTGATATGGTGGCAGGCTCAGGCTCCGTGTCTGTTGTGGGCTCTGGCGTATACTCTGTGCAGGGTTTGGCAGGTGGCTGGCTGGGTCCAGAGTGAGGCTGGTGATGTCCTCCTCAGCGGGGCAGATGGTGAACGCTGAACCGTTTTTCACCAGCACAAACTTTGCAAAGGTGGCAAAATTTCCCAGAGGACCATCACCTTTGGGTGTTCGTTCAGGCTGGTCCTGCACAGAGAGTGGTCTGGAAAGTTCATCAGGTCTAAAAAATCCTTGGTGTGGTCGTTGTACCTGCTTCAGGCAGAGCAGCTGGATGGCTGGCAAGTCCGTAATAAAAAAGGGGGAAAAAACAAAAAAATTAAAATCTTGGTTCTGTAAGCAATTGGTGGTTGCAATAAATCTCACGGCTCAGGAAATACAAAAAAACTGCCTTTAATCAATAAATCTAACTGGAAAAGGAAATTTCAGGAGATATAATACACAACCACGTTAAATGCAAATGAAACGGAACAATGAACAGACAGAACTAAGGGTTTAAATACACAGACGGAGTAATCAAGGTAAAACAACAGATGTAGAGCTAATTAACAACAAAGGTGACTAACTAGGAACAGAGAAAGGCAGGAAGATAGGGGAAACACAATGACAATAAAACTGAACATCCATAACCAATTACATTTTACACATTTTGAGGGAATTCAATTTCCAAGTAACAGCCTACCTGCCCATATTAGATCCTGTACCTCTCTCAATGTTTTTAAATCTCACTTAAAGTTGCAGTGTGATTTTTAGCGGCATCTAGTGGTGAGGTTGTGAATTGCACCCCCCAACACTCACCCCTCATTTTCGGAGAACATAGAGAAGCTACGGGGGCTGACACAGGACAAAAATGTCACCGTCGGAGAGAGCAGAGAGTGACTAGCGCTTTGTAGAGAACTTTGCCCGTTTAGGGCTACTGTAGAAACATGATGGCGCAAAATGGCGACTTGACTGTAAGGGGGTGTATGTAGATAGAAATGGCTCATTCTAAGGGAATAAAACCATAACGGTACATTAAGTAAGTTCTTTATACTCCACTGAAAACATAGCTATGTATATTATATTGCATTTCTTTCAATAGATCCTCATAAATACTACACACTGAACCTTTAAAAGACCCATTTATTCTCACTTGCATTTGACTATTTAATTTAATGTTTTTATTTGTTCTGGACTTGGTCTCATTTTAGGTTGTATGAATTTGTTAGGTCCTGGTATGTAAAGCACTCAAACAACATGTGTTGTTTTTAAATGTGCTATAAAAACAAATGTGATTGATTGATTTGATTTGATTGATTGATTGATTGATTGATTGATTGATTGATTGATTGATTGATTGATTGATTGATTGATTGAAAAAAGAAATGTATTTGAAAGGCATATAATGTCAAGTCCTAAGTAAATGTTTAAATAAATTCTACTGATGTAACAAGAGCTAAATTATATCAAAATTGTCACTGGAGGAAAGGAAGAAGATTGGAGACACTTATGTCATTGGAATCCACAATGAAGCTCTGTATATCCTCAGTCTCTCTCAGGATGAATTTATTGATTTCGGTCTCATTTGTTTCCTACCCGGTGCTTTTCTTGTGTGCCAGCTCACGTATCACATTAATCCTAGCTGATGGTTGCCATGGTTCTGATGAACACCATCAGAGAAGTAACAATTCTTTAACACAGTCACGGCATGGAAGTGAATTTTTATATTTAATTCTTCAGGTTCAGGATGTGTTAATATGATGAGAGCTAGCAGGAATTTCCAGCATTCTGAGTACACAGATAATAACCTGTGTATATTTGGGCTTGAGTTATGCTAATTAAATTGGGCTGTCAAACGCCACTGTCTAAGCTATGCTAAAACTGAAGAATGACAAGAGGAATTATGTTACTCTGACAGTAAAGCAGTGTGAGCGCCTAGTAACATAATCAAGATGCCAAACCAACATTTGATGTATTCAAATAAGCCTAATATAACATTAGCCAACATTACCCATTTTAAAAAAAAGCAAGGATGCATTCAATTGAACAAATGTGACAGTAAAGACATTTTATATGTTACAAAATGTTTTAGATCAAATAATCCTGGAAAAAAATTATAATTTCCACAAAAATATTAAGCAGCAGAACTGTTTTCAACATTGATTATAATAAGAAATGTTTCTTGAGCACCAAAACAGCATATTAGAATAATTTCTGAAGGATAAGAAATATAAAAATGTGACAATGAAGACTGGATTATGCCATCACAGTAATTAAATACATTTTAAAATATATTAAAATATATTTTACAATATTACACTTTTTAACTATATTTTTGATCAAATAAATGCAGATTTGTTGAGCATAAGAGACTTCACATTAAAAAATCAAATAGACTTTTTAATGGCTTTTCGAATTTTTGAATTTCAAAATTAAATCCAAATTAATTAAAAAATTAAAGGCACAGATATATGGATAACTATACAAACATCACTAAAATATACTATGGTATTGGTTTGGTCCAGTGTTATGATTCTTGCCTAGATTGTGAGCAGCCCTGAAAATTGCTACTGCAGAAGTCTAAGGGTTTCCCAAACGGGGGTTCAGAAACCCCTGAGGTTTCACGAGGGAATTGCAGGGGGTTCGTAAGTTGATGACAAGCAATTAATTAAATTGTAATTAAATCATTAAAAAATAAACAAATAGGCTAAATTACAGATTTGGTGTCTGAGGTATGGGGCACATTAATATTCTATACAAATTAGTTTGGACCGAGTATACAAACGGAGCTGAAATGTACATTGCATCCGGAAAGTATTCACAGCGCTTCACTTTTTCCACATTTTGTTATGTTACAGCCTTATTCCAAAATGGATTAAATTCATTATTTTCCTCAAAATTCTAACCCATAACAATACAATAACCCATAATGACAACGTAAAAAAGGAGTTTGTTTGAAATCTTTGCAAATTTAGAATAAAAAAAACTTAAAAAAAATAAAAATAAATCACATGTACATAAGTATTCACAGCTTTTGCTTAATACTTTGTTGAAGCACCTTTGGCACCAATTACAGTCAAGTCTTTTTGAGTATGATGCTACAAGCTTGGCACACCTATTTTTGGGCAGTTTCTCCCGTTCTTTGCAGGACCTCTCAAGCTCCATCAGGTTGGATGGGGAGCGTAGGTGCACAGCCATTTTCAGATCTCTCCAGAGATGTTCAATCGGGTTCAAGTCTGGGCTCTGGCTAGGCCACTCAAGGACATTCACAGAGTTGTCCCGTAGCCACTCATTTGTTATCTTGGCTGTGAGCTTAGGGTCGCTGTCCTGTTGGAAGATGAACCTTTGCCCCAGTCTGAGGTCCAGAACGCTCTGGAGCAGGTTTTCATCAAGGATGTCTCTGTACATTGCTTCATTCATCTTTCCCTTGATCCCGATCAGTCTCCCTGTTCCTGCCGCTGAAAAACATCCCCACAACATGATGCTGCCACCACCATCTCTTTCTGATTTCTTAAAAATGTATTTATATAATAAAAGTCAATGAGGTCCAATGTTGTTTTGGATTCCACTAACTTTCATTGTATAGAGAAAAACAGTTGATACATTCTTCAAAATACATTGTTTTGTGTTCCACAGGATTGTAAGAACATGAAGGTTAAGACAAATGTCTATTCCTTTACCACTCTGCATAATATCATGTGCAATAAAAACGTGCATCATCTCATACTCAATATGCAAATTCAAACTGTATATGCATGCATATTATCACAAATTATGTGCACTGCTTTTCCCTCTGTACATCTATAGTTTATCTGTGCTTTGGGTGTTTCTATATATATTCTATTTATTTAATTTTTTACTTAGTTTTGGCAATAAAGGCTCATTCAGATTAACAGCATTAGTATAAGACAGATGCCATACCTATGCAGATGTATGCAAGTATCTATTTACAATACAGCGTTATCTGCCTAATGCAGTAGAGTGGTCTTTATCTAAAAGAGGAGATCTTCCCTTTCTTAGGTCCCACCTAGATCCCCTGCCAAGGAATCTGGTGAATCTGCAGCAAAGTGATCCAGGGGAAAGCTGCAAAGCCATCTGCAAAACAGCTAAGGGGCAGAGTCACAGTCTATCTATAGGGGTGTTGCGTGTTTAAGGATGCTGGGGGGTGGGGTGCGTCTGCTCCAAATCACAAGGGCAAGTATTAGAACTCTCCAAAATCTCTGTAATGCATCCATATTCCATACGCTTGACTTCCTGGACCATCTGCCAACCCAATCTGCACCTTACGGACAGACCAACCCTATTCAAGCCATCATGCTTGTGAGTTTAAACACAGGTGCAGCAGAGGAATACAGGTCCCTCCACCCCCCTCTTCCACCATACTCAGTGTGTGTCTTTAAGGACATGAACAGGTGTGGGTGTGTGGCCTGAAGACTTCAGGGGCTGTAACTCGAGAGGTCCTGGTGTGCTCTGGTGCCAAATAAATGCTCACAACTCACCCGGCCCTGCGACTGACATGAACTTAAGAAAAGGTGAATACACAGCACCGCCCCTCCCACAATGCTATTTTGAAATGTACGCACATGCTCAGTCAGCCATGGTATCGAACACTGTAGAATTGTTCAGTCATCTGAAAGATGGAAAGGCTGCTCACTGCAGAGCCAAAGGGTGGAGTTTGATGTCCAGCCCCCATTTTTGCTAAAAAGAAATCTAAAATATTTTTCCTAAAAATATCTAAAATATTTTTTACAACAATTTTTTTGTTTAAAACTTTTAAAAGCCCCAAAACATTCTGTTCCTAGATTTTCAATGTTGTTTTAGACTTCAGATTCCACTGCCACCGTTTCAATATAAAAAGAACAATTTAGAGTAAATGATGCTCTCATCTAAAGCGAGGGTTTGAAAAGATTGTTCTTTGTCTTTTCCACATCTCAGCTGAAGTCTTATTCCTTAAATAACCCAAATTCATTGCCAGCTACTGCACTTCACCAAGCAGGTGGCTCAAGCCCCTGAACTTGACAGCTTAATGAGATGGTTGAATAAGCTCACATCTTTATCACCTCCATATTTGCATCCAGTTAAGTTACAGAGTCCTTCAATAATGCTCTGAAAGAGAGAAATGTTTTCCTTGAACTGAGAGTTTCTCAAACTTTTGTGGACAAAATACCTCATTCATGACCCTAAACTGCTTCACAGACACACCTTCAGGAGATGGCAATAACCAATTATGTGTTTTAATCAACAACAAAAAAAATTTAAATAAATGTTAAATTGTTAAATTACTACTGAAGTACTACCAACAAACAAAAAACAAGATCTATCAATCAGGGGTGCGTTTCCCGTACAGTGACGTAGCTCATCGCTTAACAACCATAGTACGATGCATCGTTGAAGAAATTAACTAGCTAGTCATGACTAGTGCTGGGCGGTATACCGGTTCATACCGAATACCGGTGTTTATTTTTGTTATGATATACATTTTTATTATACCGCAATACCGGTGTATGTCGCTTAAACAACATACGGAACACGACGCAGGTCCCTTTTCACTGTTGCACTGTAGTGAGGGCAGAGCTGAAATAGCATAGCAGTGGATAATTCAAACAACATGCGCCGCCCGCAAGAGAGCGTTTTCTGCACGGAGTGCCACGATGAGTTTAACAACGCTCACCATATGGATCATATAGATCAGATACAGACCGGAGTGAGCGTGTTTAGGTTTTTTATGGACATATTTCATATACTCTAGTGCTCTAAACATGAACCAGCAGCGTGTTTGTGCACGTTTCATCACGTCTTCTTCAAATGAAATATATGTGCAAACAAGGACACTGATACAGCCGTGACACGTGATGACACGATGGATTACTCTGCTACACAAGACAATGATGTAGACTGACAATTCAAAGAATGGGCAAAAGTAACAGTCTTTATTCTTCCTGTGTTAAACTTGCACGTGTCATTTGTTCAGAGTCTGTAGTGCTCTTAAATGTATTGAAAATATCCTTAGACCTTTTTAATGTTCTTCCGCGTTTCTCCCTCGTTTTGGCAGTTTGTTGTTATATAGGGTTAGATTTTTAAAAAGCTTAAGGTGCCCTCAACTCTGTATTTTCTCTCTCCGTGGTCATATTTTAATATTCATTTCTGTAATGAGTGAGTTGCAGGTCTGTGTTTTATTGGTTGTTGTCTCCCCACAGCATCATTTTGTGGGGCTTTGCAAACCTGTATTAATTCTAGTGTGGAATGTTTCTACAATATTCACTCATCATGACAGTAAAATAGGGCATTCTAGTCAATCTACTGCAGTATTTCCTCTCTCAATCAGTAGAAAATGCGGTTAATACCCCGTCATTCATAGGGGAAAAAATACCATCATATACCGTTAAACCGGTATAATTTTGAAAAATACCGTGATATAAATTGTTGGTCATACCGCCCAGCACTAGTCACAACTGTTTCCCGAAACCACATTGTCGCAAATTTGTCATTTAGTGGAGAAATAACTTCTTTTAATAAAGTTAAAATTAATGCCAGATTTTTTGCTGTAAATTACGGACATGGCATCTGAGAACTAATTAAAATTTTTCTCATTTATTTTGCTTCATTTCCAGATTCAATCATAGGCTCCTTACATCCTAGGCATGTACATGCGCACTCCAACAAACTAAAAGACGTAAATGACATTTGTATGTATTCAAAACAAAAGATATATATCGTACTGAATGTCAGGCAGCATGCTTATTTTGCTCCAGATAAGCATTTATTAAGTCCACATCATGCAAACAAGAAACTACTAACCACAGATCAAGAGCTGTAGTTCCAACCATGCAACTTTGCGATGCTGTTTGCGAATGTTTGTTGGAACTATAGTTTTGGGACTCGTTGAACTATGCTGATAAAGACAGAACTTGCAACCACAGTTAAACAATGCTTTTGGGGAACACACCCCAGAGAAGTTTTAATCATGGAAGCATGAATCATTCGACTTTGCAGTCCTGCATTTTGTTACACTGCCTTTCAAAAGTTTGGGGTCCATATGATGTTTTTAAAAGAAGTCTCTTATGCTCACCAAGGCTACATTTATTTGATCACAAATTCAGTAAAAACAGTAATGTGAAATATTATTACAATTTAAAAGAACTGTTTTCTATTCTAATATATTTAAAATGTAATTTATTCCTGTGATTGAATTTTCAGCATCATTCCTCCAGTCTTCAGTGTCACATTATCCTTCAGATATCATCAAAAAATTATCATTTGGTGCTCAACAAACATTTCTTATTATTATCAATCTTATTCAATATCAATATTATTTTTCTATTTAAAGTTGATGAAAGTCAGTAGTTCTTTAATATTTTATGATGCGATCCATCTCAAAGTTGTTCTCAAAGGTTTAAAACTGGTTTAAAACTGTTTATTGAAGAATTGGATGGAGAAAATAAGTGGAAAGTATACTCTGAGCACTGTCACTATGGACACTAATCATATTATTTGTCATGGTCTTAGTAGTGAGATTCTTTATACTCAATTCAGAAATTTTCCACAACCCCCCTGGATATCTGAGACTGGGAAACGCTGATACAGTAGCACTGTGCTCAAGATTTGCTTTGTGCTCTATTAAATCAATGTCTAACTATGGATGAATGATTCTAATTTAATCTTTTCACACTTCAAACTGATTTCATTGCAGAGACGTGCTCAAAAAGATTATTAATTAATCAAAAATAGAGTTGTTTTGCACAATTAATGCAGTTAATGTGATTTTTTTCATTCTTTATTCTCTAGCAGAAGTAATCAGAACAAGAGGCTGGATACGCACATTTACACACTGCAACTGTAAGTGACTGTCTTATTTGTCCTACAACTGATGTAGATCATTTTATTGGTGATTAGACTCTCAAAGACCCAGCTTCCTTGCCATAAGATCCGAAGTTTAGAAGAAAAGCTATAACACAACAAGAGGGCATTCATAGAAAGTCGATTAAAAAGCCTTTTCACCAGTGCTTGACATTCTTACAGTGACATTTCCCTAAATGTGACACAGCAGAAGGCATGCTGTGATGTTTTAAAGGAGTCTGAGAGCACCGCTAAAAATGTGATTGTGTCAGGGAGACTAGCTTCAGAGTGTCTGAGAGAGCGGGAGGTACACAGACAGCAAGTACTGTGTGTTTCACTACAGCTAAATTACAAATTGTATTACTCAGCAGCCTAGGCTAACTTAGCATGCGCACTGCTGGGAAAAATAGCCTCACGCAAGAGAGTGTCTTGCATGCATGCCTGAGTGAGCTCCATCTACACTAACAAATGAATTCAGACAGACTGCCGGTAGAGAGATATCTCTGCATGTGGATAAAATACTGATGCATCAGATGAGGTTTGGTCAGTGAAGAAGGAGTGACCTCTGAGTTCACCATTTACAGCTGGAGGAGCAATTAATGCACTGGGAAAGATCCCAAAAATATCATCATTTACTGACCCTCATGTTGTTCCAAACTTCTGTGACATTAATATAAAATTCATTTTTCATGAATTTTTTGGAATAAGAATGAGAACTTTTAAACGCCATTAAAAATGGCAATCATCATAAAATATCAAAAAAGTATTTGTGCACTTTCATATTTTAAGTATCATGAAGTCAAATTCGCCTGCTATATGCAGCTGGATCAAAAAGTTTGTGAACTGAACATGAAAACCTAATAAACTTGATTTTTTAATCATTCAGACTGTCAATCAACTGAAAAAGTGGATCATAAAAAAATCATCATTAAAAGATCCGATTCAAAATAATGATTCATTCCTGAATTGGATACTTCTCTAATGAACATGCCACAGACAGTTTGGGCAGATGTCAAGATTTTCAGAGAATAACAACATATATTTTAGCCATACAAGTTCATATGGCTTAAGGAGAGTTGGAAAATAGTTAATACTTTTATAATATCTTTATAAACTCTATGGTATAGCTTGATTGCTCCAGTCCTCATTCACATTCATTATACACTAATGCTCAAAAGGTTGGGGTTGGTAAGCTTTTTAAATAAAGTCCAAGGCTGCATTTACTTGATCAAAAAACTGTGGAAAAACAGTAATATTATGAAATATTATTTTAATTAAAATCTGTTTTAATTTATTTTAAAATAATATAATTTATTCCTGTGATGGCAAAGCTGAATTTTAAGTAGTCATTCCTTCAGTCTTCAGTGTCACATTATCATTCTAATAAGCTGATTTGGTATTCAAGAAAAACAGTTGTGCCACTTAATATTTTTGTGGAAACCTTTGATACATTTTTTCAGGATTCTTTGAAGAACAGAAAGTTCAAAAGAAAATGCCTTTACTTAACATTCTAAATGTCTTCTAAATGGTAATCATTGTGATTAATCGCATCCAAAATAATAATTTTGTGTTTACATAATATATGTGTGTGTACTGTGTATAATCATTATGTATATATAAATACACACTCATTCATGTATATATTTAAGAAATATTTGCATGTATATTTATATAATTTATATTATAAATAAATATAAATATTTTATATATAAATATAACAAATTTTTCTTAAATATGTACATGCATGTGTGTGTATTTATATATACATAATAATTACACACAATACACACACATATATTACGTAAACACAAACTTTTATTTTGGATGTGATTAATCGCGATTAATCGATTTGACAGCACTAAAAAAAAAACATCTTTTTGTGTTTCACAGAAAAAAAGAAAGTCATAAGGGTTTTGCAATGACATGAAGGTGAATAAATAATAACAGAATATTCATTCATAGCTATAACTATCCCTTTAAGATCTTGTTTGTGTACTTCCTCCAAGCAATGCTGTTGTGCTCTTGAGTAAGCTGTCAGCTCTAGGGGCCCCAAGGCCGCCTCGCTGCTATGAGGCCCGTGTGTCAGACAAGCAAAGCTATGCCACATATGTGCTGACTTTGTTGAGACAAGAATTTTTATGTAATCCTGGTACAGCTAATTGCCTGAAGTGGATTTTATAACAGTTAACAAGCTCAACCTATACACCAGGCCGACGGAATCCTGTCCGTTAAATTATATACTAAACATGCTTTACAAATGTTGGTACAATAAACACCCACGCAAACAATTTTAAGCTTGAGCACTTGTGTTGTCCTTTAGCACAGATGGCTTGTTCCCTTTGGGATAAACCAAGAGGGCACAATAAGAGCAGTGGCATCAGTCTGGGTTTAATTAATCTAAAGGAAGCTCAATGAGCTGAGGCTGCCACATGAAGCTTATATACCGCAGACGACTCACTCATCAGCTGCCTTATACAAAAACCACAGGGTCGCGCACACACACACACTCACACCGACACAATTAAATTCACATACTGCAGATTTCAGCCATGCCCCAAAGCTCCAAGGTTTACCTTTTACCAGAGCGCCCTCATTACTCATAGTCGCCGAAGCTATCGACACTCAGCACAATCTCGGTGATGGTGGAATAGTGAGAGCAGATAAGCACAAAACGCTTTAAAATCTCCACCTCAATTGCTGATCAAAGATACACACACTACAAGCTATCAAAACAGTCTGGTGTTCTGCAAATGCACTAGTGTAAATTAAAGGTCATCTCTGGGAGGTGTTTCCTAAAACAACACTTATTTGAAGAAAAGAAAGGGAGGAACATTTGTGCTACATTGTGAATCACCTTGTAATGTGACAAGTGACATATTAAATTTGATAATATATTTCTTAAATAGTTGGGGGGGGAGGGGAGGGTGGTTGTGAAAAATAAAACTATGTTTACGTGTATTGCTTAATTTTAGTGCCATATATGGCATATTACATAGCCATATTTTAGTGTTACCTTGATAGTGTTTTTATTTTGTGTAGTGTTGTCTACAGTGTTTCCTAATATATATATATATATATATATATATATATATATATATATATATATATATATATATATATATATATATAAAATATATATATATATATATATATATATATATATATATATATATATATATACACACACACACACAAACAAAATCTGACAACATTAAAGATCATTCAAAGAAACAAATGGTTGCAAGTTAGTGAACACAAATACTTCTTTAAAAAGCAGTTTATATTAAACATCAAAGTGCACTTTTGAGCTATTAAAAAAGTCCATTACAGCACATTATATCAATAACAAAAGACAAATCAATTTTAAGTTACACGTATTTTAGCTGTTTTGTAACAGTTCATTATTCATATGTTTTATCTTCCTTGCTTTTAAGGGGTACTTGCCTGCTATACAGAAAAAAAATATTGAAATTGGTGCTACCTGATTAGAAAAAAATAGAGTAAAAGGCTGTTGTTTTCCTTTTTGCCAAATAGATAAGAAAACTTCTACACCCATAATGCACTGGGCATGTTGCCGTTCAAGACCACTCCCACCAGTCTGTTATGGATACGCTTACCAGAGTGCTTTAGTAAAAAATACTTCTTAGCAAACTTTTAGTCATAATGGTGTCGACTTGTATTGTTCGTGGGTTTAAAGAATTCAAAGAGTAAATGCTTAACAGGAGTTATTTATTTTCGCTTTCCAGTGAAGGATCCAGTGCATTGTAAGCAGCGGTTAAAGGCTGCAAAGAATCGTAAATATGGAGAGAACGCTGCAACGGAAACCTCCGTGTTTGTAGTCAACATTTCAAACTGGATGACCACGAACACAGTGTTTTAGGCCGAACAGAGTGGGAAACCTGATAGAAACTACAATTCCGCTCAACTCCCTGAAGCAAAACGCCGTTGCCTACAGGTAAGAAAGCTGTTGCCATAGTGTTTCCTTTTTTCCATAATGCTGTTTAAAGAGATGATACAATTTTCAGTGATAAACCTACTCTTACAATAGCTGCTCTAACCCTCTGTCGATCCAACTGTCCGTGGGCAGGGATACAAAAATGCGGAAGTATAATCTGTAATTTTTCACAAAAGCCCTGAAGCTGTCAAAAGACTGCCGGATCCACCAGACATTTGCTGACCTATTAACAGAAATGTATTAATTAATACTTAAGTCCTCTAAGGCCATTTTTACTGTAGTTGCAGAAAGTGGATGTGGAGTAATATGCTGATATGGAGAATTTTCGAATGCACACTTTAGCTGATATAGCCATCATTATAAAAAGATATTCGACCACTCCATGCCACGATTGACCAATCAGAATCACGTATGTTCCAGTGCGCTGTGCAATAAGGTGATGATATGTTATACTAATCCAGGTTTGCTGTACTCTTTGCAGTATTTTTTTAATATCTTAGCACATGTTGTGGTAGTTGTTGACTTTAAAATACGATACTGTGCAAATAAAAACAGTGTTGAAACATCAGTGGCCTGGCTTGTTAAACTAGCTGATGCAATGACCTATGGAGATGGAGCCTGAGAACTGTGTGCGTATGTGCGGTGGAAGTATTAACTATTTAAGAGTCTAAATTTAAACCATGGAATGCAGAAGGCTTCCAGAATAACATAAACTCCAAATAAGCCCAGTGCTACTGTACTGGTGAACTCTACATCTGGATTTATATAAATGTGCCCAAAAAACAACAACAACACCACTTATAGTAATAATGTTATCCCTTAAGCAATTAATCTCCACTTATTTATTATTATATTGACTGTATGCTGCCAAGTATTGATGTCCTTCAGAGTAAATTTCCTTGCAAACTATTTGCTACCAAAAAAAAACCTAAAGAGAACAAACAACATCCTGATGCATATAAAATGACCAGCAATTGGGGTGTGAAAACCATGCAACTGCTATTTTGTGCGCTGCCAACCAACAGCAAAGACAGAATTGGGGCACCTTTCACAGTCTAGAGTGCATTAATGTCCGCTATTTAGTGAGATTGTAACCTTCACTGCCAGAGTTCTCACTTTAACGCTTTAACAGGGAAGTGAGATGTCACACACCTGTCTAATGCAAGGGGCTATAACAGACTGCAATACATTGATGTGATGGATTTGATCGATGTTGCATATGCAAATTAAAATGAGAAAATATCAACAATGCTAACACAAATTTATCAAAACCATAACTCAATTTAAAATATTTTACACACTTTATATTAAAATTCTAACTGCGGCCCCTAATCGTTTTTTTCATATATGTATGCAAAAATGTATAGCCTATATTATTTAAAGCACTGTGTCTTAACCTAAACTGGG
The DNA here is from genome assembly GCA_039654625.1 of Rhinogobio ventralis. NCBI lineage: Eukaryota > Metazoa > Chordata > Actinopteri > Cypriniformes > Gobionidae > Rhinogobio > Rhinogobio ventralis. The sequence goes on from CM077210.1 coordinate 23,082,614, forward strand.
ACTTGCTCCTAATTTACTATTTCATGTCACAGTCAATCTGAACGCTGTGTTCACTGCAGCATTCCCATTCAGGAACATTACCAAAGCCACATCAGAAACTCATCTGATTTCAAAATATAGCAATTGGCATGTACTCTCAGAATGCCCTTTTGTCCATGTCTACCAAGTTGTGAAGTTTGGACATTTGGACATTTGGACATTTGGACATTGTTCTCACAAAATACCCAGCCAATTAGTCATTATGGGCTAAAGCTAACCCTCAGCCGATATCTGCTAAATAAATGAAGGTCTTATGTCAGTAGCATCTGCAGGCGTTGAGTATCTGTATTATTTGTGCCGATCAGACAAACAGAATGAGAAACTTTTTTTTTTTTAAGATTTGCAAGTAAGGGACTCTTTTTTTTGCAGAAATGGAAAACCATTTAGGGAAGCAAGGCTTAGCCTTGTGAATGATTATCACAATGTTTGGTACAATGCCAGATCTAGATACCTTGTATGAATATGCCAAATTTCATAATGATCAGCAGTTCACAGTTGAAGATATTAGCTGCTGAAATTGAAAAGTAGATTTTTCAGAATATTCAAAACTGCTGTAAAATGATGCACTATCCACTGTTCATTTACACTAAACACAATGTATACTGTGGCAGAGTGTATTAGAAAGGCAGTGTCATCTCAAATCAAACTCATCAAATGTGAAAATGCTATTCGCGCTATACTGCAAAATGGCGTAGAATAGTGCAGAAGTAGGCTACAGTACGCAAAATGGGACACACCTTTAGTACTTGCAGTAGTTTGAGGGATTTGTGACTATCCCACCAAATATGGGATATTTGCGATTTAAAGTCTATTTTGCCCAAACAGCTTTAGTGCAGAAAAATATGTATATGTGTATATGTGCAGAGTGTATATGAGCGTATGTAACAACCTTTTAAATATGCTAAGCAGTCCTCAAGACACCTCTACTTAACCACCTCTTCATTTTCATAACTAACTAACTTGCTAACAAAGTGTGACAGTAATTCACACCACGGTGTCCTATCCTATCATATCGGTTACACAGGTAACTGCCATGCGCCATGGCCTCTCTATGTAACCTATCTGCGTCGAACCACAGAAATAGAAAAGTCCTAAAGAAGGTGAGAGGATCGTATCAAATGTAAAGGCATGCGGGAGAACACACAATCAGAGCACTTCTATATGGAATGAAAAAATACTGCAGAATTAAGCTCGACAACCAGTGCACGAGCGCCAACTAGATTTATTTTGTAATCGCGCGCTCAGTAACTCCTCTGTAGCGTTCTAGCAAAACACATATGTATTTCTTCTTAGACAGACATGCACATCTCACTCGCGCTAAAATGAATGTGGCATAAACATTATTTGTCCTTGCACCTGCCTGATGCTCATTGAAATACCATTCACGCGCGCTGACTACAGGTGCGTCGCGAAAGCGAACTCGCACCTGACTCAAGTTCCAAAAAAGGAATAATACTTTAAATAGCTACTAATATGACACCTTGCTGTTATATATGCGTAAGGACGGAAAATAAAACCATATGACCACCGAGAAAAGCGTTGCTTTAAACCAGGAGTACAAGCCAACATTTTTGATGTCTCAGCATTACAGTGTCTTTGTCGTAATTAATCATCAAGAATGCGCAAAAAAGAAAAAATAATATTGCATTTGCAAAATAAAGAAAGGTGTTTTCACTTACAGTTCGTAAGAACTGAACCTCATCTTCCCCTTCACCACCTTCGGCCATGGCTGTAGAAGAGCCTGCCTAGACTCCGAAAGCCACCACTGACAGCAGGCAGCGGAGCGGTGCTTCTCCTGTCCTGCCGATATTAGCATAACGCTCCATCCACAGCCATATAGGGGAGAGCGGGCAAGCCCACTGCCGCTGCTGTCACTCAGTGTCACGAGCGCTCTCGCTCTCAATGCCAGTGGAACACCATCACGAGGAGGACGATCGCATCTGCATCACCTGCGATGTTCCAATGAAACGGAAAATATGAGGGGTTAAGTCAGCATGCAAAAATACTCTCCTTCTATAGTGCAATATTAAAAGCCTCCCACAAGCAGGTGAATGTGAGAAGGAAGGATGCTGTAAAAGGTTTTTTTTTTCTTAATTAAAGCCGCGCGGGACGGTGTTACACACACTAAACATAAAAATAATTGCATTAGGCTATACTTTGATAAAGATTACCTAGAATATCTATGTCGATACGAATATGAAGAAAGAATGTTAGGCCTATTTAGTGTAGCCTATACAATTATTCATTTTCAATTTTAGAGGCACTTAATCGTCACAATTATTTGACATAAAATAGGCTCAACGCATTAATAAAAACAGTGCAGGATTTTTTAAAGTGTATATTAAGATATTAAGGTGTCATAAATAAAATAATAAAGATAACGAGCATTGAAATATAAAAAAACAAAATTGAATAAAAGTTACATTTTCAATTTCAAAGTTATTGACATTGGCATACAATATGCTACAGCATTATTACACCATAAAAATTGTGACAGGTAGAACAAAAAATTGGAACACTAGTAATCTAAATAAAATAAAATAGGCGACTATATAATAAAGTTTATTCAGTCAACTCTTAAAATAAAGTTGAAATGGAATAAATTGACATTAAAAAATACATTATGCATCTTAAATATGAAAAATGTTCAAGTGAATAACATAGCATTTTATTATATATTTTATGCTGATTCTATGTGAATGCTTGTCTATGACAGACTAGGGCATAATGTCATGTAATTTACACGCGTCACATTCGTAAAGGTACTTGGCGGAGTTTCTAGAATAAATTCTGGGGTAACAGCTCCATCTGGCGGCAGACTCTGAACTGCAGTCGGACACAGCGCAGCTTGTTAGCCAACAGCCTGTCGTGGTACGCTATCATTAATTTGTCTCAAAACATACACATTTTTAAATATTATACTTTTTCTTTTTACCTTTGCCTGCCCAATTAACATCTCTCCCATCTGTATCATGCTTGCTTGTTTTTATTTTTTTAGTACAGAATACTTTGACATTGACCTCAGATCCTGGATTGGGATGATGCCTGTTCAAATCAGGGTTGATAGGACAGTTATCTGTCAATCACAGCCAGAGGGGACAATACAGGAAAGACTCATGGGACAGACTACAGTTCGGATGAATACCAGTGAAGAAGTAGCCAGGGGATGATGGTAAGAATTAAAGTTCTCATTCCAGATTACTAAGAGATATGGATTTTACATAAGCATTGATTATGGGTTTAATAAAAAAAACGTTATAACTTTCATGTTTACCTTTGTTGACAAGTGCTTTTTAAATTAATGCAGATAGTCCACCTGTAGTCAAAACTAAAATCAGTGTAAAGTTAACAAATAAGACTTTTAATGTTTTTGAAAGAAATCTCTTATGCTCACCAAGGCTGCATTTGTTTGATCAAAATACAGTAATATCTTGAAATATTACTCTGATTTAACATTTACTCTGATTTGTGATTGACAAACTGAATTTAAATTTTTCATTGTCACATGATCCTTTAGAAATCACTCTTAATATGCTGATTTCTTAAATTTTTTCAGACTTCTTTAATGAGTAGAAAGTTTAAACAACATTTATTTGAAACTCATTTTGATCATTTCTTTTTTAGAAAGACCGTCATAATGGTTAACACTCTAATAAGGCAACGGACTGTCATGGAGGGCACCAGTGCTGTTCTTCAGCTTTACAAAACAATCAGAGAGAAAAATCAGATATGTAAGTTTCTCCCAGTCATTAACGGTCCGGGCTCCATAATAAAGGGAAGGGCAGCTCTCAAGGGCAAAGCTTTGATTAGTTCTGGCATGAAGGAGGTGGGGCCATCGAAGACTGAGCGTGAGGGTCTTGATAAAACAAATTAAGTCAGAAATAAGGTGCTTTTTGAGGATCTGTTGGATCTACTTGCGGATTGTAAAGCTGAGGCTATAATGGGAAATCAACAGGGGAACAAGAATTCAGACTTGGTAAGTGACCATCGGAGGGGAGTGGATCTGTGTTGCACCAGCAGCCTGGAGCACAAGCTCATACTTTCTCCTAAAAGCCTGAGAAAATCCTCCAGAGGGCGGAAAGAGAAGAAATTGTGGATGATGAGTTTGCAGGATGTTGAGAGGAGGATGCCCATGAGCACTACTGAGCCACTCTCACACAAAGTTTTAAAAAATGAAAAGGGGCAATGTGGGCATGAAGGTCCCAGGACGCTGGCTGAATTGAAAAATAAAGCAATCGCTAAGGATTCAAGGAGTTTTGAGGAAGATCTGTCCAGTGAGCTCTCCGAGTATGACAATGGATTTGAAATTGACTCAGATGAGACACAAAATTTACATGGCTGGATGAAGACTACTAAGCATAGTTCTCAAGAGAAGTACTGGTGTGGGAATGAAGGTATGGACCAGCAGAAAGCAACATCCAGAGTGAGAGACAAAATAGTCGAAGTGGAGAACATTATTCACCAAGGTTTTTACACCAGTTTAGACTGTTTGAGAGGCAGCACTCATGCCTCAACCGCAGGTGGGTTTTTGCATAAGGACAGTCACATACCCACCCAGCACATGGAGAGTTTCCCTTCAGAGCTCTGCAAAGAACTTAAGAAAACAAATATAACATTAGATGCTGTCGCTGCAATTTCAACAAGTCTGGACACTGTATCCACACCATTATCCCGTCTATCCGCACAAACCTCCAGGCCCCTGCCGCAATACCGTATTCTGCCGCTACCTGAAGGGGATGCAGAAGACTACAAGAGAATTTATCTATACGGCAGCACAAAACGAAGTACCTATAATGGATCTGTATCAACAGTCAATGAGCAAAGTGTCAGTTGGACCCCATCCACTACAACAACTATCCCCACCTCTTCAACTATAGGTGTGTGACCTCTCTGTCCCCAAGAATACAACACTTCCTGATTTTGTTCTTCTGTCTCTCACTTTTTTATGATAAAAACCTTTTCATGAAATGCATGATATTTAGTATTGGCCTGTGATTCATTTCTAACATGGCGAATGTCAGTGAATCTTTATTTTAAATACATTTTCAACAAGTGGTTACAACAGTGATGATTATAAGAAATTTAACAAATTTACATTTTCATTTTATTCACATTAACATTATTTAAATTAATATTTGGATACACTTTTTTGGGTCTCTTTAGACATTCTGTTGACTATAAGTAACTTTGCACCTACATGTCAACTAACACTCAAGAGTATTAGTTGAGTATTAGTAGACTGTTAGGGGTAGGGTTAGTAAAGATGTTAGGGTTAAATAAGTTGACAAGCAGTTGCGAAGTTACTTATAGTCAGTAGAATGTCTAAAGGGGACCATCAAAATAGAGTGTTACCTAATATTTTACAGTATTACTGCTTTTACTGTATTTTTAATCAAATAAATGCAGCCTTGGTGAGATTAAGAGACTTCTTTCAAAAGTATTAAAATATCTTATCAACCCTAAACTTTTGAATAGTAGAATGTATATATAGAGTCTACACACACACACACACACACACACTCACATGTGTATAAGTATACTATATAAATATACACTATATTGCCAAATGTTTTGGGACGTCTACCTTTACATGCACATGAACTTTAAAGACATCCCATTCTTAATCCGTAGGGTTTAATATGGAGTTTGCCCACCCTTTGCAGCTATAACAGCTTCAACTCTTCTGGGAAGGCTTTCCACAAGGTTTAGGAGTGTGGGATTTTTTGACCATTCTTCTAGAAGCGCATTTGTGAGGTCAGGCACTGATGTTGGGCGAGAAGGCCTGGCTCGCAGTCTCTGCTCTAATTCATCCCAAAGGTGTTCTATCGGGTTGAGGTCAGGACTCTGTGGCCAGTCAAGTTCTTCCACACCAAACTCACTCATCAATGTCTTTATGGACCTTGCTTTGTGCACTGGTGCTGCGTAGTCATGTTGGAACAGGAAGGGGCCATCCCCAAACTGTTCCCACAAAGTTGGGACCATGAAATTGTCCAAAATGTCTTGGTATGCTGAAGCATTGAGAGTTCCTTTCACTGGACCTAAGGGGCCAAGCCCAACCCCTGAAAAACAACCATCTTTGCATTGCCCTTGGTGATGTAAGGCTTGGATGCAGCTGCTCAGCCATGGAAACCCATTCCATGAAGCTCTCTACGCACTGTTCTTGAGTTAATCTGAAGGCCACATAAAGTTTGGAAGTCTGTAGCTATTGACTCTGCAGAAAGTTGGCGACTTTTGCGCACCGTGCGCCTCAGCATGCACTGACCCCGCTCTGTGATTTTACGTGGCCTACCACTTTGTGGCAGAGTTGCTGTTGTTCCCAATTGCTTCCACTTTGTTATAATACCACTAACAGTTGACCGTGGAATATTTAGTAGTGAGGAAATTTCACGAATGGACTTGCACAGGTGGCAGAGAGCGACCCATTCTTTCACAAATGTTTGTAGAAGCAGTCTGCATGCTTAGGCGCTTGCTTTTATACACTTGTGGCCATGGAAGTGATTGGAACACCTGAATTCAATGATTTGGAGGGGTGTCCCAATACTTTTTGCAATAAAGTGTAATAATATATTTTATATATATATATATATATATATATATATATATATATATATATATATATATATATATATATATATATACACACACTCACCTAAAGGATCATTAGGAACACCATACTAATACTGTGTTTGACCCCCTTTCGCCTTCAGAACTGCCTTAATTCTACGTGGCATTGATTCAACAAGGTGCTGAAAGCATTCTTTAGAAATGTTGGCCCATATTGATAGGATAGCATCTTGCAGTTGATGGAGATTTGTGGGATGCACATCCAGGGCACGAAGCTCCCGTTCCACCACATCCCAAAGATGCTCTATTGGGTTGAGATCTGGTGACTGTGGGGGCCATTTTAGTACAGTGAACTCATTGTCATGTTCAAGAAACCAATTTGAAATGATTCCAGCTTTGTGACATGGTGCATTATCCTGCTGGAAGTAGCCATCAGAGGATGGGTACATGGTGGTCATAAAGGGATGGACATGGTCAGAAACAATGCTCAGGTAGGCCGTGGCATTTAAACGATGCCCAATTGGCACTAAGGGGCCTAAAGTGTGCCAAGAAACCATCCCCCACAACATTACACCACCACCACCAGCCTGCACAGTGGTAACAAGGCATGATGGATCCATGTTCTCATTCTGTTTACGCCAAATTCTGACTCTACCATCTGAATGTCTCAACAGAAATCGAGACTCATCAGACCAGGCAACATTTTTCCAGTCTTCAGCTGTCCAATTTTGGTGAGCTCGTGCAAATTGTAGCCTCTTTTTCATATTTGTAGTGGAGATGAGTGGTACCCGGTGGGGTCTTCTGCTGTTGTAGCCCATCCGCCTCAAGGTTGTGCGTGTTGTGGCTTCACAAATGCTTTGCTGCATACCTCGGTTGTAACGAGTGGTTATTTCAGTCAAAGTTGCTCTTCTATCAGCTTGAATCAGTCGGCCCATTCTCCTCTGACCTCTAGCATCAACAAGGCAATTTCGCCCACAGGACTGCCGCATACTGGATGTTTTTCCCTTTTCACACCATTCTTTGTAAACTCTAGAAATGGTTGTGCGTGAAAATCCCAGTAACTGAGCAGATTGTGAAATACTCAGACCGGCCCGTCTGGCACCAACAACCATGCCACGCTCAAAATTGCTTAAATCACCTTTCTTTCCCATTCTGACATTCAGTTTGGAGTTCAGGAGATTGTCTTGACCAGGACCACACCCCTAAATGCATTGAAGCAAGATTTATTTTTTTTTTTTTAAATATATATTTACATTTAATCATTTAGCAGGTGCTTTTATCCAAAGCGACTTAGAAATGAGGAGAGCAATAGAAGTAATCAAACCAACAATATGGGCAACAATATGCTGTGATTAGTCCCAGTTATTGTAGCACAGTACATGTAGCAAGGTTGTTGTTTTTTTAAAAATAGATATAGAATAGTAAGTGTTAGTATTAATGGATCATGTGTTGAAGAAAAGATGCGTCTTAGTAGCTTCTTGAAAATGGCTAAAGATTCAGCAGCTCAGTTTGAGTTAGGCAGGTCATTCCGCCAGCTTAGAACAGTCAAGGTAAAGGTCCATGAAAGTTATTTTGTGTCTCCTTGGGCTGGCACCACAATGTGCTGTTCACTTGCAGAATGCAAGCTTCTGGAGGGCACGTAGGTCTGAAGTAGTGTGTTTAGGTATAGAGATGCAGAGCCAGGGGCTGTTCTGTATGCAAACATCAGTGCCTTGAATTTGATGCGAGGGGCAATTGGCAACCAGTGCAATTGGTTCCCTTCAGCTCGTTAAAGACAACTCATGCTGCAGCATTCTGGATCAGTTGCAGAGGTTTGACATGCTGAAAGGCCTGCCAGCAATGGATGAAGGTCGCCTGGTCCCATGAGTCCCGTTTTCTTTTACATCACGTGGACAGCCTTGTGTATGTGCACCGTTTACCTGGGTGGTGATGGTACCAGGATGCACTGTGGGACGAGCCGATGGAGGGAGTGTGATGCTTTGGGCAATGTTCTGCTGGGAAACCCTAGCTTTCAGCAGGATAATGCACCCTGCCACACTGCACACATTGTTCAAGAATAGTTTGAGGAACATGATGAAGAGTTTAATATGTTACCCTAGCCTCCAAACTCCCCAGATCTCAATCCAATCCAAGTTCGATCCAACAAAACCTGGAGATAAAGAGGCAAGACTAAGATGTGCAGCATTATGTAATGCCTTATGCAACGCTTCTTCACCTTCAGTATTATGTTTTGAAGGTATTTAGTTGTTTTAAAAGTAGAAACACATTGAGGAGGGATTAAGAATACAGCAGAGCATAGGCTATTACTCCAGTCTGTGATCACTGAGGTGGATAGGAATGCTAAACCTTGTGATGGTTGTCATGATACAGATTAGCACAGGTGAGACGCTGCCCTGAAGACTTCCAGTCCAAAACCTTGAGGCATGCTGTGTCAACCTCAATATTTTCTATATTTTGCAGACGATCATATGATTTCAGGGGTCAAAGAATGAAACTGTATGGGCCTGTATTCAGTTAACTGGTGATGCTTGAGGTTTTTTCAGGAATGCGAACATTAAAACTCAACGTAAATGAGGCATCCTACTATGAAAGATTATAGATGGCTTTTGATCTCCCTGCTCTTGTTGAAGTAAAGACCAACTTACCTAAAAAGGGAAAAGGATGAAGAATGAGGAATGAGTAAGTATCTTCTGGCTTACTTGCAGTTGTGGTTAATCTCTTGGGAGTTTCTTTCAGTACAGATACCTGTTTGAATAGACATCAGTTAATAAGATTGTGTGATTTGTTGTGGACTTACACCTGTTCATCTATTGGCTGTAAACACTCTGTTCCATATAAAGCTAGTCAGCTAATTCTTTAGGCTTGTGATCTATCATCTGTTATTAGAAGTGTGGTGAATAGACCATGACATGTGGATGTGCAATCAATCTTGTGTGAAATTGGTTATTTAGAATGATAATTATATTGCTTTATTTAACATCTCATCCCTGCATTGATTTTGCAATGACGGGCCTAAACTCCTTTGATCTTATTTAAATTCCCTTTAGCCATGTATTCAATGCATAGACCCCATAGAATACAGGATGTTAGAGAAAGCAATGTGAATGTGGCTACCTGCCGCATTCTGGTAAGACTCTCATGTATCACAGTAGCAGCAGTTTCAGCCCAACAGCTAGCTGTTAATGTTCCAATCCCTTGAGCTTTACAGGAAATGATATCCTGAAGATGAGTCAAGCCTGCACCCGTCTCAAATGAGATTAGAGGCACACAAAACGATTTGAGTGTGACGGTAGGGTTTTGTGTGTGTGTCAGAATTGAATAGAGAACGAACTGAATTCCAACCCTAAACCCTGAATTTGAACTGATGCAGCAGAATTGTAATTTAAATTTCAATTCAAGGAAGCAGAATTGAAAAAGAATGAAATTATAAATTGCATACATTTTTACTTTAATATGAAAAATACCCATAAATTAGTTCCATACATACTGTATATATACACTAATGTTCAAAAGAAATTAGGCCTAATTATTTTATATTATTTTAGTTTTGTACTGCATTTCTTTTAACCAATTCAGTGAAATTCCTCATTTTAAGTCAAATTCCACTTCATTGAAAGGGAGTCAAATCTAAATAATTTTGTCCAACCCTGGTCTCTGGTCTCTGTGCCCCAAAGTGTTTTGAGTTATTGACATTTTTTGGCCTCTCTTTGTTTTCTCTATTTTAATCTAACAGTCAGTAGAGTAGAATGAAGTTTAAATAAGGACAATGTGTTTGTTTCCACACTATACTATCTCTCTACTCTTTTAACCTACAGTATCTGTTACCTGGACAAAATAATCACTCATCACTCCCTTCAGGGTTCTGTTACAAAAATAACTCACACCGTGAAGCTAATGACATTACCTCTGCATGTCTAATATAGAGTTGTCAAAGATTAATGTTTTAATCTCAATGAATAAAAACGGAACTCCTAAGATGCAGCAAAAATGACCATCACATGCACAATAAACAGGAATCATTGTTATTTGGTTGTCGGACACATTAACAGTCCAAATAATTATAAAGTGTTGTAAAAATGTTGTAGCCAACCTGATGGAGACATTTTTCTTCGTCTGAGATTGGATGTTTTCGGCCATTTTACATAAGATTACAAATAGGACGCGTTTATGTTCACTCAAAGTGACACAGCAAACGCCAACAAGGGAGTCACCTACAGAGATGGACAGGGGATTTACCCGCCAAAACTACAACACGTTTGGCAAAAAAGTATCAAGGTAAAATGGAGAATACATTACCGTTAAATGAGTAGAGATTTTCTTTATTTTTTTATTTTTTTAACCTCAAGAGTGGTTGTGATAAGTAGGCCTACAGTTGTGCGGGAGTAACATGCACGAGATATGTGACCGTTATGATTATCATGCGCATTAGGGGAAAACACACATTTAATTTCAAGTTAAGTTGCATTTCTTTTTCACTAAATAAGGAATCTGATTCTTTACATCAATTTGAATAGATTTTAATATATTACTATATACATTATTTTATTTTATATAAATGCGAAAAATAGTATATACATTTTAATATGGAAGTATTGTGATTTATATTTATTTATTTACATATTAAACATTGCAACTGTAATCTACAATTAGGAATTTTGTATTATTTCAATTTATGATCACATATTGTTCATAAAATTACATATGAATCTATAATATAAGCCTACATTTTACATGAACTATTGTAGTTTTTGTTTATTTACACCAAAGCTCCTCTGCGCGACTCAAGTGTCGTCGGTATTTGATGACGTCGCAGGGCGTTGCAAATAAAGAACGAATTTTGTCAAATGTTTGCAAAATATTATCGCCTATATGTCTGCATAAATGCAGATTACGTAAATGTTACGTACTTTGTAGCACAGCTAGTTGAATATTCTAAAAAAAAAAAATAACATTTCATAGAAAGAACAAACGTGACAATTCTTTCCACAATGTACAGTAATCTGTGACCTGTGCCTTTTTAAAATGATGTAACTGTCTGCTGCACCGCACAACCCTGTTCTCTCCTGCATAGTCAATGAAATCTGTCCATTGATTATTCGCTCGTTGTTTCCTGCTCTGCAGGGGGAGGCCTGGGGAGAGGAGTGGATCTCAGGTCTCCTACACTACCGCTGCTGTGAACGCACTGTGAACCTCAGCTGTATCGATAAAGCTTTATTGATTCTTGGAATTAGTCGTGTAGAGATTTTCCATGTGTTTGTCTGATTTAATATGATTTATGTTCACTTGCAGAATATCCAGTTATTGGGATCTGCATTTTTGTTTTTATTTGATATAAGAATGTATTTTAAAATTAAAGGTTAATGTGAGGCAAGATAAGACTGTAGTCACTTTATGTACCTCTCAATTGCAGTACACTTAAATGTCCACTTTGTGGCAGTCTGTGTATTCCTGTTAGCTATGCTCACAGCATAAGGAAAAACATGGATTTTATATATTCCGATATACGTTGACAAATACATCTTAAAATTATGTGCAACTGTGATCTTATGTCAAACAGCATTGTAGCTATAAATATGTATGTTTTTTTTTTTCACTTTACTCAGGTCTACAAAGACAATTATAAGATAGCTGGTGTAACTGACAAAACCTTTGGCTCATGCATCTGGCTAATGCATTGCATATTCATTATATTCTGAGCTGCAGAGTCCAAATCTAAAGCCACCTGTTTGGTGGGTTATTTTGTGGATATTCAGTCATTACAAACCTTGAGTGTGAATACATTTGTTTAGTTTTGTTTTGTTTGTTTTATCACAGAGGAGAACAGAGTGCATGCAGAAGAGAAGTGGCCATTTGAGCACAGTGAAAATCTGCCCTTCTGCAACTCAGTGTCCAAGCACAAACAAAGTGAAGAAGAGGAAACTGTGATTGTCCCACATGTCTCTCCTCACCATGACCTCACTGTGAGTATTGGTTTTTTTTTTGGGTTTTTTTACAGACTTGCAGTAAACCATTATTGTATATGAGTTTATACATTGATGTATATATGTCACAATAAACAGTATTCAGAAAATAATATATCTTTTCATTTTATGTAAAAATGTATATTTGTTATTATTTAAAATGTGCTAAAGAATCTCTATTCACATTGTTCTTTCATTGTGGATTACTGTAGTAAAAACCTACCTGTGATGGTTTCAGGACTAGTCTCTACAAACAAAACCATAGGTGACAAAACAAGGATGTAGGTGGGGTTAACAGGTTAATCGTGGTGATTAATGTGATGTTATCCAGTGTGAAGTGGACATAAGGAGATATCCAGCCTTACAGAAGCAGTCTGTCTTGACTGGACAGTTACGCTTACTGGAGTTTTGTGTGCTCTTCTGGGTGTGGTACTGAGATGCTACTTTTTCCTCATGGATGACTGAGAGCAGGACCAGAAATCCTGTCATGTGTCAGAAAATAAGTGGGTGGAGCACTCACTGTCTGTATGCGTATCTCAGGATTTAATGTTTTAGTCTATGCGCTTTTGTTGCGAATTGTGGATTATAAGCAAGTAGACATTACAAAATCCAACATGGAAAAGAAAGAAGAGGCTAAAAAGAAAGTAAAGGCGGGATAAAGAGCGCAAGCTGCATGCTGGCACTATTTGGAATGTCGTTGCGGAATGTTTTTTTTTCCATTTCTTCAGCTCTCCTGTAATGAGAGCCTGAGAACAGCATCTTTGGTCTTCAATGCACATTTTCCTGGCATCCATGATTCTGGAAACTTCATGTAAGGACAACATATTACTGAAAAATAAAGACACATTAGACTTAAACAACTCAAATTATTTTAGTTATTCAAACCAGTAGAAGACAATAAATGAAACTTATTCATGCTCATAATTTGTCAATGGTTGTTCAGGACAAGGGCTGGAAATTCAGGATTGGGTGAATGGACTTGGTTGACATTGTTTTTGGTTTTAATCACTTGTGGAATATGCTTGTTTGAATACAGACTATTCAATTTGACCTTTCTCTAAATTTGAGACTGTAAACCATACTGGAAGGAAATGGAGAATAAGCCAATCAATACATTTTTGGACAAATTAACAACCTTTTTTACTCTCCATGAAAAACATGAACTCCAAACACTGACTGAGGAGAGTCCAGATTTGACTTCTTTTTGCTCTTTGACTGAGGAAGGAGATGTTAATGGTCAACAAAAAGGTGTTCAAAGGCAAGATGGTTTCGATGATCAAGGGGAGGATTTAATTGTTAAGATTTTACATACAAATGCAGAGGAAGACAGGACAAAGGACCATGTCAACAGATCTGAGCATCAGAATGTTAATGAAATAGATTTTTCTTCAGAAAAGGAGGAAGTGGACTTAGACCTCAGTGTTATGCAACAGAGAGATCATTACAATAAAACATCAGTAGTGCGCCAGACTGACCAGGATGTAACAGATGGTCAAGCTGACACACCGTCTAAATCACTTAGCAAAGTCTCAGCCAGTGGCAGTGCTAACAGACTGGACAAACAACTTGAGGATCCAGCAATCGGTACAGTGGAAAATAAAGAACCTGTTTTCAGAGAAGGACACAGACTTAATAATGACATATCTGCAAATGAGACTATGGAATCTAATAACTCCAGCAATGAGGAGCTGTTTGCTGAGGAAGAACCTGTGAAAGACAGTCTCACAGACACTCAAAGCAGAAATAATCTGACTGAATTTTTAAATAAAGAGTCTTTGAATTCATCCACAAATAACAATAATGACATTTCAGTGCAAAGTCACCAGGATGTATCTGCTGCTGAGAGCAAAATAGAGTCTGATGGGAATCTTCAAAACACTGCAGATGTTCCAGAGGTAACCAAAGCTGGTGTAAATGAACAAACTCTGACTAACCACAAGGCATCTACAGCACATTGTGAAGTTCATAGTCTCATTGATAAAAAGGCCCTTTCCTCAAACTCGCCTGTGAACACCAGAACTGTGGTCATCACCCTTACACGTGTTGAAGCTCTATCTGCGGGACCGTGTGTTGATATTGAAGAGATCCAACTGAGAGATGAGACTGTAGGTAGTCAAGCTATATGCAATGGAAGCAGCGCAAGTTCAGACAGCAATTTTGTGGAGGACCATCCACTTACCACAAACCAGGAGAACCAAATGAGACATTTTAAGACTGTAGGTGTGATTTTAAAATGTTCTGACCTCTGTGACACTGAAGAAAACAGTTCCAGTTTGTCTGAGCTTGATAATAAGACTTATTCAGAACCAGAACCGCTGCCTTCAGTCATCCAGGTGGAGATGCATACAAAGGGAGAAATTAATAAAGAGAATGAGGAAGAAATATTACAAGACACCATGTTAGATACAGATTCATCTTCCACTGAGAAGACCACAAAAGACCAAAACGTGCTCTCCCCCACTGCAATAAAAGAGAAACCGCTCCAACTGTCATCCCTCTTCACGGGGCTGCTCAGCCCCAAGAAAGAAGCACTTGAGGAAAAAGGAACTACAGAGCAGCCCCAAAGCCCTACCAAACGAGGACTTTTTACCGATCAGTCTAACAAGAAAGAAGTCAAGGGAGACTTCCTAGAACAGCTTACCCAATTCCTCAGCAAGGGGGAAGGGAAGAGAAAGCAAGAGAGCATGTCAAGCCCCCCACTGTCGCCAATCGGTCAGGACCTTGCGGAAAAGCCAGAGACAACTGTAGAGGAGCTGGCCTTTTCCCAGTCTGAGGAAACAAACAAATCTACCAATGCAGAGACAGCCTTAGGTGCATTGAAGGCTTTCTTCACAGTTAAATCTGCCAAGAAGGACACTTCAAATCTCATGGACCTGGACACTGTAAAGAGGAAGATCAACCGGGACAAAGATGTCCTCAGAGCTTTCTTTGACAGGAACTCAAGCAAGTCTCCAGACAACAAAGATGTAGACAACAAAACTACAGATTCTAAAGTATGATGTGAACAGATGATTGCATTTATTGGTGGCATCTCAGTATCAATACATAAAGTTTATATAAAAAGTCTTCCTTTATGTAGACCTAAAAAGTGTAATTATTTTATTCATCCCTCTGCAGGGTCAAGGGGATGCTGCATCCATATTTTAATTTATTGAATTGATTTATTGATAGATTTATTTATTTATTTATTTGAATTAGGTCCTTTAATTTAACCGATTATAACAGTATAATGCACATAAATTGTTGCTTTTTTGTGTCTTAGGCTGATGTGAGTGAGGAACACACCCCAAAGCGACTTCAGACTGTCTGGCCTCCACCAAAACAGAAAAACGAGGAGGAGAAGATTGGTTTAAAATACACGGAAGCTGGTAAGGGCTTATTTGTATAATTCGAAAAAAAGCAGTAAGTGTAAATGTTTGCTCTGATTTAAATATTTGCATTTGTATCTAATGGAACAACACTGTCCAAATACACCTCTACCCTAAATGTGTTCCTAAAGGGCAATTCTGCAGATGAAATAACTTTGGATATAATGTCACATACTATAGTTTTAGAATCAACCTTATTGACCGTCCGTTACATTGCCCGTATTGCAGTATCTTGTAGATTTAAAGGGTGTGGAGTCCTCAGACACACCTAAGCACACACACACATAGGGTTATTGTCACATGTCTTAAATATACTTCAGGAAATTTGTTCTCTTACATAAATGTTTTCCCATGGTTCTCTAGACAAGGCAGTGATCATCCCTATATAACAGTCCCACCACTGCCATCTGTTGGAAAGTTTAAATCTACTATTTTTAATGGATATCCAGTTCTTCATTTCATATACACTACCATTCAAAAGTTTAGGGTCAGTAAGACTTTTTTAAATGACAGTAAAGACATTTTTAATGTTAAAAAATATTTTTATTTCAAATAAAAGTTCTTTTGAACTTTCTGTTCATCAAAGAATCCTGAAAAAAATGTTTCACTGTTACTTTCCACAAAAATATTAAGCAGTTTATTAAACAATAGAAATGTTTCTTAATCAACAAATCAGCATATTAGAATGATTTCTAAAGGATCATGTGATACTGAAGACTGGAGTGATGGCTGCTGAAAATTCAGCTTTGCCGTCCCAGGAATATATTACATATATATTAAAATAGAAAACAGTTATTTCGATTGTAATAATGTTTCATAATATTACTGTTTTTGCTGTATTTTTTACATATGAGCATAACAGGCTTCTTCAAAAGACATACACATTTTTTTACAGACTTTAAGTGTTTAAATTGTAGTATATTTGTATATATTATGAAGTAGAGGAGTATTTTATGGGGTTTTTGGCACTATTCAATGGGTTTTGCGATGTTTAGCCCTAATGATATCCTTGTTTTTATGTTCTCAGAGCATCAGGCTGCTCTTCTGCAGCTAAAAAGAGAACGCAATGAAGAGGTGGAGAAGTTACAGGTGAGAAACTCAAGAACAGTATTTCACAACTGAATGGAAACAGTTTACTAATAGCACCAAGAATTTTAAACCTCTCCCAGGAAAAGTGTGTTTCCAGAATCAGTGCTTTTACAAATGTATTGTAGTATGCTACTTATTGAACATACATAGTCACAGTTAAAGGGATAGTTCACTCAAGTCATCCTAGGTGTATATGACATTCTTCTTTCAGACGAATACAATCGGAGTTAAATTAGAAAATGCCCTGGCTCTTCCAAGCTTTATAATGGCAGTGAATAGCTGTTTCTATCCACCATAAAAGTGCTCCACACGGCTCCGGGGGGTTAATAAAGGCCTTCTGAAGTGAAGACAACCCCCCGGGGCGTGTGGAGCAGTTTTATGATGGATAGAAACAGCTAATTTTCATTTTTGGGTGAACTATCCCTTTAAGCGCGCTTAACAGCTATAGAAGTATCAAGCCAAATTACATTGAATTTAAAGAAAGAAAGCATAACACACTTTTCAAGAAAAAAAAAACATTTCCCAAAGGACACTACTGAATTTGTTTACATTTACTTTACGTTATATTTATCCATTTAGCTGACACTTTTATCAAATGTTATAAAATTTTTATCATGCATATTCTTGGAAAATGTTTATATACTGTATATTGTTGTTTGGTTGTTAGGCCGACTTCAAACTTGAGCTCTTCCGGTTACAAGAGAAGAACGAAGAGGATCTGTCCAGACTAGCGGCAACCGTTGCAAGCTTACAAAGAGAGAAAGACAAAGATCTTCACAGAGATCACAAAGATGTTGCCGTGTCCACTGAAGACAACATCAAAACACGGGCCTTTCACTCTGTGTGCATTCAGACAGACAGAGAGACATCCATCAGGTCTGAGGAGGCCAAGGACGTGCAAAGCAGTCTTGACCCCCTGCCTAAAAATGCTGACCTCAACTCAACAAAAAACTTTACTGGCAGACAAAAGACAGTTCCTCCAGCTGCCCCACCTGTATCGCCTCCGTTGCAGATGGAGAGCAACAAGATTCCACCACCACCTCCTCCTCCTCCTCCTCCGCCTGTCCCTTGTACTCCTAATGTACCTCCACTTCCTGCACCACTACTGAATAAGCCAGGAAGTGTGCCTCCTCCACCTCCTCCGCCACCTCCACCCATGACAGGATGTGATTTTCCACCACCACCACCACCACCCATCCTCCACTCTATCTCTAATCCCTCTCTTGGAGTTGGTATCTTCCTCAGTAAAGCAGCAGACAATCCTCCTCGTAAACCTTCGGTGGAGCCAGTCTGTCCAATGAAATCACTCTACTGGACACGAATACAGATTCAAGATAACAGGTAACTCTCATCACCCATACCTCATATTTAGAGACAGGGCAATGACATGGTGCTCATTTGGTAAATTGTATCTTTTTTTAACTGTTAATTTAAAAATTAAACAATTAAATAATTGAGTTATTTTGATGAGGGGCTAAAGTAAAAAATGCTTTTATTGAAGAAAACCTCAATAATAAGAAAATAATAAATGCTTATAATGAAGAAAAAACTAAATAATATTAACATATCTGCTTTACTGCAGAATCATTGTGTTTGACCAAAAAAAACCATTAAAAAATGCCCCCCTCATGATTGTGTGTCAAGGTCAATAAGTCTTTTAAAATATCAGATAAGTATTTAAAGTAGATTTTTAAAGGAATTTTCTTTTTCCTTGTCAGGGTCAAATAATATCATACAGGCTGAATAAAACAGGACACGTGATCCTTCATCGCTGCTGTTGATTTTAAGATATAATGATAAAGGGTTTAGCCACTGACAAAATCTGTGTTGTTTTAGTATTATTTATTTAGTATTATAGTATCTATTAATATTTTGAAACAGCTTATATTTTTATATTTTCAGTTTTCATTTTAATTTTTGTTTTAGTACTTTTGTTTTGTGCTATAAATATTTTTTATAATATTTCTATTTTTTTTTTAATTTCTTTTTATTTCAGTTATAGATCGTTTTAGATAACAATAACAACACTGAACACAATTCATTTTTAAATAGATAAAAAGTACTTTAAACTAAAAAGAAACATCATCCCAATCTACCTGCATTCACCCTGCCATATAAACAACATTTTCATTGTTCCTCAATCAAAAGATTCCTCAAACACGCAATGTATGTCCACAAGTGACACTGACATTTTCAACTCTCCCTCGTCAGACCTCATGGGAAGTTTAAGACCGACCACTGCAGACATTTGTCTGCATGCGGGGCCAGCCACAGGCTGAGCGGCAGTCTTTCCAGGACCTCTAGTGGCGGTGTGGATTTCTGTGGGATTCGGCTCCCCGGCCACCTCTGTGCTGTTGCAATGTTATTTGACTCCTCATGAAAGCTTTCTGCTCTCTTCGTGAGCATTTTGTCAAGCCAAAGCCGAACCCAGTCAAGCTTAGCTGTTCGCCATCGTCTTGGCTCCTTAATTATTTTTATGGGAGAGAAAATTTAGCAAGTCAGATTACTCCTGTTGATTTTCCTTTTCCTGCTTTTAGCGTTGCTCGGCAACAGTAAATAACTCACGTAACTCATGTAACATGTGGTTTTTACAGATGCCAGTTTTAGGAAATGCTTTGGTTGGTAGCCTGTACTATGACTTTGAAGTGTAAAGATTCAATCTCGATAAGCCTTAGACTGAGCAGAAACTGTTGAAAATGCCAAATATTTGAAAAAAAAAAATCTCTCCCCATCTCTCTTTGTCTTTTCTTAGGAACGATATGCTATGGAGTTCCCTGGAAGAGCCACAGATAATAAACACCAATGAATTTGCAGAACTGTTTGCTAAAGCCACATCGCCCACCAAAAGAAAGCCCCTATCCGAAGCCTATGAGAAGAAAACCAAAGCCAGGAAGGTACCACTCTTCCCTGAAGATGAGAAAAATTATATGACATAGAAAGGCTCTTATTCTGAATGGCAGTCCCATTAATTTTATACGTGTTTTTTTTTTTTTTTTTTTTTTTTTTTGCCATTTTTAACTAACATTAACAAAGATTAATAAATACAGTGACAGATGTATTAATCATGGTTAGTTCATGTTAGTTAATACATTAGCTAATGTTAGCAAATTACCTTATTGTAAAGTGTTACTATATATATATATATATATTTATATATTTATATATTTAGTCAAACCAAAAATTATTCAGACACCAGATATATTTTTTTACTACTGGGTGCGGGAAACTATAGTTAATTTATTTAATTAAGGATAGCAAAATAAAGTAAACTGTGACATATTAAACCCAAAAAATCTTCATACAGTGGACTATCAGTAAAATTGTTAAAACATTTTCAGACACTTTGACCTGACCATGTTTTGCTTAAGTGTTTTTTCTTCTTTAATTGCTAATGTGACCTTTTACACCACAGACTGAACAAAATTAAGCATTGCTTGCTAATTGGTAAACCTAAATTGGTATTATCTTATTGTGTACTTAAATTAACAGCTGACAGCTGATTGGTTGATTGTAATCCATTACATACCTTTCTATCAAAGTTATCTGACATTATCAAGATGAATTTGTTCTGACACTCTCTGAGTTCTTGTCATATTTTATTACCATTTTCTAAACTATAGCGAATAAACTGTGATAATGTGAGAAAACGTTGAATTTAAATTTTGGTTTGACTGTGTGTGTGTGTGTGTATGTATGTATATATATATATATATATATATATATATATATATATATATATATATATATATATATATATATATATATATATATATATATATCAAATGCAAGGTTGTAAGTTTAATTCAGATAATTAAAAATGCTTTGGATAAAAGTGTCTGCTAAAATGCATACATTTTATAATGTTAATCATTGTTCAGCGAGTTTAGAAAGTTCAGATTTGAGACGTGTCCACTAGGTGGAGCAGTTTTCAACACTTCTGAATTATATATACATTATATGACTGGAACACGTAGCACAACTGATGCATTCATCAATTTACCTCTGTGAATTACTTTTCTTAAACAGAAACATCATTTGTCAGGTGCAGTCACAAATGAATAGAAAATCCATTTATTTGATACAAATGCTTATGTGTGATATCAGGATCCCACAAATGCCTCTACAATTGCCTTTGAAATTGATATAATTATATAGGAAATGAGGATAATTTGAAATAAATGAACCTGTTTATGAAATGTGATCATGCCATTGTTACCTTTGGCTGGCGGATTTTATAATGGAGGTTTGGAATTTCCCAAAGGTTCTTTTGTTATTTATTCGTTCCACTTTTGCATAATGCAAGCATGAGTCCTTAGGACATTGCACTTATATGGTAGTGTAAGCAGAAGGCACTTATCTTATGATCAATGTCATTCATAAGTGTGGGTTGTCTTGTGAATGTGGACTTTTTTTAGGTCATTAAATTGCTGGATGGCAAGCGCTCTCAGGCTGTGGGCATCTTAATCTCAAGTCTCCACCTGGATATGAAGGACATCCAGCAAGGTAAACCGCACTGAACAGCCTCATATATGCTGAGAAATACTCAACCACCAGCTCAGAAGAGTGTCATTTTAATAATAAACACACAAATTAAAATGATACATATTTGTGTGGTCTGGATGCCGAAAGTCAAGCTAAGACATGATGTTGAAATAATTCTGTATATATAGAGACATATCTTGCAACAATGTGATTGGCTCCAGCTCTTATCAAGGATAAATTGGCTGTATGTTTGTTAAATAAACTTGTCTTGTGGTTTACCACTAGAAATATTCTTTCACATGTATATCAGCCCCACTTACTAAACATATACTTTTCAATCTTGAATTCATCACAGCTTGCCTTAACAGAGTCAGACAGGCAGATGTTTTTGATGATTTTAGTAAATTGAGCAGTGAATTCTCACAGGGGAAAAAAGCTCTCAAATACATATTTAGACTTTTACAGTCACATATCACATCCATGACACACATATGTCCAATAACTAATCAGTCTTCTTGTCTAGACACTAATACTTCTTCATTACACAGCTGTTTTGAATCTGGACAATTCTGTGGTTGACTTGGATGCTATTGAAGCCCTGTATGAAAATGTAAGTATTCTGCCACATTGGAAACTTACTCATTCACTAAGTTCACGTAACTGCACATTTTCTCGTTTTTAAATAGTAAAAATGGAGGTTACGATAAGGCACTTACAATGAAAGTGAATGAGGCCAATTTTTAGAGTAAGAAATGTGGAGATTATAATTGTATATAAAGCACTTATTATTCATTATTCTATTAAACTACTTTATTATGTGAGCTGTAAAGCTATTTAAATCATAATTTGTACAGTTGTTTTTTGGGTTTATGGTATTTGTCATGGCGACAAATTTGTAAAACTGATGTAACTACACAGAAAAAGTTGGTAGTACTTTATTTTACAGTCCTGTTCTGCATGTACTTACTATATACTTATTATAGCAAGTATAATAACTGGGTTATAACTAGGTACTAACCCAGAACCTACCCCTAAACCTAACCTTAACCCATGTTAAGGTAACCCTATGTTACCTTGTATTACCAGTACTTTCTTGGGTAAGTCAAGTCAAGTCAGCTTTATTTATATAACGCTTTTTACAATGCAGATTGTTTCAAAGCAGCTTCACAGTGTTAAACAGGAAAATAATGCAACCGAATTTGATTCGGCTGTACAGCCGCTCTGGAGAAAACATCATATACATGTACATATGTACAGCCGCTCATTTCAATTATCATATATATTCAAGTAATGTAGTTGACATAGTTAATTTAGTTTAGTAATTCAATTTATTTGGATATTTATTTGAAAATGTAGTGTCCCCAACTGAGCAAGCCAAGTCAAAGGCGACAGTGGCAAGGAACCAAAACTCCATCAAGTGGCATAATGGAGAAAAATAAACCTTGGGAGAAACCAGGCTCAGTCGGGGTGCCAGTTCTCCTCTGGCCAATTATCAAACAGTGTATGATTATTATTTTGGCAACCTTACAGGTCAGAAGTCATATTAGATCGGAATATTCAAAAGATCGGAGGCATCACGCCAGAGACGGGTTTATTGAGGATGACATGTCGTTTAAACAGTTATTAAATAGGAATATTCGAAATATCGGAGTCATCACGCCGGAGATGGATCCATTGAGGATGCCATGTCGATGAGCAATTTCAGAGGGTAGACTAATTGACACGGTCTCTGCAGACACTTCAGGGATGCGCTGGTCATGTCTGGGCGCTGGTCCACCATCTGATCTGGATACGGCCCGGATCTGGCTGACTGCAGTAAACCTCGGGATAAACAGAGAGACTAACATTAACGTAGATGCCATTCTTCTTATGATGTAACGAGTACATCAGGTGTTATGGGAAGTGTTCCCGGTTCCGGCTGACCTAGTTAATGCAGCCTAACAATCATTTAATTGATTTGAATAATAGAAATTAAAAATGTTTTATGTGTATGCCATAGTAAAGAGATGTGTTTTTAGTCAAGATTTAAACTGACAGAGTGTGTCTGCTTCCCGAACAATGCTAGGAAGACTGTTCCAGAGTTTAGGTGCTAAATAGGAAAATGATCGACCACCTGCAGTTGATTTTGATATTCTAGGTATTATCAACTGGCCAGAGTTTTGAGACCGCAATAGACGTGATGGAGTATAATGCGTTAAGAGCTCGCTCAAGTACTGGGGAGCTAAACCATTTAGTGCTTTGTAAGTAATAAGCAAGATTTAAAAATGTATGCGATGTTTAATAGGGAGCCAGTGCAGTGTTGACAGAACCGGGCTAATATGGTCATACTTCCTGCTTCTAGTAAGAACTCGAGCTGCTGCGTTTTGTACCAGCTGCAGTTTATTTATTAAGCGAGCAGGGCAACCACCCAGTAGAGCATTACAATAATCTAGCCTTGAGGTCATAAACACATGAACTAACTGTTCAGCATTTTGCATTGAAAGCATATGCCGTAATTTAGATATATTTTTAAGATGGTAGAATGCAGTTTTACAGATGCTAGAAACGTGGCTTTCAAATGAGAGATTGGTATCAAAGAGCACACCCAGGTTCCTAACTGACGACGAGGACTTGACAGAGCAGCCATGAAGTGTTAGACAGTATTCTAGGTTACTACATGTGGAGTTTTTTTGTCCAATAATTAAAAATTCTGTTTTTTCTGAATTAAGTTGCAGAAAATTACTAGTCATAAATTTTTGTTTATATCAGCTATGCATAAGTACACTGTAAGTACAAATACTGTAAAATAAAGTGTAACCAAAAAGTTTTTTCCACAATAAAATCATGGTAACACTCATTTTGTTTGCCTATACTATTGAAGTAGTGAGTATTTTAATGTTTATGGATTGGTCCCATTAACTTCCATTGTAAGTATCTCCTTTAAAATTTTCTGATGATAGTTTCAGAGACCAATAAGATTTATTTTACTGTATTTAAGTTCAGAAAATGCACAAAAAGTTTAGTTTCTTGTCTCTAGTTCCAGTTCCAACATAACTAAATAATGGATAGTTCCTGTGTGGTTTCATAAGTTTATGTTTGTATCATTGGTCAGTTTTCATATGAATACATCTGTTCTGTTTCTCCCAGAGAGCTCAGCCTGAGGAGTTAGAGAAGATTAAGAAACACTATAAAACCTCAGACGAGGAGCAGGTCAAACTACTGGACAAGCCTGAACAGTGAGATATTCCAGAAACACACCAGATAACTCACTTTTTCATGCAACTAGCGACTAGTGATACATCAATTGTCACTTACAAGGGCACTTTCTATATGCTCTTTGCAATGTATACTTTCCTATGGTTCCTTCATTTGAGGACAAACGAAGAAAAAGTAGTGTTTTCAACACTACACACTTTAGGTTGACAGATGTTGATTGCTTTTCCTTGACAGGTTCCTGTATGAACTCTCCCAGATCCCTGAGTTCTCCAGTCGAGTTCACTGTTTCATTTTTCAGTCGAAGTTCACTGACGCCGTTGCCTCCATACAGCGCAAGACCGAGATTATTCTCCGCGTCTGCAAGGTACAAAGGCACTTTCAAAGGGGTCAGACCTCAGATATTATCAAACATTTGATAAAGTATCGACGCTGGCATTCTTAAGAGCAAAAACAGCCCTTCAGGCAGCTGCGGTTTATTCAAGTGAGGTCTAAGTGCTTGCTTTTTCTTCAACATCTACAACATCTCCATGTGATATATGCACAAATAAATGTTGATGTGTCTTTTGTGTTTTAGTATCTGTTGGAGAAAGATAGTGTGAAGGAGGTGATGGGATTGGTGCTTGCTCTGGGAAACTACATGAATGGAGGGAGCAGAGCTCGAGGACAGGCCGACGGCTTTGGGCTTGAGATTCTTGCTAAGCTTAAAGATGTCAAGAGCAGGGTAAAGATTGTCTCCATTTCATGAGCCCATGTTTGGCACTGTGAAGAAGACACTATAGCCTCACACACTGAGGTGTTTGATAGAGCCTCAAAATGATTTGTTCTTTCTGTTTGCTAGCAGTTTGTACAGAATTACTTAATTTGACTTAATTCTCTATAAATCTACAGGAAAATCACATTAGTCTGTTGGACTACATTGTTTCCTACTATCTGCGTCACTTTGATGAGGTAAAGAATGAACGTAATCTTTCACATGCAAATTTTTATATGCACACAGCAGATCTTCATCAGTTCACATTGTTTTCAGAGTCAGTGACGTGACTCATTTTTCATCCTATCTATTAACTTATTGATTGAGTGATACATGACAAATGCAATTTATATGACTTCAATAAACCTCTTCGATGATAAACAGGTTTTTAATTTCTAGATTAAAATTCATTTTGGTAGGTGGCATAAACTAAAAAATGTCAGGGTGCGATCATAATGAAAAAAAGTTTTTAACAAAATTGCTTCACAGCATATAAAATTCTTGTAAAGACATTTATAATGTTACAAAAGTTTTCTGTTTCAAATAAACGCTGTTCTTTTGAACTTTCTATTCATCAGAGAATCCTGAAAAAAAAAAATATCAAGGTTTCCACAAAAAATATTAAGCAGCACAACTGTTTTTAATGTGAAATGTTTCTTGAGCACCAAATCAGCTTATTAGATTGATTTCTGAAGGATCATGTGACATTGAAGACGCGTAATGTCTGCCGAAAAAAATCACAGGAATAAATTACATTTTAAAATATATAAAAAATTAGAAAGCAAATATTTTAAATTATTATAATCATTGAAAATATTACTCTTTTCACTGTATTTTTAATGAAATAAATGCAGCCTTGGTGAGCATAAAAGACTTTGGTAACACTTTATTTTAGTGTCCTTGTTACACATGTAGTAATAACTATAAATTATACATAATTACATACAACTAACCCTAAAACAAACCCCTAATCCTAACTTCTTTCAAAAACATTTATATTTCACTGACCCTTAAATCTCTCTCCAGAATGCTGGTACAGAAAAGAGCATCTTTCCTTTGCCTGAACCTCAAGATGTTTTCCTTTCCTCTCAAGTAAAGTTTGATGACCTCTCAAAGGATCTCAGGATGTTGAACAGAGGCTTGATGGGTAAGAATTACCAAAAACACTCTCAAGGTCTTCAGAAACAATTTTAGCATGCCACTGATTTACTATAGCATCAAAAGAAGCTAGATTACATGTGTTTGGGTGGATGGATGGCTGCAATTCTTCAACATGGATGATGGCTCCAGCTGAATCCTGAGGACTTTACAGCATCTGTTAGCAACAACTCATTATTAAACCACATTAGATCAGGTGGAATATACAGACATGTTTGCCTATGTATATACAGTATGTGCACGCACAGATGCAGAGACGAAGTGGAGTCTGTGTGATTTTGCCATGGCGCCTTTTAGATATGACTTTAATCCTGCCCATCAGAATCTCTGGTATTGTGTGATTCTTTAGCTCCGTCAAAGGGGCCAAAGGCTGCAGTGCTTTGGCGCTTATGTAATCTGAGAGAAGAGCAGCTTATCGCTGGCGGGATGGGCTTTATCTGCACAGAGATGCACTGCCATTCTCCTGCTACACTGTATCAGTCCGTGTTCAGTGTGGCCCCGCAGATGTGTGTGAGAGATTCTTTTCTTTACCTCTCAACAAGCCTTTCTTATCGGGCGACGGAGAGACTGCCAAATCTGGCCCATCGCGCTCTCCCTTTTTTGTCCTGCTGTTTGAACTCCCCTCATGACTGAGAGAGAATCATGTCTTTGTTTTTTATGCTGTGTTTGTTCGATTTTTCGAATTACTTACAGCCCCACTGAGGTTTTGGCTGCTCAAGGTGACCGCATTTGTCTGCGATGTAATTTTGCGGAGCAAGAAAGTGCTGCACTAATCAAATTAGTCACTGTGTGCCTACACAAAAAGGGAATGTCCCTGTGATTTTATTTTCCAGAGACAATTATGACAACATTGTGAAGCACATCTAATGCTGAGTCTCCACAGCTGATTCATCTGGCTTCATCTGAGACATCTTGTTGATCTCTTTGAGATCATTGTGGCAGTGGTTTGGCTCACCGAAGTGCACAGATGAGAAAACCTGAATGTAGCTGTGAGCCACCTTGGTGGATACAATATATGTGGATCTAAACTATGATTAATTGCTATTTTAATTCTACATTAATTTAATTTAACTGTGGAAAAGATTCCCAACTGTTTCTTCATTTCCAGCTGTGTTCACAGTTTATACAAATGCTCAATGAAAACAGTAGTATGTGTAGCCTTATCCGGGGTGAGATGCAGATGGAGCATATCCAACAGTCCGGGGTTCCCATCAGGGTGTATTATGACTGGTGCAGGAGACTGGCTCCTCTGATCCTCTGATTGGACGTTGAACAAACAGTGCTGTGTAGGTCCACGGGTGGTACAGTGACTATCTGAGGATGTGATCAGAGGTGCATCAAAACAGATCTTACTCTGACTCTGTCACAGGTGGAGCTCTAAGGTGTTTTCTTGTTCATTGCCTAGAGGCTGTAAGTTAAGAACAAGTGCAAACAAAAAGGGTTTAAAAAGATCGTTTTCCCCAAAAATTAAGAAGGTCATCATTTATTCACCCTCATGAAATTTCAAACCTGTAAGATTTTCTTTCTACTGTGGAACACAAAAGAAGATATTTTGAGAAATGTCATCATACAATGAAATTAATTGGGGTCCAGTGCTGTTTTGGACCCCATTGACTTTCACTGTAGGGGCAGTTGTAACTTTCAACAATATCCAACATGCATAGAAGGCTGACGCTCAGCTTGTTTTTAGACTTTGGAAATTCCCCCAACCATTCATAATCAAAATCAATTTACTGTAACCATTGTTTTTACAGATGTAATTGACATAATTCACTGCACTGATGTCATAATTAAGGCACTAACAGCATTTGCTTCATCAGCAAAAATGTGCTTTCATTCCATGTGCAAGTAATCAGTAATGTGCTAATGGCTCTGACTGCAGTAGCTGTTGTTTTAAATAACTTGATAAAACCAACTTAAGCTGAAGTTGTGAATGATTGTTGGACTCCTGGGGCCTAAAATCTGTGAAAAGTTAGGGGTAGTCAAGAGGACTCCTAAGTCCGACTAGTTCTAAGTTCGAGGGCATGGCGGGGGGGTGCAGAAAACTTTTGAGGTAACTAGGTGAGTCAGCTGTATGTGATGTGTATATATATATATATATAATTTTTTTTCGTTTGTTTTTTGTCATGACAACTCTCTGAGAGATTGGTATGGTAATAGAGATTGGCATGGTAATGGATATGGCAATGTTAATGTATTTGGTCTTGGTGGAATATCGAGTTATTCTCTGAATACTTGCTACTGCCAATACATTCACAGACATTGCTGTGAGCATGTAGGCATTCTGCTGCACATGTAATATACATGAAATAACCCCATAGCAGATCTATACAGGTGGAGCTGGGGAAGGTGGAGGGTTTCTGAAAGCACACAGCTGACTGCGAACAGCAACACTACCAGTATTTGTTTGAATGTTGAGCCGCAGCTCATTGGCCGCTGATGCAACAGCAACCAATCAGCTGTACTATGTATTCACATCTATGTATGATGTGATCGCTACCAAATGAGTTAAGATCAGCCTGCGCCATCTTGAGTTTCATGCCAGAACTAGGTATATATATACACTCATCTAAAGGATTATTAGGAACACCATACTAATACTGTGTTTGACCCCCTTTCGCCTTCAGAACTGCCTTAATTCTACGTGGCATTGATTCAACAAGGTGCTGAAAGCATTCTTTAGAAATGTTGGCCCATATTGATAGGATAGCATCTTGCAGTTGATGGAGATTTGTGGGATGCACATCCAGGGCACGAAACTCCCGTTCCACCACATCCCAAAGATGCTCTATTGGGTTGAGATCTGGTGACTGTGGGGGCCATTTTAGTAAAGTGAACTCATTGTCATGTTCAAGAAACCAATTTGAAATGATTTGAGCTTTGTGACATGGTGCATTATCCTGCTGGAAGTAGCCATCAGAGGATGGGTACATGGTGGTCATAAAGGGATGGACATGGTCAGAAACAATGCTCAGGTAGGCCGTGGCATTTAAACGATGCCCAATTGGCACTAAGGGGCCTAAAGTGTGGCAAGAAAACATCCCCCACACCATTACACCACCACCACCAGCCTGCACAGTGGTAACAAGGCATGATGGATCCATGTTCTCATTCTGTTTACGCCAAATTCGGACTCTACCATCTGAATGTCTCAACAGAAATCGAGACTCATCAGACCAGGCAACATTTTTCCAGTCTTCAACTGTCCAATTTTGGTGAGCTTGTGCAAATTGTAGCCTCTTTTTCCTATTTGTAGTGGAGATGTGTGGTACCCGGTGGGGTCTTCTGCTGTTGTAGCCCATCCGCCTCAAGGTTGTGCGTGTTGTGGCTTCACAAATGCTTTGCTGCATACCTCGGTTGTAACGAGTGGTTATTTCAGTCAATGTTGCTCTTCTATCAGCTTGAATCAGTCGGCCCATTCTCCTCTGACCTCTAGCATCAACAAGGCATTTTTGCCCACAGGACTGCCGCATGCTGGATGTTTTTCCCTTTTCACACCATTCTTTGTAAACTCTAGAAATGGTTGTGCGTGAAAATCCCAGTAACTGAGCAGATTGTGAAATACTCAGACCGGCCCGTCTGGCACCAACAACCATGCCACGCTCAAAATTGCTTAAATCACCTTTCTTTCCCATTCTGACATTCAGTTTGGAGTTCAGGAGATTGTCTTGACCAGGACCACACCCCTAAATGCATTGAAGCAACTGTCATGTGATTGGTTGATTAGATTATTGCATTAATGAGAAATTTAATAATCCTTTAGGTGAGTGTATATGTATGTATATGTGTGTGTGTGTATATGTGCCTCGATCCTCTCGAGCTGATTGATTTGAACTTACTCCTCTCAAACTTTGTTTATAAAACATCATTTGTCACTTGAATTCTGCAATCTCCCGAGATGCAGACATGGAAGAGGCTGACAATTAGCTGAACTGATTTGAATATGGCAACATGATACCTCGTTCTTACAATTGGCATTGTAAAAAGCGCTATATAAATAAAGGTGACTTGACAGTATTTCTATGATTCAATCACTGACATAGACCCCTCCCCCATCAGCCAATCACTGTGGGCATAGCGTGTTGACGCCATCCATAGCAACAAGGTCAACCCCGCCCTGTCTCTTAACTTAAGACTTCTCTCTATTCCTTAGTAAAAGTTGGTCTCAGCAGCTTTGTGAATAGGTTTTAAGAGGAAATTCTTACCTAAGTACTTGTACTGCTATTTAGGAGAACTCTTAGTGGTAAGATAAAATGTTTTGTGAATACGGCCCCAAGGTAAAAAAGCAGTTGGTGCCTATTCAGAATGTGAGCATAGTGACAAACATGACCACATACATTATATTTAGTACATTATATTATATTATATAAGTTAAAAAAATTATTAGTTTCACCAATTATATTTAAAAAAAAAAAAATTTTTTTACATTTTTTATTTAAATTTTTAAGTTTTAAAAGAAGTCTCTTATGCTCTCCAAAGCTGCATTTATTTAATCAAAAATACAATAAAAACAGTAATATTGTGAGATATTATTACAATTTAAAATAACTTAAAATGTAATTTATTCCTGTGATGGCAAAGCTGAATTTTCAGCATCATTACTCCAGTCTTCAGTGTCACGTGATCCTTCAGAAATCATTCTAATATGCTGATTTGCTGCTTAAGAAACTTTTCTTATTATTATCAATGTTGAAAAAAGTTGTGCTGGTTAATATTTCTGTAAAAACTGTTATATCTTTTTTTATTTGGTGAATAGAAAATTAAAAATAACAGCATTTATTTGAAAGAAAAATCTTTTGTAACATTATAAATGTCTTAAATGTGATCAAACTTCTGAAGTATATATTACATTTTTTATTAGTCTCACCAATAATGCCCAAATCACTTATCTTTATCAACAATATTTTTCAAATCACTTATCTTTATCAACAATATTTTCCAAATCATTTATTTTTATCATCTTAATCAATTATTATATAAGCTTATTAGTAATGTGATTAGAAAGAATTTCACTATGTTTGCATTTGTGTGCTTCTTCTTGGCTTCTATACCAGATGCTGATGTTTTTTAAAACAATGCCAGGTAATTGCCATTTATGTAATAATTGTACACTCCGTAAGAAGGCATCTGCAAAGAACATAACTTAGAAATTCTATTAGCTCTATTGTGGCTTTTATTTTTCAAGGTTATTCATCTAGGTTATTGGAATAAAAAGCAAGCGCACATGGTGGTCTAACAGAAAAAAAAGACTGTTTATTTTTGGATAAAATATTACGTTAAAGTTAGTGTAAACTTTGTTTTACAATGACTGGCTTCTGAAAATTGGACCTGGTCAGGGACTTTACTCTAACCCAGTGTTATTGTTTTTGTCTCGTACAGTTTGTGAAAAGGATGTTGTAACTGTGTGTACCAACTCATCTCAAGAGCACATACACCCCTTCAAGGAGAAAATTGACTTTTTCATTGCCAATGGTGAGCTATGCTATGATGCATGAGATTAGCCCACATTACCTTTTAGAAGAGGATCTGTATTCAAAGTTTTCTTATGTGCTCTGTCACATCAGCCAATCCCTGTCATCTAACTTCAGATATAAAGTCTAGTTGATCTTTGAGACTACCTGCCTCTCTAGAAGATTGATGGAGAGAGTACAAATGTTTGCTTAGATTCTACAGGATTGTTTTATTTTACAGATCATAGAGGCAGATATATGGAGATATAAACTGGTCGTCATTTACTACAGGACAGATAGATGAGACACTAGCTATAGTGAACTAGACAAATAAGATTTATTCGTATATGTAAGATTTATATGTAGTTTATGTATATAGCAGCAAGTTTAAAACAAAGCTTTTCCTTTCCTTACATTCTTCCTACTACAGTTATTTGATTGTCTCCACTAAACAGATAAGACAGCACACATCCTGCAGTTATGAAGAATATCTGACGTATGCCCTTTTGGGGACCTGATAAGTGTCTGTGACTGCCTACCTGTACAAGATAGCTGGTCAGGTTCAGAAGACAGACGCAGAGATAGGAATCAGATAGACTTTGGCAATGAAGGAGACTTCTTAGTAAAGGAGAAACATCAGTTTCAACATTGTCTTTAAGGCCCTGGTAGAAAGGCTAGGAATTTGGGACCATAATGTTATTGGTAGTATGACTGACAAAGCAGTGCAATCCCAGCTAACATTCTCAGAACTTAAAAGGTTCGTTCACCCAAAAATGAAAATTCTGTCATTAATTTCTCACCTTTATGTCGTTCCAAACCCGTAAGACATTCGTTCATCTTCGGAACACAAATTAAGATATTTCTGATGAAATCCAAGAGCTCTCTGACCCCTCCTAGACAGCTATTTAATTAACACTTTCAAGGTCCAGAAAGGCAGCAAAAACATTGTTAAAATAGTCCATGTGACTCCAGTGGTTCAACCTTAATTTTATGAAGCGACCAGAATACTTTTTGTGTGCAAAAAACGAACAAAATAACGACTTTATTCAACAATTTCTTCTCGTCTGTGTCAGTCTTCTACGCAGTTTACGTTGGCCAACTCCTGTGTCAGCATCACACACACGCATGCGTTCACGTGAACAGCTTTGGCCTATGGTAAGCCGGCGTTCTGGTGTAGCTCTGATGTAACTCAGAAGCACTGGACTGTATTTACTATGTCAACAGGGTAGAAGACTGACACAGACGTGAAGAAACTGTTGAATAAAATCGTTATTTTATTTGTTTTTTGCACACAAAATATATTCTCGCCGCTTCATAAAATTACGGTTGAACCACTGTTCATTTTATCAATGTTTTTCCTACCTTTCTGGACCTTGAAAGTGTTAATTAAATTGCTGTCTATGAAGGGGTCAGAGAGCTCTCGGATTTCATCAAAAATATCTTAATTTGCGTTCTGAAGATGAACAAAGGTCTTACGAACCAGACCTTATGAACTAACCCTTTAAGGCTAAAGTTCTGGCAAGGTTCTCTTAAAGTAAAGAGCAAACATTCTTCCACTAACATGAATAAGCATGTTCATTCAGAGTTATCTGGTCTAATATTCTCAAAATGTTAGCACAAAAACATTATTTATTTATTATTATTTATTTAACATTTTAGTTGGACGTTCTTCTAACATTTTTTTTTCAGAACATTCAAAAGTAATGTTCCCATAATGTTTGCAAAATGATAAAAAGTAATGTTCCCTTAATGTTCGCATAACCAAAAATGTACTTTTCATTACTAAATGGGAACCTAAGCAAAACGTTCTAGTGTTGTTACATGGGATATGGCTCCTAAAGAGACAACATTAAGATCCTGGAGTAATATAAGATATTTTGGCTTTCAATATTGGAACCATTTGCAGGAGTCTTTACAAAAAAGAAAAATGTGGTACTGATTATGATACAATTTCAAATGTTCATTTTACAGCACAAAAAGAGCTAATTGCTGTAGACCACCAAGTGATATCGGCACGTAAAAGGTACAGGCACATAACTCTTGTTGAAAATATTACAAAAAATGCAAACTTCATAAACATTTTTGACATTTAGTTACGTTAATTTACAATTATGGTCATCCTGAAAAGCCTGGTTCCTTTCTGGTGCCTTATTATCTCCAACTTTGCTTCATGTCTTTTCTTCCTCAGCTTCTCTTACCTAGTGGAGTATTTTGGGCTGAAGTCACGGTCCGGGGAGCAAGAGATTGTGCCAAGCCATGTTTTCACACTTTGGTTTGAATTTTGCAATGACTTCAAGATCAGATGGAAGAGAGAGAACAAGGTCATTTCCAAACAGAGGTGAGAAATTAACAGAATTTAGAGTATCTAGCATCATGTTTTCTGCTCTAAAACAGCGTTAACCAACCACACAATGTAAGTTAAGTGTTAACTGTTACAAGTTAAGTGTAATTTTGTCACCGTTCATTTTATTGAATTTCAGCATTAAAACTGGCTGGAATTGAAACATTATGGATAAGTAAAATGCAATCAATCTGCTTTTTCTTTTTACTTCAGAATCAAAGAGGTCCAACAATCAGTGCGCAACATGACAGCAGAGAAAAAGATTGAGACCAGAAGGGTTAATGCGAATGGACTGGTAAGCGTCTGCCGTCATCTTTGCTGAAGTGTGGTTGGCAGATAGATAAGCAAACACTAGTAGCTATTGTTCTTTTATGAACCAGATTTTGAATAATGCAAGCACAGCTGAATAAGACTTCAAAATGATGTATGTTTCTGTATGTTTTTTTATGACAGAAAGAGAGACTGCGTCTGAAAGAAGCGAGTCTGACCACCAGCTAACTCTCTCTGCTATTAACAAAGAGGACCAGATTTCAAGACCCAGGCACTTGCATTGTTGGTAGGGTCAGAATGCACCTGCTTGTGAGACACTTTTTCTCCGGACTGCATGTTACTGTACAGGATGACAGCCTGTCTGTCAGATTAGTGAATCCTGTGTGTAGCCCAACAACTCACTCACTTGCACATTTATGATCCAAAGATCCCTTTAACTATGGTTTAGATATGAAGGAATGCTGTTCAAATTTAGAAACACATAAGAAATGTTTATATTACAAGTTTACTCAATCTGCTCTGGGATCTTCACCAGTCTAAACAATTAAAGCCTGGTTTCACAGACAGGGTTTAGATTAAGCCAGGATTAGACCTTAGTTCAATTAGGACATTTAAGTAGCTTTTATAAACATGCCTTAGATAAAACTTTACTGGTGTGCATCTTGAGACAAAACAATATTTTAAGATATGCCAGTGCAAATTGCTTTCATTTAAAACAGCTTAAACATGCATTTTAGTCTGGAACTAGTCTTAAATCTTGTCTGTGAAACTGGGGGTGAGTGTTCAAACATGTTGAAAACAGCAATCTCAATATCTGATTTGGAAAAAGCACTAACTTTATTTTGTGTATTGAGTAACAAAGTTGTATAACTTTTTATTGTCATATTAAATCATTACAGAATGTTACAAAACAAAGATAATGTACATGTAAAATAATATAATTTTAAACTATCCTTATCAGTTTTATTTTGATCAACATCACACATTTTTATTGACGACAGTTATGTTGTATCACATCTCATTGCCATTTAATAACAGTAATATTGTTACTTTTGCAATAAACGCATCACTGTAAAAAGTTTTCATTGTTATAAAAACATAATTGTCTTAGTTAATTGTAATTTTTAGTTTCACATCAGACATGAAATTCAAAGTGATCAAGACGATTGTGACTTTGGCATCTTATTCATTTGACATTACAGTGTTATATGAAGACCAGGATAAACGTTTTTTTTTGTTGTTGTTTTTTTTTTTACAAATTTACTTATTTACATCCAAATGTATCTACATTACAATGGTATCTACATTGATCCACACAGTGGAAAATAATAGCATATTTTTAATATGTCATTCTTTTTTTATAGTAGCCTATTATAATTTATGCAACTTGTTTAACAGTAGGCTACTTTTAATTGCATCAATTGTATTTCTTCACAACATAAAGGCCACATTTAGATGACTTTCAGACAAACACACACACACACACACACACACATAAATTGCCTACAACAATGACGTCAGCAAGTTTAATCCAAGTCGACAGAAGTACAGCGGCACTGTTTCACGCGGCGCACGCGCTTCTTCTTGGTGCTGGGGATCTGCCCGGGACAGATGAGCGTGTAAGTGACAGTCGTGAAACTCTTTGGTTTACACACGGAGCACGACTGAAACGCACTATCCTCTTGATAAACGTGTCGAGGTATGTAGAATGAGTTGCACTGTCCGTAACAGAAGCGATTGATGATGGTGCGCGGCTGGCACCCGTCCTCGTAAATCATCAGTTTCAGCGGCTGCGTTTTACACCAGTCAAGCTTGAGATAACGGCGCTCCGTTACGTGTAAAGCCTCCTGGCTGGAGTCCAGCACCTCGTCCCCGGCTGAAGGCGGTCCCGTTCCTCCAGAACTAGCCTGTGGTGTCTGCGGTGACTGTTCCGACTGGTTTGGGCTGTATTTATTTGGGTGAGGAATGGCGCCTTGAAATCCCCCGTTTCCCCTGATCCTCGCCGGATTGCAGAGCAGCCACAAGACCACGATAGTGACAGCTAATGCGTCTTTAGTCATTCTTTCACAGGAAAGAAATATAACATTAAATTTTATATATATATATAGTGTTTTATAAATAAAAATATATACAATATTATGTAATTTTATAAAACATTTCATATAAATGCAAAGTTAGCAATTATTTAACAAAATTATATCCAATTTTTTATTATTATTATTATTATTATTCAAATTTGAGAGCCAATTGCTATTTCCCTCTGGCAACTTATTTCTATAAACACATTTCAGAAGTGATTTACATTAAATATCCAGTAGATATGCACACTTACCTCAGATTAATAATAGTTCTTCTTCACATGTACTTCAGCTGTTCACAAAGGTCTTTGTATACCATAACAAAGTACAATTAAAGATATGTTGAACCAAAGGTTCCAGATCTCCGAGTCAAAATAAGGTATGGAGCTCTGTTCTGAGCACTGACATTTAAGAGAATGGGGCAGTCCACGCCTCCTCAGCCTAAGATCATTCACAGCACTTTGGGGGTGGTCCAGTGCTTTTAGAGAGTTAAGTCCTTCACGAGGAAGGCATATCGAATGCATATTGTGATTTGTAATTTAGATGAATCATGAAGTTAAAAACACATACCCCAGATTATCTGCACATGAACATATACATCATCTTTATTTGATTAAGTGGTATTACCACGAAAGTTGAGAATAATCATTCATGTTACAATCACCATTTGCACCCTTGCTCTATTAATAATATGATTCATTTAGATATCAGACATAATTTAATGCTGACTTTACTGTCAGTGACTGTACTGAGTCATTTTCATAGAATTTTTTATGAACAACATGAGGTTCAGGCCTTGATATTGCTTGTAGCAGTTTCAACTTCATCTTCCTCAGGGAAATGTGGCACAGATTTCTTGGCCACCACATTATCCAACCTCTGTCCCATCAGATATGGATTTGCACTCTGAAACAGTTAGTGACAGATTGTGACATTTTACTGAAAATAGGAGACATGCATGTAATGGTGCTGGTCTATTAAAAAGGATGCAACCAAAAAATGCAAAGAAAATTAATGCTTTAGTTATTTCAAATTTATAGCATACCCTTTTTCTTCTTTTTGGCCCACCCTTCAGCTTTTCATACAACAGTCCTTTATTCTGCAAGAAGAAAAAATGGATATTGAGTGCAGTCTGTACACATCTGTACATTATACATTAGCTGCTACAACACACTCTCATGGCAATTCTTAACTTTTTTTTGTTTTGGCGAATTGGTGGCTGAAT
This sequence comes from Rhinogobio ventralis, assembly GCA_039654625.1. Lineage (NCBI taxonomy): Eukaryota > Metazoa > Chordata > Actinopteri > Cypriniformes > Gobionidae > Rhinogobio > Rhinogobio ventralis. Next base: position 23,120,584 of record CM077210.1, read on the forward strand.
TCATACGATCTCACTGTAAGCTTTCATATGATCTGCTAACTTTCTTGCTTATTTTTTTCAAAAATTGAATCATACAAATTCATACGAAATCACCACCTTGTAAAATAAAACTACCCCACTATAACACTAATATTTTTCAAAGAGGTAATTTAAGGTCCTTCTACACTGTTTTTATATTACAATGTTATTTTGCATTAAATTACATAGGCGTAGTTATTATGTAATTAATTTGATTGATTTCACCAATTAGGATGTAAGACTTGTAGAATGTAGAGGAGAACATACGTATGTGACTACAGCAAAGGTACTTGACAGAATCATCAATTAAATAATATGATAATAATCAAAATATGTTTTAACAGGTAGGTTACTTTTATCCTACCAAATACAATTAGCATAATAAAAGTCTGATATCTGAGAGAAAGTAAAGTAACTTCACTGCACTTTTCATTCAATTCATAATTTTTTTTAATTTAAATGAAAAAACAGAAGTCTACTCTGACCTGTTTCAAGGTGTCAAGTGTGAACTTACCCACTTCGCCAGGGCAGGGTAGTCATGCTCAGGGTCAAAGAGATGCTGATGTTTCTGGAATTCTCGACTGAACTCCGCAGTGTCTGGAGAGTTCTCTAAACATCCATCAGCAGCTATAAAGACATGATCACATTTTTTTAAACAAGGAGAGATGCACCCCATTCTCAAACCATTCACAGAAGTTTGGATTCCTTCAGGAATATGGTAAACGTGTTCAATCTAACCAATTATTAAACTAATTTGATTTGCCTCAGATAATGTATTCCTCTTGGTTTTTGTGTGATTGATTATCTAAATGTAGCATTTGAGTCTGCGTACCAGTCTTTCCGAGGGGGCAAGGATTGGGAGGGTCAGGGTAACCATGGTCCTCGCTGAAGTCTTTGGGAACACTGTCCCCAGTTAACTCTGCTACAATGTTAGGGATGTTCCCATACGGCCCGAGATGTTGGAGTCCCTCATGGGCACCACCTATTGGACAAAGTGTAAAATTACAGATAAAGGTAAGCGCGTAATGAGTTCACAGGACAGCCCTTTAAACTGTGGCCAGTTCTTATGTCCCCTGTATAATCATTTAAAACCTGTTATTATACAGAGAAACTCTTACCTTGGATGCTGAGAGGACCTACTATGTTAGTGGCCTGGTGCGCGGGATACTCGACTCTGGGCCGCGCGATTCCCAGCTGCTCCATCACACCATGAAGCAGGCGCTGGATATCCGCCTCCGACACCTGATCCACCGTGCGTGGACTGCGGCCAGAAACGACTGCCATCGAGCTTATGATGACACTCAGAAGAACCGTGTGTGTCATTTTCGGAGCCGAACCCATCGTTGACGTTCACTACACCGACAATAAACACAACATGGGAGTGTAAAAAAATATTGCTGCCATGATAAAACGTCAGATGTAAACACGATATATACATTATTTATATTATTTTATGTTCACCGACCAGCTAATGTAGAAATTTGGTTATAAATGCTATAAAAGATATTATTGAGCTCAAAGAAAACGCACATCCCCGATTGTAACTACGTCACAAGGCTTGATAAAAACATAGGCCGTTATTTTATACGCGCACATTAAGAAACATATTCGTACAACGTTGTTCACTAAAGTTAAACATCCGACGTGTTGTATACAGAATAAAGAGTTAAGCAAATGCAGAGAGGTAACCTACCATGTAATCTGGACTGAGAGAGTGTGGGGTTCAACACCGATGATGCCCTCCTCCTCCTCCTCCTCCTCCTCCTCCTCCTCGCTTCATTTGCTCTGTTGCCAAGCAGCAGAATCATCTCACCTCTACAAATGTTCAGTGGTTTACTAGCACACAGCCGTTAAAACATGCTGCTGTAGTTTATTGGAAACGGTGGACCTGTGAGGAAACAAAACTCATATTTTCCTTAAAATTATTTTTAGTTATATAATAAATAAATCACTTGACTAAATGTCATGTTATCATAGTCCAATAATGTTATAGACCTGTCAGAATTATTATAATAATAATGTTTACAATGCAAATAATAGGCTCTGTAGCCAATAATTCAATGATTTCCTTGGTATATTCTTGCAAACAGGCATGAATTAGGCTATATTACAATATCTATGGAATATATAATTATATCTTATATAATTCAATAATTATTTGGCCCAATGTACTACTAAGTGTGACATACCGGTGCCAGTTTAATTTTGTTCACATTTACATGGCAGTTACAACCCCATTTCCAGAAAAGTTGGGACATTTTGTAAAATGCAATAAAATCAAGAATCTGTGATTTGTTAATTCTCTTTCATCTTTAATTTAGGCCTACTGACAAAAGATGATTTGCAATATTTTGATGGCTGCAACTATCCAACGATTGTGTCACATCACCTTTCCTTTTAATTACACTTTTTTAATCATTCGGGATTTGCATAAGGATACTAACTGTATGTTGCAGTTTTGCAAGTGGAATTTTGGCCCAATCTCACCTGATACAAGACAGCTGCTCAACAATCCGTGGTCATTGTTGTCTGATTCTCCTTTTCATGATGAACCACACATTTTCGAAAGGAGACAGACCTGGACTTCAGGCAGGCCAGTCAAGCACATCCACTCTACGGTGAAGAGTGTCTAGAAACTACTCTATTGTAGAGCATGCAGAATGAGGCCTGGCATTGTCTTGCTTACCAGGAAAGATGTCATCTTGATGGCATTAAATGTCTCTGTACAATCCAAATATACGTCTCCATGTCAATACCTTCACACATATGCAAGTCACGCATTCCATTATCAGACACACCCCATAACATGATAGATGTTTGCTTTTGCACCCGTCGCTGATGAAAGTCTGGATGGTTTGTTTTGTCATGGGACTGAGAACTCGGTGTTCGTTTTTCCCAAAAACAAGCTAAAACGTGGACTCATCTGACCACAGCACACATTTCCACTGTGCTTTGGACCATCTGAGATGCGTTCGTGCCCAGAGAACTCAGCACCATCTCGGCATAGGATTGATTAGCTTTCTCCTTGCGTAACAGAGATTCAAGTTAAGAGATGTTAAGTGCCAACGGTTTTCCAAGGTACTCCTGAGTCCATATGGCTATATTTAACACAGAAGCATGACAGTTTCTCATACAATGCTATCTGAGGGTTCAAAGATCATGCACATTCAACAGAGGTTTCCTACCGTGCCCTATACTGAGATTTCTCTGGATTCCCTGAATCTTTTCACAATATTACATATGGTAGATGGTGTAAGACCGAAATACTTACATTGAGAAATGCGATTTTTTTATTGTTTGACAATTATCTCATGGAATTTGACACAAAGTGATGAGACATGATGACCCATTTTTGCTTGCAAAGACTAAGCCTTTGGTGGATGCTCCTTTTACACAAACACTATACCCTCACTATTACCAATTCACCTGCTAATTTGGAAATTCTGTAATCTTTTCTCTTTTGTTTTGCCTCTGTCTCAACTTTTGTGGAGTGTGTTGCATCAAATTCAAAATTGGTTTATATTTTGGACAGTGAAAACATTGGATTTTTTTCTTTATACTTCTGTCAGTTAAATACATGTTCAAGAGAATTAACAAATCACAGATTTGTTTTTTGTAATTTTTTGCATTTTACAAAATATCCCAACTTTTCTGGAATTGGGATTGTAGTTTTGAAGATTTTAATTAAATAATTAAAATTTAAGAATGCTAGTGAAAAGCTTTTTTGCACTTGGTCAATTTTCCACATTGTGTGTAAAGTTTTGAGAAGTTGCTTACCAAATTTACAGATATTAATAAACGGAGAGCTTTTGTTGCGTAAACGTATGTGCAATAGCTGTATTGTGTAAAGTGTAATATTCAAAGATAAATCACAAAGAGGGCCAAAAACACTGTTACACTTCACAACTTTTATTACAACAGTACATGTATATACAGCACAAAGCACAGTACGAATGCATACGGAGGGTTAGTTGGATTGTCTTGAGGAGGATTGGAGGTTTAGAAGCACTTTCTATGGACGATGGAGGGACCTGCCTCATCATACTCCTGCTTGCTGATCCACATCTGCTGGAAGGTGGACAGGGAAGCCAGGATGGAGCCGCCAATCCAGACGGAATACTTACGTTCAGGGGGAGCAATGATCTAGAGGATGAACACAAGAACATGAATGTAGTTAGACTGTAAAACTGGAGCTATAAAACAAATAAGAGCTCATTTAGTCATTTAGTGAATTAGTTAAAAGTTTACCTTGATCTTCATTGTGCTAGGGGCCAGAGCAGTGATCTCCTTCTGCATACGGTCAGCAATACCAGGGTACATGGTGGTACCACCGGACAGGACATTGTTGGCGTACAGATCCTTGCGGATGTCAATGTCGCACTTCATAATGCTGTTGTAGGCCGTTTCATGGATGCCAGCAGACTCCATACCTGTGAGGTGCAATGTCACATTGCATATTTCAGAAGGGAGCACTTGTGATGAATGGACAGCAACATGGATTGATGCAATGAAGTCATTTGAGGCCCAACTAAAATATACCTATGAAAGAGGGCTGGAAGAGGGTCTCGGGGCAGCGGAAGCGCTCGTTTCCAATGGTGATGACCTGGCCGTCAGGCAACTCATAGGACTTCTCCAGAGAGGAGGAAGAGGCAGCAGTGGCCATCTCATTCTCAAAGTCCAGAGCGACGTAGCACAGCTTCTCCTTAATATCACGCACAATCTCACGCTCAGCTATGGAAGAGAAAAGAGAGTAAGTATATTAGGAAATATTGCGATACTGACAATACATGACTACATTACCCTGTTTATTGCATGGCTGCTCACTGAATAAATGAATAACGTGGATATGAAATATTGATTTGCGTTGAAATTATTTAACTGTATAGTATCTTAAAGTATCTGCTATGAAAAAAGTGTACACTGTACAAAACGATCTGCCAAGCAGTGAGACAAACAATTTTACATTAATATTAAAACTCTGAGGTAATTTCTTTTTACTTGAGTGTTTACTAATTTCTAAACAAAATCATCAAAAGAAGTATGATTCGTCATAGAGAACCCACCAGTTGTCACGAAAGAGTAACCACGCTCTGTCAGGATCTTCATGAGGTAGTCGGTGAGATCTCGACCAGCCAGATCCAGACGCATGATGGCGTGAGGTAGAGCATAACCTTCATAGATGGGGACGTTGTGGGTTACACCATCACCAGAGTCCAGCACGATACCTGTAACATGATGCATTGGCATATCAAGTATTCTATTGGCATGTCAAGTATGTATTGCTTTCTATTACAGATGTATATAGGAATGAATGCTTATAATGTTATGCATTGCTTCTAAGGATTTGATAGACACTGACCAGTGGTACGGCCAGAGGCGTACAGAGAGAGCACAGCCTGAATGGCAACGTACATGGCAGGGACATTGAAGGTCTCAAACATGATCTGAAAAGTGAGAAAAAAACAATAAAGATATATTTACAGAGAAAAACATCTCATTCAATTACTGACAAAAACAATAATGGTAATTCAATGATACTAAAATAGCATTGGTTTTAGCACAGCAGTGCTAAACACATGCGGTTAATGTAATGTGTTTAGGGGGCCAAAAGGGGGTGCTAGAGTGTCTGTGAAAACGCTCAGAGAAATATATATAAATAAATGAATAAAACAAATAAATAAGTTAAGATTTACATTATTTTACACCAATACAGTTATAGGCTACTATTACATTTTTTAAAAGTATATATGGGTTTGAAAATATATCACTATTATATGCTTCCACAACATTCATATTTGGGGTCCATGTCAAAAAAAGTTAGTAAACCCCTGCATTAGCTTACCTGTGTCATCTTCTCCCTGTTGGCTTTAGGGTTGAGGGGGGCTTCAGTGAGCAGAGTGGGGTGCTCCTCAGGGGCCACACGCAGCTCGTTGTAGAAGGTGTGGTGCCAGATCTGAAAACATTGAAATATATTAAATGAATGGATGAATGCATGGAGTGAATCCCTTGGTGATCAAACTAATAGGGGAAAATCCTTATGTTTGATTAATGAATGAAAAACATTCAGCATTCTGTAATAATTCATTGATTGCTACCTTCTCCATGTCATCCCAGTTGGTGATGATGCCGTGCTCGATGGGGTATTTCAGAGTGAGGATACCCCTCTTGCTCTGAGCCTCATCTCCCACATAACTGTCTTTCTGACCCATACCAACCATCACACCCTGAGGTAAAAGAGTCATGGGTTAGATCTATAATCTGTAGTTCAGTTTGTTTATAGTCTACATTTTCCAATATGCAAATCATGAATTTACAACTTTGGAAGCCCACCTGGTGACGGGGTCTGCCAACAATAGAGGGAAAGACAGCACGGGGAGCATCATCACCGGCGAATCCAGCCTTGACCAAACCAGAACCATTGTCGCACACGAGTGCGGTAGTCTCATCGTCGTCACACATGATTGGTCTTTTTTAGAATGGTCCTATAGGAGAAAGAAAATATGTGTTAAAAGAGTGTATAATTGTACACCAAAAGAAATATTAAATAACCTTTATATGTTGTAGCTTTACATTTCAAAATGGTCAAAATAGAGCCTGCAGTAGAAAATGCAGGTAAGGCCAAAAACAGCACAGAACCCCTTTAAACTATTTTAGGCATCAGCTCTTGTCATTCCGAACAGAAGCCCCTGACCAAGTGTCCTATCTGTAGCTATTTCGCAGTTGTCTGATGACAAATGACAGCAGGACCTAAGGGTCGCCTCCTCAGCTGTCTAGAAATTGTAAGAGATCCACTGGCAGGATGTGTCACTTCACTACATCTGTTGATGATTCCCTTTATTAGAGCATTTTCAGGTGACCCTTATGAGATCTAGACATGGATTCCAATCCAATGAATCCTTCAGTCAAATACAGTTACCACTTCATCTTGCTATCCTTCATTACTTCCAGTGTTATTTCTTTATGCCTAACGATCCGTTTTCATACATTTCTCTAGCTACAGCTACAGAATATTATCACAGAGCATGGGCAATTATCAGAAAAGGTCTTAATCAGAAAAAGTACTTTCTGTTAAGACCATAGATGTAAAAGCCAAGTATCCACCATCTGCATCAACAATTCCAGAGGTTCCTTTCCATGTAGAAGATGAAGTGTTGAGTTGTCCCTTCTCAAATCTTTCTCTCTCTCTCTCTCTCTCTCTCTCTCTTTCTCTCTTTCTCTCTCTGTCTCTCTTCCCTGAAGTAGTCCATAGATAAAGGTAGTAGCAAACACTCACCAAGTTGTAGCACAAGACTGGGGTTTCCACTGGGATGAAGGGCATGGGAGAAGAATGTCCCTTAAATATGCTAGTGGTTGAGGGGGGGTTCAGGGGCGGGATCAGGAGTTCACACAACACCAAATAAGAGATGCTAGAAAATGGCCCACAGCCAGTATATCCTGTACTCCGGTATGATTACTAAAATGGACAGATGTTTCTTAAGAGGTGACAGATCCTCTTTGGTAGCAAAATAACCAGTGGAAAACTGTTATATGATTGACCAAAAGAAGCCAAGTACTCTCCTTTTTTATCGTTCTGCATCTCTTTTAATACATTCTGTTATGTTTTATGTCATAACAGAATGTATTAAAAGTGAAAAATTCATTCTGTTTTTTTTTATGTTTTATGTCATGTGTGACAAAAAAAATAGATAGTTCTTAATGATGACTGAATGTTACTGGATGTGATTTAGTCATAAATATAAATAACCGCATTGTTTTCTATGAATGTGGCTAAAGAAAAAAATTTATGCTAACTGTTTCATGATGCCATTCTTCCAAAGATGCACAATAAACACCATAGCAGTTATCAGACCATATTAGAGATATTTTATTTTATCATATGGGCAGAGCAAGATATTAGATATTTAATTGTGCATGTTATTTTCTCCTATTTGTACATTTTGTTGTCATCTAACACTTTGCTACAGTAATGTTTGAAAAAATTGTTATAGCAAATATCAAAATGAATATTCATTTTTCATATTGTATATTATAATATAATGGCAGAATCAGTGTTGCTAATGTTAACTAAAACTAAACCGATTAAAATTAGTTTCCGTTAATGAAATACAGCTGAAATAAAATAAAATATAATTATTAGTTGGAAAACTTAAATGTAAAAAACTAAAATTGGAAATATTGCCTTGGCAGTTAACTGAAATTAATTGAAAACTTGAAAACATTAAAATAATTTAAAGTTAAATAGAAATGTTAAAAGGATATTAATACAAAAATAACAAAAAAGCACATAACAAAATTACTAAAACTTATGTATAAATAATACAGGAATAGACAAATTCACCTGTACCATTTAAAATGTCTGATATTTATTTATTTATTTTGACAAAATAGTATAGCATTTTAATATTGACCATAAATTAAAAAAAAAATAATACTAAAATAGCCCAAATTCACTTGTACCATTTAAAATGACTGATTATTCATTTAATTTGGCAAAATATTATAGAATTTTAATATTGACCATAATACTGTAAAAAATAATACAAAAATAACCAATATGCACTTGTACCATAAATGAATGAATTTTTTGGGGGGGACAAAATAGTATAGAATTGTAATGACCATTTCTTGGCCAATTATAATTGTATCGACCAGAATTTTAATTTAGGCAAAAGGAGACAATTGCACATGCAAAATAGTAAGTTTGTGATGCCATTACACACACCAAACAAATAAACTTAGGAATGTCAGGAAATCACACATCATGACCTTTGACACCTAACAATATACCAATATACGTGTACGGTCACTGATGACATACAATGTAAAAAAAAAAAATATTTGACTTCTCAGGCATTCGTAAGTTCAAAACACAGGGGTTGTAACACTAGATGTGTGGGGTCACATCTAGGAGCCAGACCTGAGTAACACCACCTTTGTCAAATGGCCTGGTATGCGATCGGGCCCATAACATGCCAGACAGCTGAGAGGTATGAGGGTGTTAGGAAGGACCTGTGTCCTTTCTCTGCAACTGCTGTTCTCTGATTGGCCCAGCTCTGTCCTTTTAGGGTCATGGTGAGTGACAGGTGCTCCTGGCGACACATCAGTGCTGCTCCTCGGTGCTGCTTGCTTGGCTCCAACTCCTTATTTGTCACCTTCTCCCCCGTTATCTCTATCATTTGACACTGTGAGAAAACAGACAATTTTTCCTCTGCATATTCCTATATTTGCGAAATACTTCTTCACATTTGATTTGACACGTTTGATTCTTCACATATACTTTGGGTGAAAACGTGCATTTTACAAATTCATTTTCTGTCACCATTTGGTGTAAAAGGTGCTATTGCCTCCTGTTTTGGTGTGTATGTGTTATCTTGTGTTGTTTCAGGCTTGGTGAACAGGAGATAATGTTCTATTTGTGATCCTCAAAGCTGAAACCTGACTGAAAAAGGCCGTGATATCAGCGTGATAGTATTTTCTAACCTTTTGTTATCAGATTTCTGGAGTTTCTTATAGACCCTTCGGCTTGCTGTGCCAAAGTTGGATTATGTGTGAGCATTTTTGAGCATCATAAAGTTCAAGCCTCTCTGTTAGATGTGCTATTATTAGCAGTTTTTTTCACCCTAGCTTGATAGATATCTACAGAACACAATCCATTCAGATTTCCTTGAACCCTCACGTACTGTGACCGATACTAGCATCTTATTATAGCTCTGACGATGCTGTTTACCAAAATGAGATCATTGCTAATGGTTTCTTTGCAGTCATAGTGTGGTTTAGTATCTTTCTGGTGAAAAGTGTGCCTTCGTGATGTTCAGGAAAGATAAATGAAGGAATTTGGGTGTTCCTGTTGGGCTATTAAAGTACAGTAACAGTTGTAATTCTACCATGGCAATATTTACTGGGTTGTGATCTATTAGCGTCAGTTAAGAAGCGCTGCTGTGTGGGAGGCCCAGTGGTCAAACAAAGCAGGCAACCAACACAAGCACTTTGACAGGGTCCTGTCTCCTTAAAAGGGCATGTAGGGGACACAGGATTCGCCTGTTTCAGACAGCTGCGCTTACCAGTAGACCACCACTTGGAGTGTGGCAACTGTTTGGCCCAAATGCTTTTTAACATTCATCACATTAGGAACAATGGTTTGTTGATCAACCTGTTTGTGACATGACCCTGCAGGGCCATACAAGAGAGTGATGTGGATCATATGCTGGGCTGTTGATCTATATCATGTAGTGTTTGCAGGGCCTTTAATATAAATGTTAGTTGAATTCACTTTAAATGGGAGTACATAAAATAGTAAATTTCTTCTGCTATTTTCAGAATATCCATAACAAATGGCAAAATGGATTTTTTTTTAAAAATGCCAGTAAATAACTTTGTAGAAACCAAGGCTTTTAAACTACCTGTTGTGACACTGGGCTGTTTCAGTGATATGTCTGCTAACAAGAGCTAATGTGTGTCAATATGTCAGCTGAAGCAGCTGTTAACTCTTCAGAATGATGGACCGCTGACAGGCATGCTAATAAGAAAAACCCATATAAATGATCCTCACAGTAATGTACATGTCCCAGAGTCAATTACTGCTCATATTCAGACACTTACAGACTCAGACAGGAAGACTCACATTCATGACCATCCATCACTGTTTTCACAGCTGTACAGATCAATTGACAGGTCAATGACAGTTGTGCCACAATCCAAAATAGAAACGTGCATTGAGGAAAGATACAACTTGTTTTAGTACGTGCAAAAGAAAACTGATATCAGCATATGTAAATGAACATAAAGGCTGAATTGGGCTATATTAAAGCAGGACAGACAGTTAATGCTTTGTTCTTCGTATTTAAGAAACGCATTCCTACGACAAAGTTCATGCAGAAATAGTTCTTAAGAGCACTTAGAGGAGAACAGCCAGTCACCAGCTCATGCCACGAGCGCCCCAGATAATGACTACTATAAATATATTGAGTGCTTTACAAGTTTCCATGTCAGCAATGTTGTTCATTAAAAGGTGTGCGTGGAAGTCAATCCAGTGCATTAAAACATTAAGTCTCGATTAACCTTGAGAAGTTCAAAATGACCAAGAAAAAAAAAAAAAAAAAAGAATTTAATCTTGACCATTCAACTGCCAATATCACACAGGCTTATTGTATTGACCAGAATTCCAAGATCAGTTATGAACTGTAACATTCTGAAAATCAATCTCCAGTGAACACCAATTTTGAGTCATCATACTTCAAAATGAAAAACAGATCTTGAAAGATGGTTGAAATCAGTTTGGGCAAAAGCTAGAAAGCTTCACAGCAGCTGAAAGAATTCATTAAGCCTGTGTACGCGACAGTAGCCAGGAGGAGAAAAAAAACAATTTTTAGGGGGTTGTTTTGGATTTAAGGAAGTTGATCTGCACTATACATGCACCAACAGTGCTATTTTACCCTCTAGTTCAAACACTACTGAAGATAAGGTACTTTCATGTCTTATACTAAATCACCCCATTTCAGCACTGATTATTTAAGTCTGCTTTGTCACATCACTGCTGTACACAGATGCAGCCACTTTAAAAACTCCCAGAGTTGTAGACATGTCTACTCCTCGTCTCTGCCACACCCTAGAGGCAAAGCAATGAGCAGAAAAGCAGCAAGTAGATTGGTTCTTTTTATTATCATTTAAAACAACAAAAATAAAAAGTAACTTTAGAATTAAATCTCATTAAAACTAAGAGTAAAAGTAAAAATGTAAACACGGTAGAAGTGAGGCAGAATCTCCTTAGAGTCCAAAGGGTCCATAGCTTACAAGTGTCCATTCAAGCACCAAGATTGAGTCTTTAAAAATCAGCATCCAGTCTAAATGAGTTATCTGTAGATCCAGACATGACTCCCATCCGCTGGTACTCGCCGACTCGCTTCTCAAAGAAGTTGGTCTTGCCCTCCAAGGAAATGTTCTCCATAAAGTCAAAAGGGTTTTCCACTTTATAGACCTAGAAAGAAATTTAGAAGGTTAATGACACATAAAAAGCCATCTGTTAAACTGAAGGCACAGAAGTTTATTTATAGTCTGATGTTAGCCAGCGACAAGGCCACAGATCTGCAGTCAGTCACAAAGATTACCATGAGCAAAGATGCAAAACTGCCACAAAATGCATAGTTTAACATGTCAGTTTAAACAAGTCAAACTTGGCTATATTAAAAGGGATAGTTCACCCAAAATTGAAAATTTGATGTTTATCTGCTTACCCCCAGGGTATCCAAGAAGTAGGTGTCTGTTTGTTCAGTAGAACACAAAGATTAACTCCGACCATTGCAGTCTGCCAGTCGCATAATGCATGTCAATGGGAACAGTTGAGAAAAAAAAAAAAAAAAAAAAAAAAAAACTATATTAAACCCTGCGGCTCATGACACATTGATGTCTTAAGACACGAAACGATCGGTTTGTGCAAGAAACTGAACAGCATTTATACAATTTACCTCAACTACAACACTATACATCAATGTTCACTGTGCGATGACTTCCTGTAAGTGAGGTGAAATGTACACGATATGGCGTATCTCAATTGGATACAAGCAGCAGGAAGTGATCTCTCGCTCATATCTCTATGCCATATTGTGTATTTTGACCTGACTTACAGGAAGTCGTCTCACAGTGAACGCTGATGTACATAGTGTTGTATTTGAGGTAAAAAGATAAATACCGTTCGGTTTCACACAAACCGATCGTTTCGTGTCTTAAGACATCAATGTGTCGTCACGAGTCGCAGGGTTTAATATGGATTCGTATGTGTATGTTTTTTTACTCTCATAGTCCTCATACTCTCATCTGTTGCCATTGACATGCATTATACGACTGGCAGACTGCAACAGTTGGAGTTACAAATCTTAATTTGTGTTCGACTGAAAAAACAAAGACACCTACATCTTGGATGACCTGGGGATGAGCAGATAAACATCATATTTTCATTTTTGGGTGAACTATCCCTTTAAAATGACCAAAATAAACCTACCTTGTCAAATCCCAACTCCAGCAATAGCCTGTCAGCCACAAACTCAATGTATTGTTTCATTAGGTCACAGTTCATGCCAATAAGCTTTACTGGCAGAGCATCGGTCAGGAACTCCTAGGAAATCAAAAGGACAAATCAGATGGGTTTCTTGCCTGTAGTATGCACTTCATTCAAAAGCAGTTTAAAGTATAGCTTCTACACAATCAAAGGCAAAAAAAAAAAAAAAAAAAAGACTGCCACTACTTAAACCATAAAGGTTGAAATCCTGAAATGAATTTCATGTTACACAAGCACACAAACCTGTTCAATTTCAACTGCATTCATGATGATATTCTTTACTGTAGCTTCTGATGGTTTGTTGATCAAGTGCTTGAACATGAGGCAGGCGAAGTCACAATGAAGACCCTGTGAGGAGAATGAGAATGAGAATAAAACGTCACATCTTCAACTTTCACCCTACACATCCATGCCCGTGTTAGAAGACACCTCAAAAGGTTACCTCATCTCTGCTAATGAGTTCATTAGAAAAGGTGAGTCCAGGCATGAGTCCTCGCTTCTTTAGCCAGAAAATAGAAGCAAAAGACCCAGAAAAGAAGATTCCTTCCACTGCAGCAAAAGCCACCACTCTCTCCCCTAAATACACAAAGACACTTAAAGTTAGCTCTGGCCATAACTTTTTATTTAAAAATAAACTGCTGTAGTATGTTAATACAACATACCGTATTGTGCATTTTTGTCACCAATCCAGTTGAGCGCCCAGTCAGCCTTCTTCTTTACACAAGGCATCGTCTCAATAGCATTGAACAGAAATTCTCTACAGGAGCAAAAGAAACTTCATTAATTTTTAGTTAAATGTCTAAACAGATTGAATTTAAACAAGAACATAAATTTAGGGAGCTCAGTAAAGGCGATATTTTCGTGCTGACACCCTACAACCAGCAGACCACATGTCCACTGATCTTGAGCAGTCAACACTCAGCTCCCATTATCAGCTGAGGTACGTACCCCTGCGCCACTCATCATTGCCCCCAATAACTCCCACAACATGTCTAATAGCTCACCTCTCTTTGGGATCTTTGATGTAGGTATCGATCAACAGACTGTACATTTCAGAGTGAATGTTTTCCATTGCAATCTGGAAACCATAGAAGCAACGGGCTTCAGTCACTTGGACTTCCTGAGTAAATCGCTCCACCTAGATTAAAAAAATAAAAATAAAAAACACAGAAGACATGCGATAAGAAAAGTGTGACTTCTTACATAAGTTTAAAAATCTTGTGAAAGTCTGCCTCTGAACGCACCAAGTTCTCATTGACAATGCCATCACTCGCAGCAAAGAAAGCCAAAACATGAGAGATGAAATATCTCTCCTCTTCTTTCAGGGAATCCCAATGCTGAAGATCTTTGGACAGGTCAACCTGGGGGAGAAAAATTAAATAAATATATATATATATATATATATATATATATAAAAAAAAAAAAATAATGCACTGCCATTTAAAAATCACAGCAAGCATACAAGCAGCTTGTGTTTGATGTCATGGATAAGAACCATAATAATGTGGAACAAACTTTCACTTATTCTGGTGTATCTAATATACTTTGAAGCTCACCTCCTCAGCAGTCCAGAAGGAGGCCTCTGCCTTCTTGTACATCTGCCAGATGTCATGGTACTGAATTGGGAAGATGACAAAGCGATTGGGGTTGTCCTTTAGAAGGGGCTCTTCCTCCACAGCTCCTTTACTTGGTTTGGTCTGCTCCTTAAAAGTTAATCAAAATAAATATTATATAAATCTAAATTGCCAGTGCCTAACATGTTGCATGTTAATGGGAGGAGCATAGTTTATGCACAAAATGCATGTAGTGATTGACCATTGTCAGTGCATGACACATTTTGAAGACTTGATTTAATTACATGCATTTACCCCACCCAAAAAAAAAAAACGTTTAAATCTCAACTTTGCAGCATTCACACACTTCATGCATATTGGTTAAAGTAGTAAACATTTCGAAAAGTTAGTTTCACCTGGGTTTGCTTTAGTAACCAAAACTTTTCCAATACATAAAAGGTATAAGTTAAATACACTTTTCTAAAGAGCATTAGCATTTGTAGCTCTCTTTATAAATGGAGTCACATAAACGTAAACCCTCTCTGGACCCAGTACTTCCGGTTTAGCTTGCCGGTGAAAAGTTTACCGGTTAAAATTTACAATAAAATATGGTAATGTGAACATTGCTCGAAACAGGTATCGAATATTTCCATACATACGTTTCGGCAACGTTTCTGCGTCGTTTACACATTAAATCAGCTCGAGATACTGACCAGCCAAAAATCAACAAAAACCAATAAATTAGCTGGCTTAAAATACACAACCCCCATTTTAGGTTACCACATATCATTGTCTTTAGTTAGATTCGTCATTACTCTTATCAAAAGCCCAGATAGTTCTGGTGGACCAGCCCATCTTGGCGCCAAATTTTATCTAGCACTTTAAAACATCGCTTTAAAAATAGTAATATATATATATATATATATTTGACATGCACTTATTGCTGTAAATCCTGAAGAAACGTGCAGGGATGCGGTTAAAGTGAGCGTACCTCTGAATCATCGAAGATTTTACGCGCCGTTTTGGACGCCAGAATTCTTGTGGAGTTCACACTAGGCGGCTGAGAACAGAACAAAAGCACACATTTTACAATCTACATCATGACTAACGGTTTAGTATTTGGCTTACAATTAAACAACAGGAGTAACATTTCTGTCACAGTATATAGTATTGATCTAATACTCCGGGAATTTAAAGCATCTCAGTACATGCCTTAGAATTGCACGTATAAATATCTGGTAACACATAAAAAAAAAAAAAGTAAAAAGTAAACGTACCGTGTTTTCCTTGTCCACCAAAGACATGTTATTTACTTTAGCAGAAACTGCGTTTTCATTCTTGGCCTTCAGTGGAGAGCGAGAGGACATCATTGTAAAGATTAAAGCGTTAGTTAGATAAAACAGAAAATGAGGATACGTTAAATAAAAAGATATATAACACAATTTCTAAAACAAGTCAGATACAAATAAATAAAGGCAAAAGTATGCGCTCAAAGGTCGAAGAGAAGAGAACGAGGAATAAATGCCGGGATACTCTTTTATATTCGATTCTTGGCGCTCATTCTCAGCCAATAGGAAACGTGCAAACTTCACTGCTTTGTTTGGTCCTTTTAATTCTTTCATCAGATGAACCAATCATAAGTCTCCACGACGTCACGTGAGACATACGCCTCGCGGGAAATTCAAACGTGTTGGGGGTTGCGAAGTCTTACAAAACCGAACATGCAGTTACACAAGCAGGTTTAAAAGGGCGCGAAAGAAAAAAAAAATTATCAAGTTAATATTTTTGTACAAACCATTTAATTTACAATATATTGTGCGAAATGTCTGTACAGGTTAACTGCCCACTAAAGAAAATCTTACATACAGGATATATAATTCCTGGTTACACTTTATCATAATGAGTTGTTATAATTTTTAATTCCATTCGAACAGAATAAGGTCAAATAAAATGACACGTAGTGCCATTTAAACCAAGTACTGGGGGAAGTACTGATCAGTGGAAAAATACAATTCTCCGTGCCTCTTTTCACAACCAGCCAACAACAAAACCAAGCCTATTTTCAACAAAAACCTGCCAGGAAGCAATTTTCGCGCCAGATTTAAGTAAACAATTAAAATACATAACGTCAACCCGTACTATTATCTATAATACTTCAAAAAACTGAAATACTCATTTTATTGATTAGCATAAACTAGATGTGTGATCTTTAAAACAACTACTACTTTCATAAAATCACCCCTTTGACGTGGTCGAAATTGTTTTGTTTTTCTTCTAAGTGCACAAAGATCACGGTGGGCATCATTAATTAATATAATCTGTAGACATAGTGTATGAAAAGAGGAATTAGAGGTATATGTATTTCATTACGATTAAACATTACACCACAACAAACTATCAGCTGTTAAGCCAGTTGCTCACCACAGCCAAACCAAAACACGGATTCATACGAGCTTTGTGATTGATTAAAAGTCGACATAACACAAATTATGTTAAAAATGTACTTTACAACAGCGAAACTATTGAAATCCTTTGTTTTCTTATAACAAAAAACATTTTCAGGACGCGGGACAAGGGACAATAAAAACGCCCAAGAGGTCACTGCCTGGGAAAAATACTGAATGCTTTTGGGATACTGCTTCCTAGTGGCAGGAGGACAATATCACAGATATGATATGTTAGTTTTGTAGAAACTTATCAAATAAATTGTGGTAACAAAGCTAAACATTTGTACAACAATATGAAAAATGATCAGCTGTATACACATCATCTTCATAATCTTATCGCAGACGACATCACATTACTTATTTAGTTATTCATCGACGACTTTTCGATTGTTTCTTTTAATTGACAATATAATAATAATGCAAGGATAAAATAGAACAACACACACACACACACACACACACACACACACAACATTTTAGCTACTATGCGATAGCAGTGGAATCAGCACTGTGGAGGAAATAAAACAAAGCCTCGAATATCATGCAATAAACTGTCTAATAAAGACAGCAGGGGGCGCGCTTCACCTATATTAACATTTGCTATAATAGTTTCTATTAACGAAAAGTTGTTAAAAGGCTATTATTATTATCATATATACACATATAGTCGTAAATTATAACATATGACATTAGTTATACTTTACAACGGTGTAAAGTATAACTAAAATAAAAAAGTCATTGTATTATGTCAAATTTATGTTCAAAATGACAGGCCATCGTAGAGTTTTCCCTTTTTTTTTACTTGTCACTTTGGTTTAGTTAATCATTATTAAAACAGAAAATACTACATCTTAAACTGACTTATAGTGCAGTTACAGTTCTCATTTTTTTTGTTTCCTTTTTCTGTTTGGAAATATCGGTCAGTAAGGCAAATGGGCGGGGACTAAGGCCTGTCAGTCAACTGACTGTATTTACAACTCGTCATCCTCTGTGATTGGTCGCGCCCCCTAAGCGCTCCACAATGGAGCGATGTGATTGGACGAAGTTGGTTACTGGGTGCTGTGGGGTGACAATGTTGAGAATTGATGTTGAGCTGGTGTTGTGTAACTATGGGATGATTTTAGTCTCAAAATGATTAATAAATACACGCACAATTATCCATGAACTTGATAAATGTTGCAGATATGTTTTACTATCCACAAACAAATGCCTTTCAACTTGTGTGTGCAAAATACAGAATTGCATGAATGTGCAGCGATTTGTACAAATAAAGACATTTTTGTGAATACAAATGTTTTCTTTTGCATTAGTGTGTCATAATTTGCGCATGCAACAAAGAAGATGTGCATTTGTGGATCATGTGACACGCGTGCATTTATTGGCGTCTTTTCTGATTCGATCTCATTTGATTCATTTGGATTTTGAGACTTTCTTTTCGCGTTTTAAAGCATTTCACAACCCACACACAAACTACTACCAGTGAATACTCCTGGTGCTAATTATTAATGTATGCACAGATACCAAATGCAAATGTGCATTTCTACATTTAAACTAATAGCCTACTTTACGACTTGTGTGTGCAAAATCCAGATTGACAAATGAATGTGCAGCATTTTGTACAAATAGAGATATAGTTGTGAATACAAAACTTCGATTTTGTATTAATGTTGGTCAGAATGTGTGCGTGCAACGAGTAAAATGTGCATTTGTGGATCCGGTGACGCGCGTGCATTTATTGACTCATTTGTGAGTCGATCCTATTTGATTCATTTGGATTTTGAGACTTTCATTTCGCCGGTTTAGCCTTGCACGATCCACACACACAGCTGTCTAAGAAAACCTGCTACCACTAGATGGCAGTATCCTGCCAAAACAGACAACGGCACCATAAGCGCTCTTCTGCCTGTAAGACGCTTAATGTTTCCGCGTTATAAACTTCTTTTACTGTCTATGGTTATAAAGACGAGGAAAATGCTTAACAGTAGGTTAACATTAACAAGGTATTAATTACGCATACTTTGTATAGGCAAGCAGATTAAATCAGGTTATGGACACAACATTGTCCATCACAACATTTTTCTCCCATAGAAAACCATTATAAAATGCTTAATATGCAATATAGCGCATGTTCAATAAAGTGTAAAACCTACTCAGTTTTAAAATCACCATCTCACTGCATTAAGCCACATTAAGCGTTTTCTTTTATAATAGGCTCTAGGGGAGAAAGCGCTTAGCCTCCTGTGTACAGACAGCTAGAATATGAACACGATGCGCAACGTTTCACACATTTCCTCCCTTAGACAGAAAACACTTAACGTGAAACTCCCCAGTTGCGCTCTTCTACGCTTCTTTTTATCTGCTATATTAATAAGGTATGTAGGCCTACGGAGTTTGGTCTTTTAATGTCTTACTGCATTACGCCAGGTTAAGCGTTTTCTGGAAGCGTTACTGTGTCGTCCTTGACACCAGCGGGGACGTTCTGAGAACGCAAAGTCTATAGCGGAGTAGGTCAGTATGTGCAACAGAGAAAGGCAGATGAGCCCGGAATATGAAGGCAACGCGTTTATAATTACACATTAAGCATTTTCCTGCACGCTTAATGTGGCTTAATTAGACAGTGATATTAAAATAACTATTTCTGTACATACCTCACTAATAAAGAATAGGCTAGTATATGTACATAAAAACAGATTAAAAATAAATCCCAGAATAAAGTTTTACGTGAAGCCTTTTCCTAGAAACCTGCTATAAAGAAATCGCTTAACCTGGCTTAATGTAGTAAGACAGTGATATTAAAAGACCAAACTCCGTAGGCCTACATACCTTATTAATATAGCAGATAAAAAGAAGCGTAGAAGAGCGCAACTGGGGAGTTTCACGTTAAGTGTTTTCTGTCTAAGGGAGGAAATGTGTGAAACGTTGCGCATCGTGTTCATATTCTAGCTGTCTGTACACAGGAGGCTAAGCGCTTTCTCCCCTAGAGCCTATTATAAAAGAAAACGCTTAATGTGGCTTAATGCAGTGAGATGGTGATTTTAAAACTGAGTAGGTTTTACACTTTATTGAACATGCGCTATATTGCATATTAAGCATTTTATAATGGTTTTCTATGGGAGAAAAATGTTGTGATGGACAATGTTGTGTCCATAACCTGATTTAATCTGCTTGCCTATACAAAGTATGCGTAATTAATACCTTGTTAATGTTAACCTACTGTTAAGCATTTTCCTCGTCTTTATAACCATAGACAGTAAAAGAAGTTTATAACGCGGAAACATTAAGCGTCTTACAGGCAGAAGAGCGCTTATGGTGCCGTTGTCTGTTTTGGCAGGATACTGCCATCTAGTGGTAGCAGGTTTTCTTAGACAGCTGTGTGTGTGGATCGTGCAAGGCTAAACCGGCGAAATGAAAGTCTCAAAATCCAAATGAATCAAATAGGATCGACTCACAAACGAGTCAATAAATGCATGCGCGTCACCGGATCCACAAATGCACATTTTACTCGTTGCACGCACACATTCTGACCAACATTAATACAAAATCGAAGTTTTGTATTCACAACTATATCTCTATTTGTACAAAATGCTGCACATTCATTTGTCAATCTGGATTTTGCACACACAAGTCGTAAAGTAGGCTATTAGTTTAAATGTAGAAATGCACATTTGCATTTGGTATCTGTGCATACATTAATAATTAGCACCAGGAGTATTCACTGGTAGTAGTTTGTGTGTGGGTTGTGAAATGCTTTAAAACGCGAAAAGAAAGTCTCAAAATCCAAATGAATCAAATGAGATCGAATCAGAAAAGACGCCAATAAATGCACGCGTGTCACATGGTCCACAAATGCACATCTTCTTTGTTGCATGCGCAAATTATGACACACTAATGCAAAAGAAAACATTTGTATTCACAAAAATGTCTTTATTTGTACAAATCGCTGCACATTCATGCAATTCTGTATTTTGCACACACAAGTTGAAAGGCATTTGTTTGTGGATAGTAAAACATATCTGCAACATTTATCAAGTTCATGGATAATTGTGCGTGCATTTATTAATCATTTTGAGACTAAAATCATCCCATATGTAACTGTGTCGTCACACCAGTTCGTGGCTATGTAATGATTCTATTGTTTTCTTTATCCACGGTGTCTTGTCAGCCTGTGTTCATATGAATGTTTTTTTGTCGTTTTTTCATGTCTACGTTTAATCTTTTTTTTATAAAAACATTTTTGTTGAACCGTTTCAAGTGGTTTTTGTTCCTTTTAAAATGTCTTAAACACTTAAATGTATCTAATTAGACTTCAGTCTTTTATTTTCATTTCTTTATCAGAGGTAACAAATAAAACAAATTCTATATTCTTACTACAAATGTTTATTATTAAATAATATGGAATATTGCAGGTAGTATCACATACAGGAATACTGTCCAATTAACAGAAGTAACACCAATAACATTTATTTATATATCAACAATAAATGCAAATTTGAATACACATTACATTCATATAGATAGTAATATTTATATACAAATATACAACAGTAAAGAGTAAGTAACAGATGAACTGATGCAAAGACTTTGGCAAAGGGAGTAAATACATATTGGGAGACATAACTTATATAAAAGTAAACAAGAATTCCTTATAAACAACCATGATTAAAGTAAAAATCCAGTGCAATGTCACATTGTTTTATGTACATGGATGTGTAGCAGCCTTGGTTTTCTTGTATTTCCACTGTTAAATGGTCAGTGGGATATTGTCCTGAGGTGACTGAGGTGAGTGGTCTAGTTTCAGCTTAGTTTGAGGCTGGAAGAAGCACACTAAGGGGCATGGAAGATGGTGCTTGGGAAGTGGCCATTTTGTTTATGTCACGAACTTCGTTAGGCCACACTGTAGACCTCTTGGTTGTCATATGACGCCGCGCGTGCTTGGTCAGGTGGTCGCTTCGCATGAACCGACGCTCGCAGACAGGACAGACAAACTTCTTTTCCCCCGTGTGTGTCCGACGATGCCTAGAGAGTTCATCTGAACGGGCAAATTTTTTGTCACACCCTTCCCAATGACAACTGAAAGGCTTCTCACCTGAGAAACAGAAGGAGATGATCAATTAACATTTTTATGGGTGCAACCTATTAGAACAAAACCGTATTGTCTGCCAAATGGATACAAACCTGTATGGGTTCTTAAATGAGCCTTTAAGTGGGAACTTTTAAAGTAAGTCTTCTTGCATCCTTGGAAGTTGCAGACATAGTTCCGCCTGCGTGAGAAGTCAGACTGTGTCACTCCGCCGCTCTGACCTGAGGGCACATAGACTGGAGCGGGTGCCAAAGGCAGGAGCTTCGTGTTCCCAAGCGTAACAATGCTCTGCTGGCAGGTGGAGGATTGGGATACCTGAGACTGCGGGACTACAAACATCACAGTGCCCTGAGCCACAGATGAGCTCACCAGAAGAGGTTGAGAATGTGGAAGAATGGGCTTCGACCCTGAGGTCTGCATCTGAACTGGAGTCTGAACGAACGCTGAGATGATTCCAGTCTGCCCGTTAACAGGAAACACCTGACAGAGCATCGGCGGGCTGGAAATAGGCGACTGTGGAACTGTGGTCTGTGAAGTGGGGATAGCAAAGCATGGGGAGTCAGGAGAAGGGGCTGTTCTCTCCGTTTCTGCAGTGTCACATGGGCTACTGCAGCTTTGCAGTTCTGCTTTGAGGTTGGCATTAGGCTCTGTGTGCTGTAGAGGGATTTCTGCGGAACATGGCTTCTCCTGCCCTGTGGTCGGAGACGGAATGTTATGGTCCACGGATCTGTCGGCGGTGTGTCGTATAACACTGGTGGCTCTGTGCAGCAAGGACTGTTCTGCCGTCTGCGGCGGAGCTGGGTTGAGAAGGACTGTGGTACTGGGATGCAAGTTGATGTGACATGCAGCCCTGTTGGTCAAGGCTGAGCATAGTCTGGGGTGTGGTTTAAGACTTGAGCAGGCCACTGAGGTACCGAGAACCGCTGTGCCAGAAGTTTCCGCAAAGCTTGGGCTGTGGGGAGGGGTCATGCACTGGTGGGAAAAAAGAGATTTGCATTGAGCATTGGAAATTTCCTTTAAGGCTGGAATATACTACAAGATTTTTGATTTTCAGTCTGGATGAGTTTTCAGAGCCATTCTGCAGATTTTGGGAAGTGATGATTGATTTCACAGAAAATCACATAGTGTATGATGAGACACCAATTTTGTAGCTTCAGACTATGATACTATCCAGTGCCTAGTGATTGAAAATCTGTTTCGATTTTAAAAGTTGAGTAGTTTATTCCAGCCTAGCAACTCTACACTTCCTCTTTCAAAATGATGTAGGCCACAACAGCTTCACTTATGCAGCATCCACAAACCTTTGTATTTATAATGCTCACACAGTCCTTTTTTTCAATTTAGGATCACTCACCAGTGATGAGAGGGAGACCAGGTCTTTAGGGGACTCAATGAGTTCTGGCTGCAAGGCGAGAGAATCACAGGAGTCTGAGGTGGGCGTCAGTGGGCGAGGCTTGTGCGTCCTCTGGACCCAGGAGCTCATGCACACCAAAGCCTCCGCAGCCTCCAGGTCATTGTATTCCAGAGTGGAGGAGCAGCACTTCTCACTGTCATGCCTGTTTCTCTCCATCATCACCTCGCAGATGTCCACAAGATTGGACTATAGATTATAAAAAGCACATTTATTATTTTAACGCCACAGTCGGCTAGTTTATAAACCACAATAACACTGAATCTGAATTGACACCATCACGATAACGGTTCCTATAATTCAATCTAATTGCATGGCATACAACGAAAGTGGCAAAATGGTGATGTTTGTTATGCATCTGCTGTAAATAGCTACTGCTGCCATTCACAAGCAAAGAAAGGGGCCCCAGTACTTGGCGACTACACCCACCCAGCGCCTTGCATAGAGTTAACCGTAAACTGCTGGGAACCTCCCATCGCCAAATATAGATTTAAGAGTGACGTGCACCCAACCAAAAAGCCATGCGAGTATGCCATGCAAAAAAAAAGTATAATCCAAGTGGTTAACCATATCAAAACGTTTTGCATTAATGTTACTCTTTTTCTCCCTTATGATACACCAAGCTTGATAGAGAAAATGCACAACGTTGTAATAACACACAATGCATTGTGAAATTACTTGACAATTTAATGTATAAATGAAGGAGGAGAAAAATTATGTTCAAACTCGAGCATGTTCAGGGGGCACATAAGGTCGCTAACACAAAAAAAACTGATGACAACACTTTGAACGTAAAGTAGCACTGCAGCTCAATGCAGGAGGGAAATGCACAATGATTGCGGCAAATGGCTCATCATGACTTACATTTTAATTAAAGCAATTTAACACAAAGAATGTGGTTCATTTCAAGTGTCAGGGTGATCAAGTATGTTTGTGTGTGTGAACAGAAATGATAAACATTGCTTTGCTCAAAGTCAATTGTTCTCCGCCAATGAGCATGAAATCATTGTATATGGGGCGCAACTTACAGTAAAAGAGGGTGTCATTAGTGGGTCAATGCGCAAATACTAAAAAGTGGCAATAAAGCCACTTTGTCAATAAAATCAACTTACCCGGCCGGAGTCAGAAGCAAAATTCAGCATATATGTACGTCTCTTAAAAGCAACGAGAAAGACAGCTGTGATACGAAGCCCGGGCACATAAGTCTAACCACTTTTTTACAGCAAGGTCCAACCTCAGCTGAGTGAATCAGAAGCGCAAAAAAAAAACAACAGAAAGAAAGAAAAAAAAAAACAGAAACAAAATTCAGAGCACTCTGGCGGGTGGTAACATGTTACCAATCAAAAACAAAGGTGTAGCGGAAACGGACCAATGGAAAAGCAGGCAGCGCGTGATCAGTACGTGATCGCTCGCTGATTGGCTGAAACGGGGTGCGTGGCTGTTGGGGGGCGTTACAGAGGAGTCAGCGGTGTCAGAGTAAACCCGGTGAACCCGGTGCTCGAGAACTGGGGGAAAGGTCGGCGCAGCGAACGAGCGGAATCGTGAGATACTCGCACGCGTCTGGCTAGCTGTGCCAGCGGAGTGTGGCATGCGCAGACGAGCGCGCACTGAGTCCACACTGGAAGTACGTGAGCCAACGCCTGTATTCAAGACAAAACCGAAATAAAGAAGCGAAAATCGTATCGTACATACATTATAAAAGCACAGACTATCTATCAAAAACCATTGCCGTATTTTACATAACATAAGTTAAACTGTTGTCATTAATGTTTAGTAGCCGACTGGCGCACAGAGGGGAAACGGGGACACAGTGAGATGCTGCTTATAAAAGAAATATTGAAAAATAGCTCTAGTACAACAATGGGACTAATAGCAATAACAATATCGAAATAAATAAACATGATCACATCGCCTTTTTAAACAAAAACAAACATTTTTAGAAAAATTATGGTTGCTATGATGCAATTTTTTATTATGACAGCCACTTTTATTTGTCTCTTTAAAAAGACAGTTGTCACAAGCGTCGTCCGAAAATCATTACATCTCCCACATGACGTGCGTACACAGACCTGGCTTTAGTGAACTAAACTGAACTCAGGGACCTCAGTGGAACCGCTTTCTGTGAAAGAATCCAGGGCGGAGCCTATGAGTATGCTGCATCTCTTTGTTGTAGCTACACTAACCTTTATGTGTCTCTCTCTTTGTCTGTTTTTCGTGATAATTAGCTGTTCTTACACTGAAATGATTAGTGGGAACGTGTAAATGTGTGCAAATCATATAGGTATATCCCTGCAGGAGGGCTGTGATTTTGCTGGTCTGTCTAGGTGAGCAGAGCTGAGCAGACAAAAGGCTACATCAGTCCCCCTCCTCTTCAGAGATTCAGAGAAAAAGACATAGGAGCATGTATTTCTGTCTGTGATGTGCTGTAGAGCTGAGGAAGACATTTGCTGTCCTTAGAAATGTTCAACATTCCTTAATGTTTTTAGCAATTAAAGAAAAAAAAGGGAATTTTTGTTTGACATTTCGTAAAAAAAAAGGGGGAAAAGTAGTCAAATGTAGCCTATATAAATGGGCAACACTTAATGTCTTTTAAATAATGTTCATAATTTTTTATTTTATTTAAATATGATCCAATAATGAAGAAAATTATGTGGAGCCCTACACACATAATTGACATGAGAACAAAGGCAACTTATGTCTTATTAAAGTGCAATATTTAATTCTATATAAATATAGGGAAGGTTCAGCCATTTTCTCTGATAATAAAAACAATTAAATAAATATTTAATGCCATAATAACAAAATAATTGCATCTTAAGCCTGCAAAAAGTGATAAAACCATGTAACACATTTAAACAACAAAAGAGGACTTTTATTGGTGAAACCACTGACCAGTGGGTGAAACACGTTTCTTTATACTGTATGGAAGTTTAGAAGGCAACATCTGGCTTTGCATCATAATTATTACATTTTGATGGCAGGATTGGGATTTTTCTTTTGTTTTTATATCTGTTGAAACTGGTATTGTGGGAGTCACTTGTAAAGAAAAAAGACATAAAGGTCTTTAATTTTGTAGAGATGCATGATTCCATGTAAACAAGGGGCATGTCTCCATTTAGCAAAATACTGAGGAAAGCAGATCTCCTGTGTTGATGAAACAAGAAAACAGGTAAAAAAAAAAAAAAAAATTAAGATCAGGATCTTTGATGAATACAAAGTTCAAAAGAAGGTTTTGTACCATTATACAAGTCTTTACTGTCACAATTTAATGTCTTTGCTAAAAAAAAAACCCATTAAAGGTAAGGTATAGGCAATGTTTTACATAAACACTTTTTTATACTGGTTAAAAAACTATCTTTACATCCTGATAGCAATCAATAATTGAAGTGGTTTAAATATTAAAAATGTACATATATCTTCTGTGGAAGTCTCAGGACCAAATTCGGTCCGAATGCAACGATAGGATGTCCTAATGGTAGTGTATGTGGATATATTTTTTCTTATAAATAACTGCTTCCTGTAAAACTCATAAAGATCGATTCCCTCAGTAATTTATGAATACAGCTGCTGAATGGTGTTATATTAAATAATATATCAAGTAAAGTATTGGTATATAGAGCTAACCCCACTATAAAAGGGGGGCTTGAATTCCAGTACTTAGAAAATGTTAGCATAAAATACAAGAGATTAAACAGAAAATATATATTATTTTAGACATGTGTTTTAGTTTAGTAATCATGGAAACTTTTAAAGTCAGTAGTCAAAATATATTTAATGAATATTTAATAAATTATATACACAGTTCTGGAGATGTAACCTTTGCTTTGCACACAAATAATTTCAAATGAAGCTGACATTATTACACAAGTCTTTATATAAATTGTTAGACCTAAAATGACCAAATTTTGCAGTGTTATACGCCACAACGGCATCGTCACCATAGCTTGTGTTTTCGAGAATGAGCTGTTTGAACCCAGAGACCATGGAATCTTGGGAGGGTAGTGAGGCCATGTATGGGGGTTAGGCTGCTAGCCAGGGGAGGCAGTTTGTGTGTCTGTGTGTGTGAAAGAGAGAGGCCAAACAGGGCATGCAAACACTGAGGCTATGAGGAGGGTTGGGTGCCAGATGTGCTGTCCGCTTTGGGCTGCTGAGGAAAAACAGTTGAAACTTCATCCAGTGTGCTGCTGCAGCGCATCTGAACTGAATGACTTGAGCTCGGATAGGTGGGGTTCTCAAAAAGTAGGTCATCCAAAAAGGGCGGGCTTCCATTTAACCTCTGAGATGCAACATGCTTTCCGTGTTGCGTAGCCCGAATCTTCCCCATCATGGCCGTTATAAATAAACGTATTATTGATAAATTAACATCATAAATCAAAGTAAGAACGTTGGTGGTTTATTCTCACAGTTTCTGTATACTGGAATGAGACTTACTCAGCATTTTGAGTAAGTTACATGATTTCTCAGAGGAACCATTACAAGTTGAGACATTACAAGAGCAAACAGCTTGCCTCCACACCCACGACTCACACAGAAGGATGGAAAATTTTTCACAATATTCACACCCCTCAGTTCTGAATATGCAGCATGGTGCAAGAAAGGATAAATGCACATTGACTCACACTGACCAGTTAGCACACAACTAAAACATGTCTGTCTTCATCGGTGATACATGCATATTCTGATCCTGTTTTATATTTTGCAAAGCATTTTTGCAGATAAAAAGTAAATGTTGTATATGATGCACACAAATGAGTCTACACAGCCTGTAAGCAATTATTTCTTATTTCTGAAAAATGTATCATGATAATAGTTTGGGGTCTGTACAAAAATGTTTTTGAAAGAAGACTCTTATGCTCATTAAGACATGCTTTTATTTGTTCAAAAGTACAGTAAAATTTTATTAAAAGTTTTCAGCAGCCATTATTTCAGTCTTCAGTGTCACATTATCCTTCAAAAATTATTGTATATGCTGGTGCTCAAGAAACTTATTTGGTTTTACTTTTTTTATAAGGTGACGTAGTTACATTGTAGTTACTCAAATAAGTACTGAGTGATAATGTACATGTACTTAGTTATAATCAGGTTTAGGTTGTAATTATGCATAATTTACTGTTATTACTATAGTAAGTACATGCAGTAACTACTTCACCTTAAAATAAAGTGTTACCTACTATTTTTATCAGTGTTGAAAACAGATGTGCTGTTTAATATTATTCTTGAAACTTACTTTTATTTTCCAGAATTCCCTGATGAATAGAAAGTTCAAAAGAACAGCATTTATTTTAAAGATCTTTAGGAATATTTTGTAATGTGAATACCTTTAGTGTCACTTGTGATCAATTTCATGTGTGCTAAATAAAAGCATTACTATTATTTTTTAAGTTACTGAAATCTTAGCTCAATGTTTTGAACGGTATGTAGACCCTACTGTTTTAGACAGACATCTGTAGTTAGTTTATCAATTGAATATCTTGATAAGTTCACTGGCCAGATGTTTGACCAATGCCTTTAACCTATGCACATAAACTGCAGGTATCATGCTCACATTTTT
The DNA here is from genome assembly GCA_039654625.1 of Rhinogobio ventralis. NCBI lineage: Eukaryota > Metazoa > Chordata > Actinopteri > Cypriniformes > Gobionidae > Rhinogobio > Rhinogobio ventralis. The sequence goes on from CM077210.1 coordinate 23,149,695, forward strand.
CAGTATGACCTATACAATTTTACTGTCGCTACTTTGAAGGTAGGCTACACGGACACACTATTTTAAGGGGAAGTGGCTTATACGACAGCCTCCATTAAAAAAAAGAAGAAAAGTTGCTCTGTTGCAAACATTTTCCTTTCGAGTTTCTCCAAAATGCAATTTTATAAAAGTAAAAAATACAAACGGTTTTTTAGGCATATAAATATATCCATCGAGCTAGACGTCAGCGTAAAATACTGACACAAAGCAGTGTGGCGCGCGTAATGAAACAGCGCGGTGGGGGAAGGAGAGGAAGTGAAGTGATGAAAGATAAGACCGTCGGTTGTTAACAATGAAAGTATGCCAGTCTGTTTATCTGTGTGTAAACAAACCCCGGCCAGTAAGCCAAGGTTAAAGCCCGTTCGTGCAGTGCAATCCCCAGACCGAGTGTTTTCCGTTTGGCACCATGGAGTGTGATCAGCTCAAAAATAGTGCTGTCTGTTTGGGAGAGCCCAAGTCAAACAGAAAACATGCCAGGAAAACGGCCCCTCTACACGTGAGAAGGGAAAACAACCCTGAAAAGCATGCTGGGTAATTTGAGTGTTATGTTTGTGCACATCAGGGTTTTCGTGCAGAAAGCATGTGGACGGTGTTTACACACAGACACGCTAAGTCAGCTGGTTTGACTGAGGAATAGTGCCAGAAAAACACCCATGACACCACACAAGCTCTCGTTCCTAATTTTCCTTTTAGTTTTTCTCATTTTTTGAGAGAGAATAAAATATTTACCGGATTTTTTTTAATATGCTACAATGAAAAAGGACAGCAGTGGGTCGCAATACATGCATCTAAAGCAGTAGCAAGTACAACAGGACAGCAGGAATATGTATGCGTGTAATTAGGCCTACTTTAAGTCACAGCATGATGAACTATAGGCCACATTCTCCTACACGAGACATTTATTGGACTGAAAAGAGTGAAATGGCTTTTGTTCTTTCACCTAGGTCTATTAAGACAAAGGCATCTGCTCGGTCACAAAACCCTCAAGCAGTAGATATACCCAGCAGAATCACATTTTTTCCACAACTATCCATTTTGCTCGCACAAATAACAGACAAAACCATTTTAGTGAGCTGCAAGACAAAAGAATCTATCAGCACTCAATTGTGAGGCGCATTGCTCCCCCTGCTGGTTTATCTGTGTAGCTACAACCAATGTAAGTGTTATATTTCTTTTTATTAAAAATATAAAATGCATACAAGAAAAACACATTTTTGAGGGAAATAGTTCATTCCAAGTCTCATAACAGATATAAACAAGACCCTACTGAAAATAATGCACGCATGAAAGTCTTATAGGACAAAAAAATCTAATCAATTTTGCTGCTGTTTTGATGGAGGGGAACAAAAGGGTTCTAGGATTTCATACGCTGTCAGTGATATCAGTGCCATTTTCTTTAGCAACACGGGTTGCAGTTTTGGACTTTACTTTTTTCTTTGTGAGGGAATGATAAGTCCATTCAATTTTGGACTGATGATTTCTGCTCAAGAAGCGACGCTCAACGTTGAGGACCCCTTCATGCACTTCTGCCGGACGGACCCCCAGAATGAAAGAGAAAAGATCAAGGACCCACGCATACATCCTGGGCAACCAGGGCTCAATTTCTGAGAAATGATTACCGCATCTATGAAGGGGAAATTGGGGTGAAAAATGTGTACACGAAAATATATTTTACAAAATTACATTTATATTATAAAACGTATAATTACTTTAAAATACAATACAGTATTATAGTCATTGAGAGAAAGTATTTGTAATGACTCACAATGCCTTTGGGCATAACCTCAGTTCAGGATGCCAGTATTTTCGGTTGGCGAGGTTCTTGAACCCATCTTTCTTAGAGGTACAGTACAAACGACTGTTATACATACTGGGACCATCCGAACCCTCCTCATTTCCCCAGCTGAAGCGAAAGCTAGAGTAAGGGTTTGTGGTGGAAGGCACTTGGTCTGGTGCAGAGTCAGTTAACTTATGAAATCTCTGCTCCAAAAAATCAGCCACGCCTGGAGATATGAATGTAGATAGCATTGGATGAGAAACAGAAACAGTACAGAGATCATTGAGATGTGACCACATGAGCTTACGTCTTTTTTTGAGGATCAAGCTCTTGTTTTTCAAAGATGTAATGAAAGGATTAGTGGGCTTCCATTTCCGCCTGAAAAAAGAACAGAGGAAGAAAAAAAAAAATTTTTTGTAAAAGATGCGTCAATAAAAGTCATGGAAACTATTGAAACAATTATGTCTTACAGGGCTTCTTCTCGTTCCTTATTCTGTCTGGCTTTCTCCAAGACGGGTTGTACTATCTCAAACCACCTTTTTAACCTGAAGACTGTAAAAAGCTTATGAGAATGGGGGAAAAAAAAACGACCAAAAATGATACAGATCAAAATAAAAATGAGCAAAATAGTGTTACCCTTTTTCTTCTTCTTGGCCGCTTCCTCAGATAACATCCTTGAGACATTGAGAAAAAGACATTCAGCTAAAAGTTTTACAAAGCCAGTAATGTAAATAAAAAACCTTATACCCCAGAGATAATGGCAAAGCTCTGTTACAAATTATGAAGTGACGCACCACTCCGCATGATCATCCAACTTGAAAAGGAGCTTCATGGCAACAATGATGACAGCTCCTGCCTGAATTTCATAGCGCAAGAGACGAGGGTTCTCTTTGCTGGGATCAAAGGTCAGATAGGATTCACTATCCATAGCTGCCCCCCTTATAACCTTGTGGACCCAAACATGAAGGGCATCTGAGGAGAATCAGAGGCATATACCGAGTCAAAAGTGTATCAAACAAACAGATAAAAAGAGGATTATGCGTGTTGGATAAATTAAAGGTGCCATAGAATGAAACTTTCACTTTTGTAGCTTTTTTTTGCATTTAGTTAGGTTTCTGCTGTGTCTCCCAGCTCAGAAAACCTGAAAAAAAAAAACATGCAGCCAGTTTGTTATAAACTGTCTGAGTTTGAAAATGTCTCATTCAGTGACCTGTTTCAATTTGTTGCCGGATTTTGACGCAACTAGCTAGCTATTTGAATATGACCGCCCCCGAGCAACATACGGAGTCCGCACTCTCCCAGCCCGTTTTGTACACAGATAGCGAAGTCTTTTGTTTTACAATGAAGCGACCCTGGCATGCAACCTGCTCTGTGTTAAAGACGAGACTAAAATGTAGCTTAAAAAAAGATCGTCATGAGTGGTCATTCAAGCGGTCATGCTTGCGGTTGCCAGATTTCAGTTATTTAAATCCCCCAATCACAGCTTTTGTTAAAAGAACACGCATTCTATCCTGTGTTTTACTTAAACTTCATAATCTGGCAACCATGAGCATGCAAGCGCTCTCTGAAAACACCAACAAACAAGTAAGCTCAATTTCAGCAATCTCCATTTGAGATTTTCTGCTTAAATTAAAGTGTCATTCAGTCAGTCTGTGTTCTGTCACGACTTACTTCTTAGTGATGAACTGTAGCCTAATAAATCCAAGCATGGATCTCTCGAGTATTTGCGATTGTGTTTGCTGAATAAATGCACTTATCATTAAGTGCGTATGTGCTGTGTTAAGGACATATTAATTGTGTACTATTATTAACTGTAAGCTTGTTTAGCACATTAAATCAGCTGTGTGAGATACTAAAATGGGCCTTGCTGTGAAACAGCCAATCAGAGCAGAGCTCAACATTATTATTCATGACCCTTCCAAATAAGGTAATAACAGCCCATTTAATTCTAGGGACAAATCCTAGGTTTATAAATGTACAAGTAAAACCGTATCTGGAGAATTTTCCCCTTACCTAAGCCACATACCTTCTATGTAGATATTATAGAACAATTAAAAATATTGTATCAATGCATTCTATGGCACCTTTAAAATCTAAAGTCATTTTCCACAACCTCTCCACTACAGTAAAAACACTGACCTGGGAGGTTTGCATCCAGCAGATATCGGACAGTTAGTGGAAGTGGGTGGAGAAGGCAATCCTGGGAAACCGTTGGGAAGGAGGGTAATTGAATGATCTGAGCCAGATTCAAAGCTTCTCTATGGACCACTGAGTAGGACGGAAGATGCTGTAGAAGATGATTAGAAGATGTCCTAGCTATTAGAACTACAACACATGGATTCATGACTGAAGAAGTGTGAACTGATTGGGTCATCCTCACCCAAACTCGAAAGACTTGAACATCTCTTCCAAACAGTCTCATCTCCTCTGGAAAAATCTCGTGAATGTTCATATAAGGGATACGTCTCTCTGAGACCATCCTGCAAAAAAACATGACAGCAAAATTTTTCAAATTATCCAATACAAATGTAAAAACCATCATGTCATTACTAATAGTACATCTAAATACACAGGCTAGAAAGACTGACAGCAATATTTGATGCTGCACACCATGCAGAAATATAGCTTATGAGAAAACTTTGGGCCTATAAATTGTACAAAGCAAACATATCAAACACATATAAACAGCATTAACAGTCTGCATCTACACTGTTTATATAACACATATAAACAGTATAGATGCAGAGATGTGGAGCAGCATTTACTGTGAACCAAGCCACTGAGAGACAAAAACACCAGATCATGAGCTGCTTGTGTAAAAGAGCAGAGTATCGCTTTACTTTGAAACACGCAGCACATATATTTAATGAAATCACAGCCTTTGCAATTTGATGATCGCACTAAGCCATATCACAATAGGTTCGTTTGAGATGCACCTCCCTCGCCTCACCTGAAATATAGGTGAGAGTGGGCGGCTGCAGTAAGGGGTGAAGTGAAAGAAGTGCAGGCAAGTTGGACAGTTGGTTGTGAGCATTAAGCGGTGTCGTCAGCAAGTCAATCCCATTGAGCTCAGTCGAGGGAGAGCAACTGAGCCTGACTGCGGAATCCAAAACGGCCGCCTCATGACAGAGCAGTCGGACCAGACACATTTCTAATCGGCATGCATTTTGCGGTGATCACCGGCGATCGGTTCTGCACAGATTTTGCTCATCTCAAGTGAGCCTATTCTTCCTTTTATTTCAATTAATCGTGCAACCCTACTTAGAATCACTTAGGACATTTGTGCTACTGGATAACGTTAAATAATAGCCAAATATCCATTCAGACATTCTTTTAGCGAACTCGCATTCAGGTTTGGCTCCGTTTTGGTACATAACGTTTACTTTTCACAACCCAATCAATTCCCAATGGATAGAATCATATCCCACCCTATATTAGATTTCATTCATCAACGTCACACTATGAAGTAATGGGTTGCAAAAGGCAATTTGTGTAGAAATAAGCAGCATTTGTCCTCCAAACCTCAGTAAGTCAGCTAGAGTGATGGCCTCTCGGACCCACAGCAGAGCCAGATAGCACAGGGCCAGTGTCCGTGGCATGTTCATAAGAGTGTATGAATGTTGGTAAGCTTCTGAACATACTGATGTCGGCAAATCAGAGGAGCAACCTGCAGCAGAAAAACAAAACGCAGCTCAATTGACACTTTAAATAGGGTGTAAATGTGCCAGCTGAGAGAAAGTATTTCATATTCGTACCCGAGAATGACGGTTCTGTATATGAAGTAACGTCACTACTGTTATATGACAGCTCGCTCTGAGTGTCAGACTCTGGCTCATTCGTTGGCTTCATGTACTTGAGGAAAAAAAGTTAAGAAGCTGAGCAGTGGTTACAGTTAATTAAAACTTATAAAAATAATTTTTGGTTATTGAAATAAAATAAGGTGGAAAAACTTGGCAACTAACTGTAATAAGACATAAAAAGCACATCATTTTTAAAACTAAAAAGGTAAATATGTACCTTTTGGCCTTCTAATGGTTAAACAGCAAAACCACATGCATTTTGCAGAAGAATATTTGTTTTGGTTGTGCTTTGGCTCTGCATGACTGAGCGGATGAATATGGTTCTCTCTCATTTATTAAAAATCATTCACTACTAGGCTTAAGAAACCAGTTTAGATGAAAATGATCTCAAGCTAACTAGCTGAAAACGTTACTGCAGCTACTGTATACCCATTAATAGACACGGTCCAATGTTGATTCTTGTTATATTACGAGCTCTGTCGTGTTCACTTTTTGCAAGCATACTCTTTTCTGTTATGCTTTTTTTAAAAGTTTCTCATGACCCCGAGAAATAAAATTTTCCTAGAGCTTTTATTTTTACATAAGAGGTCATCAAACTATAAGAATATCCTGCAAGTTTCAGAACTGAAAACTTCCTTGTTAATCCAAAACCAGCTTTTATTGTGTTGCATCCCAGGGAGTGCTGGGCCTGTGTTTTTTCTTCTGTTTTGTTTAGTTTGCAGGTATGCTGTTTAGCGGGGGTGTGCTTTTTCCACCCGAGGGTCGTTCTCGTGGGTTTTAAGAACTGCAGCACTGATGCTTGCGAGAGAGAGGCTACGATGTGACTGCGCTTGACTGAGCGTCTGACATTGTTTTTCATTTGTTATATTTATTTGTTTGCATCCATTCACGCTTACACTACTGACTTGCACTAATACTGATTGTTTGAATACCTTTGCGCGCTTTCGAAACTATGGCGAGAAACGATTTTAATTAAAACAGGCATGTTGAAAAAAGAGACAAGAAAAAAACAACAACACTGCTGGATTATGAATATCAATTTTTTTTTAAATGAATATAACTCAATGCACACGTGAACTTGACCGTGCTTGTCTGAATGTGTAACTCAATGTGTTGTAGATACACTCTTCACATAACGCTGAAACATGGGCAACTAACGCACAAAGAATTCTATTACAATAGTGTTCTCATTATAATGTTATGCATAAGTGAGATTGGTGCTGCACATCTTGCACTTTACTGTATTTTCATGGTCAAAGTGATTCCAGGACAACACTGCGTGCTTTCAAATCATAGTTTTGCTTTATTTCGCCAGTATGGACTGCATCCTGTCCTAACGCCAACCAATCAGACATCAGGAACTGCCCAAATTGCCACAACCAATCAGAAATTTTTTATATACTTTTTAGTCACAGCGATCATCGTTTTCAAGATCAATCGTTGTGGTCACGTCCAAGTACTCAATTACTCGTGCACATCCTTATTAGTAAACACTATAATAGAATATAAATAATGCTAAAATAACAGAGTAGAGAGAGGGTGTTTTTTTTGTTTTTTTTACACACTTTTTTTTTTTGCATTTTGTGTAATTTAAGCTTTAAAATTAAAAATTTAAAAACTTACCACTGTAAATCTGGGAGTGTACACAGATTTTTCGGTGAAAGCTTGCCGTGTGTTCTGCAGGTATCTTTTCCAGAAATTCCATAGAACTTCTGTCTGTCAAAACAAAATATGACAGATCTTACAGAGACACTTTCTTCTTTTTTCTCACATGTTTGAGATTAATTCTCACATGTTTACTTAATAGAAATTATATTTTGTATAAAGAAATATACATTTCCACTGAATTACATAATCTGAAGAGCTTGAAACAGCGTACAAAGCGCTGTGTCTTCCGGGTGCACTCTATGAGTCAGAGAGTGCTCATTTGCTCTAGATTCGTCAATCATATTACGTGATCATAACTCATATAGAAATATAATTACGACAATATATGTTCTGTATGTTTTTAATGCGGCTCGGGTATTTATTACAACAATAAAGGATGTTTATATGAGAAATGCTAAGCAGGTGTAGCGATCAGCCTATTACAAAACACCAGAAATAATGAATGTCTGTTATTATAGTTAATACAAGCACTCGATGATGGTTTAAAGTAGGCTTTGAGCAAAAACCATAATCTCATAAATGGTGATGTGTAGCTTGAAGCCATATATCGCGCAGAAATGAATTAGCCAAAGACGATCAATCGCTTCATGTTCAGTGTGAAAGGGGCTCAAGACTATATATAGTAAACTAAGGCCTTGTGTCACAAACAGCGTTAGATTAAGACGGGCGGGCGGATGAAGACAACGGTGCAACATTTAAAGATCACTTCCAATGACTGACATCACAGAATTTACCACCATTTTGGAGCTGATGAGTGAATGGTCTCTTACTGGTAAAAAGCCGTGTGTTCTCAGTTGCTTGTGTGAACAGCATTATTTGTGTATTTACCAGTAAAGTCATTCTAGCAATTTTACGGTAATTTACCGGGATTGCTGTGTGAAAGGGGCTGATGTCAGCTCTCACGTGAACACAAAACGCATGTGTCGTGGTGCACTTGTTAACGAGCTTTGCAGATCAGTATTTTCGCAAAGAAAGTGGCAAATTATGGGTTTTTTTTGGCGCAAACAAAGCACTCGCATCGCTTCATAAAATGTAGGTTAAGCCACTGGAGTAACATGGAGTATTTTAATTATGCTTTTTTATTCTGGGCATTGAATGTGTAAGCTGTGTTGTATCTCTATGGAGGGACAGAAAGCTCTCAGATTTCATCAAAAATATCGTCATTTGTGTTCCGAAGAAGTACACAGGTCTTACGGATATGGAACCACACAAGGGTGAGTAATTAATGATAGAATTTTTAATTTTTGGGTGAACTATCCCTTTAAGCCAGGTCTAGGTCTTAGTTCAATTAGGACATTTAAGTAGCTTTTATAAACATGCCTTAGAAAAAAATGACTGGTGTGCACCTTGAGACAAAATAACAGCCCAAACGTGCATTTTAGTCTGGGAATAGGTTTAAGCTGTTTCCGTGAAACAGGGGGAAAAGCCACCAACCTCAAACTTCATGCAAACACCAAGACTAACCAAAGCCTTGGCCTGGTGTTTCAGGATGAACTGAAATCCCTCGCATACCATCCACTCTCGTTCATCCTCTAAAAACAGATAGAAGACAGGAGATCATATAAAGGACGGTGTTTTGCAACATTAAATGTCTCATACCAGCATATCAAAAGTGGACAGAAGGCTTTGACTGACCCGATCTTTTTCTCTTGGGTCTCTTTATGTCTGAGATCCTGTTGTTTCTACTATGAAGGATAGAATAATCCTCCACATCCCTCGTTTTCTAGAAGAAGACGTGAAAATATATGGCATTAATTAATTTCAGTGGATAAGGGCCATTTTAAAATTATTTTGTAGAAACTGCATTTACAATGAGAATCTTTTTTACAACCGAAACACACGTATACAGTCTACACAAAAGTTAATTGTTTTCACAATTTTAAGTAATTCGAATTTTCTAAACTTAATAATTTGCGTCCATTTACAAACCTCGATGACATTGTGACAGTTCTTGCAGAAGAAGTGACCCCCATCTGAAATTCCCCAGTCCACAGCAGCGCACTGGACACATGGCTCACTGTACCCACCCTGGAAGAAGAGTCCAGCAGTAACATCATAAACTCACACATCGATATACCAGTGCAAATCGCCAAACAACAATAAACTTCAGGAGAAACTCACAGTAAGGTGTTTGTCCATGATTTGTATACGAGCTTCAGAAAACTTCCATATCAAAACCTGCGCACTCAGTTTTGTTTGCCTTCTGTGATCCAGCAGCGTGTGAAATCAAGCTTTCAATATGGCCACCCATATATTTTTTTTCACAATAAAAGTCCAAGTCATCTTAAAAAAATGTGAAACTTAAAAATTAGTTGTAAACTTTTAGGTTATTTTATTATTGTTAATAATATTTATTACATTGTTATATATTTACTTAATTGTTTATTATATAATAAATAATTTAGTTTTTATATATGCCTATTGTAAGAAACTGTAATAATTGGAAATAATATTATATAATTCATTTATATAATTAAATATAAATTATTATAAATACTTCAATAGAGAAGTTAAAAATTAGTAAAAAAGCATACTTGCTCACAATATTTCAATATTGCATTAAACAATACTTATTATATCCCTTATTTTATATATTTACTTCAAATTTTGTTTATTATTATTTATATTATTATTATATTTTATACGTAGACCTAATATAAAGAAGTGATTGTGTAATAATTGCATATAAAATAATTATATAAAATATTTATAAAACTACAAAATACATTAAATATACATGATTTAATCATACTTGCACACTATCATGTATGTAGAAATAAAGAATTAAATTATTTTATTCTATTATTTTTATATAAATATTATTATTTTATGTTATGTTACCAATTAAAGCCTATAAAACACTATTACTTTATTTGCCATGTCTCTCCTGCATAACTAAGACATATAGTTAAGATATAGTTATCTAAGAACAGTAGATGGCGTATATGTCCATGAATCTGTCAGTGCCAGAATGCCTTTGGGGTGTAATCCATGGTGTAAACAATATCATACTCCATACCTGATTGCATCTGTTCCCCCCAAATTTCCTTCCCAAAATGACCCGAGCAGCATTCTCTTTAAGCAATTATACGCCAAATTAAAGGGGGGGCTTAATGTGCAATGTGACATTTGTATGTGCAATGTGACATTTGTGTGTGTATGTGTGTGTGTTTTCTCACGTGGGCATCAGCAAAGCACTCCTCCCCACTTCTTTGAAGAAAGCTGCTTCTTTCACCACTGAGCCAATTTCATGGTTTACTGCCTCCCATGCTTTCTCTCGTGTTCTCTATGCAAAATGCAGCATTGTTACCAATGGAAATCAGGAATAGTCAGTAACTGCAGGTGGTATTTTTCTTCACACTAATGCAGTGGATTGCGCTCCCTCCAGTATGGCATGTTTTACATCCCCATAGACGTCACATGGCGTGTATAGATATAGAGGGAGGCTGTGGGCGAAGAGAAAATTATACTTGAGTCTTGCTCACTTGGTTCCTATCTGGTATGAATATTACATGCTCTCACTGCTTTTCCCATCACGACTCTGCTTCCTGCTGTTCACGGCAGCTGAGGTTGGCCAAAAAACAGCCACTGCTTGCTGTGAACTGCACCAGACAGTAGAGGGAGATACTTCATCTGTAATTAAACGGATAGTTCACCCAAAAAATAAAAAATATGTCATCAATTACTCACCCATAAGTTGTTCCAAACCTGTATGAATCTTTGTTCTGCTGAACACAAAAGAAGATATTCTGAAGAATGTCGATAACCAAACAGTTGATGGACCCCACTGACTTCCATAGTATGGAAGTCAGTAGGGTCCATCAACTGTTTAGTTCCCCATATTCTTTAAAATATCTTCTTTTTTGTTCAGCAGAACAAAGAAATTCATACAGGTTTGGAACAACTTAGTAAGTAAGTAAATGATGACAGAATTTTCATTTTTGGGTGAACTATTCCTTTAAAGGCTATGAAACAATGACCCGGTTTCACAGACAAGGTTTAGATTAAGCCAGGATTAGGCCTTAGTTCAGTTAGCACATTTAAATAGTTTTTATAAATGTGCCTTAGAAAAAACATTACTGGTGTGCATCTTGAGACAAAACAATGGTGCTGAAAGCAACTTGTACTGACATATCTTAAAGAATGCCTTTGTTTTGTCTCAAAAAGCCCATTAGGAATGTTTTTGTGTGAAGCATTTCTATAAAAGCTACTTAAATGTCTTAATTGAACTAATGCCTAATCCTGGCTTAATCTAAACCTTGTCTGTGAAACCAGGCCATTAACTATCATAATACTTAGCCTAAATGTTTACGCGTGTATTGGTACGTTGCATTGCGCGCAAGGTAGTTTGAAGGAACCGCTAAACCGGATCAGTGCAGTAAGTGATTTATGATGGAACCACTCCGATCAACTCAAACTGTTTAGACCTGTTCGACCAATTCACTGGATGTCTCTGTTTCTTTGTAAAACATAACCACAAAACAATATTGGCTGTCATATTTAACACTTAAACTAAACTTAACACTCGACATGTGTAGGCCTATGTACGCATGCAACGCGCAAGGAACAACTCAACCAATTAATGTAATGAGTCATTTACGCTGGAACCGCTCCGATCAATTCAAACTGGTTTTGCTGGTCCACACACAGACTAGACCAGCACCAAACCAGCATAAACTACCTTGGACTGGTCTAAGTTATTCTTTTCAGCCAGGTAATCAGTCTTTCTAAGTTGGCAGCATTCTTTTGTTAGGTTGAGTTGGGATGAATGCTGGTATGATGCAGTAATGTTAGTAATGTTGCCAAGCACTGTATTGGCATACATTTTCTGTATAGGCTACACATTTCTGTTTTAACTAATTGAATTGGAGCAAATATAAACACACACAAAAAAAATATAAACACATACATTATTTATTAAATAAACCTAAATATTAAATATATAACTTAATTCATGCTTCACTTGTACAGATATTATCCATTGTCAAATACATATTTTGATATGCTGAGGAGACAGTGGAATCTTTACTCACTCTCACACACTACATACATGGAAAATCCTATTGTTGCCCACCTTAGGTCTGCATTCCGTCGGTTACCATGGCAACCACACCACGTAGTGGCAGCCGGAGCGAACGGAGGGGGTAGTTCATGCATAATCAAAGATGAGAGCGCATGAACTGTGTACAGTTCTCATCTCAAAGAGGATGTCAAAACTGCTAGAATTATGCACCCACTAAAGATCTGATGTTTTGTGGAGTCTGGATCAAATTGATTTGAATTTACCTGTTTTAATAAGTATCTAGAGTTAATATGCAGAGGAACATTTAAAAACTAATGCTGTGGTGTTGTTAACCATGATTTTCTGATTTTATGTTCATTTTTGGGGTCCCAGAGACCCCAATGCTATAAAATATTAATAGTAATTTAAATGTATTGAAGTATTAACTTGTTTGATGGATCACAAAGTATACTTTAAAAAAAAAAATTCAATGTAGAGTTTGAATAACATTGTTTCTTTTAGGGGTAAATTTGACCCCAGCAAAAACATATACACTCACCTAAAGGATTATTAGGAACACCATACTAATACTGTGTTTGACCCCCTTTCGCCTTCAGAACTGCCTTAATTCTACGTGGCATTGATTCAACAAGGTGCTGAAAGCATTCTTTAGAAATGTTGGCCCATATTGATAGGATAGCATCTTGCAGTTGATGGAGATTTGTGGGATGCACATCCAGGGCACGAAGCTCCCGTTCCACCACATCCCAAAGATGCTCTATTGGGTTGAGATCTGGTGACTGTGGGGGGCATTTTAGTACAGTGAACTCATTGTCATGTTCAAGAAACCAATTTGAAATGATTCGAGCTTTGTGACATGGTGCATTATCCTGCTGGAAGAAGCCATCAGAGGATGGGTACATGGTGGTCATAAAGGGATGGACATGGTCAGAAACAATGCTCAGGTAGGCCGTGGCATTTAAACAATGCCCAATTGGAAAATACTATTTTCTGAATAGTAGAAAATACAGTAAAAGATTGTATTTTTTTTATAGATATAAAAAGCTTAAGGGTAAAAGCTAAGAGACTCAATCAAATTAAATATGTACCATGGAGAAATTATGCATGCTCTCATTTAATTAAGAAAAGCCATGAGGAATTAACCTGATGCTTCAAGGTTAAATAATATGTCTTTGATCTATTACAATGGCCTTGAATATGAGAGTCAGACTGATCAATAAGTGACAAAACAACCTTGTTCTTGCTATGATGAGCAAATGATCTAAATGTTACATGATCAGGTTCACACTTTTAGCTTTATTCTTTGTTTATATTTTAATCCAGAACATTCTAAACCCAGTCAAACATGACCAGGCCTATATTTGTTGTGTTCCCTTAAAATCTTTAAAGCTGCTTACACACTGGTCTGTAAATAATAGGCATATTTCTGCGAACAGAATCCACACTTCATAGTACAGCACACTACGGTACTTTAAACGATTACAGTATACACTTTCACTACATCTATGGGTGAGGCTTTTAACATAGGCTATAGATATACACACCAGATTTTAGTTCCTCCCATCACTCTGGAACAAATGACCTCATTGCCATCATTAGTCACTGCAGTAGCCTGTCAGCAGACCCGCTGTTTACTCAGCCCGCCATCACCATGGTGATAAAATCTGCACATATTTCCCTTCTTTCAGAAATACTTTGGTCAGGCATATGTTTACAGGACAGCAGAAGTCAGTATGGCTGTCCCATACATTTGCTTACACAATCTGTAACACATCTCAGGAACACTAAAGCTAAACATACTTTCTAGAATCTCTGGATCAATGAGCTGCTCAGATTCTTGTTTTCCATGCATCTATTTATTCCTTCCAAAAGACTCAAGACTTTCCTACTGTCCCAGAACAGCAATATGGTCCTCAGAGCATGACCAGTAATTGACTGACGTTTCTCTACCAGCCCATTAGAATATACTGTGGTCAGCAGAAAGGAATGAAGCATTTCCCAGTATCCTGGGATGACCTTTTAAATCCAGCTGGCTCCTTCAGCTTCTGAGGAGAGTGATTCCCTTTTTACAATTGCTGATGTTATTATTCAATAAGCTTGCAATTAATTTACAATAGCCTTCAGAACCACATATTCCCAGTAGCCTTAGAAACAAATGTTTAAAAATTGATCAGAAATGGAATAACTAAATGACTCTACAAAGATATAATTTCTGAGGAATAATAAGTTATATACAAAGCACATGACTAAATGCAGCCAATATGCATGCACAAGTAGTCTAGGCCTATATAAAAATGTTTTATATATCGTGTATATGTGTGTGTTTCAATTGGTTTTGAAAATTGGCTCTTGAACATGCTCTCAGAAGAGAGCAGGGAAAGAGAAGTGTACGGAAAGCATATATGGATATGGTTTGCGTGTGTTTTATGCAAATAACAAGCTCTCTTTCTCTTTTAGAATAATTTAGATTCATGAACATTAAAACAGCAAGAACAATAGAGTGCAACAGTTGGGTTCCAGAAGTAAAACCTCCATTCATTTTCTCCATATGGAAATGATTTTGAATGATAACTTATAAACCTTTAAAGAAAGACCTACTGTGAGCTATGAGGTTGTTAATATTTAAACCATATTCTGTCTAAATACTTGATTCTGATTGGCTGGAAGGTGTGCAATAAAACCATTTTATGCACAGGTAGTTCCAGGTCAGTTGAAATGCTGTTTTCATTGAAGCATGCACACACATACGTCACTCGCACTGCCACACAAAAAAACCTTAACCCTAACCCTGTTTCTTACCATATACTTTGAATGTATCGTCTTATAGCGCAAACAGTTTTACAGTTTACGACACTTTGATATATGCTTCTCGTTATTTCCCTATAGTGGCTAATAAATAGGAAGTCTTGCACATTTACAGAAAACACCTTACTTCCGTGTTGAAAAATAAGGTGGAAGTGGGTGTGGCCAATTAGTTTCTTACTTTGCTCATTGAACAGTAATGCACTGTGGCAGATGACCAATCTTTCTTTTAATTAAGCAATATAGAATTAGAAGCCATCTTATAGGCCTATAGGCTGTGTTTGAAACCATAGACCTCCCAGTCATTAAAAACTGCATTTTTACATAATTACATTAAAAGTACAAATACCCAGGGTACCCCTGTGAGGTCTAATATTGTGATTGGTACATACCCATCGGCAGATCTGGTCTCCATGGCTCCCCCACCTGCTAAAGGGTGGTTCAGAATACAATAACAAGCGTGGGATAACGGGGGCTGTCTCCATAGCAACTACCGGTGGACTCTACGACAATGAGAGATAGACTATGTGTGAGGAAAATAGAAAGAAGAATTCTATGGTAACTAACTCCTTGCAACCAACTAAAAATAGGTCCATCGTATTCGTATGTCACATGTCTACTACATTCCAATACACTTTTTACAGTAATTGCATAGCCTTTTATAAAACACCTCACTTGAACATGCTTAATTTCTTTTGAAGATAGTAAAGAACAAAAGCTTTGTGTGGGTAGTGCATAGTAAAAGCCTCCACTGCAGACGTGTAAATTTAAGCTCAAGAACTATTCTACACAAGTACATGAACACAGACACTTTTTGCTACTCAAGCTCAATTTTGTCTGCTCTTGAGTTCAGAAATGTCAAACTGTTATTCATAATACAGGGGGCACCTAACCATCAATGGGGCGTAAGCAGATTGCACGTACAAAATGTACAAATGAGATTGTTCGAATTCATACAAATTAGTCACCAATTTGCCAAAATTAAAATAGTTACAAATTGCATTGAGATTGTGTTGATTTTTCTGTTCAGGTCAATTACTTTCATGACAAATAAAATCTAAAGAGAGTTTCGATGAGCAAGTTAGCTTTATTAAAATGTTTATCTAGGTAACTCCTTTGATAATATCACATTTAAAGGGAACTCTTATCGCCCCCTAGACTAGAGTACTGAGGTTATTGCCAGAACAACACAATGGTTTCCAGTGCGTTGACTAAGCAAATTTCTCTGTAGTGTAGGTTTGTTTGTGCAGAACATTGCATTAAAGCATCCCCAATTATATCATGCCTTATAAAGCCTAGTTCACTGCAACTTTGAAGTGTTTGCCAGGTTTTACTAATATGTCCCTTGGGGAGGGTAATTTCATGCCTCATTTATAAAGCGTTGCTACATTTGTCTAATTGGATAGTGTTATCTGTATCTCTAACTGAGACGATAAGAGCTATTACATTTCCTGCGCACATGGGATTTGCAAACAATGATCAAACAGCACAGTGGGAATTTCTTAAAAGCTTTGTCTAATTTTATCTCATCCAAGGTGACATGGTTTAACTAATTTGCATACCCCCATTAGCTTCTGCAGGTAGATGCTGTAACTACAACATATGCCATGCAAAAAACATCTTTCTCCATAAACGGCCATTCAAAAGATGTATATTCTGACTATATATATTTTGCAAGTAAAATACACTACCATTCAATGGGGTCAATGAGAGTTTTTAGTGTTCTTGAGAGATGTCTCTTGTGCTCACCAAGGTTGCATGTATTTGATCAAAATACAGTAAAACAGTAATATTGTCAAATATTATTACAATTTAAAATAACTGTTTTCTATTTTAAAGGGCACCTATTATGCCCCTTTTTACAAGATGTAATATACGTCTCCGGTGTCCCTAGAGTGTGTCTGTAAAGTTTCAGATCAAAATTCCTGACAGATCATTTAATATACCATTTTGAAAATGCCAAATTTTGGGTTTGAGAAAAATGAGCTGTTTTTTGTGTGTCTCCTTTAAATGCAAATGAGCTGCTGCTCCCCACCCCAGAGGGCGGAGCCTTCACAGCTCGTGAACATGGGAATGAAAACTGAAACACGATACATCTGTTTGGTTATGATCATATCTATCGCGGACACACTCACGTGACATTGCCGTTCTTCATCATCATGAAATATTATCATCTGCATGTGTTTTAAAGTCTTATCACTCTCAACTTGAGCACACACACCCGACGCATGCGCACAGAGAGCTGGATGTCTGCGCGTCCGTGAGTATTTTAAACTAGACTAGTTCTCTTTCATGTGTTATTGCAATTAAACTGTCAAATGCACAGAGGCTATGTCAGAAACACACAGAGTTCACATGAAAACAGTTGGTTATGTCTGTGCATGTATGCAGCAAGTACAGAAATCCCGTATATATTATATTAGATCTGTGTATTAAAGTGAGAGCAGTGTAATATACAGTACCTACTGCTATATCTGCTGTTAATATGAATCAAACAACAAAAGATAAACAGAAAATCACTCACGACTCTTGACTGAATGAACTTTAGTAGCTTTATTAAGAACACATTTCTTACTTGAATGCTGCTTTGTTACATGCTCTGGCGAGGAGATAAACATAGCTGACTTTGTACAGCTTTCTGAGGGCGGGGTCTATCAGTGTCCATCAACACTCGTGGGCGGGGCCTGTACATGGGAATCTGCAAACGGCTTGTTCTGAGAAGGTGCTTATGATTTATGGGGATAAAAAAAGGAGTGGGTGAATTTTTACCATTATAGGGAGGTTGTGTACACACACTGCCAACACACATTTATGTTCAAACACCATGTAAAAGTGAATTTTGCATAATAGGTGCCCTTTAATACATTTAAATCTATTTAATAGATTTGGTGCCTTAAGAAACATTTATTTTTATTAGCAATGTTGAGAACAGCTGCTTGATTTTTATTTTAAAACGTTCCTTGAGGTTCACTTAATGTTATTGTGAAGCATCAGACAGAGAACGAAGGTCAGAATCCATGTGCGGAGAGGGGGAACTACAAGGAAAATCCAGAGAATGGTCAACATCAGGCAATGATCATACACAAGGCAGATAGGTAGAGGGGAAAACAACATACAGACACAGTCCAAGATCAAAATCCAAAGTCAAAAACCAAGAGAGTAATCCAACATAGAACGGTCAGAGTTGCAGAGAGAAACCAACAATACTTTGCACTGAGTGAGCGAACAGTCAGGGGGTGCGTCTCAATCAGCTCCCTAGTTCAGTAGTCAGGGCACTGATCAGGGAGTCGGCCATTTTAAGGGCTGTCTCAGTTGCACAATCCTTCCAGTGCACTGAAACAATCGCTCCCTAAAAAGTCCCACAATGCACTGCCAAACCCAGGGTCCATCGATGCTCACTATGTTCCCTTAACGGAAGTTCTGAAGCTTGAAACTTAAATCAACTCGCACATAAAGACCGATAACGACACGTGATACATGTTTTTAAAAATAGAAAGCATTATTTTATTATATTTTAGGATAAACATACATCGTTAGACAGGTAAATGAACACAATCTAGCTAACATTTATAATTTTTTTTACATCTGAAATGTTGCACGTATATGTGCATTATTAAAAAGATTATTTTCAACCCTCATTCTGACCCTTTGTCTGAAATTATCAATTTTTAAGGGTTGTCAGTATATGGCCACTGTTATGATTGGCTAACTTCATAGCATAGGAAACAGTAAATCAACGGCCACTCACTATTGCACGTGAGCAAGTTTTTTGAAAACATTATCCATATAAAACCGTCATTTACATACAACGAACTATGAAATCACTTAAGTACGATTTGATGTAGCTACTCAGATCCAATACAGCTGACTGCTTTATTTGTCGACAAAAGTTTCTTTGCAAACTCTCCATGTGCCTTGTTTACAATAAAATCTGCGGTCAAATTCTCTGAACAAACATATAGTCCTCCGACGCGATCCAGGACGCTATTAAAAATAAACCATCCACTTGTTCCTCATGCTGGTGGTATCCTTCTGAAGTATGTACAGAGACTCAAACAAGCTGCTTTAACAGGACGGACAGCAAAGCGTGATTCATCACTCCAGAGAACAAGTCTCCACTGCTCTAGAGTCCAGTGGTGGCATGCATTTCACCACTGCATCCGACGCTTTGCATTGCACTTGGTGATGTAAGGCTTGGATGCAGCTGCTCGGCTATGAAAACCCATTCTATGAAACTCTCTATGCACTGCTTTTGAGCTAATCTGAGGGCCACTCGAAGTTTTTTGCGGCATTCACACTGAAAACCAATGCTGCCTTGCAGTTTTTTTGCCACTCAGGGGCGTAACCGCAGTCACTCCGGCCGACGGTGACGTCACGTGCATACCCTCTATTTATCAATGTTTTGCAGGCATGCATATGCAAATACATTTGCTTGTGTGACGTCACAAGTCCCCCAATATCCAATCAGCTGTTTTTGGAAATTGATTAAATAAATTCGTGTTTTTACTGTATTTTATAAATAAATGCAGTCTTGTTGAGCATAAGAGACTTATTTCAAAAACATAAAAAATCGTATACCGACCTTAACTTTTAATTTGGTATTAGGTAAATTAAGATAAATAATTTCAAATAATATTAAGTAATTACTGACACCAAATATCATATATTTTCTACTTATATACTTGAGTCACCAAATGATAGCTTTGATTGACTTCACAACATCTCATTTTTATTTTTACATTGATTCTTAAAGGTGCAATAGGTGATCTGAGAAATGTTAACTTTAGCCTGCTAGCACGGAAAGCATACAATTCTGCAAATCGCCGTCCAAAGCCACGCCTCCTCCAAAATACATGAACGCAGAACGCAGACCAGAAGCGAGACAACCAGAGACAACGTTATTGGATTACATCATGTGTCATTCACCGGTGAGAAAACTTTACAAATGTAAACAACTGTTTGCCTACCATCCTTGCTCTGTCTGCACATGGTATGTAAATGTGCTGATGACATATGATGTCTGCATGACATGGTACTGTATACTGATAGGGAACACATGTTATCATTTCATTCAGACCAAATGCAATGATTGAACAAGCATTTTATGGTCCTAAGCCTTCCACAGATATTATATATTTATAAAAATACATTTAGACCGCTTAACATAGTGATTGCTATCAGGAAATGAGGAGACTTTCGACCAGCATAACAAAAAATGTTTTTGTAGAGAATCAGCTATTGCACCTTTAATTCTAGGAAGATTATTTTAATATGTAAGCATGAGAGAAGCATCTGGTGATTCTGCAGTGAGAATGTGATTTATCTGTAGATTAAAGTGTCAAGTGTTTGGTTACAACAGTGCTTTACTCTTCTTCACAGAGGACTGTAATTATTGCCAAGGCTTTTGACCCATTTACTTGAATAGCACTTTCACACTTCAAAGGGATTATCAAGTCAAACATTTACCTGCACTTCAATTTGATAACCTCTGGAAAACACAGACAAATAGTGTAGACTGCAAAATAACAGTTCTGTTTCCATAGAGATATATGTCTACATTATTTGTTTAATATTTCTGCCACATATAGGTATTAACATGATTAGCTAGAGTAAAGCACCATTATCTCATGATTAATCTGCTGGCATGTATTTATTTAGATTAATTGCATCAGTGGGTGAAGGTCAGAACAAAGGATCATTCAATCTTATTTGTCATCATTGTTAATGTAGAGTTTTGTGGCTTTTAGTCACTAGAATTCTCAGCCTTGTCAGAATGCTGTGACACCTGCCCACACACATGAATTTTGCAGCCTTTATTCCTTCATCAAACACATCTCACTCATCCCTTGTTAACTACAGAATGATTGTGTTTATATGTGTGAAAGTGTGTGTGATATTAGAGGTGATGGGACAAAGCGGTTTTGAAACGGCATTCAAGCATAATGTTTGTCATGTGTGCAATTTCCGTATTGTTATTTACTTCATTTTATTCATTGATCTTCATTTTCATTTTGCTGCTTTGTCAATGAAGATGTCATTGTAGTAGCAACAACGGAGGAAGTTTCTTGATAGGTTATTGGTGTACTGGTCGATTTTGTTGTTGTTGTTTGTCCAGTAAATACTACACACATTATTAACATTGATGACGCAGAATCATGAACTGTGCAAACAGAGGGCTTAAATATAGAGACAGGTAATCAACAAAACAAGGAAAAGGTGTGTCTAATCGGAAACTATAGTAACTGAGTACGAGAACTCAGGAAAACACTATGGGCATGTTAACAGCGATGTACTAAAAACAGAAACATTTTTACTTCGCGTTTTTTGCGTACAGGCAAAAACATTGTCAAAAACACGAAAACGATTAAAAATGCTGTATTATGCTGCCAGGCCAGTAGTTGGCGATGTCACTTTGTAAAGAAAAACTATTCGCCTATAGACTGAACACGTAAAGGGGCAGTCACACTGCACTTTTCATTCCATTGACTTCCATTCAAACGCATGCGAATGCGTCAGACCGGAAACGCAAGCTCATGTGAAAAGTTTCGCATTTCACTGCGTTCCAAAGTTCAAGCTTGGTGAACTCTAAGCTGCGAATTCGCATCACATGACGACGTGTGACCAGTAGAAGATCGATACGTCACGTCGTGACCTCTTGGCTGAATTAAAAGAACAATATTTTTGCAGTAAAGTCGAGTACTGTAGATTGTATATTTTTTACAATTTGAGTGTATTACTATTTGTTATATGTTGAATTCATGTTTATAAAAAAGACACTTCAGAGAGTGACGTCACATCACGACCACTGCCGTATCTGAAGAAATTGCTCAAAGTCTAGTGTGACCGCGGCTTAATACGCATGTACACAATGACGTTTCACAAATTTGTGTTTTTGTAGTTTACAACGAGGGAATAACGGTATCATTTTCAAAAACATAAACTTTGAAGCCTGTTTTCAAAAGTTTGCGATTTCAGGCCCCCAAAAGGTTTTTAGTTGAAAACGGTGTTGTGTAAACGGCCCCTAAGAAAGTGAAAACTATGAAGTCAAAACTAAACAGAATATGACAATGAAACTAAACAAGACATGATCATGATTTTTTTTTTTTAAATATTCAAAAATATTCATCCGTTTGACGTCTAAACAGAAGTTGTTTTTTTTGTTGTTAGATCTGAAACTGACAGTATTTTATACATCAAGCACTTTTATCTAAAAAATGGATTCTTAAAATATGAACATTACATTTTTACAGATGTAAAATAAATAAAGTGAAGAAAGCCAGAGTATTAAAGGGATATTCCACCCAAAAATGAAAATGATGTCATCATTTACTCACCCTCATGCCATCCCAGTTGTATATGACTTTCTTTCTTCATCCATATAATGTGAGTGGATGGTAATCCAAAAGTTGATGTCTTCAAAAACCATGCTAAACAAACACAATGGTAACCCATATGACCCCAGTGGATTAATCAATGTCTTCTGAGGCGAAACGATAGGTGTGTGTGAAAAATACTAATATTTTACACTTTTTAAACTATAATCCATCACTTCTGGCCAACTGTCACGTGCAAGTTCATGAAAGCAGTGTGAAGTGTTACGTCATCACATTGTGCTCGCACAAGAAGTAACAGGGAACCCTCACTTCTCATGCATGATTCATCATAATGTGCTGACATTTACGTCAAGCATGAATTAAAGAACATTCCTATGACAGTTGGCTGGAAGTGATGGTTTATAGTTTAAAAAGTCTGAAATATAAAGCATTAGTATTAAAATATTAGTTAACATTTTTATATATTTGTATTTTTCTTACACACTCCAGTTGAACAAAAACGATAGTTTATTGTTAATTTTTTTTTAAATATTAGTATTTTTCTAACACACACCTGTCATTGTGCTTCAGAAGACATTACTGATTCATCCACTGGGGTCGTATGGGTTACCGCCGTGTTCGCTTTGTGTGATTTTCGAAGCGTCAACTTTTGGGTTACTACACACTTGTCACTTGCATTTATTTTTCTTAAAATGTTTCTGTGTTCATCTGAAGAAAGAACATTATATACATCTGGGATGGCATGAGGGGGCGTAAATAATAAATAATAATGATTATTTTGGGCTATCCCTTAAATAGAGACCAGTATAACTCCATCTTTCCATAAAGGGGTGGAGTCGAAACGATGATGCAAAACCATGGTGGAGAATTCTCTGAGGAGAATGCCCTGCCAGCTCTCACACTTCATTATTCAACATGTACAAACACTCTCTCACACACACACACATACTGAGAGCACAGAAAAGCTCTTTGGGCTTTTGAGAGGATGTATTTTTAGAGTGATGAAATCTCATGACCAGACTGAAGCTGCATGTCTCACTAGTTTCTTTGCTCTAGGCACTGTCCTTCCACCAACTCTAACTCGCTCCCTCATGGTTAAGCTTCTTTAAGTGTCCTGTTCCGTGTGTGCAAGTCCCAAGCCATGTAATGAGAAAAGACCTGGCAAGCTACCCAGAAAAAATTTATGGAAAGTCTCTCATATATGGCAAGAGATGGCCATAGAATCACCAAGAGTGGTAATAGATAGATGAGGGCTAGATGAGTTCCAGGTGTGTGTGGTTAGGTGCAAGGGAGGATGATGTAATTGGTTTATTTTAGGTGTATCTTTTGTATTGAGCTCATAATCATGATAGCTGCATTGCAACTTTCGCAACTCCCTCACTTTTATAATCGCAAACAACCACATACAAACCACACCTAAAGTCAATAAAAACACTGTTTATTTTATTCACACTTATTGTGCTATGGGGGTGATGTGCACTATTTAAGAGGGCGAATTATGGGCCTAATGAAATTTATATGGCGCAAATAGAATAAAGACCGCAACAACGATTGAAGGTATGCAATATAAATGGATTAGTTGAGTTAGTGTTGACAGAACTATAGTGGCCCCTAAGTCAGTAGTAAGATCGGATGACTTTGGAAAGTTAAAGTACTTGTGTGTTATTTAATATCTAAGGGGTATTCCCCAGACAGGCTGCTGTATGTGCATTTGATGATCACCAGATGAAAACCTGATTGAATTATGGCCAATATGATGTGAAGTCCCACTTCTATGCCACTTTGAAAATGGAGGAAACATGCACTGTCTGTTTAAGCATGCTCAATAAATATTTCATCACCCTGAGAGCTGAGGCACGCTTTGAGGGTGAGTGGTTGACGGACTCCATATGTGGGCTTTCCCTTTTACTCTCTCTTGGACTGAGAGGCCCGTTGGTACTCTGCCAAACTAGAGCAGTGCTATCAGGTTCTGGATATAGAGAAGATTTTTACACTGAATGGAATTGCTGCAAATTCATGCTTGTATGCCCAACAAACCAAAGGAATGTTTTACTGTGTGGGTCAGTGATGCAAAAAGAAGGACTGAGCATTGACAGAGAATGTTTCTTTGCGTATGTGTGCATCTGACAGAAACCACAGCAAAGTATAAGTATTGCCTTTGGCTTCTGGTTTAAATGACCGGATGCAGGATGTGATAAAGCATTTGTCTGCTAATGTTATATTTTATCCTTGTGATCACAGATTGTACTTATATAACACAGTGTAGGCAACAAAAGCATTAGCTAGAAGCACCATGGGCAGTCAGTTTCTCTTTAAACAAGAGAACGCCTATATCACCAGAAATGAGGTTTTACACTGATCCATATTTTGTATTGTTGTAGAAGCTCCCTTATGATTTAAGATTACTGCTAATTCAAGAGATCCTCAAGCTAATCCCTCATTGCATTTGTGCGAGCAAAAAAAATAAAATAAATAAATATATATATATATATATATATATATATATATATATATATATATATATATATATATACACTCACCTAAAGGATTATTAGGAACACCTGTTCAATTTCTCATTAATGCGATTATCTAATCAACCAATCACATGGCAGTTGCTTCAATGCATTTAGGGGTGTGGTCCTGGTCAAGACAATCTCCTGAACTCCAAACTGAATGTCAGAATGGGAAAGAACGTTGATTTAAGCAATTTTGAGCGTGGCATGGTTGTTGGTGCCAGACGGGCCGGTCTGAGTATTTCACAATCTGCTCAGTTACTGGGATTTTCACGCACAACCATTTCTAGAGTTTACAAAGAATGGTGTGAAAAGGGAAAAACATCCAGTATGCGGCAGTCCTGTGGGCGAAAATGCCTTGTTGATGCTAGAGGTCAGAGGAGAATGGGCCGACTGATTCAAGCTGATAGAAGAGCAACTTTGACTGAAATAACCACTCGTTACAACCGAGGTATGCAGCAAAGCATTTGTGAAGCCACAACACGCACAACCTTGAGGCGGATGGGCTACAACAGCAGAAGACCTCACCGGGTACCACTCATCTCCACTACAAATAGGAAAAAGAGGCTACAATTTGCACGAGCTCACCAAAATTGGACAGTTGAAGACTGGAAAAATGTTGCCTGGTCTGATGAGTCTCGATTTCTGTTGAGACATTCAGATGGTAGAGTCAGAATTTGGCGTAAACAGAATGAGAACATGGATCCATCATGCCTTGTTACCACTGTGCAGGCTGGTGGTGGTGGTGTAATGGTGTGGGGGATGTTTTCTTGGCACACTTTAGGCCCCTTAGTGCCAATTGGGCATCGTTTAAATGCCATGGCCTACCTGAGCATTGTTTCTGACCATGTCCATCCCTTTATGACCACCATGTACCCATCCTCTGATGGCTACTTCCAGCAGGATAATGCACCATGTCACAAAGCTCGAATCATTTCAAATTGGTTTCTTGAACATGACAATGAGTTCACTGTACTAAAATGGCCCCCACAGTCACCAGATCTCAACCCAATAGAGCATCTTTGGGATGTGGTGGAACGGGAGCTTCGTGCCCTGGATGTGCATCCCACAAATCTCCATCAACTGCAAGATGCTATCCTATCAATATGGACCAACATTTCTAAAGAATGCTTTCAGCACCTTGTTGAATCAATGCCACGTAGAATTAAGGCAGTTCTGAAGGCGAAAGGGGGTCAAACACAGTATTAGTATGGTGTTCCTAATAATCCTTTAGGTGAGTGTATATATATATTATTTAGACAGCAGATATAATTTTTTTTTTACTAGTGAGTGCAGGACACTATAGTTCATTTATGTAAGTGAGGATAGCAAAATAAAGTGAACTGTGATATTATACCCAAAAATTCTTCATACAGTGGACTACCAGTAAAATTGTTAAAACATTTTTAGACATTTTGACCTGACCATGTTTTGCTTAAGTGTTTTTTCTTTAATTGCTAATGCGATCTTTTACACCACAGACTGAACAAAATTAAACATTGATTAGTAATTGGTTGTTATTATCTAATTGTGTACTTAAATTTAAAATCTGACAGCTGATTGGTTGATTGTAATCCATTACATACATTTATATCAAAGTTATCTGACAATATCAAGATGAATTTGTTCTGACACAGTTTAACTCTGAGTTCTTGTCATATTTTATTACCATTTTCTAAACTATAGCAAATAATCTATAAGTGATAATGTGAGAAAATGTTGAAGGTGTCTGAATACATTTTGGTTTGACTGTACATATATAATATGACTTCATATTATGACTGGCTTCAACTTGCCAACATCCTGTAACATTATTACTTTTCTGACATGTCGCATTTTTCTGAGGATTTACAGAACCTCATACATGCAGCCATATTTAGCATCAGTGTTAAATACTTTAACAGCTTCTGTAAAGTGATAAATGAAATCTCACGGCCAGCAGCATACTGACAGAGCCAGAAATGAGGACGATAACTTGTGCCCAAGCGTTATACATCAAAGCACCCCAGAAATGATGTGACACCTAGAGTTTCCATCAGCCTTCCTTCCAAAGCCTCTGATTCAGCTGTGTTGGATCACAGATTCTCAGAGGACATTCATGCACAGGCACATTTAAGACAGTAGTCTATGAAATACCCCACTGAATCTTATTCCACATGCTTCTTCAGAACAATTTTTCTGATGAGTCTTGCTTTTCTGGAACATGCCTGTTTTTGGATGCTGTAATACTGGACTGCAGTGAGGGGTTGAAAGAATAGAAATTGTATGCAGCCATGATAACAGGTCTGAGTAAGCTTTGTTTCCAGGCAGGTTTTCAGGAGACGAGACAACGCCCTGGGACATTTTTCCTTCTTATTCACTGAAAAAGAAACCATTACGTAATAATGCTCGCCTGTGCAGACAGTGTGAGCCGACAGCCTGACTGATCCAGTTTGTGAACATGCATGACAGCAGACGGGCTGGGAGGAGGTGGAGGAAAGATTGGAGAGGGTGTGAGCATTGCAATATGCATTTCACTAAAAGGCTTTATCTTACTGTGTACTCACTTTGAAGCACAAAACATACAGTATGATGTGCACTACATTATGCACTGCCCAATTTTCCTGATTCAAAAGATTAGTTCAGTGACAAAAGATGGATATTTAAATAACTTGATCTAACATTTAATATTTAAAAAAATGTTGTTGGTTTATGTAGCTAATACTTTGATATATTAGGTAGAAATATTTAGATATACAATTAAGACAAAAAAAAAAAAACTTGATAGCATTCCATTAATATTTATTCATTTAGCAGACGCTATTTTTTTTCTCATTTAGCACAAAGCAACTTACAAATGAAGAATACAAGCGATTAAGGAGGCAAAAACAGGAGAAGTGATAGTAATACAAAGTTTCAAACACTGTCCAGAATAGTACAAGCTAGAACAGGGAGGGATAGGAAGAGTAAAAAAAAAAAAAAAAAGTTAGGTGTTCATGGAAGAGATGATTTTTGATTTTGTTGACGGTGGTCAAAACATTTTTTTTTTCAGTAGCTGCCAAATAAGAAACGAAAGAAAAACCTTGAAATACTCATTTACTAATTTTGTGATATTTAAGCAAATTGATGATTCATAAAAGTACTTATCAAAAACATTTTTATATGGTTAAAAGATTATTCTATCACTTTTGCTACTGATCAGGCATAACATTATGACCACCTTCTTAGAGGCATGGACTCCACTGGATCCCTTTAGGTGTGCTGTGGTATCTGGCACCAAGATGTTAGCAGCAGATCCTTTAAGTCCTGCAAGTTGCGAGGTGGGTCCTGACCATGGATCTGACTTGTTTGTTCAGAACATCCCACAGATGCTCAATTGGACTGAGATCTGGGGAATTTGGAGGCCAAGTCAACACCTCAAACCATTCCTGAACCATTTTTGCTTTGTGGCAGGGCGCATTATCCTGCTGAAAGAGGCCACAGCTACCAGGGAATACCATTTCCATAAGAGGGTGTACATGGTCTGCAGCAGTGCTTAGGTGGTACATGTCAAAGTAACATCCACATGGATGGCAGGAGCCAAGGTTTCCCAGCAGAACATTGCCCAAAGCATCACACTGCCTCGACCGGCTTGCCTTCTCATAGTGCATCCTGGTGCCATGTGTTCCCCAGGTAAGCGATGCACACGCTCCCGGCCATCCACGTGATGTAAAAGAAAACGTGATTTATCAGACCAGACCACCTTCTTCCATTGCTTCGTGGTCCAGTTCTGATGCTCACATGCCCACTGTTGGCACTTTTGGCAGTGGACAAGGGTCAGCATGGGCACCCTGACTGGTCTGCAGCTATGCAGCCCCATACGCAAACTGTGATACACTGTGTATTCTGACACCTTTCTATCAGAACCAGCATTAACTTCTTGAGCAGTTTGAACTACAGTAGCTCGTCTGTTTGATCGGACCACACGGGCCAGCCTTCGCTCCCCATATACATCAATGAGTCTTGGCCGCCAATGACCCTGTCGCTGGTTCACCCCTGTTCCTTCCTTGGAGCACTTTTTGATAGATACTGACCACTGCAGACTGGGAACACCCCACAAGAGCTGCAGTTTTGGAGATGCTCTGACCCAGTCGTCTAGCCATCACAATTTGGCCCTTGTCAAACTCGCTAAAATCCTTACGCTTGCCCATTTTTCCTGCTTCTAACACATCAACTTTGAGGACAAAATGTTAAATTGCTGCCTAATATAGCCTAACCACTAACAGGTGCAGTGATGATGAGATAATCAGTGTTATTCACTTCACCTGTCAGTGGTCATAATGTTATGCCTGATCGGTGTGTATATATATATATATATATATATATATGCTCTTCTGACTGCCTTTATATTTACTTGATTTTTAATCAAAACAATATTGTTTTACCATTTCCTGTTACACAAATTATGTTGTATTATCAATATGATTAAAAAATATATATTCATCATATATGATATGTTATTTATTTTAGGACCAGAAAATCATATAACCATGATAATAAAGCCGTATTTTCTTGAAAGGGTACCGTGAAATGCCTACCTCATTGGTCTCACTTATCTTAGGCTTTTCTAATCAGGGAACACTTTCCCTTTCCCTCTCCTTCCGCTCTTTATGAATGTTTTACGGCCCTGAGGCCAGAGAGGGTGCAGCAATTTAAAAACTTCACATAAATGCCCAGCACTCATCATATGCCAACTCTCACACATTCTCCACAGCTCTCAGGCTCCATGTGAGTGTTAGATAAATCAAGTATGAGTGCTGAGAAGGAGGCTCAGTGTATTGCTCTCTATCACTGTAATATCCCCATATCATTTTAAGCCTGATAGAAGAATATAAAGTGAACTAAGAGGAAGTATGAAGTGGAAGATTTAAAAGGATAGCACTATAAAGTGGTGTAAGACTTTGACAGACGTAATGGTAATGTATTAGCATCTCTGTCACCTGGTGTTCCTGTGCTTCAATAAAATATGATCTGGTTGAAAGATCCAGTGAAAGTGAAGTGTTTAAACATTGCAACATGGAGTTGAGGAATGCCATGTCATGAATCAGAAAGGCCCCATTCAGTGATAAAAACACCATACACCCTTCCAGCCCATGGGGCATAACAAAAGGATGGGATTACAGGGCAAGACATCATTCCCGGTAAGTGATCTGCAGTTGTTCCTGTTTTAGAGCAGGCCATGTGACACATTGTTAAGTCAGACCGGAGCCGAGTGTGACCTGTAGCAAAAGGTCCTCTATTTTCAATTCATTCCCCATTTTATTCCGTAAAAGTACATATAACATATTTACAATTCCGAATGAAGGATCCTACTACCACGCCCGCTGCACAAGAATCGGGGGGTCGTATCCATCGTGATGACGTCCTCTCACTTGCTTTAATTGGCGTAAACTCCATGGTCTCAGACTGAACCTCCTCTATTCCCGCCTTTATTTCAATATGTTATCGACTATTGGTCAATTTAGCTTGACCGACGTTAAAATGCAAGATGTATCTAAGACCTGATTGGACTTGACTTCTAAAAGCCACACCCCCCTTTCAAGTTCGGTTGAGGTGAAGGCGAATCTTTTCCCCCGAAGCGGATATAGCTTTCGCGGAGTAGCTGATTGGTACCGTTCTTCAAGGTGGGAAAATTCTCTTACCTATTTTTGCCCTGTCGTATATTATTCCTTACTCCAGTTATATAGTGAATTGGATAATGTTTAATCTTAGCGTTCGCTGCCAGGCGTTATTTTGTAAAATTCAAAAGCCCTGTCAGACAAGAGTGCAGTCGTTAGCTGTCACAAGCTAACCAAATCAATTACACGCGCTCTCAGGTGAACTGGGCTTTATTTAAAGCCAATGCAAATATTTGATATTTATTGTTATTATTTATATTAAACGATGCTTAAACCGTCTACACGAACAGCGGGGAGGTTTGCTGGAAGTGACATGAAATCGTGGCGGTCGTCGTGGTTCATTAATAGTAGGTTAGCCATCGGCTGGTTAATGGACAGTATTAGAATAGACAAGCGCGAGTAACGTAACCCGAGCAGGAGAAATGTATTTAATATTAAACATCTCTATGCTGTTTGCTAAAGCGGTTAATAGGACAGTAGCGACCATGACTGATGTATGCCTCTAAACCTCTTCATGTGATTTTAAACTGACAGGTTAAACTAAATATTTGTCTAGCTTTTTTTTCTTTGGCAGGCAAAAAGCGGGGAAATATTATAAAATACGATATTCATAAATCTGAATAAATTGCTATGTCCCTTCTGAACATGGTGTGACTTATTAAAACATAATTTACCCTCAGGTGCTCCTGGATCACTTCACCCTTACTACTACGGCTAGCCAGCTTCTCCTTTCCCCCTGTACACACTGTTTTTCTCTTCCTCCCCTCTTTGCCGGACTCGTCATTTCCCGGAGTTTATACGGCCGCATCGTGCGATTAAATCATGGATAAGACGGAGCTGATTCAGAAAGCCAAGCTGGCGGAGCAGGCGGAGCGCTATGATGACATGGCCGCGTGCATGAAGCAGGTGACGGAGCAGGGAGCCGAACTCACCAACGAGGAGAGGAACCTGCTCTCCGTCGCCTACAAGAACGTCGTCGGGGCCCGGAGGTCGGCATGGAGGGTTATCTCCAGTATTGAACAGAAAACCGAGGGCAACGACAAGAAGCTTCAGATGGTGAAGGAGTACAGGGAGAAAGTGGAGGGCGAATTACGCGATATTTGCAACGAGGTTTTGGTAAGGCTGTGCTCTACTTCTCCATATTCACTATGTCCCAACTACTGACTCCCTATGCTAGATAAATATCGGCTATAATCTATACTCGCTATACTGTAGTGACTATACTTGAGCTATACTACTCAATACTGAGCTGTATATACTGTATGCTGACTACTAACTATACAAAATTTCCACACTCTATATTACACACTTAGTCACCATGAAGTCAATTCTTATATTTTTATGGAATATTGCAGTATTATAAATTATTTATCTGTGCACATCATTATTAAAAAAAAATGAAATCAAAATATCTTGCACTCTTTTAATGACATCTCTTTGATGTTTTTCGGTGCATGAGATTGCAGCAATAGCAAATGACAACGATCCAATCAATTCCCAATCATCAGTATTACATATGAACCATCATTATATATGGATATACATATGGAGCCTTTAAGGTTTAGCAATGGCATAGTGACAGATCCCTGCTGGTGCTCAAAACCAGTTCTTTTAGCAGTCTCATCGCTGACAGTATTGACAAGCATTAAGCCCCCCCCCAACCTCATTGAATTAAGAAGAATCGTATTCATCTCGAAAGGAGTGCTGTGTTGAGCCGTGCCACTTTAAGAGGGGAAAACAGCCGCATACAGTGTTCTAGTGTATAGCTTGGCATCTCATCATAGTGCTCATGTTGTAAGAGGCTCTCATTGAACTATTACAGAATTGATTCAGTGAGCAGTGGTGCAGAGAGCAAGAACCAAGCCTTCAGCTTCTCACAATCAATATGTATTGCAGGCAGAAGCACACCATCTTTCTCTTCTCCCACAGGCTGTGACAGTGAGGTTCTGTGTCATCACTATTGGATTCCCACTGTCACTCCCCTGGTAGCCCAGTCATCTTATCAAACTTGCTTAGATTCTGCTGCAGCACAGACAAGACTATTCATGTCCTGTGATGACATTGACAGACCGACAGCGAAATAGAGATGGCTCAACTTAAAATAATTATTTTATATTATCATTGTCATTCTGAACCTGTGGAACACAAAAGAACATTTTTCTGGTACTTTACAATAAGGTTCATTAGTTAACATTATTTAACTACATTAGTTAACATGAACTAATAATGAACTGCACTTATAAAGCATTTATTTATCTTTTGTTTTCCACAGAATAAAATCAGCATGTGTAGAATGACATAAGGGTGAAAAAATAATGAAAGATATTCTATTTTATGTGACAAAACCCTTTTAAATGCTTTGTCATTCTGAGAGAGGTCTGTTCTGTTGCGTTTCCCTACTTTCGAGACAAGGATTTGGACGGAAAAACTAAAGATTCCTGCAATAATTCATGAGTTCTTGTTCATTAAATCAGGTGACCAGATCACAAGAATGAAAAGTGGTGTGTTTTATATTGTAAGAGCAGAATAATACAAAAAGAGCTTGCAGCGGAGCATTTGATGAGACTAAAAGATCAGAAATTCTTGTTCATTAGAAATACCAAATGTTGCACTAATTTACTGACAAATAAAAGGGATTGGGGTAGGGCATAATGGAAAATCATGCCATCATAGTGGTGGATAATGATAATTTTTTGACTTTTTGACTTAAACTCAAGCTGGGCTGTATATTATAAAGGTTTGTCTTTTAAACCAGTTTAAAAGGAGCAAATAATTCCGCAGCAGTTCAGCTCGCTGATGTGCCTCCAGCTTACATTATCTGCATCTTTCTCTCAGGTCTAATAAAGGTGGTTTCAGAGTCGTCACATGCTGCAGATAGAAAACATTTGTGGTTAGAAACAAATGACCTCAGCTACTAAAAGTAGCCATTAAGACCGTTTCCGTGGCGATGCATTGCCTTGCAGTTGACTGTTTTAGTGCGCTCTGTTTTTTAATAGCACGGTTTGTTTGTTTCAGGATTGTGTCTTGCTAATCCGTCTGTGTGGAGGGGTATCCTTAACATGAGGGGCCCATTCTGTAATAGGAGTAATTGTGTGTATGCGTACTGTAGGCTACATGCCGCACAATCTGGCAGGAAATGGATGTGCACATCATCATGTCAGCCACCGTTTTCTCTGCATCTCCTTATGCTGAAGAGAACGGGAGGAAGGGCATTAAAAGAGCTGGTTTCCTGTCAGACAAAGAAAAGAGTGCATGAAGACAGGAAGGTCAGGGGTCGCTGACACACAGGGAGGATATTCATTGGAGTGTAGTGTAAAGGGCATGACTCTATGAAGTCTCCCATTGTCTAAAGGGTGAATATCGTGGGGTCAAGGTTTGGTTGGTTAGCATGGCCCAGTTTGCCCCTGCTAGTAGATTCTGTAACTACACCATGTGACTGCAAATGGGTCTTTGTACATTGTTTGCAATTCAAAAGTAGCTTTGTATATAAATCAGTGTTGTTTTAAATTTATTTAAATAATAAATTATTTTTAATTGAAATAAAGCTAGGCTAAATAAATTATTACTAGATACAAATGAAATGAAAATTAAAAATGTTGTCTTGGCAACTAACTGAAATGAGTACTACAGTTACTAAAACTAAAATGTAAAAAATTTAAGTTACATAGAAATATTAAAAGGCATTCTATATATTATTCTATAGAGGGGTATGCATTGACATAACTTCCCACCAGAACGCACCCCCTCAGCTGGACAACATCCTGCAACATGACTGGATTTAATAGGAGAAACTGTGAAAACAGGAGTAAAACAAATGATTATCTTCTTAAATTAAAGGCAGTTGGACTCGACCATGTTCCTTTCAGCTTACCAAAGAACCAGTGGTCCATGGATTTCAACAGCGGGAGAAATACATAAAGCAAAGCCTGTGAATGCTTTATCTGCTAGACAACACTATAAATACAATATAGGTAGGTCTAAATCCGGATGATCACTTATATTATTGTTATTCTGTATATCGTCATATCGCTCAGCCCTAAAACTTGTTAAAGCTCTAAGGCAATATAGACATAACATTATGACTTTCTGTAAAGCTGTTTGGAAACTGTATTGCAAAGCGCTAATAAATTTGACTTGACGCTTGGTCATACTTTAAGATAGGATAAAAGTGATGAGGGCATCAATGGATATTCTGGTTGTTTCAATATATTTTGTAGAAACTTTTAAAAGATATCTGGATAACTGTCGACTGATAGTGGATTTTACAGATAACGAAAACTAGGTTGGACCACGCTGGCCGATAACTGATTACTGATCAGTTCTGGTTTCGGATTTTGTTTCTTTCGGCTGCATACAGTTTGCTTTCTCATGTCACTAGCTTTAAATATGCAACTTCGCTGCAAAACGAATGCATAAAAGTGGCCAGCTGGATAAACTAGGGGTGTAACGATATATTGTTAATCGATATATCGCGATATAAAAATGGTGCCGATTGATCAGTTTGGTCGGCCTCTACTGTCAACTGTTACCGTCAAGGCAGACGATATATAGAGTTCTGCTCTGTAAACTGAATCTATTTAAGAACTCTTTTGTGCTTCTATTTAAATATCTAAAACTACCACCCCACTTTGTAGAACACAACGCTCATCGTTTTTATATATATAAATTGCGACACTCTTTCCATTTTACGTGTTGTTGCAGCATTCAAGCTGAACAAAAATGCTGCCACTCATTTTTTGCCAATTAGTATGTAACACTGTTACTAAAACGTAAACTAATTTAAAGAACTGAAAATATATAAATAGCTCATTCAAAATATTGATGAATACTATAATAGTATATAAATAATACTAAAATAACACTGATATAATCTGTCTCGCAAACAACTTTTAAATCAAAACAGAGGGGCTAATTTCTGTTTCAGTGTGTTTTAATTTGAATGGCGTAGCATAGCAGCTAAAACGCTGAGCGCTGCTTCAAGCAATACAAAAAACAAGCCATGACCTTTCACCATTTTGCCCTTGAAGAAGGCACTTAACCTCAGGTTCCTTTGGGGGAAATGACTACCTATTTGTTTTGATATTTGTCATGCTAGTTTCATCATCAGACTTCCACAGATTGCTTTCTCATAAAGGCGCATCAAAATCTCTTTATTTAAAATGTCTCTGACTGTCGCTACACAACACTCGGTATCAGTTCCTTTTCTTTCTTCAGCTGGACTGAAGTGAACATGGTTGCATAAATTCACAGCTCTCATTGTCAAATCCTGTTCCAGTTCTTTTTT
Organism: Rhinogobio ventralis; assembly: GCA_039654625.1. NCBI lineage: Eukaryota > Metazoa > Chordata > Actinopteri > Cypriniformes > Gobionidae > Rhinogobio > Rhinogobio ventralis. The sequence goes on from CM077210.1 coordinate 23,185,571, forward strand.
TTTTAAGGTGGTACCAGCTGGATTACTGGCTGGTAAACAGGAAAGTGATCCCTAGCTTCATAGACATTAGAGCTGTGCTGATCATCTGTTAGACTGATTAATGTGTACAGTGGGGTTAAATGTCACACTTGTTTTACTGACATTTGGCATTTTAATTTTAGTTGCTGTTACCAGCAGGCAGTAAACACTGTTTAAACGACTTTCATTAGGAAATTGAAAATGAAAATGCGTTAATTTTGTTTTATGCTTCCTAATGTTTTTTGGGGGGGCCCTGTAGGATTGTCCCATTGATGCCTGATTGCCGGAATGAACTGATGGCAGGATATCTGAATGTGGCATAAAACAGACTACTGTTCAAAAGTGTTTTTAAAAAAAAAAAAAACTTTTATTCAACAAGGACACATTAAAATTGATCAAATTAAGATTAATGCTGTTATTTTGAACTTTCTGTTCTTTAAAGAATCCTGGAAACAACACATCACTGTTTCTACAAGTCTTAAGCAGAACAACATTGTTTTCAACATTGATAATAAGAAATGTTTTTTGAGCAGCAAATCTGCATATTAGAATGATTTCTGAAGGATCATGTGACACTAAATACTGGAGTAATGATGCTGAAAATTTAGCTTTGTCATCACTGGTATTAATTTACACTCACCTAAAGGATTATTAGGAACACCTGTTCAATTTCTCATTAATGCAATTATCTAATCAACCAATCACATGGCAGTTGCTTCAATGCATTTAGGGCAATCTCCTGAACTCCAAACTGAATGTCAGAATGGGAAAGAAAGGTGATTTAAGCAATTTTGAGCGTGGCATGGTTGTTGGTGCCAGACAGGCCGGTCTGAGTATTTCACAATCTGCTCAGTTACTGGGATTTTCACGCACAACCATTTCTAGAGTTTACAAAGAATGGTGTGAAAAGGGAAAAACATCCAGTATGCGGCAGTCCTGTGGGCGAAAATGCCTTGTTGATGCTAGAGGTCAGAGGAGAATGGGCCGACTGATTCAAGCTGATAGAAGAGCAACTTTGACTGAAATAACCACTCGTTACAACCGAGGTATGCAGCAAAGCATTTGTGAAGCCACAACATGCACAACTTTGAGGCGGATGGGCTACAACAGCAGAAGACCCCACCGGGTACCACTCATCTCCACTACAAATAGGAAAAAGAGGCTACAATTTGCACGAGCTCACCAAAATTGGACAGTTGAAGACTGGAAAAATGTTGCCTGGTCTGATGAGTCTCGATTTCTGTTGAGACATTCAGATGGTAGAGTCAGAATTTGGCGTAAACAGAATGAGAACATGGATCCATCATGCCTTGTTACCACTGTGCAGGCTGGTGGTGGTGGTGTAATGGTGTGGGGGATGTTTTCTTGGCACACTTTAGGCCCCTTAGTGCCAATTGGGCATCGTTTAAATGCCACGGCCTACCTGAGCATTGTTTCTGACCATGTCCATCCCTTTATGACCACCATGTACCCATCCTCTGATGGCTACTTCCAGCAGGATAATGCACCATGTCACAAAGCTCGAATCATTTCAAATTGGTTTCTTGAACATGACAATGAGTTCACTGTACTAAAATGGCCCCCACAGTCACCAGATCTCAACCCAATAGAGCATCTTTGGGATGTGGTGGAACGGGAGCTTCGTGCCCTGGATGTGCATCCCACAAATCTCCATCAACTGCAAGATGCTATCCTATCAATATGGACCAACATTTCTAAAGAATGCTTTCAGCACCTTGTTGAATCAATGCCACGTAGAATTAAGGCAGTTCTGAAGGCGAAAGGGGGTCAAACATAGTATTAGTATGGTGTTCCTAATAATCCTTTAGGTGAGTGTATATATTAAAAGAGAAAATCTAAGCTTTATCTAATTCAGTTTACAGTAGCTGTAGAGTGTAGAGTGTTCAGTTACTTTTCAGGTCACATATTTAAATGCTTTATGGTTGGTAAACCTCTGGGAAAAAGTCCAGAAAGCATTATGATTTCTTCACTATGAGAACTGTAATATTACTTTTTTTTTTTTAATTGACAGTGGATTTTATGTTCTGACACATCCGGGTCTGTGTTGTCTTGAGGGGGGTGTGTTGCAGTGCTCAGGCGTGCTGTTAAATCAGGCATTAGGAAGCACATGTGATGTGGCTGCTGCTCTGGCCTCACATGACCCTGTGATTGCACAGTCAGAGTACCATGACTGCCCTCTTTAGACTAAATGCACTGATGTCCGTCTTTTACTTTTTAAAATTTCTCCATTTTGTTCTTTTTTTTTTCTTTTACTTTTAAATTTTCTTTTTTCCATTTCTTTTGTTCTTTAGTTCCCTTTTTTTTTTTACTTTCTTTTTTCTTTCACATTAGGGAAATGTACACCGTTGGCTCAGCAGATCTAAAATGACAGGTTGAGCAGTGAAAGGGCTGGGCTGTCACACAGGAAGTCTGCACCATTCTATGCTTTTCAGTTGTGTTTATGGTTGTTTGCATGGTTTGTCTACCAGCCCCACTGAGCCACCAACGCCCAGAATGTGGTAAACTGGGGAAGATGCTGAATGCCAGTGTACTTGCCTCAAACTGGAGTGGAAAAGAATTTGGGTTCTCAGTATAAAAGAAAACAGACTTTGTGCATACTTTTGCAATGGATATTTCATGTTTACAATCCCATAAAAGTGCAGCCATTTCCACCGTAATTAGTTAATTGCATCAGTTGTAGCGGTTTTGTTTAAAATAGATAAACAAGCTCTCTCTATCTGTCTTTCCTTACACATTCTTTCTCTCCCCACCCCCAGGGACTGCTGGGCAAATATTTGATCGAGAACTCAACAAATCCCGAGAGCAAAGTCTTCTATTTAAAGATGAAGGGTGACTACTTCAGATATCTTGCAGAGGTTGCTTCTGGAGATGACAGGAAGGGTAAGAGTCTTACTGCATTTCTGCTATAAGGGAAGAGTGTATATGCCTTTTATTTTCTCAGTGTATTTAGGACCTGGTAGAGCTGCACAATTCTGGATAAATTCTTTAAAATAAAGATCACAATTTTTTTTTAAATCGGTTTGAATGAATGATTCAATGACTCACTCATAAAGTCTTCACTAGTTTCATTACTGGATGCATCACCTTTTTTGATCAAATCCCTTTAATGAAGGATTCAATGACAAATACATTTTTAATAGTCACTTGTCACCACCTACTGGTGTAATGATGTAATTGATAATGATGATGCTGTTTCATACCTATACATGACAACTGCTCTCTCTGGGTCCGCGGCAGAGCCATTGCAGATTTGAATGTTCACTGTGATCGTACTTGTCAAAGGTTTAATAGACAGCTATAGGCCCTGGGATGCCTCCTATTTAAGCACAAATGTTTCCATCTCAGATGTGAATTAAATAAATTCAATCTGTATTTGGGAGACCATGTTCGTGCTGCATCTTGTGCTTTGCTCTGCACCCTCCTTGAGTCAGCTGCTTGTCCTTCTGGGAGACAGTCTTCTGGGGCTTTTTTTTTTTTTTACTTCTGGCAGGCTACAGAACAGGGTTTAGAATATGCCTCCGCTAATGTTTCCCAGCATCTTATACTGGAGAAGTACATTTCACCATCTTGACCTTTAATCAAAGGTTAATTTTGCTCAATTTATGTTCTCTGATTTAAAATGAATGCATGTTTTTGTATGTTTTTTCTTTTTGGTGTCTTCAGATTTTACCAGGGCATTCTGTAATTGATAATGATTATGTATGTTCATACTTATGCTATCAGTCTTTTGGCTTTAAGGAATAATTTACTCAAATTAACATTTTGTCAGTTGCTCAACATCGTGTTTTCCAAATCTTTATGCTGTTGTTTTTCAGTTCATTTTTTTTTTATAAAAGCCTAAATTAAATTTGTTCATCATATCAAGCGATCGTGTCTCTTCAGAAAATTTGGACTAAACCGCTCAATTCATATGGATTAGTTTTACGATCTCTTTATTAACTTTTTGAAATGTCAAAGTGGTAGTTGCATAGATTGTTAATGAAGGGACCGAAATCTCTCAGATTACATAAAAAATATCTTTGTTTGTGTTACGAATATGAATATTAAAGCAGTGATTCTCAAATAGGGCGCCGAGGCTCATTACAGGGTCTCTGCAAACTTCCAGGGGTGCCCAATAAGTCTTAAAATGATGTTTACAAAATCTTACTAAAATGCAAAAAAATATTTAAAACAAAGATGTACCACATTACACTGACATCATATTTTTGAGTTTATTTTATAAGTTTTTTTATGAGTACATATCAGAATGGATAGTAGGGCCTTTGATTATTGTCTTGGACAAAGGGAAAAGGGAGTCATCATTAAGAACTACTAAGCTAAAGTCAAAAAGTGAAAGGATGAAAAGGTCCACATTCCACAAAGCTATCCTGTCCATAATCACTGACTCATTGCTGCTAGTTATCTATCACTAATATTTTGTCATAACTTTTATTTGTTTATTTTTTTTTGTCCCTACAGAGACGATAACCAACTCTCAAGGTGCCTACCAGGATGCGTTTGACATCAGTAAGAAGGAGATGCAGCCCACACACCCCATCCGTCTGGGATTGGCTCTCAACTTCTCTGTCTTCTACTATGAGATCCTCAACTCTCCTGAGCAGGCCTGCGCTCTGGCTAAACAAGTAGGATTTTAGATTAAATTGGTTTGACTAATTGTTTACCTAAAAATGAAAATTCTGTAATTTACTCTCATGTTGTTCCAAACCCAAAAGACTTTGGTTAGTCTTTGAAAAACAAATTAAGATATTTTTAATGAAACCTGAGCAATATTTATGCATATCATTGAAAGTCCAGATAATCAAAATTGTGAAGATCCAAAAATGTTATAAAGCGCATTAAAATCAATCCATATGAATTGAGTGGATTAATCCAAGTCTTGTGAAGAGTTACAAGTACTTAATAAATTCTTTAAAATAAAGATCACAATTCTGAACAGGCAAATTTTAAAAAATTAAAAACATTTTTGAATCGGTTTGAATGAATGATTCAATGACTCACTCATAAAGACTTCACTAGTTTCATTACTGGATAAATCACATTTTATGATCTCATCTCTTAAAGGGATAGTTCACCCAAAAATGAAAATTTGATGTTTATCTGCTTACCCCCAGGGCATCCAAGATGTAGGTGTCTTTGTTTCTTCAGTAGAACACAAATGAAGATTTTTAACTCCGTTGCAGTCTGCCAGTCGTATAATGCATGTCAATGGCAACATTTTAGAGTATGAGAGTAAAAAAACATACACATATGAATCCATATTAAACCCTGCGGCTCGTGACGACACATGGATGTCTTAAGACACGAAACAATCGGTTTGTGCGAGAAACCGAACAGTATTTATATAATTTTTTTTACCTCGAATGCTTGATCTATGTACAACAGCCTTCACTGCGCGCCATCACTTCTGGCGGGTGAGGTCAAATGTACACGATCTCAATCGGATACACACGGCGGAAGTGATCTCGCGCGTATCTACGCCATATCGTGTATTTTGACCTCACTTACTGGAAGTGATGGCGCGCTGAAAACTGTTGTACATAGTGTTTTATTTGAGGCAAAAAAAGGTATAAATACTGTTCGGTTTCTCGCACAAACCGATAGTTTCGTGTCTTAAGACATCAATGTGTCGTCACGAGCCGCAGGGTTTAATATGGATTCGTATGTGTATGTTTTTTTACTCTCATCTGTTGCCATTGACATGCGTTATACGACTGGCAGACTGCAACAGTTAGAGTTACAAATCTTCATTTGTGTTCTACTGAAGAAACAAAGACGCCTACATCTTGGATGCCCTGGGGGTAAGCAGATAAACATCAATTTTTCATTTTTGGGTGAACTATCCCTTTAAATGAGTCAATGACAAATCATTTTAAGTCACTTGTCGCCACCTACTGGTGTAATGATGTAATTGATAATGATACTGTTTGTAAAGCAGTTTCATACCTATACATGACAGCTGCTCTCTCTGGGTCTGCGGCAGAGCCAATGCAGTCTTGTGAAAAGATACAATCACTTTATTTGATGAAGGGATTTAATGTAGTCTTTTATTTACATCTAAACAATGATTGACGCATACATCGGGCTCATCGCATTTGGTAAACACCGAAGCTAAATTGTGCGTGCATGATGTTTGAGAACTAATGGTGTGCTTTTGTGTAATGTATGTGTGTTTATATGTAAATAATATCCTAAATTTAAATTTGTTCATCATATAAAGCGATCATATCAGGGGTGAGTAAATTATTCATTTGTGGATGAACACTCCCTTTTAATGGTAATTTTTTCCCAACATATCCGCTTCTAGCTGAGTTTGGGGTGGGACTACCTGTAATAGGCTGTTTAGCAGGGAATTTTCCCAAAACGATGCCAGAAGGGATTTTTGACATTCTTTTAGGTGGTGGTAGTTACTTCACCTTTAATTAAACCTTTAACTCAGTGAAGGGGAAATTCCTATAGAAAATGTACTTGCTTGTCCTTCTGGATTTTTACACTTTGCTCAAGCTTTGAACTTCATCAGGCATGTGGTTCACATACCTTAACTTATTGTGTCCTTGTGCTTGCAGGCCTTTGATGAAGCCATTGCAGAGCTGGATACACTGAATGAAGACTCGTACAAAGACAGCACACTTATCATGCAGCTGCTTAGAGACAACCTCACAGTGAGTTACAAATAAACCCTACACAAATAGTCTTCTCTGAGACTGTGGCATGCAGATTTGATGAGTTATATTACAATCATTTATATTTTTTTATTCAAACTATAGATGTTCAGTATTCAAGCACACATTTTTGTCCTTTTTTTGTTATCAGTTATGGACCTCTGACAACGCTGCAGATGAGGGTGAAGGAGGAGACGGAGGAGAGAACTAAACGCCCCAACTTCTCTCCACAGATTAAAGAAAAAGACAAATTTTTACACCTCTTCATTCCTTATTGTTTCACTTATGATTATTCTAGCCATGTTAAAGCCCATGATCATTACCAATGAGCTGTGAGTGTGGGAATTCCAATCAGTCAGTTTTTTTTTTCTCTCTCTCCATTTTCCACCACCTGGCTTGTGGTTGTAATGAAAGTAAATATTAAGTTAAAGTAACATCTCCATTCCTCAGTTGTGTGTTTTTGTCCTTTGGCCTTCTTTATGTGCAGTGTCTGCTGTAGAAAAGTATTAGCCTCACATAAAATCAATTGTCCTTTAATTGTGACAGCAACTAGTGTGTATATTCTGGTAAACTGAAATATTGGAAGTGTTGGTCACAAAATGCAGAGCGTTTTGCCTCAAGCATGGCTAGTTCCTGTCCTGCTATATCACTTTCCATTATACGTCTCTCTAGGGAAATCAACATACACTTGAATGAGATAAATGTGTTGTTGACTGTCATAGTGTTGGCTTAAAATGGGCCTGTGCTTTAGTATTGATAGCAAGAAGGCTGTTTTCTGATGTACCAAGTCAGCTAGCATTGCTCAGCCAAGTATGCACTTTTCATAGACCATTTGAATCATGTTTTCATCTTGAAGGTCACGAAACACTCCTGCCTGGTTATGGTTTTCACTTTAATGTGTTACCTTGCAATGGCTTGTGATGATTTAAAAAAAAAAAAAATGAAAAAAATATCATGCATGCCCATTTTTCAATATACACTGGAATGGGAACCAATACTGCATACATGTTCCACAGTTTGGTTAAGTACTTTTCATTGCAGGTTTATGCACATGTTGAGAGGATGTTTGATTTGTCAAGTGATGTCAATAGTTATTTGGACCACTGTTGTGTTTTTGCTAATCATTGACCGTAGTCCCCCAAAGCCTTGTGAAAATGTACAAGCCCTACATAACAGCTATGTAACCTGAATTAAAATGACCATTTTATAAACCATACAGTTTTGTCTTGAATATTTTGTTTTATCTCAGTTTGTCCTGGTGACTGATGATGTGATGCATTTTTAACTGGGTTTCTTGAACCGTGACAAAATAAGTATAATTTTTTTAAAGGACTCCATGATATTGCTTTAGATGTATTTCCTATTGAAATAGGAAGTTTATGTTTTCCCTTATCTTAAGCCAGTAATGTTTTAAGTTAATGCAAATGACTGAGTGCAGGATGATTCATCAGTATTCTTTTGCTCAATTTTCCAGAAGAGGAAACGATACATAATGGTGGTTAACTATAAATATTACAGCACACTTCGGCTGTTTTCTCCTCCACAGTCTTTATAGATGGTTTAACAGTTCTTTGAAAATAATTAGTACTTATACAAATATTGAATGCTTTTAGTTTGTGATAATAGCTCCCTAAATGAGATTTACAGCTACTTGTATACTGACCTCCAAATGAGCCTAGACGCTAGACTGAATTTCATGGGGTTTGAGGTAAGAATTTAAAAATAGAGTCTGGACGAGCCCGAGGTTGTTCTCAAAACCTAGTGAGCTGTCTACCTAGACACACGTTCACGCGCCTGTGACGCCCATTAAATGCGGTCTAGATAGACAGCTCACTAGTGTTTGAGCACAGCCCGAGAGTTTATCCTCTTACGTAACTCATACCGCGGATACACTCTCTAAAACCCATTGAAAATACTCTGCGTAACAGTTACTGTCCGTCACGCGAGAATTTAAAATCAAGCGCCCTTCAAAACAGTGTTCTGATAACGCCTTCAACACGATCTGTAGATAAAGTTAATAGTGATTTCCTGGCGCGGTGAATCTGATCTATCCATCCCACATTAAATACTTCCGGGTATTTCACTACACTCAGATGTTGGCATGATTTGGTTTTGAGTGAATCTTTTTTTCTTTATAACATCAAGCGACATGGACGAGAGCGTCTTGAAGTGAGCGTGTTTTTGTTCTTCTCTGGTACTTCATTGATACTTTGTGGCTTTGTTTTATCCAGCCAGATGTGAGCGTGTACATTTGTTTGGCCATGTCCAGATGTTGATCTCAGGCAGATTGGTAATCCACGGGATTAAATGCTGCTGCTGTGTGAAGTACTGTATGCTGCATTAACGTCCTCGCCATGAAACGCATCGTGTTCTTTCTGGCGTCTTTATTCTTGACGGAGTGTTCAAGGAGACCCATTAGGGATGTCCTAGGCGACGAGTACGGTGAGTTATTGGGAATACGAATAGGAATTCTTTGAAAACATTATGGATACATTTGAAATCGAACGAGTGTGTTGTTTCGGTGACGTCATCCAACTCATACTGCGCTATACCTTACTGTATCATCAGATCTACTTTTTGTCATTGAACTGGATGACTTTCATCAAACAGTTTGCGAAGAAACTAAACTGCAAATAATTGTTCTTATAAGAGCTAGTTTACTATGGCAACCAGACTTTTCACCAAAATGTCATACTTTTTTTTTAGTTAGTGGTTTTAAAAACAAATAATAATAAACAATAATATAAACAAAAAGTTAATATCCAATGTATCTTATTCAGCAGACAAAAATGTTCCATTTAATTAGTCTCTTTCCCGCCTTTCTTTGTTAATGAAATTGGTTCCAAAAGAAGCCAAAGCATCAATGTTTGCCTGTCAAGAAACAAGACATGGACTGGAACTGTGAATGTGTGTGAAGGGGATTGACAATTTAGAATTTTCTCTCAGATTTCTATCATAATTTAGATGAGAAAAAAGTCAGAATTGCTAGATGTAAACTCAGAATTCAGATGAAAAAAAAAAAAAGAATTGCGAGATTTAAACTTCCAACTCTGAGATAATTGTGAGAAATAAAGTCTGAATTGTGTGTCTCAAGATTACATTTCTGACAGTCTGAATTGGGAGATGTTAACTCAAACTGGTGATATACAAACCCGGAATTGTGAGAAATAAAATAATGTTATGCAATTCTGAGAAAACACGGATACCCCAAGTCCTACTTTTAAAAAACTGCTCCTTAAAACATGTAATTTCACTTTAAAATGAATTGGTCCTCATTCAGTAATATGTATAAAATTGCTCACTGTGACTCTTTCAGACCAGCTCAGCTCATTGCTGTCAGACTTTGACGTTCTTCAGTTGTCCAGTCTTCAACAGCATTCGGTTCGCAAGAGAGAGGCCCAGTCACAAACACACGCAGAGAGGCTTCTCGGTTTCACTGCGTTACAGAGGTGACTACTCATCACCTATGTACCACACACTGTCACCGCCAAGATTAGAGCTCAGTCATTTAATAAACTCTTCTTTAATATTTCCCAGGCATTTCAAATTGTACCTGACAACCAACACGGAGCTCTTCAGTCATGACTTTAAGGCTGTGGTAGTAGGAGAAGATGGCACTCAAAAAATGTACGAGGTCCAGAGAGAAAACTTCTTCACTGGTCATGTCATTGGTAACTGCAGCTCTATGTAATGTCTAAAATACTTAAGGTCTAGCAAATTTCATTTGCAGCTCACATAGTTTTTTTCCCCTTAATTTCTAGGAGAGGAGAATTCCCGTGTGCAAGCGCATATCGGTGACAATGACTTCACTGCTCATATTCTTACTGATGAAGCCGAATACAATATTGAGGTAATATAACACCACAAATCTAATGATTATGCACCTCAGCAAAGAGAATACATTAATTGTTAAGCCATTCATCTGGTTTCTGCAGCCACTGTGGAGGTTTATTGAAGACTCTCATGATAATCGGCTGCTTGTATATCGCTCTGAAGACATCAGGAACGTGAGCCGGTTGGCGGCTCCAAAAGTATGCGGCTACATCAGCGCAGATGCCATTGAGATGCTGCCAGAGAGTGTGCGGGCAGCCAGAGCAGTAGATGAAGGTGAAGAGGAGGAGGATGGTAAGTCTTTGAGTTAATTTGTAGATGTTTAACATGTCAAAACTGGTTATTAAATCCTGAAAACTCATTCTATGGCTCTCTGTAACAACACATCTGATTTAAAGGAGACTTTTCCTGCTCATCTGAGCCAAATCTAGACAGTGTAATGTGAGTTGCCACTTTATATAGTTACCTTGTCACCCATGTTTAATGTCTCTCGCCTTCTCACCCCTTTGTCTATTTTTGCCATCTTTTTCACTCCATTGCATCTGTTCCACAGGGCACTTGAGAGAGAGAAGGCAGACCCCGGACCACAGTAAGAACACTTGCCCTCTGCTGCTTGTGGCCGACTATCGTTTTTTCAGACACATGGGCCGTAAGGAGGAGAGCACCACCCTCAACTACCTGGTAAAAGTTTTGATATTGTCATTTGGCCTTTTCATGGAACACACAAACAAATTTCTGCAGAAATTGCGCTTAAAATCATTTTGATGCAAATTGTCACATTAATTTCAGTAGGACAGTGCTTATTAGACCAGTGGCTCTCAACCTATTTTGTGCTTGACATATACTGCCATTCAAAAGTTTGGGGTTTATATCATTCTAATATGATTGAGAACCACCTTACATATCCATTTAAAATTTGTCATCTGAGTAAAAGGCTATGTAAAGTTGTTAGCAGATGTCTTACGAATTTCCCTTGGATGTGCTTAGATTGAGCTGATTGATCGTGTGGATGACATTTACCGCAATACATCTTGGGATGAGGAGTATAAAGGTTATGGAGTTCAGATTCAGCAGGTAAGCATGGTTCTTTGAGGAAAACACGCTAACTCCAATGAAATGCTATTTTGGAGCCGACAACAAGCATTTGTTTCTTTCAGATCATAATTAACAAGACACCCACACCAGTAGTGCTGGGAGGTGCCCACTTCAACATGAAAGGGACTCCTGTGAAGAACAAAGAAGTCTGGGACGTCAAGAAGCTCCTGGAGGTGAGCGAGCTGGAACTGTGGGAGCGTCACAAATGACTGAATTAATGAGAGCGTCCTCTCTGTATTCTGAGCTGTGCTGATTTGAAATGACGAGAGTCGCTTCTACTTAAGAGTGAAGGATATTATTGAGGACTTGTGTATTGTTTCATTATCCCTCTCTACCTGTTTGTCAGAGAACCAGCAAAGAGAAAGAACATGCTATGGAAACATTATTAGTGCGGTTCAATTTGTATATATAATGTTGAATATAATGCAGTGGGGGAATATTTGTGGGTCCTAATGTCTTATTTTACCAGTAAAAGTGGCCTACATTATTTTAAATATATCTAGTCAGTGACAGAGTGCAAGCATATTCGTCTAAAATAATTCTGTATTGTCAGTTTCAGAATCATGAATATTTTTATTCTGGTGTCACCATTGTCCTGTGCATTGGGTTATCAGCACCTGATCATTTTAATGCATACTTGCTGAATAAAAGTATTACAAAAAATTAAATAAAAAAAATCATACTAACCCCAAGCCTTTGAATGGTAGTGTAAGTTGTTACATACGAGTTACAGTGATATTCTGTTTTGTCAAGCATGTAAACTCACATCCTTGTAGTTGTAGTCCTAATGTCCTTAAGACATTATTTTGCTTGTAAATAGAAAACCAAACAAACGCTTTAGAAATTCATAGGAGAACTCAGGGTTCCTGATTGGACTACAAATAAACAGCTGTGGTATAATTGTAGTAAAAATTGTCATTTTGTCTCCCCCTGCAGCAATTTAGCATTGACATTGCAAATAATGCATCCAAAGTGTGCTTGGCTCATCTGTTCACATATCAGGATTTTGATGAAGGCACGCTCGGCTTGGCTTACGTGGCCCCCTCCAAACCAGGCTTTCCTGGAGGTCTTTGCTCTGAGAGTGAGTGTAAATACCACATTATGGATGAATCAATTTGGTCTTACATATTCCCCATACTTAGACATCATTTTGTTTTATGTTGTTATCTGTCTTTCTTAAGAGTGTCCTCCTTCAGGAAATGACAATCATGCTATATACCTCAACACTGGACTAACCAGCACCAAAAATTATGGAAAAACCATTCTTACCAAGGCAAGTGGAGTCCAAACAAATTTTCTTGTTTTTATTTAGTAAGCTGATTTTCTGACCATATACCAACAGGAAGCGGACTTAGTTACCACCCATGAGCTTGGCCACAACTTTGGTGCTGTTCATGATCCAGATGATGTGTCGTACTGCGCACCCAGAGAGGATCAGGGGGGAAAATACGTAATGTACCCCATTGCAGTGAGCGGGGACCACTCTAACAATAAAGTACGTCCTTGGTTGATGTGAATTCAGCTTGGTGTCATTGTTCAGAATGTCACATGATCAGTTTGTAAGTGTTTTGTTTTTGTGCTCCCCTAGTTGTTTTCAAATTGCAGTAAGCTCTCCATAGCAAAGAGGCTGAGGGCCAAGGCCTCCACCTGCTTCAGAGAGAGGAACAGCAATGTGTGTGGAAACTCACGGGTGGAGGAAGGTGAGGAGTGCGATCCTGGACTGCTCCACCTCAACAGCGACCACTGCTGCACGCCAGATTGCAAACTTCGACCCAATGTGGAGTGCAGGTACAGCTCCTCCATGTGGCCTCATGAAAAAATGCTGATGCAGATATGCTGAATTAAAGGGATGGTTCAACCAAAAATGAAAATCATTTACTCACCTTCATATTTTTAAATCTTTCTCAATTATTAGTTCAAAACAGAATCTCCTGGATGTATGTCAGTTTCTGTCTTTAACTTTTCCCTCTTTTTTTCTTGACACTAGTGACAGGAACAGTGCATGCTGCAAAGACTGCATGTTTGAGAAGAAGGGAAAGGTGTGTCAGGAGCCAATGAATGCCACTTGCAAGGGAAGGTCTTACTGTACAGGTGAGGCATTAACAAGCTCCAAGTTTACACAACTGAATGTACTACTTCGATTCTATATATCTGATCAACATGTTAAGGAATTCAGATTGAGAACCGTTTTAGTATTATTTATATACTTTTATAGTATTATTAATTTCTATATAGCTTTTTTATTTATTTTTATTTTAGTTTTAGTAATTTTAGTACTTCAGCTAAAAGTTGTTTGTTTTAGTTAGTTGTCAAGGCAAAATTTTTGTGCTTTTTAAAAAATTTTTTATATCAATTACTAAAATGTGATCTATAATAGTTTTTGTTTCTGATTTGGCTTTAGTTAACAATAACAACACTACTTGAAAACAAGTTTGAAATTATATTATAATAATATTTTTGAATGAATTTCATTGTATAATATGTATATTTTATTGTAATATAATAATAATTGTAGCTCATGTTTTGGTACAATTACCATAATTTACATTGTGTGATAGAAAGATATTGTATGTTTTATTATTAAAAAAAAAAAAGAAGCATTTTCTTTTTGCGTATTTGATTTCTATGGTTAAATATTTTGCATTGTGGCATCAATAACCAAATGCAAAAAATTCTCAAATTTTCTACTGAATTAGAAAGAAATTATACTGTATTTAAATTCTGAAATATGTTTACATTATGGTAGACATTTGAGATGGTATGATGATATAATGAAAATAAATTAGAAATTTACTAAAGATTTTGGAAGTAAAATAGCCAGATGGCTTATAGTAATAAGAACTTAGGAAGAAATTGTGCTTAAATGTCAAAACAATGATGAAATGCTAAAAATCTGTTAAAAATAGGCTTAATTTTTTTAATTAAAAATTCCTTACTGATGAGATTTTAATTGTGTCTAGCCCTTTGTCCTCACTGAAAATCTATTCTTCTGTGCTTCTTGCAGGACTCAGCAGTGCATGCCCTCCTCCAGAGAACGTCCCTAATAAGACCATCTGTGTGGACAACGGGCGGTGTCTGAACGGAGAGTGCATCCCATTCTGTGAAGCTGTGAAGAACCTGAAGTCGTGTGCTTGCAATGGTAAACTGACCTGCTGATAAAGCTAATGCTGTTGGTATATTTGCAATTCCAGTTTTTAAAGTCTGTTTTGCCATTTTTTCAGAGACAAACAATTCTTGTAAGGTGTGCTGCAGGGATAAGAACGCTGTGTGCACTCCTTATATTGATGACAAGGGCAACCCCCTCTTTCTGCGGAAAGGCAAACCCTGCACTGTGGGCTTTTGTGATGGAGCGGTGAGTGGCAGTGCTCACAGCATACAGTTACTTACTTTTCTACTCCTGTTAGACAGATAATCTTTATTCACAGATCAACTGCAGTAGTTCACAAGTCAATTGCAAATGGTTTACTTTCAGTTATTCAAAAATGTGTTCTCATTCCTTCCAGGGTAAATGCATGAAACAGGTCCAGGATGTTATTGAGAGGTTGTGGGATTTCATTGAGAAGTTGGACATCAATACTTTTGGTAAGTTATCTGTAAACACAGTGATTTCCTCTCACTTGAAATCCAATGGAGAAATGAGATCTGTGTATGTGTTCTCAGGGAAGTTCCTGGCAGACAACATTGTTGGGTCAGTGGTGGTCTTCTCACTTCTTTTCTGGATCCCACTCAGCATTCTGGTCCATTGTGTGGTGAGTCATCTCTACTAACGTCTTACAGTTAGTTGTGGCTCTGAGGAAATGTCTGCTACTATAATAGACTGACCTTGAGTTGTATTATGGTCTAAAGGACTGTTTACACAGAGAGCAAAACAAAAAGTGAAATTAATTACAGACAAAAAGTCTTTTAACACCAAGAGCAAAATATATTTTTTTAATTAATCAGAGGAAAGATCTTCCATAAGATCATCCATTCAATAAATCAGACGAAACAACTATTTACACCAGGAGCAAAACAAAAAAGTTAAATGCATCACAGATTAAACGTCTTTCCATACTGACAGCTAAACAAAAAAGTTCAAAGAAGCAGATGAAATGCCCATTTAGACAAAGAGCAAAAAAAAATTTTCAATGAATCGCAGACGAAGCGTCTATTTACACCAAGAGCAAAATTAAAACATTTAATTACAGGCGAAAGGTTTACTCACACTTAGTAAACAACACTCTTCGAAGACGGTAATTCAGGTTCTTAGAGGAAAACCCATTTGATGATTCAAAATGCAATAATGACCCCCAAGAAAAAAAAGTGATTTTGTTTTGTTTTACAAGGTTTCTATATCTTTTTTGTCTTTAGGATAAGAAACTTGACCAGCAATATGAATTTAACACAAAGTCACTCTTCTACCCCAGTGTAAGTACAAATCAGAACACAGAAAATTATTATTATTATTATTATTTTATTTTTTTGATAATAGGAAGCATAACAAATGCCTGACTGTTTTTATGTGCTGTCCCAGAATGCAGAGCTGCTGAGCAGTCTAGAATCAGCCTCAGTGCGAATCTTCAAACCACCATCATCCTCAGGCTCCTCTGTGGTGCCACGCTTTCAGGCGTCTGGACCCCTGCAGACCAGCACGCCACCTGTCTCGATCTCCCAGGTGGCTCCAGCCCCAACCCTAACCCCATGTCCTCACCCCACCATGGAGCCCCAACGCATGGCCACCATCCAAGAAGATCCCAGCTATGATTCCCACCTGGATGAACAAGCCCTGGGAGAGGACTTCCCTACCTCTGGCTCAGTGTCTCGCTCTTTTGATGATCTGACGGATAACCGAGAGAATGCCATGTCCTTCAGGGTAAAGAGACATGCACAAAATAACAGCAAGGAGACTGAATGTTAAGAGTGTGATTTGTATAAAATGTTAAAGAGCCAAAAAAAAAAAAAAAGGGAATATGATTGGGAATGCTCAAAGTTGAGCAGAACAAGCATTACATATGCACTGAAATGCAATGTGTGCTTGCAGCTCAAGTATTGAAAATAACCAGAATGCAGTATGTTTTAAAAGAGATATAATGACAATTCTGAAAATTCACCCTCATGTCCTTCCAAACCTGTATGACTTTCAGTGGAGCTCAGAAGGAGAAACTCTCGATGTTGTAGTACTGTCAAAATTAGCGCATTATCGCATGCAATACATTTTTTCAGTTTCACGTGTTAAAAATGTTTTTTCTGTCATTCTTTGGCTAGCGTTACATTATATGATCAAGCTCTTATTTATGCTGTGCTTTTAAACCATTCAAGCATGACAAAAAAGAGAATGCGCTGTCTGTGAATGTCCTGTCTATATGAAACACACATTGCACAGAAAGACGCGTGCCAATATTGTGCGCACAGACAGCGTGCCAGAATCGAGTTCTTATTCACGCTTGAACAAACAGCAGACTAAAATGTTCTTCTCCAGTCATCTGTTACAGTCGGCATGAAATCTATTTTCTAAATGCATGGTTCTTTTTCTTTTTTTGACCTTGTAATGCAGGGGTCTCTCTCACTTTCCTGCAGAGTTTAGCTTCACCCTAATCTAACACAACTGAACAAGATAATCAAGGTCTTCAGGATTACTAAAACAGGTGAGGTTACAGGCAAACTTGATCTGCCGGCAAAATGACAGATGGACATACTTCTCTCTCGTGACAAATGCCGTATTTCTCCAATCATTTAGTCTGCTTAAACGCAAACGATTGCAAGCTTGCATTTAGATCTGCCTCCATCCAATCAACAACCGATGGACAAAACCAAGTCGTTATCCTTTTTCTCTTTCTTTTCATTAATGTTTTTACTCAGATGTACACTCATCTAAAGGATTATTAGGAACACCATACTAATACTGTGTTTGACCCCCTTTCGCCTTCAGAACTGCCTTAATTCTACGTGGCATTGATTCAACAAGGTGCTGAAAGCATTCTTTAGAAATGTTGGCCCATATTGATAGGATAGCATCTTGCAGTTGATGGAGATTTGTGGGATGCACATCCAGGGCACGAAGCTCCCGTTCCACCACATCCCAAAGATGCTCTATTGGGTTGAGATCTGGTGACTGTGGGGGCCATTTTAGTACAGTGAACTCATTGTCATGTTCAAGAAACCAATTTGAAATGATTCGAGCTTTGTGACATGGTGCATTATCCTGCTGGAAGTAGCCATCAGAGGATGGGTACATGGTGGTCATAAAGGGATGGACATGGTCAGAAACAATGCTCAGGTAGGCCGTGGCATTTAGACCCGGTGGGGTCTTCTGCTGTTGTAGCTCATCCGCCTCAAGGTTGTGCGTGTTGTGGCTTCACAAATGCTTTGCTGCATACCTCGGTTGTAACGAGTGGTTATTTCAGTCAAAGTTGCTCTTCTATCAACTTGAATCAGTCGGCCCATTCTCCTCTGACCTCTAGCATCAACAAGGCATTTTCGCCCACAGGACTGCCGCATACTGGATGTTTTTCCCTTTTCACACCATTCTTTGTAAACTCTAGAAATGGTTGTGTGTGAAAATCCCAGTAACTGAGCAGATTGTGAAATACTCAGACCGGCCTGTCTGGCACCAACAACCATGCCACGCTCAAAATTGCTTAAATCACCTTTCTTTCCCATTCTGACATTCAGTTTGGAGTTCAGGAGATTGTCTTGACCAGGACCACACCCCTAAATGCATTGAAGCAACTGCCATGTGATTGGTTGATTAGATAATTGCATTAATGAGAAATTGAACAGGTGTTCCTAATAATCCTTTAGGTGAGTGTATGTTACAATATGGAATAAAAGATCTGTCACTACTTCCCTTACATCTAGACTTTAACTGCTGCAACTGGATCATTTAATTTTCGAGTTGAACTTCAGTCCGATTCTTGAACAAATCATTTAGACTGGTTTTGTGCACCAGAACAACCAATTCATTCAAAATCTGACTCAGAAGGGTAATTTGTTCACTAATTAGACAACTAGACATAACTCTTACAAAATGTGCAATGGAGAGCTAGAGTTTAACTTAAAATGATTTAAATCTGTTCCTCCACAAAGCTATTGTATAGCTTTAAAACACTTGCAATTAAGCATGCGTGTTGGGTCGACCACTTTTATGATTTTAAGGTGCAGATCCAGAAGAAAGAAAGTCGTACATGTTTGGAAAGACATGAGTGTGAGTAAACGAGGACAGAATTTTTGGGTGAACTATCCCTTTAAGAGCACTGGTCTTTTATAAAGCAACAGAAGGCAGAAATTATTCAGTGTCTAGGCATTACATGGGAATTCAATGTTGTTAATCCTGTTAGGATTATGCAATATGCATACATATTTACAACACACACACTGGATCTCAACAGAATTATCTAAACGTGACCAGCTTCATTGTTAAAGCTTAACTACCCAATACCAAGATGTTTACAGGTCTGTTTTTGTCTAAGGGATTGAGCAGATGCTAACAGATCTTGATAATCAATTTTATTATGAATATACCTGATATATTTTAGTTAGATATTTTACGTGTATGTGTTCTGACACACCAGCAAATTATGTTTTGTAACCTCTATAGAACACAATCTTGTCGTCTTGATTTGTATTGTTTGCCAAAGACAATCTGACTTTTTAGAGGCATTTGATATTTTTGGACATTGTCTTTGAAATATTTCTTTGCTTTAATTTGTATTGTTCTTGAATGTAACAACATGTTACAGTAGTTTAAACAGGTGTACCAGCAGTCATTACCCCATGGTTTAGCAGACAAGTCCCAGACTAAAATGTGTATTTGAGCTGTTTTAACTAAAAGCAACTTGCACTGACATATCTTAAAATATGTGTGTTGTTTAGTAAATAAGAAAGTTTTTGGCTCATTGGCTTTTTATGAAATACCAAAGTGACTAGTTAAATGAAAAGACAATCATTATCTCTCCACATTATTATACTTTTCTGCAACACAATATTCATGACTGTAACCGTATGCAAGAATATGTATCTTGCAGCTGCTCCCATAAGAATGTACTGATGTTGAACACTGCTCTAAGATCAGTATCCAAAGTGCCTTTTTTTTTTATTTGTCTTGTGAAAAAGTATTTTACTCCATGTGTTTTGCAATGTAATCTACAGGAAACTCAAAAAGGGAGTGTGACAATGTCATTTATTGGTGGCTAAACAGTCATCTTCTGAATTTTACTCATCGTTGTTACGGTCTATTGGGAATGTATTTGCGTGTTGATCTTGTAGAATACCAAGCATACTAGCGTCATTTCTAAGTAGTAGATCTTATTACGTGCCTGAGAAAAGTGGTTTATTTTTTATTATTGGGTGTCAAATTCTGTGAAATCTTTTTTCATGTTAAGAAATGTGCCCATAATACTGACTGCATGGCTCCTCGCAACGTTGTGATGGGTCAAGAGAGAAAGTATTGAATGTTAAGACAGTGTTTTGTATCAGTGTGTTAGATTTGTATAACTTCTTGACTCGGTATGTTTTGCAAGCTTTCATTTTTAAATAAAACATCACCCTTAATGTGAGTTGTGTATTAAAATTCAAGCTCAACTTCACTCAAAGACCTCTTTTATTAAATCAATACATTGATCTTAAACAAATCATAGCTTTTCTTGAACATGAAAATGTCAGATAAAAAAAAAAGAGACAGACATTATTTGAAATGATCACAACGATAATCTATATTTGACTAGTGGAACTAAAGAACAGTGACTCCTGACATATGCACATATGTATCAACATCTATTTTGAACTGGTATCCATTTGATTTGAACAACAATTCAATCCTTTGAAGTGCTTTGGCCAGTCCAACATCTGGTGTCTTCAGTCTGGTTTAAGTAGTTCAAGTTAGATGGACTGTAATAAAAGTTCTTGAGGGAAATGAAGAGCCTGATAGTAGGCAGATGGGATTTGCCGATCTCACATGACAGGGTTCATGGCTTCATACAGCCTCTGCACAGCGAGCTCCACCATTTCTCTGAGAGAGTCATCTTCAGAATTGGCTTCGTCATACTCCACGGTCTGAACACAAACATAAAAAAACCCCATGAGGATCAGAATACTTCCATAAAACTTAAGTGTGTACACTTCACAGTGTAATACTTACTCGTGTTTCCAGGTTGATGTAGGCAGTCTTCTCATCTACACTTACAGTGAGACAGTTCTTGTCTTTAAAGTCAACACACTCCTCTCCAAACATGTCTCTGCAGATTGTGGCAGAAAAAACATTTAGTTCATCATAAATATCACTGACGGTTAGTCGAGTGCTTTGAGGATGAACTTACTGGAACATTTTCAGTAATCTGCTCTGGAAAACATCCACATCCATCTTCTTTTCTTGGGGCTGAACAACTAAGTTGAAGAAATAAAGAGGAAAACAAAAATATTAGTGTAAATAACACGTTTATTAACAATTTGCAAGCAAAAAGTGAGAAAGAGAAAGAATCAAAGATGGAAGAAAGAAAATAGAAGGAAGTAAGAAATAAAGAACAAGGAAGAAAGCAAGTAATAACGAATAATAAATAGGAAGGAAAGAAAGGAGGAAGTAAAAAATGAAGGAATAAAGATAATGTGGACAAATAATGTAAGGAAAAAATGAGAAAGGAAACAAGCAAACAATTCAAAGAAAGAAAGGAAGGAAAAGAAAGGAAGCCAGCAAAAAGCATGAAAGAACAAAGGAAAAAGAGAAAGGAATAAAGGAAGGAAAGAAGCAAAGCAAATACAGTAATAAAGAGAAAGAAAGAATAGGCAGAAGGAAGGAAGGAAAGAATGAATACAGATAAATAAGTGGGAAATAAAGTTAAAAAAAAGTCAAAGGAAAGAAAAAGGAAAGGAAGAAAGCAAGAAAAATGAGAGAAATAAAGAAAGAATCAAAGAAAAACAAGAAAGAACAAAAGAAAGGAATGGAAAGAAACAAGAATTAAGGAAGTTAAAGAAAGGAAGCAAGCAAGAAGGAAGAAAGAGAAAGGAATACAAGGAGGAAGGAAACCAAAAAAGTGGGAAATAAAGGACAAAAGGAAGGAAAGAAAGAACTATTTCAGTACAAGTCTTTGAGCTGTTAAACTGATGAAATCATTCCAATGAAAAATGGCACCTTTCTGAGCTTTAGGGTTTGACTGCACCTCCAGCACCACTGTGGTGACGGCATCAGCGTACATGTCATTCAGAGGGTTGGCAAACCACTGGTGGAAGAAGACCACAGACATACAAATAACAGTGAGTCACTTCCGTTGCCATAGTTACACTGATGCATCAATGACTGGTGTGCCGCCTCACCTCTAACACAACCAAGTTTTGATCATGAACCACTGTGATACTGTTAAAGACTCTTAGTGTGCTCTTCTCTGACGTCTCAATCTCCTCCACATCACCTGTAAAACACAAACACAGAATGAGTGCCACATTTAAGAACAAAACAAACACACACACACACATACATACAGGTATACACACCTGTCAGGTGGCGTAGCTGATTTAAAAGCAGGGGAAAAGGGCCAGTGAAGGGAATGGCTTGAGTCTGTTTAACTGTGCTCATGGCCAGCTCAGTGTAATCTGCATCAAGAACAAAGAAGTGTGAGGCGCGAACACACACATATATGAAACACCTGAACCAATCACAAACACCAACTCACTGGAGAGGTCAGAGGGGGAGAGGATGTGATAACTGAAGTTCTTTTTCACCAGGATGCCAGAGACCCTCTGACCTTGTGCACACTTCTTATCTGCAAGAGAGCCCATCACCTTAAAATACCACAAACGAAAAAAAGAAAGAAAAAAAAAATCAGCAACAAAATTATAAAAGGACAGTTTAAACCATTGAGGATCCATCACAGAGATGAAAAATTCATAATAAGACTTAACCGTGCAGTGTTTGTAATATGATTTATTTTGTAACTTTTTTTAATGTTTTTTTTTTACAACAACAGCATAACATTTTAACAAGTAAAAGACAGAAAGAAAGAAAGAAAGAGGATGACAGACAGACAGGTAGGAGGAAGGAAGGAAGGAAGGAAGGAAGGAAGGAAGGAAGGAAGGGACAAAGAAAAAGAACAAAAGAGAAAGAAAGGAGAGAAAGAAAGAAAGTTGATTGTTTATTTGAATGCTTTAATCAGTTCAACTAACGAAAGACAAAAAAAGAAAAGAAAGAAAGGAAAACAAAGAGAACAAAAGAAAGACAGAAAGAAAGAAGGTTGATTGTTTATTTTAATGCTTTAATCAGTTCAACAGAAAGAAAGAAAGGGTTTTGGGTTTGAGACATGTTTAAAGACTGATTGATTAAATCAAATGAAAATTATTCTAGTCATGGTCTGAATGGACCTGATGAAGCACTTTACTTGGCAGAAGAAATGTTTGTGGTTATTATCATTAATTAATTATTTGAATTATGTATTGACCATTGGTGAGAAAGACAGGCAGCCATTAGCCCTGGTAAAACAGTGTAGTGCACAGTCTCTCTTTGACACACCACTACATTAACTGTATCCAAAAAAGCATTCAAATAAAGTTGGAAGAACAGAAGCTAAACCTGGAGAGACATGGAGGAATGAGAGCTGCGGTCTCACCTTAGCCAGTTTCTCTCCTCTGAAGTTCAGCGTGACGGCCTCAGTGTTACGAGGGTTGTGCACCTCGATGTGAACCTCATCATTGTCCTCATACTCTCTAATCAGGGCGGCTTTCAATCGAGCCATCTCATTCTGCTCTCCATGAACCAGGATCTGAGAACCACAATAATAACATGACACCTGATCTAGAACCTGATGACCATCTCATGACATAAACACTTACCACATGAGGAGGTTTCAGAGCTCGGATGAACTCGCTGGTCTGCTGGTAATCCGTGTGAGCAGAGAAGGAGATATAGTCCACGGACATCTTCAGAGGAAGCTTCTGTCCTGACATGGTGGTGATCTCCTCTGGCTCAGACATGATATGCTGCACAGAAAACAGGGTGAGGAGAGTTCAGTCATGAATTCAATCACTGATCGGTGGTGATGTTGTCGCTGAAGATTGGAGATTCACCTTGGCGAGAGTTCCTTCCACGCAATAACCTGCTATGATGACGCCGTTTCTCTTGTCAGTGCACCAACTCTCAAAAAGCTCTCTGGAAAGACCGCTCTGCATCATACCTGGAGATGCCATCACCACACTAGGGCCGATGTCATCGAAGTGGTCCATGCTCTGGAGGACAAGTTATGCAAATTATGAAACTTAATAACTTTAACTAAGACTACTGTTTTTGGTAATTGAAATAAAGCTGCAGCAAAAGGAAATGAAATATTATACTTTAGTGAACATTTTGCTTTAGCAACTAACTGAAAAAAAACAAACATTGGAAACATTACTATTTTTAATGTTTTTGAAAGAAGTTCCATATGCTCATCAAGCCTGCATTTATTTGATAAAAAAAATACAGAAAAAAAACTGTAATATTGTGAAATATTAATAAAATTTAAAATAATGGATTTCTATTTTAATATACTTTAATATATGCAAAGCTGAATTTTCATCAGGCAACACTAGTCTTCAACACTCAGTGTCACATGATCCTTCAGAAATCATTCTAATATGGTGATTTATTATCAATGTTGGAAACAGTTGTGCCTGTTGGAACCTGTGATACTTTTATCATTAGTCATTTATTAAAAAACAAAAGAAAAAAAAACAAATTTCTGACCCCCGAACTTTTGAATAGTAAAAAGATCACAGGTTATAAAAAAATCTTAAGCAGCACAACTGTTTCCAACATTGATAATAAGTCCAGTTCTGATGCTTACGTACCCACTGTTGGTGCTTTCGGCGGTGGACAGGGGTCAGCATGGGCACCCTGACTGGTCTGCGGCTATGCAGCCCCATACACAACAAACTGTGATGCACTGTTTATTCTGACACCTTTCTATCAGAACCAGCATTAACTTCTTGAGCAATTTGAGCTACAGTAGCTCGTCTGTTTGATCGGTCCACAAGGGCCAGCCTTCGCTCCCCACGTGCACCAGTGAGCCTTGGCCGCCCATGACCCTGTCGCCGGTTCACCACCGTTCCTTCCTTGGAGCACTTTTGATAGATACTGACCACTGCAGACCGGGAACACCCCACAAGAGCTGCAGTTTTGGAGATGCTCTGACCCAGTCGTCTAGCCATCACAATTTGGCCCTTGTCAAACTCACTCAAATCCTTTACGCTTGCCCATTTTTCCTGCTTCTAACACATCTACTTTGAAGACAAAATGTTCACTTGCTGCCTAATATATCCCACCCACTAACAGGTGCAGTGATGAATAGATAATCAATGATATTCACGTCACCTGTCATAATGTTATGCCTGATCTGTACATATATACACCCACCTAAAGGATTATTAGGAACACCATACTAATACTGTGTTTGACCCCCTTTCGCCTTCAGAACTGCCTTAATTCTACGTGGCATTGATTCAACAAGGTGCTGAAAGCATTCTTTAGAAATGTTGGCCCATATTGATAGGATAGCATCTTGCAGTTGATGGAGATTTGTGGGATGCACATCCAGGGCACGAAGCTCCTGTTCCACCACATCCCAAAGATGCTCTATTGGGTTGAGATCTGGTGACTGTGGGGGCCATTTTAGTACAGTGAACTCATTGTCATGTTCAAGAAACCAATTTGAAATGATTCGAGCTTTGTGACATGGTGCATTATCCTGCTGGAAGTAGCCATCAGAGGATGGGTACATGGTGGTCATAAAGGGATGGACATGGTCAGAAACAATGCTCAGGTAGGCCGTGGCATTTAAACGATGCCCAATTGGCACTAAGGGGCCTAAAGTGTGCCAAGAAAACATCCCCCACACCATTACACCACCACCACCAGCCTGCACAGTGGTAACAAGGCATGATGGATCCATGTTCTCATTCTGTTTATGCCAAATTCTGACTCATCAGACCAGTCAAATTTTGGTGAGCTCATGCAAATTGTAGCCTCTTTTTCCTATTTGTAGTGGAGATGAGTGGTACCCGGTGGGGTCTTCTGCTGTTGTAGCCCATCCGCCTCAAGGTTGTGCGTGTTGTGGCTTCACAAATGCTTTGCTGCATTTGTAACGAGTGGTTATTTCAGTCAAATTTGCTCTTCTATCCGCTTGAATTAGTCGGCCCATTCTCCTCTGACCTCTAGCATCAACAAGGCATTTTCGTCCACAGGACTGCCGCATACTGGATGTTTTTCCGTTTTCACACCATTCTTTGTAAACTCTAGAAATGGTTGTGCGTGAAAATCCCAGTAACTGAGCAGATTGTGAAATACTCAGACCGGCCCGTCTGGCACCAACAACCATGCCACGCTCAAAATAGCTTAAATCACCTTTCTTTCCCATTCTGACATTCAGTTTGGAGTTCAGGAGATTGTCTTGACCAGGACCACACCCCTAAATGCATTGAAGCAACTGCCATGTGATTGGTTGATTAGATAATTGCATTAATGAGAAATTGAACAGGTGTTCCTAATAATCCTTTAGGTGAGTGTATAATTATATATATATATATACAAAAATTTACAAAAGCAACTAACAAAATTACTAATATATACCACTGTTCTACTTCAGTTCTGGATGGTCTACTCATAGATTTTAAAGATGCTCACCTTAAGATTGCTGATATGTTTGAAGACAAAAGGGTTGTTAATGTTGATGGCCTTGCGAATCTTGTCGTTCATGGCGTTCACATAGGTTTGATACACAGCCATGCACTTCTTAGCCAGGGATGAGGCATAGTAGATAGGAATGTCATGGAGTTCAGGGTGATTCTGCCAGTATTCATCTGAAATATAGGACATGCAGAACTTCAGTGAGGCATTGTTGATGATGCGGCTGAGAGTCTAAACTGCTGAGGTTTACCTAGAATGAGCAGCAGCTCCTGGGCCCGACCCAAAGCAAACACAGGGATGAGACAGCGGCCCTCGCGGTTCACTATGTCATGGACTGTGTTACAGAAGCGAGCCTCTCTCTCCTCTCTCTTCTCATGGATGTGTGTGCCATATGTAGACTCCTAGCACAAGAAAGATTAATGTGTAAAAAGAGGGGAAAACTGGCTAGTGCTGTAGTCTTTTGTTCGAAGATGATATACATGTGCTTTAATGGTTTGCAAACTTAAGCGTTTAGTTTTCTGTGTATTAAATGCATTGAACATTGTTGTTGCAAGTTGATGATTTTAATACATGTCCAAAAAGTAATGTTATTGTACAATTTGTGAGAATTATATGGTATAGTCTTGGAAGCAACAGTGAGAATTAATTGAAAATGATTGCTAAACAAAATGTAACATGTTATGTGTAATGTGTTACATATACACACTCATATATATAGTGGGGAAAGAGAAAAATCCTCATTGTTGAGGCCTGGAAAAAGAAATCATATTTCCAGCAAAAAGCTGTAATACATACTGTGATGAGAATGTCTGGTTTGACGCTGGGAATCTCAGCTGCCATGAGATGTCGGTCTTCTTGACGTGAGAAATCTCCTGTGTACAGTAGCTGAAGAGAATGACTGTGATCATTATCAGAAAGTGTGTGTGAAGGTAAGTGAGCAGGTTTGAATGAATAAACTACACCTACCTTCACTCCTGCAATCTCAATCATGAACATGGCTGCTCCCAAAACATGACCTGCATGATAGCACCAAAACTTGATGCCGGCCACCTCTTTCACTTCATGGAAGTTGATGGTCTCGATCTTATCCATGCTTTCTTCTAAATCGGTCTCTGTGTACAGCATGTCATCCGCTGAGATGTTGCTACACACACAAGGAAACAAGAGGATGTGTTAAGAGAGCTGGCTTTTTATACAACTTTCAATGTGCAAAGAGCTTTAGTGTACCTGACTTTCACATAGTCTGAAAGCAGCCAGCGGTAAATGGCTTTAGTGGCATGAGTCATGAAAGTCCTCCCTTTGAAACTTGTCTTCTGTAAAAACCATGGCAAGGCTCCACAATGATCCAAGTGAAAACTGGCAGAGAAAAAGAGGAGGTCAACAAAATGTTGAATTTCAGTGACTTAATGTCTTTCGTTCAAAGAATGGTACTCACTGGCTGATGAGGAGCAGGTCAATCTCAGCTGGGTCTATCAAATCAATGTAAGGCAATGCATCCATGCCCTCCAATCCAGGGTGGATGCCACAGTCCAGCTGCAAAGACATGGCATGTCAAAAAACATCTGTTAAATCCACCAGAATTAGGATAGACCGCAAAACTGTGCTTACCATGATTTTACGGCCCTTGAACTCGAGGATGATACAAGACCTGCCCACCTCTTGACCAGCTCCTCTGTTTAAACAACACAGCAAGAAAGATCAATAGTTACAGTACTCAGGAAAAGGAGTAACACTTTCAATGTACAAACACAATCAATCTCACTTTTTGGTCCTGTAAGGCATGATGTTTATCATTTGAAAACTGTATAGCCAAACAGTCACCAAAACACTTGGCGCGGAATAGAACTACGATTAGAACAGTGTGAATGAACTGAACTCACAGTGGTCTTATGAGAAGCTGGTCGCTCTCTTCTGCAGGCACTGGTACATCCGCTTTACGTTTTGCAGCCATGCTTGTGATGTTTTTTATACTTAACTAAAAAATACTTATTCCATAATCACCGATAATACAAGACAACGATCATGAGCAGCACTGAGAACCTGTGGACATGAGATAAGTATTTCCGGTGTAGTCAAGATTCAAAATAAAAGTCTGAGGTACAAAATAAAGAAACATAATAAAGGTTATATAAAGCAGATAGTTAAATAATTTATCAAATTATACTGAACAGCATACTCAAATTGAATAGCAAAAAATAACAAAAAGAAAAATAAAATAAAGAAAAATAAAATAAAATTAATTCAAGTAGTAACACACACGCGCACACACACACACACACACACACACACACACACACATTTTCTAACATTTTTTAATTATTATTATTGAACAAATAATCATGTACAAACGGCATGGCAATAACAGAAGATTTTTGTATTAGAAAATACAGATTATTTCAGCTTCTCGGCTCGGCTCTTCAGGTTTACAGCGTTAGGTTACGTCCCTCAACTCTTATTGGACAGCAAGGTCGGGAGGTTCTCTCTCATTGGCGGATTGGATATGATTGACGGGCGATGTGATTCCGCCTACAAATCATGTAACTTAAACTTCTACTGTACAGGTACGATGGGTGAAATGCAGAAGTGTTGATTTGGTCAACTGCGCGTGTGATGGAGCGGTTTAACTCTCCTGTTCAAAGACGAATTCACTTCATATTGCCTCTTTTTCTTTTTAATC
The DNA here is from genome assembly GCA_039654625.1 of Rhinogobio ventralis. NCBI lineage: Eukaryota > Metazoa > Chordata > Actinopteri > Cypriniformes > Gobionidae > Rhinogobio > Rhinogobio ventralis. Next base: position 23,214,492 of record CM077210.1, read on the forward strand.
TGTTTGGACTCCATGCGGAACTTTTTAAACTAAATACTTTAAGGAATGACTGAAACGGACTGAGTTTGAATCTGGTTTTGTGCGGTGTTTTAGTAAAGTACTTTATGTTTCTTGTGTTGGATCTATTGTTGATTTAAAGGGAATAATCATGCCTGATCAACTGACAGTTCCGGAGTTTATGGACATTACCAATGAGGACTATAAAGCGCCAACAACATCAGTGTTCTTTTCACGCATGGCCCACTGTAGGAACACAGTTGCCACTTTGGAAGAGGTAAGACACCTTTACACTTGTCAATAATACGGATGTATCGTATAACAATTCACAGACTAACGCGAAGTGCACAATACAAAATTCTAAACTATATATTTTATTGAAAGTCTGCGGGACGGTCTAACCTCATATTATTGGTTTCCTTTAGTATGTACTATAAAATAGTCTATTTTACAAAATGAGCCTGGAAAATGACTTCCTTCTTGTAGCACTAAAGCTCAACGTATCCCCTGTTGGAAGTGAACCTCGCCCATGTTCAGCTTTCTCACGGGTTCATGTAGCTTCTTATCGCTCTGTTATGAAATAAATAGACCTAGTCTGTTATGTTGACACCAAAGTTTTTGCCTCAAAGTCAGTAATACAGTGGTCACATAATGGTCCTGATATCACATACATCTACCATAGCAGTGATTTGTTATTAATGAATGCATATGGATGCAAAATCTATATTTTATGCACCCATTTAAAAAGGCCTGTGTCTGTAGTAACAGAGCTGAACAAATACGGATAGTACAGAAATAAGACAAACATAAAAAGATGGTGGAATATTTTATAAGGCTATAATACACATTTAACCCTATTCACAAGATCCCACTAGTAAAAAATAAAGAAAGTGTCAAGGCATTGGTATGGACACATATCCAAAACAGTTCCTTGGAGTACCATATACGTATATGATAGAAGCATGATTGTGCCATACTCTACCATTACTTTACCATAGTACTGCTACCCCTCAAGTTGAGAAAACTCAACAACTTGAGATAACTAGGAGATTTTTCAATATACTCAACTTATGGCAAACTTATTGCATCAACTAAACAATTAAGGTGGTCTGACTGGGCTTTTATCAAACATAATAAGATTTATAAACTCAGTGTTTTTTACTTGTGGATCCAAGTTCACTAAGCTTGCATTTTACATCAAGCTGAGCATTCACTTTACAGACAGTAATAGTGATGGATAACTTTCTTTCTTTGTTTAACTTGTGTATTGGTTTGTTGAGCAAACTGAAGAAGTTGTGTGGAGTTACTTATTCACCAAAACAAGTTGTACATACTCCTTGAAATAGAAGGAACTTCACTGAAGAGAACATCAATCACTCAAACGGTGACCTGAAATAACATTTACAACAAAATAAAAATAATACATAGAGCTAAAACATCTATTAATTCTGAATAACAAATATTTGTTGTCATAAGTCCCCATCCTTTGACTAAAAACACAAATTCTAATAATCAGTGATCAAACTGAGCATGCTCAGCAGGTTTTTAATTGGACTCTCACCACCAAACTTGACATTGTAAGTTATTGCTGTTTAATATTTGAAGTTGTAAATCATTTTAAATAAATCAGCTAAAATTGACTTTTAATGCCAACTTTTTCTGCATTTGATAGTTCACTCTATCTTTTAAATTTATTTAGAAGTTGGATTTTTTTGTGGTGTGCAAGAGTTGAGCTGCATGAGACCATTAATTTCAGATGTCAGTGTCACCTTGGTGGGTATTAGTCCACATGATGGGTACTGCAAATCATATTTGATAACACTTTATTTTACAGTGTACTTGTTACATATGTTACATGTTCTTACCATAGTAATAACAGTAAATTATGCATAATTACATGCAACTAACCCTCAACCAAACTCTAAGCCTACCATAACCCTATAGTAAGTACATGTAGTTAATTAATATTACTCAGTACTTAAATATATAATTACACTGTAACAATGACACCGTAAAATGAAGTGTAACCTCATATTTTTTTATAACTAGAATGTAAAAATAGAAATGTTGAACTTACACTGTAATAACATCATGTCAGATAACCTAATAATGTGTTTTATGTGGTAACATCAGTAACTGGTTTACATACATTTTAATGGATAGATCAGGTAGAACTAGAATAAAAAATAAAAAACTTTGTGTATTCACTTTTTATAGTACACTGCTTATTTCTAGGAATGGAAACAACTCTGTTCTGTATTCACTAAAACAGTTATTGTAAAGTTTTGCATTAGTTTTAAAATTGCAGTGACTTCTTCAACGGAAATATAAAAGAGCTTAGTTTGTGAGAATCTTTCTGAACTCTGTCAGCCTGTTTTAGTGGTTGAAAAGATCAGGCTGAGCTTTAATGATGTCTAAGATTGTGCAGTTATTCTCTTCCTCTTTTATTGAGATATACTGCATTCTGACTCCGAACTTAGGATATTGACCTCTGATGAAGGAGGAAAGTATCAGTCATTACTGATGACAAAGAATCAGCATGTTGATTTTGACCCCTCTCAAATAAATCTCTTCATAAAGGAGATTTTTTGTTTCAAGGTGACTTTTTGAAAACAGGCTAGAGTAAAATTCACTGACCCGAGCTCTTAGAGGAACTGGCGTCTTCATGTGACTGTGATACATAGAGGGAGACTCTCTTTATGAGTTGCCCTTTGGCACTACCCCATTTGCGTTTAGCCTCAATGGAGGAAGTAACTGAGGTAAACAGATGTTCATGGTTTATGTATACACTGGACCTGAATCTTGTGAAATTGTGAAATTTCTTACACACTGGTAATTCACACTGGTAATTCAAAGTGCTTTACACAGAAATAGAATTAAAATATTCATAAGAAAATAAAAAATAAAAATATATAACCTGAAACACCCCTATCTGGTGGACCCCTATCCTACAAAGCAGCCCCCACATGTATGTTGAGACATACAGGGATGTCACAGGATAGGGTTTTATTCAAACCCTTCAAATATTTGGATATGCTTTTCCTGTGTAGCATGAGGGCTGCATACATCCACAGATGCCATAAAAATGGCAGTTAGTATACTTTTTCTGGTTGTTTCCGGGTTCTTCCATCTCTGTGCGTGGTGTCCTGCTGAGACTTGCCTTTGATGAAAACCCCAGTGCAGTTAATATCTCTCATCTCTTTCTGTTCTCTCTTTCTTTCCCTTCATCTTTTCTCATTCCTTAAGGCTAAGGCGGGGTGGCTGTCCCACTTCTTGTCCCAGCTTGTCCAGTCTAGTCTCTTTCTCGCACACACACGTGTATTCACTGTTTTTCCGTATCTTTTTTTATGTGTATGCAGCCCTGATGGTGACTCTCTGTGTTTTGTAAACCAGTGAGCTCAGATTATACTGTTCTGACATACAAGACCAATTTCTGCAAAGTGTCGCACCTGAACAACCATCAGAACCTAGAGATGTAAGATGTAAGGTTCTATTGTAATTTTTATACTTCATTATTAGTATTTTGTACTTTACTTAGTATTACTGAGTTACATTCCCAAGAAAAAAAATATGTTTTACTATTTGATGTAACTTTAAAAGTACCAAATGCATTTTTTTTTGCAGGTTATCTTGACAATCTTTTCTATTTCTGTCTTTTCTATTTCTATTTAAAGTCCAGGTTGAACTTGTATAGCCAATGATAATTTCTTATAAAAAGAACATAATTTCATTATATAACAATAGCCTTTTAATTAATTGAATGGTCACCGTGAAGTCATGTTCCTGGATCAACATATTTCGTTGACCCTGGAACAACATTCCTGCCCCAAAAACATAGTTCTAACCCTTTCCCTACACCTAAACCTGACTTACAAAACCTAACTTATCATATCTTATCCCTAAAATCAGAGGGAAATAATATGTGAATAACACGCACCTAACCCTGGTTGTAAGACTAAACTTGACATAAACTCCAAACTTGCCCCTCAAATCTGATTGGTTGATTGGAATGTTGATCCAGGATCAACAAAGATGTTGATCCAGGAATATGTTGTACTTGGTGAAATCATGTTCACCATATTGTCCATAACTACAATCATTCTTCTTATTGTGAAAATCTCCACATTAATAAAACTTTGGTTAAACAGTTTACTTAACAGTTTGTGTATGACTATTAGCTGATTTCTTCAGTCCATTTCTAAAACTAAGACATTTTACTTTAAAATACTAAAGTACAAATAAAAAATGGAAGCCATTTTTATTTTGATTGGAGTATGTTATAGGCTTGGCACTTTTTAAGTAAAATGTTTACAGAGTATCCCTATTTTCACTTTAATTATAATCTCTCAGTATTTTAGATTAAATGTCACTATACTGAAAACTTACTGACTTATTAAATAGATTTACACTACTGCTAAAAAGTTTGGGGATGGTTAGATTTTTAAATGTTTTTCAAAGAAATATACTGTAATATTGTGAAATATTATTACTATTTAAAATACCTGATTTCTGTTTTAATATATTATAAAATGCAATTTATTCCTTTGATAGCAAAGCTCAATTTTCAGCATCATTACTCCAGTCTTCAGTTTTACATAATCCTTCAGAAATCATTCTAATATGATGATTTGGTGCTCAAGAAACATTTCTTCTTATTATCAATGTTGAAAACAGTTGTGCTACTTAATATGTTTGTGGAAACCATGATACATGTTTTTTTTCCAGGATTCTTTGATGAATAAATATTTCAAAAGAACAATTTCTTTGAAATAGAAATTGATGTGAATAAAAAAGTATTAATTTCTATTTAAAAAATCTTACTGATCACAAATGTCATTGATGGTTAAATGCTCTTTATGCTCAATGTCATACTGTGAAATTCAGTAATGTATGACTGTTGTCAGCTTTGGCAGGCACCACTCATCAGATGGTTTTGTCTTGGTGTCGTACCAGACGAAACTCCAGCATAAACACAGATTTTAGGCCACGAGTCTGTCTACTTCACTCGGCTCTTTTTGTGCAAAATTCCCAGAGTGTGATTCAGCGTGAGTGATGGGTGGCTAAATTACAGGCTGAGTATGTCTGGATGTGAAACATTATGTTGTGTGTGTGTGTGTGAGAGAGAGGGAAGTATAAACCGCGCTGTACAAACTGGGTTAAAAATATTTTTACCTTTGTTATTATAGTTTGACCTACTTTATGCAGAACAAGGTATTGGTTATGCATATTAGGCAATAGAATATGCACCATTTTTAAGCATTGTAATATGTTTTAGGGCCTTTAAGTAAAGAAGCAGCTTCTTATTAGTGCAGTTTATTCCTTGTTGTGGAAATAAACCAATTTGTCTCATACATTTTTTAGAATTTTTCCCCCACATAATTATCATTCTGTGTGTATTCAGAACCTGTCCATTCAGCATTAAAAAAATCCCTTTTAGAACATGTTTCATGTTGTTTTGCAGGCATTGGATCTGGACCGCAATGTACTGCACAAAATGAAGAAGTCAGTCAAGGCCATAAACAGCTCTGGTCTGAGTAAGTATTACAAACAAAGCCACTTGAAGGAAAGCCTGCAAGGTTAGCAAAAAAAAAAAGGATGTCAATGGAGGAGAGGCTTCACTATGCTGAATAAACTGCTTTTGTGGGAAAACGGCTTATCATTTAATGAATAGATAGACAGCTCTTCATGATTGCACTTAAACATTTGTTTTGGATTTATCTATTTTTAGAGTTTACACCCAAAAAATGTGATTTATAAGAGTATACTTTATATGAGTCACTTACAATTGCGCAACAGGTATGATTCAGTTTACGGGACTTCTCATTCATATATGGCATCCGCAAAAAGTGATTGACTGTTGCACAGCAATTCAATGACTTCAAGGCTGTAATGTGAATGGTTATCAAGCCACACGTGATCCAGGTTAGGAGTTACACTTTCTCCAATGGTAGAATCGCGGACTCTCGTATCTCCCAATAAAAAGACCATCTCTGATTAAAAAAATGACCATTTGCCTCTCAGCAATAACCAATAAATTTGCACCAATAAGCTCACCAGTTCATTTTTGAAAAAAAGTTTTTGAACATAAATGAATGGGCAGTTGTTCTGGTAATCCTATTTATCTAAACAATATCATATGATAGATAACAATAGCCAGGACAAAGCTTTTAGTTTCATATACAGTGTGATTCAGGTCATTGTTACTCTAGTAGTGAGCAGGTTTTGTACTTTACCTCACACATTCCTCTCATTCTTAACAGGAACACCGATACCTGTTCTAGCAGGAACGTGCTTATTTCCCCTCTCTCTTTCTTTTCTCTTAATCCTGTGTTCCATGTACAAGTTTACAGCCAGATGATCACATAGTATTTCTTTAAATCTACAAATAAATAAATAAAATATAATAATAATAATAATTTTAGAGCTGGTGAGTTATCATAGACAGTAACTAATCTACCTGTTCTGTATACATACTGTGTCTACATTAAATCAAAATGGCCCCTATTTACTTTGTTGGCACACATTACTTGTCTTGTGGTGGACAATTAATAAATAATAAATTAATCCACAGAAAAAAATTGTTTGTCAAAATCTGAAAATTTTATAAAGTTTGACATTTCCCTCCAACCATTAGAAAACTAAACTAAAATTATCAAAAATTGCTTTTTGTTAATTTCAAATAAAGCTGAAATAAAATAAAATATAAATATTGGATGAAAAACTTAAACTTAAAAAGTGTTGCCTTCACAATTAACCGTTGAAGTACTTCAATGAATAAAACTAAAAACAAATTAAAGAAAAAAATCACAGATTTTAGTCTGTCTACTTCCCTCTGCTCTTTTTGTGCAAAATTCCAAGTGTGATTAAGCATGAGTGATGGGTGGCTAAATAAATTTTTTTTATGTATATATATACATATATAAAACTAAAACTGATTAAAATGACAAAAGCCAAAACAATGACTAAAACTTTAAGATTAAAAGTGAAAAATATCCACCTGTATTACCTGCAGTCCAATTTAAACAATGTACATAGATTGTGCAAGTTACGTTCATCTCAGACTTTTTGGACACATTTGCAGCATAACCTAATTTGCATAATTTCTGAGGGATGTTTTTTTTTTTAGTCAGATGCTAAAACAATGCAAGGCAGTGCAAGTTTATTTATAGAGCCCATTTCTTACACATTCAAAGTGCCTTACATAGCCATGATAAAGAGAAAGAAATAAAAGAAGCACAAAACTCATTTATAAAGTAATTTAAGAAAATAAATATTAAATGAGCGGTAATTCCTTCTTAGTGAAATGCCTCTAGTGAAGGAAGAAGACTTTGTTAGCACACTGTTTCTTTTTTTACAGTTACTTAAACAGCCGGTTGGCCTTTTGTTGTACTGCACAGTAGCTGGGAGTGGTTACTAAGCTATTTTCTACAGCACTCTGGTCATAAACTAGGAAGTATGTTCTTTTGCAAGCGGTAGGAATGGAAACAGCCCACATGACAAGAGTTTGCTCATGCCCACATGAAACACTGTGATGATTAGGTCAAGCAAACTGTAGTAAAAACAAAAGGCACCATTTGGAAAATGCATGAAGTATCATTAATCATCAAACAAACATTTGTATATAATAATTATAATGTGGAAGGTAAATGAACAGAACTGTTTCTGTGTGTTTTCAGCTCACGTAGAGAATGAGGAGCAGTACATCCAGGCAATGGAGAGGTTTACAGATAACTCTGTGTACAAAGACGATCCTGAGATGTCCAATTACTTCCTCACATTTGCTGGTTTCACCAAGGAGCTCACTGGTCTCTTTAAGAACTTGGTGAGCTAGTATCTGACATCCGTATACTGTAGATCATTATATGAGACATATGAGTTTACATGTAGAGTGTTTTCACATAATTATATGTAATCTTATATGTAATCTCCTCATATCTCATTTTGTACCCACAGCTGCAGAACATGAATAACATCATCACTTTCCCACTAGACAGCCTCCTGAAGGGAGACCTCAAAGGAGTAAAAGGGGTATGCAATTATGTGGGAATACATACATACAGTACATACATACAGTGGTGGCCAAAATTGTTAGAACACTTGGCATCTGGGAGTTGTCTTATTGGGCCTGGATTTATTTTCCAAGAGGACAATGACCCAAAAATTTTTTCTAACTATTGCCGGAACTACCTGCAACGGAAGGAATCTGCTGGAACATTGAAAATGATGGACTTGCCCCCTCAAATCCGAACCTCAACCCCATCGCGCACATTTGGGGCAAGTTGGAAAATAAACTGGACAGATCTATTGTACATTCAAAGGAAAGCCTTTGGCTTCAGTTGCAGAAGGCATGGGATAACATTAGTGATAAAGTTCTCAGAGGAAATATATTGACACGATGCCAGAGATATGCTGCTGCAATTGCTGCAAAAGGTGGACATACCAAAATTAAAGTTAAAAGTGGATAAAAACAGTACGACTCACATCATCTGATATTTAATGGTCAGAGCAACCATCTGCATGTTTCATGAACATTATGAAATGAAATTATGTTTTGGAGGCAAAAAAAGGTCAAGATTTTCAGATCTGTCAGGTGTTCTAATAATTTTGGCAACCACTGTACATACAGTACATACATACATGCATACAGTACATACATACAGTACATACATACATACATAAATACATACAGTACATACATACATGCATACAGTACATACATACATACATATATGCATACATACATACAGTACATACATACATAAATACATACAGTACATGCATACATGCATACAGTACGTACATGCATACATACATACATACATACATACATACATACATACATACATTCAGTGCATACATACAGTACATACATACAGTACATACATACAGTGCATACATGCATACATACATACATACATACATACATACATACAGTACATACATACATGCATACATACACAGTACATACATGCATACATAAATACATGCATACATACATACATACAGTACATACATACATACAGTGCATACATACATGCATACATACATACGTGCATACATACAGTGCATACATACAGTACATACATACATACAGTACATACATGCATACATACAGTACATACATATATAAAATAGAGTGATCATGGTGGTTTGTTTAAGTGTGTATTGAATTATTTGACCTTTAACTCTCTTGATATGTTAACTGTGTTCTCTTTTTTTGTTGTTGCAGGATTTGAAAAAGCCTTTTGATAAAGCATGGAAGGATTATGAAACTAAACTGTAAGCATCTATTACCCTATTAATATCGAAGCAAAATATAAACAAGTAATATTTACAAATCTGTGACATTTAAACTTGACCCTTAGACACTTTGTGGGGTGTGATGTTCTTTTAGATATTCCAGTACTTTACAGCATAATGCATGAAAGGAATCACATTCCAGCAGAGTTGTAATGATTGTAGATCAGTTTATTTGGATCCATTATACAGAGGAAGGGGAGGTTTATTCATTTCAGATGTTTGAGCATAACTCATGAGCCTGTAGCATAGCTCAAAAGCTTATCGCAATGTGGGGCCATACCTTAAGTAAACATCAGCACCAGCATTTATGGTTTGTTTGTGCATTCTGAGCATTATGAGGCATTGATGAAAGACTAATCTTTGTGCTTGGCCAAGTATACTGTATACGCTTTAATTTTTTCATGGAAATGCACTAAACCTCTTCACAGGAGCAAGATTGAGAAAGAAAAACGGGAACATGCCAAACAGCACGGTCTGATCAGAACCGAGATCAGCGGAGGAGAGATTGCGGAAGAGATGGAGAAAGAGAGACGCCTCTTCCAGCTTCAGATGTGTGAAGTAAGGAATGTGGTTCATATACATCCAACATCAGCAGGGACATTCCTTTATTTTTTTGAATAGGCAGCAGTGGTGGTCCTGGCTCACTTTTAACTTCTCAAACAAAATTATAAACGCAACACTTTAGTTTTTGCCCCCATTTTTCATGAGCTGAACTCAAAGATCTAAGACTTTTTCTATGTACACAAAAGGCCTATTTCTCTCAAATATTGATAACAAATCTGTCTAATCTGTGTTAGTGAGCACTTCTCCTTTGCCGAGATAATCCATCCACCTCACAGGTGTGGCATATCAAGATGCTGATTAGACAGCATGATTATTGCACAGGTGTGCCTTAGGCTGGCCACAATAAAAGGCCACTCTAAAATGTGCAGTTTTACTGTATTGGGGGGGTCTGGGGGGGGGGTCCGTGGGGGTTCCGTGGGGGCCCGAAAACCAGTCAGTATCTGGTGTGACCACCATTTGCCTCACGCAGTGCAACACATCTCCTTCGCATAGAGTTGATCAGGTTGTTGATTGTGGCCTGTGGAATGTTGGTCCACTCCTCTTCAATGGCTGTGTGAAGTTGCTGGATATTGGCAGGAACTGGAACACACTGTTGTATATGCCAATCCAGAGCATCCCAAACTCAATGGGTGACATGTCTGGTGAGTATGCTGGCCATGCAAGAACTGGGATGTTTTCAGCTTCCAGGAAATGTGTACAGATCCTTGCAATATGGGGCCGTGCATTATCATGCTGCAACATGAGGTGATGGTCGTGGATGAATGGCACAACAATGGGCCTTAGGATCTTGTCACGGTATCTCTGTGCATTCAAAATGCCATCAATAAAATGCACCTGTGTTCGTTGTCCATAACATACGCCTGCGCATACCATAACCCCACTGCCACCATGGGCCACTCGATCCACAACGTTGACATCAGCAAACCGCTCACCCACACGACGCCATACACGCTGTCTGCCAAAAATTCTTTGGTTATGCAAACCGATTGTTGCAGCATGATAATGCAAGGCCCCATGTTGCAAGGATCTGTACACAATTCCTGGAAGCTGAAAACATCCCAGGTCTTGCATGGCCAGCATACTCACCAGACATGTCACCCATTGAGCATGTTTGGGATGCTCCGTTTATAATTTTGTTCAGTGTATATATATCAGTGGTGAGCGGTGACTTTTTTAACCAGGTATGCTGGGTGGCGTGTCATGTCAACAAATGTTATGACAAAATAGCAGTATTTAAAAGTATTTCTAAAAGTATTTCTGATATTTTGGACCTGTTATTGAAAGTTGCTTTTACCTGTTGGGACATGCCTTCATAATTAAGCACCTGTAAGAGCTGTTTGTGACGTTTGAGTTGAGGGAGGTGCCACGCACGAAATGGCAGTTTGCAAAATATGCTGTATTTTTGTAATTCTGTTAGGTGGCAATATTATCGCAGAAACTACATACTTCACATTTAAATGGTACAGTGCATTGGCATAGTAAAAGACTTAAATTAAAGATTTAAATCAGAGATGACAAACAAGAAACATGGCAGCTGTCAATTTAAATATATGCCAGAAGTATTTTTTTTACATTAAGAATTAATAATAAGTATAATATTAAATTCTTTAAAAAATCATTTGAAATAATGCAAATTGATGACTTTAACAAACATAAACTATTAATTAACAATCCCAGATAGTTACAGTAGGTCTACTTACACCAGATATTTAATAACTTTTGTAAGTTTTTGTAAAAAAGGAGATAATGAAATACTATAAAGCTTTTCCCCCCCAATTGATTTAGTGTAGTTAGTTTTGTATCAAATAAAATTAGATTTTCGTGATCGAGATCTGGCAGCAGCAGCAAATTTTTCCTCTTGGGCAAGCAATCCGCTCACAGCTTTCCCTGCACATTAGTGATGGGTCGTTCGTGAATGAGCCGACTCTAAGAGCCGGCTCTTGTAGGTGAACGTCGGGAGCTGGCTCGAATATCTGGAGAGCCGACTCTATTTTTAAAGATATAGCCTATAGAAATTAAATCATTATGTTATAATGAAATAATGAATGATTTTAATTTTATTTTAAATAATAGACTCTGTATATAAATAATCCGTTCCCTCTAAGAGGGTCTTCTCGAAAACAGGTCAAATAATTACAGAGAGAAGAAACCGCATCAGCCCCTCGAAACTATGCTCCATAGCATAGTATAGTACATTGTAACATGTGAGGGGCACATTGTAACATGATCAAATATCAGCTTAAAATGTTACCTGATATAATAAAAAAAATATCTAAGACAAACTAAAATATTTTGTCAATAAAATACAATTATTAACTTTTTCAAATAAAATAATTACATTTTTTAATTATTAAAAATAAACACATTTTTGAGTTTGACAACAAACACACCTCAAAACACAGCTATACAGCATAGTTAAAAAAGAATTAAGCATTTCTGAACATTGACTCTCAGTCTTTATTCACATTTTTCTCATGGTTTCTCAATAGAATTCATAAAAGTATAGAACAGAATAGCGTAGTTAAAAATAATACCAGATTTGTCTTATTTAAATAATCACAAAAAACAGAGATGAAAAATTTAGTATTTAATTTTAAATTTAATTAAAAGTAAGAAATGTACTTTTGCTATGGTTAAATACATTTTCAGTGATATCTTCCAAAGATTTTTTTAATTTTTACGCAATTTTTTCTCTATAGTGTTGATATGGCAACTAGTAAATACACTAAGTTTCGTCATCCTGGCTTGTGTGGAAAGTGTTAAACCATTTGTGTTAGAACCAACCTGCGTTACTTTGTGCCCCGCTCAACCCCCTTTTTTTTTTTTCATAACAAATCAATGCATTTTTAAAGAATTCATTTAATAATTTAATTAGAATTGTTTTCACACCTATCATAGTCAAAGTCATAGTTAAAACATTTATTTTTTAAAGAGCCGTGTGTGAGCCAAAAGAGCTGCCTCTTTTCAGTGAGCTGAGTCAAACGAGCCGGCTCACGAAAAAGAGCCGAAATGCCCATCACTACTGCACATTAAATCCCCCATATGCCAGCAAACCAATAAGAACGCGGGACAGTGATGACAATATATAACAACAAAGCATAGGCGCCAAAGCTGCTGTGGATTCCCCTTACCCCAAACTCTCTGTAAATGGCTGATTTGAAGAAAGTTATTACCAAAATGTTATGATGTAAGCTTTATGGTACACCTCAAACAAGGGAATTTATAGTGTTCATATTAATTAACGAGTCCACGGATGCTTGGGTATGCAAAGCTTATATGGACCGCAAGCCCCTGATTGACTGAACTTGTCAGCCAATAACCATCATATATTTTTATGACTTCATGAGAAATTAGATTATAGCTAATGGTCTGATAGAAAGCAATTGAAATGATTGTTTTGTGCTGAAGTGTTTGACGTGCTTTGTTTTGCAGTATCTCATTAAAGTGAATGAAATTAAAGTCAAGAAGGGGGTTGACCTGCTCCAAAACCTCATCAAATACTTTCATGCTCAGTGCAAGTATGTTTATTTATAATATTATATGATATTATTGATCAGTTTCACAGACAAGGCTTAAGCTAGTTCCAGACTAAAATGTATGTTTGAGCTGTCTTAACTAAAAGAAACTTGCACCAATATATCTTAAACTATGTCAGTGCCATTTTGTCTCAAGTGCAAATGCACGTTTATAAAAGCTACTTAAATGTCTCAATTGAACTAAGGCCTAAACCCTGTCTTTGAAACCAGGCCTATATCCCAGTCTTTTGACATAATTTTTCCTATTTCTCCACAGTTTCTTTCAGGATGGGTTAAAAGTTGTGGAAAATCTAAAACCTTTTATGGAAAAACTTGCCACGGACTTGACCGCAGTGCGTTTTTTTAAATATTACTGTCTGCTATTTTGAAGGTGTTTAAGACAAAATAGTTTATTTCTTGTTTTTGTTATTGTTTGTGTATGAATTGCAGAACAAGCAGACACAAGATGCAGAACGGAAACAGCTGATGCAGCTGAGAGATATTCTTAAATCTGCCCTGCAGTCAGAGTGTAAGGAGGTGAGCCATTTCCAAATGATTGGAAACTATGATTGATAGGAAGATTGCTTAATTTCTGTGGTAACTCTTGTTGTTTTGTTTGTTTCTGTGGTGAAAGGACCTTCAGTCAAAGCAGAATGCTGGCTATAGTCTTCACCAACTGCAGGGCAATAAAGCTCACGGCACTGAGCGCTCTGGGATGCTTCTCAAACGCAGCGAGGGGTGAGTCTGTCTGGTGCTTTAATGATATTCACATGCATTATAGGTTCAGCACAACTTTTTTTAGGGCATTGAATGTTCTGTAAAGTTTGTGTGATGAAGGCTTTTCTCCACATTACAGACTGAGGAAGGTTTGGCAGAAAAGGAAATGCTCTGTGAAAAATGGATTATTGACTATTTCTCATGGAACGGTAGGGGAACGAAACAGGCACATATGAGTTTGAGAACAAGAATGTGTTGGAAAAGACCATAATCTCAAGTTATACCATTTAGTGGTAGGACTTAAGAAAACAACTCTGTAGATGCAGATCAGAATATATCCAATGTACATATATCAGGTATACTCAGTTATTGCTATAGAATACATCTTTTTACATCCTAGAGGAATGATTCCTTTCTCTTCATGAGTGTTTTTATTTAAAAAACAATTAATATTTTTTTTCCATAAGGATCTGCCAATGACTATATAATGTAATATACACTCACCTAAAGGATTATTAGGAACACCATACTAATACTGTGTTTGACCCCCTTTCGCCTTCAGAACTGCCTTAATTCTACGTGGCATTGATTCAACAAGGTGCTGAAAGCATTCTTTAGAAATGTTGGCCCATATTGATAGGATAGCATCTTGCAGTTGATGGAGATTTGTGGGATGCACATCCAGGGCACGAAGCTCCCATTCCACCACATCCCAAAGATGCTCTATTGGGTTGAGATCTGGTGACTGTGGGGGCCATTTTAGTACAGTGAACTCATTGTCATGTTCAAGAAACCAATTTGAAATGATTGGAGCTTTGTGACATGGTGCATTATCCTGCTGGAAGTAGCCATCAGAGGATGGGTACATGGTGGTCATAAAGGGATGGACATGGTCAGAAACAATGCTCAGGTAGGCCGTGGCATTTAAACGATGCCCAATTGGCACTAAGGGGCCTAAAGTGTGCCAAGAAAACATCCCCTACACCATTACACCACCACCACCAGCCTGCACAGTGGTAACAAGGCATGATGGATCCATGTTCTCATTCTGTTTACGCCAAATTCTGACTCTACCATCTGAATGTCTAAACAGAAATCGAGACTCATCAGACCAGGCAACATTTTTCCAGTCTTCAACTGTCCAATTTTGGTGAGCTCGTGCAAATTGTAGCCTCTTTTTCCTATTTGTAGTGGAGATGAGTGGTACCCGGTGGGGTCTTCTGCTGTTGTAGCCCATCCGCCTCAAGGTTGTGCGTGTTGTGGCTTCACAAATGCTTTGCTGCATACCTCGGTTGTAACGAGTGGTTATTTCAGTCAAAGTTGCTCTTCTATCAGCTTGAATCAGTCGGCCCATTCTCCTCTGACCTCTAGCATCAACAAGGCATTTTCGCCCACAGGACTGCCGCATACTGGATGTTTTTCCCTTTTCACACCATTCTTTGTAAACTCTAGAAATGGTTGTGCGTGAAAATCCCAGTAACTGAGCAGATTGTGAAATACTCAGACCGTCCCGTCTGGCACCAACAACCATGCCACGCTCAAAATTGCTTAAATCACCTTTCTTTCCCATTCTGACATTCAGTTTGGAGTTTAGGAGATTGTCTTGACCAGGACCACACCCCTAAATGCATTGAAGCAACTGCCATGTGTTTGGTTGATTAGATAATTGCATTAATGAGAAATTGAACAGGTGTTCCTAATAATCCTTTAGGTGAGTGTATATATATATATATAATGTGAATATATTATAATAGTATAATACAATATAATATTTAAAATAGAATTTGTAAAAAATATGTAAATGTTTATTAAATATATTTATTAAATGAATTATATAATATATGTATATTCATATTTATGTCATTTATATAAATAAAATTATTATTATACATAGAATAAAATCTGTATAGCCCATTTGAGTGGGTATTGCCATTAGAGGGTAATAAATCCTAAATTGTCCTTTATTTTCTCTCGTTTTCTTGCAGGCCAACACACCGCCAGCAAACCTGAACCTCTTAACCTGCCAAGTAAAGCGTAACCCAGATGAGAAAAAATGCTTTGATCTTATATCACGTAATATACTTTTTACAACAATCACAGTTCACAGCACAGTACAGTCATAAATCCAGAGCCAGTATTCTCAGAGTCTGTCATGGCTCATATGGTTGGTTGGTCATCTTTATTTGCTCACTGTTTTCTTCCATCTTCTAGATGACAGAACGTATCACTTCCAGGCAGAGGATGAGGCAGAGTGTCAAATGTGAGTGTGTGTGCTCATATGATGATTTTACATGATAGAGATTTTACACACACACACACACACATATATATTACACTCTCACATGATATGGGAATATCATGTGAGAATGTAATTATTATGTCCATCACCTCTATCTTTTCATCTGTATCCCTCTATTTCAGATGGGTGTCCGTGCTCCAGAATAGTAAAGAGGAGGCCCTGAACAACGCCTTTAAGGATGATCAAAACGAGTGTGAGAACAACATTGTACGGGAGCTGACTAAGGCCATTGTGGGAGAAGTGAAGAAGATGAGTGGCAATGATGTGTGCTGTGACTGTGGAGCTTCCGGTAAGCAATATAGGAGTGATGTTACCTAGTGGTTAAAGAAAAAAACTTTTGAACGGTAGTGTATATAACTATTAGATATCACTTATTTTTGCAGTAGTATTTATCATGCACAAAACAAAACAATGAGGCCTTTTATTAGGGTGGTAGGATCAACAGAAATATTTAAACTTAATGCTAAAATAATACAACTATAAAGCATTCATTCACAAACATAACATAAGATGTAATTTATGGCTGAATCTAATGAGTTACTGTATTGTTTTTGTTGTTCTCCGCTTGATTTGCACAAACTAAAATAGATATTTTAGGAGGCTGTGATTATTGCCTCAGCTCGTACTGCTTTTTAAAATGAAAATCTACACCCTGTGCTTCCTGTTTTCCATCTGGCCTTTCAACTTCTCTTTGTACACTGTATGCACATTAGTCATCCCAGTAGAACTTGTTTTATTGTTATTTAGATCAAAGTTTTGATGATACGTCAGCTTTTCACTTGTTGTCACTGCAGATCCAACATGGCTCTCCACGAACCTGGGTGTGTTGATTTGCATAGAATGCTCTGGAATCCATCGGGAAATGGGGGTCCACTACTCCAGAATACAGTCTCTGACACTGGATGTCTTGGGCACGTCTGAACTCTTGGTAAATTCTTGTGACAACTTGGTTGCTTGTTTGGCAGAAATTGCAAACATACAGGTTGTGATAGTATTAAATGTGTTGCAGCTTGCTAATAGCATAGGCAATGCTGGATTCAATGAAATCATGGAGGCAAACCTGTCAGCAGAGGAGATACCCAAACCCAACCCTTCTAGTGACATGTGAGCAACAGTTTCATTGACAGCTATTTTTTTCTTTTGTGATTTTTTTCATTATACATGTTTTAGAGTAATAATAACAAATTGTTTAGATATTAAAAATGTTGTTTATTTAAAGATTTCTGCAAAAAGCACTACACATTTTTTTTTAAAAAGGGAAAAAAAGAGGTTTAGTCTACACGTCATAAATTTCATTACGTTTTCTCTCTAATTGTCCTTCAGGCAGGTGCGAAAAGACTTCATCACAGCCAAATACACAGAGAAGCGTTTTGCTCAGCGGAAGTATGCAGATAACGCAGCCCGACTGAATGCTCTGTGTGACGCGGTAAAGTCCCGGGATATCTTCTCTTTGATCCAGGTATACGCTGAAGGATTGGACCTGATGGAGACCATTCAGCAGACTAACCAACATGTGAGTTGTAGGTTGAAATCGTTGTGCTTTGTCTGTCTATTGAATTCTCCTGACAGGCTGCACACAAAAACAGCATCTAACACCACATGTGTAGTCCAATTCACAAACAAATGAATATGAGCTGGTTCTTTTTATATATAATTCTGCCTTTCACTTGCAGGAACCAGGTGAGACAGCGCTACATCTAGCGGTACGAATGGTGGACCGGAACTCACTCCATATTGTGGACTTCCTTGTACAGAACAGGTGCTCTGCTGATGCTCTGTGCTGCAGCTAAAAGTATTAATACTATTAACACATGGATTTTACATATTATAAAGACATTTTACATGTCCAATATGTGTGTCATGTGTTTGTGTGTGCAGTGGGAATTTAGACAAGCAGACTGCCAAAGGAAGCACAGTACTGCACTACTGCTGCTTGACTGACAATAGTGAATGTATGAAGCTGCTACTGCGGGGAAAAGCATCTGTCACCATTAGTAAGAGTTCATATACAAAAAAATGCATTTAAAAAACTAAATATTTTTAATGAAAAAAAAAAAAATATATATATATATATATATATAGAATTCGTTTTAAAGGGGTTATGAATTGAGAAATCAACTTTTCCTTGAGCTTTTGATGTATAAAAGGTCATCGTAATATAAGAATATCCTGTAAGTTTTGGAGCTGAAAACTTCCTTGTTAGTCAAATAAAAGCTTTTAAAGACACCAGGCCCAGCAAACGAGGGATCTGCGAATGTTCTTCCCTGTGACGTCAGAGAGCAGCGAAACGCTGCCTCAACAGAAGAAGAAGAACGCATAATTCTGTAGCCCCACCCACCGATTCACACATGTACACATGTAACATAAATAACAGGCCTACGTGGTGCTAAACCGGATCGAGCTACCAAGCAATACATGCCGTTGAAGATTACAAAATAGTGTGCAGTGCCTGGTTGTGGAAGAACACAGTCGCTGCTGCATAAGTTTCCTTCTGATTCCAATATTACGAATTTCGTGGTTGAACTTTTAGTTCCAGCTCACGTGGGTAAGACATTGTGCATTTGTTCGCTTCATTTCACCGCGGATTCTTTTGTAAACAAGACCGGTCGAGACTGGATTTGCAGAATGAGATTAAAAAACGATGCTGTGCCTTCTATATTGGACCCGACAGGAACACTTATATGAGCAAAAATGTTTTTTTATATGTGATAGTATTGCATTGTTACAGATCGTTTGATATCTACTGATTATGTGTACGTGTCTAACTAAACATAATTAACGATAATTTACCACGCTGTCACAGGCTGGATTATCCTTTGTATTTGAGGTGTTGTTGGTTCATTGTCCTGCAATTCGGGATCAGACTCTGGGTCGAACATGTATTCCCCATGAAAACAATTCCCCATGTGTACTGACGGGGGAGTCAAAACTCATTATAATATGCTAAACTGTTATCCAATCGTAGCAGTGGGCATTTACTTCAAAGTCTAATGCAGCAGGCCCATAAAAAGCTTTCCAGGAGAGAGGCTCAAAACCAGGGTAGAAAATAGCCTATTACTTATTCATTATGACGTTTTTGAATGTAAAAACCACGCAAACGTCATAAGTTGACCTCAAACAACAGTATAAAAAAATTTAAAAAGCCAGTTCATGACCCATTTAATGCAGAGAAATTCTGCATTTTTATACTTATATATATTTAATATTGCAAGTTATTTATTACTAGTATTTATAAGCGGTTAAAATATTTTTTTTGTGTGTCATGTCTGAAAATGAAAAAAAAAAAGTCTGATAAGAAAAAAAAATCTATGTTTTTCTTGCAGCTAATGATGCAGGAGAGACTCCTCTGGATCTGGCGCAGCGTCTCCGACACTCAAAATGCGAGGAGCTGGTGGGTATATTTGTTATCTTGTGTGCAGTTTGTATTGCTAGCAGAAATTCTGAAGTGCTGCATTTTGCTTTATCTTGAGAGCAAGTTCCTGGCCTTGCCTCAGGTTTTGTTCAAGCTAATTCCTCTCCAATGTGTTCTTCTGTGTTGTGTGATTTACAGCTGACTCAGGCACAGACAGGGAAGTTCAATGTCCATGTGCATGTGGAGTATGACTGGCGTCTGCATAATGATGACCTAGACGAGAGCGAGGATGAGATGGAAGACAAGGTTAACATGCTTTTTAATTGTGTACATAAAAGATCACATTTAGTTCGTTTAGCATCAGATTTATACATTTATACATATCATAATATCAGGAATAGTTCACCCAAAAATAGAAAATCTTGCATTATTTACTTACCCTTAAGTTGTTCCAGACCATTATGAATTTCTTTCTTCTCTTTAACACAAAAGAAGATATTTTGAAGAATATGGGTAACCAAACAGTTGATGGGCACTACTGACTTCCATAGTATAGAAAAAAAATACTATGGGAGAGTCAATGAGGCCCATCAACTGTTTGGTTATTGACATTCTTCAAAATATTTCCCCTTGTGTTTAGCATAAGAAAGATTTTTTTTTAGTTTAGGGTCCAATTCTTACTATTAACTAGGATATTGGCTGTTTATTAGTCCTTATAAAGCACATAATAATGCCTTTTTCAGCATGGCCATATTCTACATCCCCTAATCCTTAAAAAACTACTACTAACTATTAATAAGCAGCAAAAGTCATAGATAATAGTGAGAATTGGACCCTAATTTAAAGTGTGACCAGAAAATCATACAGGTTTGGAACAACTTGAGGGTGAGTAAATGATTAATTTATTTCATTTTTGGGTGAACTATCCCTTTAAGATAATACACTATATTGCCAAAAGTATTGTGACACCCCTCCAAATCATTGAATTCAGGTGTTCCAATCACTTCCATGGGCACATATGTATAAAATCAAGCACCCAGGCATGCAGACTGCTTCTACAAACATTTGTGAAAGAATGGGTTGCTCTCAGGAGCTCAGTGAATTCAAGTGTGGTACCGTGATAGGTTGCCACCTGTGCAATAAGTCCATTCGTGAAATTTCCTTACTACTAAATATTCCACGGTCAACTGTTAGTAGTATTATAACAAAGTGGAAGCAATTAGGAACAACAGCAACTCAGCCACGAAGTGGTGGGCCACGTAAAATCACAGAGCTGGTGCGTAGAGAGCTTCGTGGAATGGGTTTCCATGGCTGAGCAGCTGCATCCAAGCCTTACATCACCAAGTGCAATGCAAAGCGTCGGATGCAGTGGTGTAAAGCATGCCGCCACTGGACTCTAGAACAGTGGAGATGTGTTCTCTGGAGTGACAAATCACTTCTCTGTCTGGCAATTCGATAGACGAGTCTGGGTTTGGCTGTTGCCAGGAGGACGGTACTTGCCTGACTGCAATGTGCCAAGTGTAAAGTTTGGTGGAGGGGGGGATTATGGTGTGGGGTTGTTTTTCAGGGGCTGGGCTTGGCCAATTAGTTCCAGTGAAAGGAACTCTTAATGCTTCAGCATACCAAGACATTTTGGACAATTTCATGCTCCCAACTTTGTGGGAACAGTTGAATGGCCCCTTCCTGTTCCATCATGACGGTGCACCAGTACACAAGGCAAGGTCCATAAAGACAT
The DNA here is from genome assembly GCA_039654625.1 of Rhinogobio ventralis. Lineage (NCBI taxonomy): Eukaryota > Metazoa > Chordata > Actinopteri > Cypriniformes > Gobionidae > Rhinogobio > Rhinogobio ventralis. The sequence goes on from CM077210.1 coordinate 23,235,971, forward strand.
GGATGAGCAAGTTTGGTGTAGAGGAACTTGACTGGCCTGCACAGAGTCCTGACCTCAACCTGATAGAACACCTTTGGGATGAATTAGAGCGGAGACTGTGAGCCAGGCCTTCTCGTCCAACATCAGTGCCTGACCTCACAAATGCGCTTCTAGAAGAATGATCAAAAATTCCCATAAACACATTCCTAAACTTTGTGGAAAGCCTTCCCAGAAGAGTTGAAGCTGTTATAGCTGCAAAGGGTGGGCAAACTCCATATTAAACCCTACAGATTAAGAATTGGATGTCATTAAAGTTCATGTGCATGTAAAGGCAGGCGTCTCAAAGCCTTTGGCAATATAGTGTATATTCAGCAAATGTGCAAATAAATACATACATCCACATATTGCTGCATTGACAGTAAAGACATTTATAATATTACCAAAGATTTCTATTTAAAATAAATGCTGTTCTTTTGAACTTTCTATTAATCAAAGAATCCTGATTTTTTTTAAAAGTGTGTGTGTGTGGGATCAAGGTTTCCACAAAAATATTAAGCAGCACAACTGTTCAGCATTGTTAATTATAAAAAATGTTTCTTGAGCACAATCAAAAATCTTACAAACCCAAACGTTAGTCTACATTGGGTGGAATGATCAAATAAAAACATCAATCATTAGCTCAAAATCACTCATTAGCACTTACAATCATCACTCATTAGGTGAAAATTAATAGTTAACTTAGCTTAGACCCAGACAGAACTTATGCGATAGAAGTGTTTTACACATTCATGCATATACAGTGTCCAAAACTACCTCACTGTTCACTACATAGTGAATGTAACATAGTTCGCTATATAAAGATCAAAATGTATATTTGGACACAGGGAATATTGAGCACCTTGTGTGACATTTTTGACGTTGATTCCAAATTTCAAAAGTAATAAACCCTTAAATATTGATTTGACAAAGTGAGACATAGACAAATCATAGTTGAATCATACTTCAATCCAAGATGGTTTAGATGTTAATGTGAATACTGGTACAGTCTGGCTTATCCTTATGCCATTGATTTTGGGTTTCAGCCCATTCCCAACAGGCGTGAGGAGCGTCCAGTAAGCTGTATTGTTCCAGGCAGTGGCCCCATGATGCCCAACATGAGCGCTCTGGCACGGGACGTGGCTAACGTGGTTAATAACAAGCAGAGGGCTTTTATTCCTAGCATGATCTGTAATGAGACTTACGGCACCATGCTTGATATTAGCCCACCACCATTGGGTTTACCTGGTATTCCTCTTCTACCCCCTCGTACCTTAGGAAGAGGTAAGTAGAATTCAGGCCTAGTGATTTATGGATTTTCTAGGAGTAAATTCTGATTTAGGTTTAATTCTTGTAGCTTGCCTACAAATGTAGATTCAGTAAACATAGATGCATTGCATATATTATGTGTTTTGTGATGTCAGGGTGGAGTCCTCCCATTGAGATAGTCGGGAGGCAGAGGTCATGTTCAGACCCTTCAAACCCTCAGACTCCAGAAAGGAACAACTCAGTATATGGTGAGTCTGATTTCACTAGAGCCTGACACCCATTTTTATATATATTACAATTATTTATATATAAAATAGACAAAACTCTTATGCTCACCAAGGGTACATTTTTTTGATTGAAAATACAAAAAAATAGTAACATTATGAGATATTATTACAATTTAAAGTAACTGTTTTCTATGTTAATCTATTTTAAAATGTAATTTATTCCTGTGATGGCAAAGCTGAATTTTCAGCATCATTACTCCAGTCTTCAGTGTCACGTGATCCTTCAGAAATCATTCTATGCTGATTTGTGAACATTCTGTTTAATATTTTTGTGGAAACCCTAATAAATGAATACATTTTTTTTTTTTTTATCTTAATGACCCCAAATGTGTTTTTGGTAACACTTTAAAATAGGTTTTATATGTTAACATTAGTTAACTACATTAGTTAACATGAATTAAAAATGAATACTAATACTGCACTAGTTAATGTTAATCTCAACATTACTAAATTTTTAAGATCAAAAGTTCTGTGAACATTAGTTAATGCACTGTGAACTAACAGGAACATTTTTGTTAATTACCGTTTTTTTTTTAAACATGGTAGCTAATTTGTTGCTCCATAATGCTCTACCAGATCTACTATGAAGGATGAAACCTGCAAAAACAATAAATAAATGAATACGCAAATAAATAAACCCACAAAATTCAACATAAATAAATAAATGCATAAATAAATACATAAATACACATATTCCTGCATAAATAAATGTATAAATAATTAAATGTGCGAGGAGATAAATTATTAAATAAATCAAACGAATGTTGGGGGAAATTTAAAAACACTTATGTCGAATGTAGCTCTGTATTTATTTTTCCTTGGCGTAACATGCCTTTGGTGGCATATAGACCGCCTTCTGATGTTTGATTGATACCCCCTCATTAGCATGTTGCACCTAGGAAAAATAAATACAGAGCTACATTCAAAAATGAATAAACGATTAAAAGGAAAAAAAGTCAACTTTTAGTTTAGTATTTCATTTAACATTTTCTTTTAATTTCCCTCAACATTTAATTATTTATCTCCTCACACATTTAATTATTAATATATCTATTTATGCAGCAATATGTGGATTTATGTATTTATTTGCACATGTATTTATTTATATATTTATGTAGAATTCTGTGGATTTATTTGTTTGTTTATTTATTTGCATATTTATTTACTTACTGTTTTTGAAGGTTTCATCCTCCATAATCTACCGGTTGGTCAACCAATTAAAACCACCTTAGACCAACTAGAAACCAGCTACAATGATCCAAAAACCAAACAGTTTTTTTCTTGCAGGCAGAAGCATAAGTCATTAGCATAACAGGTCTTGTCTCTCCTGTAGTTCTCCCCCCTGCTCCGCCTCCTCCTCCTGCTGCCAAGAGACCGCCGCCTCCCGATCCAAAGGCAACTCAATTGCCTCCGGTTCCACCTGCACCCTCCGCACCCCCAATTATACCACCCATCCCAGTTAGACCAGCGCCGTTAGTGCCACCTGCTCCAGTGTTGCCCACTTCATTTTCAAATAAACCCCCACCTCCACCTGTACCCACACAGCCAAAAGCCCCTGCACCCAAACCAGTGAAATCTCCTGCTAGGTAAGATGTCTCTTCCCAGCTCCATTTTAAATAACTTTAAAGAGATTTCATCTGTTGGTTTTGTAGAATTGTTAGCATTGTCTACATTACATCTGCTGCACTGTTCTGTGTATTTCTCAGGGATCCTGTTGGTCCAATTAGTAAAGATGTAAATGTAAATAAAGCTCCACCCAGTGTCCCCCGACCAAGTGACAAAACAGGTTAATATTTATATATATATGATACATATACCATTAAAGCCCAAAAAAAAAATTATGTTATGTTAGGTTGAAATAAGTAAATGGTTATTTTTCTAATAGAACGGTTTCCTCCAGACTCTGGGCCGCCATCTGCCCCCGCACCAGCTCCTGTTCCTGCTCCTGCCCCCAAACCCAGATTGGCCCCACCTGTAAGTGACCGTTTAAGACAGCCATTAGGCTTGTTCGCTTGTGCGCAGACTGATCGGCGGCTGACTTGAAGCAGTGCATTCCGGTTAGAAATTTTGTCCAACCTGAGGCAGCACCGACACCACATGACTGTGACGTATGTCAACTAAGTGCTGCGAGAGCGATTTGAGAGCAGCCGGCTGGTTCATTCTGCACAGCTTCTTCAGAGCGGCTGCACGAGCTCTGATGACGACACAGCTGTTCCACAATTGGTCGGATTCACAGCATGACAGCGATCACGCGTTTCGTGTTTATTCTAAAACCTTCAGTACCACTAATGCTTGCAAATCAGCTTTTATAGCGGTAAAACCTCTTTTCATGTAGTCGCAATGTTATATTGTCATGTTTATCAAAATGAAACTGATAAAAAAAACGTAGACCCCACTTCATTGATAGTGTAGGCTTATATGTTGAACTTTATTCTTACACAAACAGACGCTGTATTAGGCAGTACTTAAAGTAGTGAATGAAAATGTCTCTGAAACATCTGTGTATTTGACAAATATTGCATTTATTTCACTTCAGCTGTGATCAAGTATGCGAACATAGAGCAAGCGTCACTACGGGGCACAGAAAGTGTCCGACTTCACGTCTCCGTTTGCAGCTCCTCCCCGCCTGCACGGGGCTACTCTCGCCGATCGGTTGCATCCAGCCGAAGCCGATGTCGAACACACCTATAGAAATTACAGTCACATGTCCAATCTTCAGGCACATGATCCTTCTGAAATCATTCTAATATGCTGATTTGGTCCTTAAGAAACATTTCTTCTTATTATTGTTAAAAACAGTTTTTGTCTTTATTTTTGTAGAAACCATTTTACATTTTTTTCTGGATTCTTTGATGAATATAAAGTTATTTGAAATAGAAATCTTTGGTAACATTATAAATGTCTTTACTTTCACTTTTGTTCAATTTAATGTATCCTTGCTGAATTAGTATTAATTTCTTTGAAAACAAATCTTACCCAAATGTTTGAATGAGTTTATATTTATTTCAACTTTCAAATTATTATTTTTAAAAAAATATTATTTTAAAAAGTTGTTTAAAAGCCTTTATAGAGTTTCCCTTAAAATAATTTTGACATTTAAGATATAATTAAATGTGGAATTTCATTGCATTACACAATATCAAACCAAGTGGCATCTGCAAACATGAAAATAGTTTGTGCTATCTTTCTTTAAAATAAATGTCACTTGATATGACACTTGATACATCATCAAAACTAAAAGATTTGTTTTGTATTTGTTTCAGAAACAGAGACCTAAGAGGGTAAAGGCTCTATATAACTGCCAGGCTGATAACGTAGATGAACTGACCTTCTCAGAAGGAGAGGTGATAATAGTAGATGGAGAGGAGGACAAGGAGTGGTGGGTGAGTAAAAAGTCATACTTACACAGTACATGCACAAATCAGCTGACTGAATCATGTGTGATCTTGATTGGCTCTTCCACGTGTCCTGCAGGTGGGCCACATTGATGGGGAGCCGACGAGGAAGGGCGTTTTTCCTGTCTCGTTTGTTCACTTCATCACTGACTGATGTCAAACACTGCTGTCTAACTAAGATAACATGCTCAGACTTTTTGTAACAGAAGCCTGAGACCACTGATTATTTAACAATGGATTCGCCAATTGGCCATCTTTCTGGCTGAACGGTGACATAAGGGACATTTACAAACATAAGACCTCAGGAAAGGGTTCATTTTTTTAAATCAATTATTCTCATTACATGTGCAATTACCTCTAACTTTAATGCAGAAATCTTGTATGAGTGCTATGCATAATACGGGAACCGTTTGTTTTTATAAAGCGTAATATGTTTGGATCCTTAATCCATCTTTATAGAGCTTTTTGTCTATATCAGATATCAGTTGCAGAGCAACTCTTATTTTGCATAGTTAAGTGACATGTTAAACCATGTAGCTTGTATACAAGTTATGTTCCTCAAGTTCTGTTACCGAACAAGTAATTAAACCTTTTACTCTGTACATTTAAAAGACTGGTTTTATTTTCAGCACATTTGAGATGTACCATATTGCCAAAAGTTTTGGGACGCCTGCTCTTACATGCACATGATCTTTAATGACATCCCATTCTTAATCCGTAGGGTTTATATGTTGTAGCAACTACAACAGCTTCAACTCTTCTGGGAAGGCTTTCCGCAAGGTTTAGGAGTGTGTTTATAGGAATTTTTGACCATTCTTCTAGAAGCGCATTTGTGAGGTCAGGCACTGATGTTGGACGAGAAGGCCTGGCTCGCAGTCTCCGCTCTAATTCATCCCAAAGGTGTTCTATCGGGATGAGGTCAGGACTCTGTGCAGGCCAGTCAAGTTCCTCCACACCAAACTCGCTCATCCATGTCTTTATGGACCTTGCTTTGTGCACTGGTGCGCAGTCATGTTGGAACAGTAAGGGGCCATCCCCAAACTGTTCCCACAAAGTTGGGTGCATGAAATTGTCCAAAATGTCTTGGTATGCTGAAGCATTAAGAGTTCCTTTCACTGGACCTAAGGCGCCAAGCCTAACCCCTGAAAAACAACCCACACCATAATCCCCCCTCCACCAAACGTTACACTTGGCACAATGCAGTCAGGCAAGTACCGTTCTCCTGGAAACAGCCAAACCCAGAATCGTTTATCGGACTGCCAGACAGAGAAGCGTGATTCGTCTCTCCAGAGAACACGTCTCCACTGTTCTAGAGTCCAATAGCGGTGTGCTTTACACCACTGCATCTGATGCTTTGCATTGCACTTGGTGATGTAAGGCTTGGATGCAGCTGCTCAGCCATGGAAACCCATTCCATGAAGCTCTCTACGCACTGTTCTTGAGGTGAATCTGAAGGCCACACAAAGTCTGTAGCTATTGACTCTGCAGAAAGTTGGCGACTTCTGCGCACTGTCCCCGCTCTGTGATTTTACGTGGCCTACCACTTCGTGGCTGAGTTGCTGTTGTTCCCAATTTCTTCCACTTTGTTATAATACCACTGACAGTTGACCGTGGGATATTTAGTAGTAAGGAAATTTCACGAATGGACTTGTACAGGTGGCAACCTATCACGGTAACACACTTGAATTCACTGAGCTCCTGAGAGCGACCCATTCTTTCACAAATGTTTGTAGAAGCAGTCTGCATGCCTAGGTGCTTGATTTTATACATCTGTGCCCATGGAAGTGATTGGAACACCTGAATTCAATGATTTGGAGGGGTGTCAATACTTTTGGCAATAAATATATATATATATATATATATATATATATATATATATATATATATATATATTTTTTTTTTTGTAAACAACTGACAAAAATGTCAAAGTTGTGGCTTTGAAAAAGTTAACTGTAAATGTTAGACATTTTATTAGTTACACTACCATTGAAACCGCTTTATATTTTCATATATTTTAAAATGTAATTTATTCCTGCAATGGCAAAGCTGAATTTTCAGCATCATTACTCCAGTTTTCAGTGTAATGATCCTTCAGAAATAATTGTATATGCTAATCTGCTGCCTAAGAAATAATAATTATTATCGTCAATGTTGAAAACAATTTATTAGCTTTTTAATATTTTTGTGGAAATTGTGATGAATTTTTTCAGGATTCTTCTTTTGAACTTTGTTCATTAAACAGCATTTAAAAAAAAAAATATATATATATATAAATCTTTTGCACCATTATAAATGTCTTTACTGTCACTTGATCAATTACATGTGTCCTTAAAAATTTTTTTCTTAAAAGAAAAACAAACTTTTCAACCATAGTGTACATTTACAAACCACTCTTTCTCTATAAACAAGGAAAGGGTCCAAGGTCCATCAAAGATTTTATTATTTTTCAGCATTATCAGACGGTCCAAGACACAATTTACCATTTTCAAAAGACAACCTTCAAGTTTCCTTATAATGCTTATAGAAAAAAAACACTTTCAGATGTTCAAAATACTCATCCATATATTTACAAACCAAAAGTCTTCATTACAAAGTCTGTTATAATGGGGTAGAAGCAAAGGCTCTTCTTTTTCGGTCCTTATGCACTCTGTACAGCTGCTACAGTACTTGAAACATCTGTAAAAAAAAAAAAAATTAGAAAAAATGTTCAGTCAATTAGTCTGCAGCCTGATTGAATGCAATAGCAACTGCTGCAGGTTCAGGAACTGAACAATGTTCCAAAAGGTCCACAGGTGCAGGCTCTTCATCCACTGGAGTGGAAACCTTTCTCTTCTGCAGTGGTTCTGAAGCGGAGTAGTTGTTCCACTGGAATAAGGTGGGTACAGCATCTTTCTTCAGCATACGCCGCCCTTTAGGAGTCGATGGCTCTTTCACATCGTCGCTCTTGAAATGACGACTGCAGACCCTCGTATGGGAAGTGAAGCTAAGATTCTCGCGCCGAATATTGTGTATCCACTTTTTCCGTCTTTCTTCATCCACCGGGAAAGTGTGAAAGCTCAGCACAGAGTTGAACTTTGAGGAAGCCGAACACAATGGTACACAACAATGTTCGGCCACATGACTGTCTTCCCGCCGTTGATATTTAAACTTTCTGGATGCCTTTACTACAATGAGATATATATGTATATATATTAGTGCTGTCAATCGATGAAATAAATTAATAATAATAATAATAATTTGCACATTTCTTCTGTAATTAATCATGATTATTAAAACTTAACATTGAAGTTTTTAATATAGTTTTATGTTGTAATAATTTCACATTTAATCTCCAAACAAAGACAGTAGCTTATATTTTAAATATTTGTTTAATGGCACATTTTATGAATGAAGGCCAGTATCACTGATACTAATACTGCTACTGATGCCTCTATTAAATGGATTTTTTCCCCTCAATTTTAACCATTAATTATAGGCATTCAACATCACAATATAATTGAAAGCTATCAATTTTAACATTTATTAGGCTTTAAATAATAACACATTTTAATTTAAGTGAACTTAATCTTCACATAAACCCATCATAATAAATCACATTTACCTGCCCTTCAATATATCAGGGCTAATTTTTTTCTATTGACCAAGTCAGACTGGTTCAGATTTTTACTTGCCCTGTCAAAATGCACAAAAAGTTATTGTTTTCATCATTTTTGACCCATGTAACCATGTAAAAAGATTTGTAGGTAGGTCTACAAGTAGAATATATGCAGAAATTGAATAAAATTATCAAACACTTCACAGCATAAATTATAAATTAAATATAGATTAATCCTTCTTAAAGCTACAAAGTTATTCAGTCAAGAGCAGTGAGTGCTTTTCTCTGTCTTTTGTTCTTTGATTAACATTAATGACTGACATCACAGCAGCAGGTTTAATAGGCTGCTGTCACTTTAAGACCTGACGCACATGACGCGGATCTGATGCATTTTTCACAGCTCTTTACGTACATTTAAGACTTAATTTGTGTGTTTTTGTCCAAGCGCTGTCTTAAGCACTTTCTGTGCACACGAGTCGTGTGTGTGTGTGTGTGTGTCACACAGACAGAAGATTCACAGATGTGCGACAGTACGACACTGCCTTCTTTTGTCTTTTGCGTGAATGGTTTAAAAGCATTTTCGTGAATAAGAGCATGATCATATAACGTAACTCTAGCCAAAGGATGACGGAAAAAACAGGTACTGCATTAATTGTGTTAAATATTTTTAACTCGTTAAACTGAAAAGAAAAAAAGAAAAAGATCGCTTGCGTTAACATGTTAATTTTGACAGCACTATTATATATATATATATATATATATATATATATATATATATATATATATATATATATATATATATATATATATATATATATATATATATATATATGATATATCTCTGCAACAATATATACAAACAATATATACTGCAATAATGAATTGCATGGAGTCTATTGCATAATGCACGTCTCAAATGTCAATCTTAATAAAAAAAATAAAAAAATCTAAGTTTAAATTATGTACTCTGCAAATATTGTGTAATATTTATGTTTGTAGACTGGACTTATAAAATCTAATAAAATGAGATATTTTTTATTTTATTAAGATAATTTTATTCATTAACATCTACACTAGCGCTCAAAAATTTAGGGTCATAATATTATTTTGTGTTTTAGAAAGTCTCTTAAGCTAACCAAGACTGCATTTATTTGATCAAATATACAGTAAAAACAGTAATATTGTAAAATGTCACTACAATTTAAAACAACTTTTTTCTATTTATTATATTTAAAAAAAAATATTTATTCCTGTGACGGCAAAGCTGAATTTTCAGTGTCACATGATCCTTCAGAAATCATTCTAATATGCTGATTTACTGCTCAAGAAACATTTCTTATTAATATCAATGAAAAAACAAAATCGTACTGACCCCAAACTTTTGAACAGTAGTGTAAGTGATCAAAAGGCATCTGAGTGTGCAAAACAAGGCCATACAGCTAACCTGATATAAGTGGTTTTGTGTGTATCCGGCTCTCCTCTAGCATTAGAAAGTAGGCTGGTTTTACAAGCTGTGATTCTGTGTTAGCTGGATCCACAGCATCACTTTGGCCCTCAGTCTCACAGGTGAGTATATGGATGGGGCCCCGGGTGCCCTTCAAGTGGATCTGGATAGATTCCTAGAGCAGGAAATAAACATAAGTCTAATTACCTCTAGTTATCAGATGAGTGTCCTTTAATCATTATTCAAATTAGGGGTGGGCAATATGAGTAAATCACACACACACACACATATACATATACATACATGCATACATACACAAATATATACATACATACATACATACATACACACATATATATATATATATATATATATATATATAAAAAAATTAATTATATATATACACATACACACACACACACACACACAGATCAGGCATAACATTATGGCCACTGACAGGAGAAGTGAATAACACTGATTATCTCTTCATCACAGCACCTGCTAGTGGGTGAAATATATTAGGCAGCAAGTGAACATTTTATCCTCATTTTCATTTTTCATTTTAAGTTAATGTGTTAGAAGCAGGAAAAATGGGCAAGCGCAAGGATTTGAGTGAGTTTGTGATGGCTAGACAACTGGGTCAGAGCATCTCCAAAAAGGCAGCTCTTGTGGGGTGTTCCCGGTCTACAGGGGTCAGTATCTATCAAAAGTGCTTCAAGGAAGGAACAGTCGTGAACCGGGGACAGGGTCATGGGCGGCCAAGGCTCATCGATGCACGTGGGGAGCGAAGGCTGGCCCGTGTGGCCAATCAAACAGACGAGCTACTGTAGCTCAAATTGCTCAAGAAGTTAATGCTGGTTCTGATAGAAAGGTGTCAGAATACACAGTGCATCGCAGTTTGTTGCGTATGAGGCTGCATAGCCGCAGACCAGTCAAGGTGCCCATGCTGACCCCCATCCTCTGCCGAAAGCAGCAACAATGGGCACATAAGCATCAGAACTGGACCACGGAGCAATGGAAGAAGGTGGCCTGGTCTGATGAATCATGTTTTCTTTTGTATCAGGTGGATGGCCGGGTGCATGGTTTACCTGGGGAACACATGGCACCAGGATGCACTATGGGAAGAAGGCAAGCCGGCAGAGGCAGTGTGATGCTTTGGACAATGTTCTGCTGGGAAACCTTGGGTCCTGCCATCCATGTGAATGTTACTTTGACACGTACCACCTACCTAAGCATTGTTGCAGACCATGTACACCCTTTCATGGAAATGGTATTCCCTGGTGGCTGTGGCCTCTTCAGCAGGATAATGTGCCCTGCCACAAAGCAAAAATGGTTCAGGAATGGTTTGAGGAGCACAACAACGAGTTTGAGGTATTGACTTGGCCTCCAAATTCCCCAGATCTCAATCCAATCGAGCATCTGTGGGATGTGCTGAACAAACAAATCCGATCCATGGAGGCCCCACCTCGCGACTTACAGGATCTGCCGCTAACATCTTACCACAGCACACCTTCTGGGGTCTAGTGGAGACTATGCCTCGACAGGTCAGGGCTGTTTTGGCAGCAAAATGGGGACCAACACAATATTAGGATGATGTTGTGCCTGATCAGTGTATATATACATACAATACATATACACACAACCAACAATATAGTTGTTACGTTTTGTTGTTATAATGACAGCTCTTATCAGTTGGGTGGCGACCTCTAACAAAATTTAGTCGCACCAGCAGGAAAAAAGGTCACAAAATGTGATCATTTGGTCACAGTCTGGAGCCCTGAATTATATATATATAACATTTTGTTAAGATTCCTAAAAGGCTCAAAGCCTTTCAGCTTACTTCAGTGGGAGTGGGCACCTCTAGCTTGGTCTCTTCAGGGGCCCTGATGGCTATTATAGTCTGGTCCTTGAAAACGTCGATCTCACAGATGTCCTCATATGTCACGTAAGCTGAGGTACAACTGCAGTTAAGACCAAAATAACTGAAAGAAGTACTATAAGAATTGTTAGACATATAATATCACAGATTGCCAGAAATATGAGAGGATATTCAGCATTGTCTTTGAGGTCAGTCAGAGCAAAGAGCTGTTGGGCGCAGTCTTTGATGAGCCAGTCAAGGGCCTCCTCAGTTGACTTCAGATTAAGTAGGTCAGTTTTTGTCTTGGGGCTCCACTGGTTCCCAAAGCTGCTGCCTGCTGCTGGACCCCTTGGATGTAGAGACAGATGTGTGAATCGTATTCTGATGGATTAAGACGATCAAACCTCTAGACTTGTTCTAACTAAAGCATTTCATTAGACAGATTTTGTTTGTGTAAACTATAAAGCCTTGTTTATCTAATCCCAAAATGTGGAAATAAATGTGGAATTGTGGAAATAATGTTCAGCCTAAACTTACATCCACTGGATCTTGTTTTTGGATGTCTTTTTGATTAACTGGATACCAGTTAGCACATTGGTGATGTCATACACCCGCCTCTTTCGTGTGCCCAGTTTTCGTGTAACCTCATTGAGATCAAGGACTCCATTCGGAGCTGTGTAAAGTAGCTGCATGAAGCGTTTGGTCAGTCTTCCAAGAGCGACGTCCGAGCGATTCTGGACTGGAATTAAAAATTGGACTATTCAGGAAAGCTTTTTTAACTTTAGTCAAAGTATATTGAAATTCTGTGCAGCTTCAGAAAATGATAAATTAAAAACATATTAGAACATACCTTGTCCTTTGGATACATGTTTTGCTTGATTCATGTTGTAAATGTTGGGATTGTTAATTAAACTAAAAGAAAGCACATGATATAATGAATGGGCAAAATAATTTCCAGTCCTTTTTGTAGTAGTTATTTAATGTAGTCTTACCTTCCAGTGAGACACTGTCCTTGGGGTTTAATATTCATGCTAAATGTACCATCACCTGCACGACTGTGGTCATCATCATCATCATCATCATCATCTTCTTCCTCCTCATCATCCTCAAACTCTTCATCATAAAAATCATCATCTGCAGCAACTCCACTCTTTTAAGACAAAATTAAGATCCAATAACACTGAATAATGCAGTATTACTAAATTAATCCCAAAATAAGCTAAATGATCACATGCATTTTACTATATAATTTAGCAGCAAGCAGCAGTGTTAAATGTAACCTGTGGAAAATACAGAATTAATATGGAGCTCAGATTATTATGAATAATAAAAGTTAATAAGACCCAACTAAAAGCTTTAAACAAAGAAATTGTTATTTTTTGGGGGATTAAAAGGGATAATCCACGAGTAAATGCAGATTTTTGATCTTTGTTTCACTTAATGTAACAACACTTTATAATGTGAATACATTCGTTTTTTGTTCAGAATGAGCTGTTCATAAATATGATGATCACTGACATATTTATGTGTACTGTAAGCATGATTTATGAGACAGAGCATCTTATTAATACATTAATAATTGACCATTTACTTATTATATGGCCAAAATGTGTTAGTTGTGTAGTAGTTAGTAGTATGTCACGTTTTATGCAGCTTTGGCCAATAGATTATCTTTCAGAGAAGGAAGCTGTATATGGATTTTGGATGGTGTAAATAGTTAAAGGGATAGTTCACCCAAAAATGAAAATTAGCCCATGATTTACTCACCCTCAGGTCATCCTAGGTGTATATGACATTCTTCTTTCAGTCAAATACAACCAGAGTTATATTAAAAAATGCCCTGGCTCTTCCTCCATGGAGCCACTTAATGGCAGTGAATGGCTGTTTCTGTTTTGAAGTCCATAAAAGTGCATCTATCCATCATAAAAGTGCTTAGTCATAGAATTTTATCGTATGACGCTCCGGTGAGAATATGCTAGTTCTCGTAATAACCAAGTTTTGTTTTGCTCTATCCTCTGCGCTTCTGCGTTCGTCACCAGAACTTACACTATGCCTGCATCCTACATCATACGCTGGAATGCCAGTCTCTCATACGACAGTTAGCGTAAATTAGAGATTACAGTTTGTAAAGTTTTAAATAAGGATATTTTTCTTACACAAACGCATCTCTTCGCTTCAGAAGGCCTTTATTAACCCCATGGGGCCATGTGGAGCAGTTTTATGATGAATGGATGCACTTTTATGGACTTCAAAACAGAAACAACCATTCACTGCCATTATAAAGCTTGGAAGAGCCAGGGCAGTTTTTAATACAACTCTGATTGTATTTGACTGAAAGAAGAATGTCATATAAACCTAGGATGACTTGAAGGTGAGTAAATCATGGGGTGATTTTAATTTTAATTTTCACTCTTGGCCCATCAAACTCAAAAGTAATACATGATCATAAATGTTACCATTAAAATTAATTTAATTAAATTAGTTTTTAGTTTATATTTTATTTAAACTAAATCACTTCCATCCTGAAGTCAAGCTATATGTCAAATGCTGAATGACTTTCTTATAAATAAATAGCTGGTTTTCAGAAGATGCATTCCACCCTTCTCACCTCCTCAACTGGGTCCGGGTGCTCGTCCTGCTCATCACACGAGCTCCACCCGGAGACCGGTCCTTCTAATGGGGGCATAATAGGAATCGCGTCCGGACTGATGCCGTTCGGTGTGATATGATGGCTCAGGAAATGATCCTCGCATATCTGATGATGATCTGTGATTTCGCGCTCAGTCTCCCGCAAAGCGGCCAGCCACACTTTCACTCGGGCCTTGTCTTTGGGGAACCTGAAAAATCTCTTGCGCGGACGGCTCGATTGTTCCCCCGGTCTGAGATCACTGTGGTTTATGCATCCTTGGACCGCACACTTCACCATCGTCGCACTGTCAGATTATATCGCTACATTCAATCAGATCAACGTGCAATGTTTACACACATCACGACAGGAAAAGCAAACGCGATGTCACGTGATCACGTTTGACCAATCAAATGATTTGTTTTCTGCTTCAGGTTCTCCCTCTATTGGCTAATTGCACCTAGTGACGTCTAGTGGAATGGAGAAGTAATATGGCCTTATAGTACACTGTAGTAGTTACACTTTTTTATTTCTGCTTTGTCAGCATTTATTTATTGATTTTAAAAAAAATTTTTTTTTTACAAAGTTTACGTAGCTGTTCGGTTATTTGATATAGGTGTGTGCTAGTTTTTCATATACATGTGCATTCAATATATGTGCTGATTCGTGGAAGAATCTGAATCGGTTCTTGTCTCACCGATTCATTGAATCAATATTGACAAAAGTGATAATATTTACCTCTTAAGTTTTGCATAGCCTTTGTTTATTTCACACTGAGTTGAGTAGGAAAATACAGAAGGGACAAAGTCAGGACTATTGAAATCCATGGATACCGCTCCTGTACAGAAAAGTGTATTCTAGTGATTAACAGTAGGATAGAGTGTAACAGCTAACTTTAACCTGAGGTTGCTTTAACGTTACTAGCCAACTAGCTAGTCGTCAGTTAGCTAGTAAGCTAGTTCGACTCAAACTTTTACATTATTCTGTGTTCTAAGCATACAACTCATTATTTACCGTTATTTTGTTGTTGTAAGCCAAACCGAGTTATGTGTCTGATTTAGAGTAACGTTAACTTACCTGATATGAAGTGTGAACTGCAGAGTCGGGCATTTTTAATTTGGTCCTCGTTCCAATCGGCTCTTCTGAGGGCTTGTAACCAAAGACGTCTGCGGTTAGCATTAAAAGGAGTGTGAGTTGATGGTATTCGGTAAAACTTAAGACCACTGTTTACAGATTTCCGATTCCGGCATCCCACTGCACAACACGACATATTCCCGATCGTCTTTTGCAACCAACATGCGCAGGTGAACCTGTGTGACGTAGAGTGATACTTCTCCTATTGATTACAAGCCTTGAAAACACACAGATAAGTGCTCTCTCAAAAAAACGTAAAAATGACATTGATACCCTCTGTTCTTTCTGTTTAGAGAAACCTGAATCTACTTTACATTTATTTTGGAATTGCTCTCACACAGTTACATTTTGGTGTGATATTTGTGATTTTATCAAAGGTTATGTGAATCCTAATTTTGAATTTACATATAGAAATGTAATTTTTGGTTTTCATGAAGGTGAAAAGAAAAACTATATTTATTTTTTAAATCTTATTTTTCTGTTAGCCAAATAACATATTCATAAATGTAAATTTTCTAACTGCAAACCTTTTTTTTTTAAAGATTTAAAATTGAAATGAACATTTATTTTGAAACCATTGACCTCTAAAAACGTAAAAGCTATGAGATCAATGGCTGTGTTAAGGACTTGGCACTTAATCTCGACTGAAAGACTGAGGTGTATTACATTATTGTATTATTATGGTATGACAATGATACAAATTGTTGTTACTGTTCTTTAATGCATTTAAATAAATAAAAAATATATATATAAAAAACAAGCCTTGAAAACTGAAGCCAAAACGTCTCAATCGCCCCCTGGCGGTTGGTCCAAGTATAGCTCATAACCCCCGCCCCTCCATGTATTCTAATGGAAGAGAGACAAACTGAACTATCAAATTACACTATTATCAAATAATTTTTTTCCTAAAGATGGCTTCTGTCATTTTAGGCAGTTTTTATCACAATGATTTCATTTAAAACAATACAAAACAAAACAAACTAAAATTTAATTAAAAGAAACTGTTCGAAAGTTTCTCGCAGTCCCTAAAGGGACATGGTGAAGGGGAAAAATATGAGATTATTCAATGTTTTTGCGTTCTCTCGCTAATGTTTTGTGTTCCCATGAGAATTGCTTTCCCTTGCAAAAAAATTGGCGTCTCTCGCAAAGAGCTCAAAAGTTTTTGCGAGCGAACGTAAAGTTTCTCGGGGGAACGCAAAATATTTGCGAGAGAATGCAAAGCATTCACCTATTATTTTTCCTCCCATCTCATATTTCTTTCCACCACCATGTCCCTTTAAGGGCTCCGTAGATTTCCCATCACTAAAGTGAAAACGTCTGCTAAAAAAGAAAAAAAAGAAAACGTCTGCTTCTCAGCCAATCAGTTCGGCCGAACGTCACGTTACGTAATTAATATTCATGAGCCAAGCCTTGGCAGTAGTAGGATTTGTAAACCGTTTGCTGGACTGTAGGGTGTTGTACTGCCGTTTTTTACCAGCAGTGGACAGCAGCAAGCAACAGTCTCTCCAGCGGTGGATGTGGATGTGTGGGATTGAATCAGGGCGAACTGGGCAGCCTCTGTCATAGAGAACCGCACAGAACTAATACAATAGCGAAACATGGCTACTGAGACGGTATCAGCCTGCACAGGATCCAGCTTACTACAGCCAATAAGCGAGATAACCAACCTTCCGTTAGATCAGGTACATTTCTGTTATTTCTATTTTCTGAAATGAGTACTGGAGGCACAAAACCCTCAATACAGCTTTCATTGGCATCCAGGTCCATCTACAAATCCTTTACAGGCTGTGCACGAAAACATTTGGTAAGGACAATAAAAACGTTGCATTTTTAATATTTCCTCTCGAAATTCATGACGTCTGCTTTAGCAATCGCATATTTCCGTCGGATAGAGTTGATGGTATGCTCAGGAAATGTGTCATTTGCGTGATGAAATGGATGATGAGCTACTCGAGGATTTGCAAATGTGGAATGTTATTAATATACAACCTAGATTAATGTAGGCATATATTACATAATATACAGGGGAGAAAAAAACAATAGTCTGTGTTAGGCACTTTTTTGGAAACGGCATGATGTTGTGCTACCCAATGTAGTCTTTTTAAAGATGTTTTTTGTGTGGTTATCATCTCTGTTTGCACAGGGCCATATATATATTATGGGCCAAGCCCAGAATGTCTAAACACTAAGCTTTTAAATTGTCTTAACCACAAATTATTGGTCAGGAAATTAGCAAAATGTAAGCGAATACACTACTTAAAATAGCCATTGCTGTTTCAGAAAAACATCAAAAACAGAATTAAGTTTTTTTGGCAGAATTTGGGAAGTTGTGTGTGGAATGATGAATCACAATGAATCACAAGTTGCATAGTGATGCTCCAGAGCGATGTCTTTAAAAATCTGCTGAGAAATATAATAATAAATGCATCTCTACCACAGTAAAGCTTGGAGGAAGAGGTGTCATTGTGTGGGGAGCCTTTTTAGCTGCTGGTATGTGTGAGCTACTTCACTGTGAAAAGTCATTTTATATTGAATATTGCAGAATGGCTTGCTTCCCACAGAAGAAAAGTTGTTATCTAAAGAGGAATGATCATATGTTATTTTTCAACAAGATAAGGCTCCTGCCCAAATTGCAAATACAACCAAGATGTGGCTTGATAACAAGATTATCAGGCTCATGTTTTGGCCTGGTTAGAGTCTAGATTTGAACCCTATAGTGAATATTTGGTCTCACATTAAAACTCAAACGAACTGTTTGAAGAACAACACTGACTCTTCTTCCTGTAAAAACCTGTCTGCAAGTTGGGGAAGGCTATTCCATGGCGATTTTCTTTGTGCAATTCTTGCTAATTTCCTGACCAATAATTTGTGATTTACAATGTTTTAAATATTTGGCAATACAAAATATTTTTGCCCAGGAGTGTGTATATATGGGACTGCATGTCCCACAGAGAATGGTAGTTTGGGTAAATGCTGTGTTTTGAATCTGTGTTCTCTAAAAGACATGACAAACCAACTAGAATTACTTTAGTGAAATCACATTGAAGGGTCAGGTCTTTTTCTCCCAGGAAATATTGGAGCAATTTTAACAGGATGCTTTGAGTGTTAGACATTCTATACATTGATAAATATATCAGATGCACGGTGTAAGTATTTACACCTTAAATGGTCTACCTTTATGGCTTTGTAAATTAGCCAATACCGGTAGATGCCAAAAACCATGACCTAAGGTCAAGGACAAAGGCTTGTTATGGAGGGTATGTCATATTATGAAAATGGATGCTGATGGTGCTGATTACTTTTCTCACTAAAATATACATTGGTGGTCAGAATTATTGGCACCCCTGGTAAATATGATCAAATATGGCTGTAAAAAATAAATCTGCATTGTTTATCCTTTTGATCTTTTATTTAAAAAAATCACAAAAATCTAACCTTTCATTGACGTAAAATAATTGAAAGTGGGGGGGTAAATCACATTATGAAATAAATGCACGTTGGCCACAGTTATTGGCACCCCTAGAATTTTTTTTCTGAAGTATATTCCCATTAATATTTAAAAAAAAATGTTTTAGCACACCAGGGTGACTAGGAACATGACATTGTCTAGCTATGACTTCTTGTTTCACACAAGTATAAATATGAGGAAACCCAAAGGCCAAATTCCCTTAATCATTCATCACAATGGGCTAAACTAAAGAATATAGTTCTGATGTAGCAAAAGATTGTTGAGCTTCACAAAATAGAAAGTGGCTGTAGGAAAATAGCCAAAGCATTGAAAATCCCCATTTCCACCATCAGGGCAATAATTTAGAAGTTCCAATCAACTAAAGATGTTATGAATCTGCCTAAAAGAAGACGTGTGTCTATATTGTCTTAATGCATGGCGAGGAGGAACGTTTGAGTGGCCAAAGACTCTCCAAGGATCACAGATGGAGAATCGCAGAGATTAGTCTTGAAGTCAGAAAGCCTAAAAAAAAACAAAAAAAACAAAACAACCCCTACATCACCACATGTTGTTTGGGAGGGATTCAAGAAAAATCCTTCTTGCTCATCCAGAAACGAACTCCAGCATATTCAGTTGTCAGACACGACTGGAGATTCAAAAGGGACCTGGTTCTGTGGTCAGATGAAACTATAAAAAGAGCTTTTTGGCAGCAAATCCACCAGATGGGTTTGGTGCAAACAGGGATAAAAAGTACCCCATGCCTACAGTTTAATATACAGCTGGATCTTTAATGTTGTGGGCCTATTTTTTGCTGGAGTATCATGGTATCATGGATTCTAGCAAATACCAACAGATAAAAAATCTAAACCTGACGGCCTCTGATAGAAATCTTATTATGGGCAGTGGTTGGATCTTCCATCAGGACAACGATCCTTTGTAGACAAACATCAAAATCAACACAAAAATGTGTCCCTGAACACAAAATGAAGCTTTTGCCATGACCATCCCAGTCCCCTGACCTGAACCCTATAGAAAATGAGTGGGGTGAACTGAAGAGAAGAAGCACCAACATGGATCTGGGAATCTGAAGGATCTGGAGATATTCTGCTGTCAGGTGTTCCCCAAATTCATCAGGCATTATAAAAGACTCAAAGCTGTTATCTTGGCAAAAGGAGGTTGCAAAAAGTATTTAATAGACGGGTGCCAATAATTATGGCCAACGTGTTTTGGAGAAAAGCATTTATTTCATAATGTGATTTACCCCCCACTTTCAATTCTTTTACTTCAGTGAAAGGTTAGATTTTTGTGATTAAAAAAAAAAAATAAAAGATCAAAAAGATAAACAATGCAGATTTATTTTTTACAGACATATTTGATCATATTTACCAGAGGTGCCAATAATTCTGACCACCACTGTATGACAATGGTAATTGATAGATGTTAAATGAGGCTTTTTGTTTAAAAGCATTTTAGCCATAAGTAAATAATTTTCACATAATTGAAACCAAATCCCATTGATTTTATTCAAGGAGTGACACAGGCCAAGAGGCCATAGTTGTATGTAATATCTACTTTGTAAAAAAATGTCCATCACATTTTTAAAGTGGTGATTTGTGTGGATTGTTCAGGCACTGATTTTGTGAAACCATGAAACCAAACCAAAATGGACAGTAGTAATTTATTACATTACACAGTTTCATTTCTGTATGTAAGCTGCTATATTGATTTAGTACAGACAGTTGGACCTTAGTAAAGATGGTGTTGTCTGTGCTCATATTTTTATTGCAAACAAAATGCATACACTATACCGTTCCAAAGTTTGGGGTTGGTGACATTCTTAAAATGTTGTTTCTTTTGCTCACCAAGGCTGCATTTATTTGATTGATGCATTAAAAAAACAGCAATATTGTGTTGATTATTGCATTTTAAAGCAACTTAACTTATATATTTAAAAATGTAATTTATTCCTGTGATTTTCAGCATCATTACTCCAGTCTTCAGTGTCACATGATCCTTCAGAAATCATTCTAATATGCTGATTTGGTACTAAGTAAACATTTCTTTTTATTATCAATGTGGTAAACAGTTGTGCTTTTTAATATTTTTGTGGAAACCATGATATATTTTTCTTAGAATTCTTTGATTAATAGAAAATTCAAAAGGACATAATTTGAAATAGAACATATTTGTAACATTATAAATATCTTTACTGTCACTTTTTTGATCAATTTAATAAATGTATTTTAAAAACACCCTGACCCCAAACTTTTTGAACTGTATGTTGTCTATATACAGACACTTTAGGTGTAGGTTTTGTTGAAAAGTTAACTCCTAAGGTATCCTGTTGATGGAGAATAGCTCTGAAGTGAGAACAGACTGTAATGTGAGCAGTAATCGGCTAGCATTGCTCTATACCCCTGCCAGACACTGGATTCCTGTTACACTTGGGCCTAAAAGAGAGAAAGTCTCTAATGCCTTTTGCCTCTTGTACAGTTTGTGGTTGGTTTGGATTAGACAATTTCTCTCTGAAACAGGATGTCTTGTTCATTCTGTTCTATTTGTACACATTAGCTGCATTCATCAAATGACAGTGCATTTCATCAGTGTTGTTGTCAGGTCACCAATATCAGTGCTTTTAATGTTAGCATGAAGAACATGCCATTTCACAGCCATGGATAGTTGTGTCAAAGTCAAAGCTTAAATAAAGAATTTTGTGATCTTTGGCTTCAGAATTCACCGTTTTTTGTCTTAATATTATTATTATTGATTTGACCAGGACTGTGTCTTTGTTTGACCAGTGCCAGAGGAAGTGTTTAGGAAACCTATTTTTTGTGTAATATATTAAATGTATTCTATATATATATATATTAAAAATAGACACTGAAGCTGTGGCTAAAATCAGTCACTTGTTCACACATTTACTATTTTCTACATGGTGAATGGCACATAGTGCACTATATAGGGGATAGGGAACAATTCAGACAGTGTAAATATGCTTTCCATTGGGACGAATTAAGTCTGGTTTTGTGTTAATGTCACGCGAACCTCTGCAGTGCACACAGTCTGCTCTGGTCCAGAGACACGATAGCACAGAGCGAATCATATGCACAAGTCGGCGCAGACAACAAAACATATCGGACACATTTGAATTCTACAAAAAAAATTATATTTTAAGGCAATAATGGAGTAGAAACAGTTACAAGGAAACTGTGGCTTTACCGAGCTCAACGGCGGCTCTGGCCGAGCTGTGATATAAACGAAACGCTATTTTAAAAAAGGGGAGGAGCTGAACAATATATCCCGGCTTGTCTTCCTGTTTCAGTGGAAATTATGCCAACACATTGAATAATGCTGTGTGTTTCAAGGCACTTCAGTGGGCCTTTAAGCTAATGTATTTCAGCAAGAATGATCATAGGATAGGACCCACATTATTTAATCTGTGTCTGTAGACATATTTTTGGTCAGTTATTTGTTACCTTTTTGAAAGTACTAAAATCATTTTTAAAATGATGCAGTTTTCCACTTTTCCACTTGATGTTTGGTGTGATTTGAAGCATGCAGAAATCTTTAAGATGATCATTTGCTTTTTTGTTTTGTTTTGTAATAAGTCTCACAAAATGTAGATTAATATATATTGGTTATCAAAATATTATATCAATATTGTATCACCCAAAATTTCCATATTGGTGCATCCCTAGTGTTTTCAGTGTTCAATTCAATTATAACTTTTAATTTTAAAAGTATCATCCTGATGTATTCAATGATCAATTTAATTGTATCATTTAAAGCTATTGATTGGACTTTTAGTGTGATTCATTTTAACCGCAGTTGTATGCTATTTATTGATTATCTGCCAAGGCATTAAAAAAATTCTTGGTATCAGCCAAAATTTCCATATTGGTGCCCTGTGTATTCAGTGATCAAGGATCACAATGCATGTTAACATTTTATGCTCTGCTTAACCTTGACTGTGAGAGGTTTTGGTTTCTTGGGCTGAATGAACAGGTGAAATGGAAGGCGGTATTCTTATCCAACAATGCCACATTCCCTGACTTTTACTTAACAAAGACCCCTATGCCTCATTAATGCAAATGATACCTGTGTGTATTATTGTGTGGGTCTCTAAATTCATTAGTCAGCTGTTGTGCACTACCTGATCTCTGCGGTGCCTTCGCCTGTTTGATTGAGTTCAGGGCTTACGGTAATAAATCATATGAAGTGCTGATCTCAGAGCATTTGCTCTACACATGTGGACCAACAACTTAAAGGGATAGTTCACCCAAAAATGAAAGTTTGCTGTTAATTTACTCACCCTCAGGCCATCCAAGATGTAGGTGTCTTTTTTTCCGAATGGCTACCGTCACTTTGAGAGTCAAAAAATATATATACAGGCAAAACAAATTTAATACCTGTGGCTCATGACGATACATTGAGGTCTTATGAAAACTGGTCTTGAGTTGTATTTGATTTTGAACTTCTAAATGTCTGAACTCTGACAAGACCCTTTCCTAACAATACTGCATCTGTGGGAGAAGCGGCAGTCTTTTGGTCTCCCACAGGAGGAGGAAGCCTCAGTGCTCTTTGCTAATTACTCAAGAAGAGAACATTATTCCCATGGGTGTCCTGATGGAAACAATGCAGAGTCCAATAATTGATTTAAATCAGTCAGTTGATTTAGAGGCAGATTTTATTTATTATTTGCATGTTGTTAAGGAAACAATAATTTACACTCTCAAATAATCAAACTCATTCAGGATGTTTAGGCTGTTCAGTGAGTCATGTCTTTCTTTGGATCCTAAATTGTCATGGTGCTCACTTGATTTGGTAAGGGCATGATCATTTTTCTTCATTAAATAATGTGGAGCAGTGGGCTCTCTGTAGGCCGAGTCTCTCACAAGAAGATGCAGATTAATTTAGCAGGTCTCCCGGGCATTAGAATCATAGTGTGAGAGTGTTTTTTAAAGACTGCGGTTTACCCTGTTACTCAGCATTTTCACTCATGTGCTGGAGGAAAACAAATCCTCACGTTGCCACATTGCTATTTTCTGGATTACATAACAAACGAGGGCAAGAATTATGTGTGCAACCAAAGGTTGGCCTGAGAAATGCAAGAGACACTAAAAACACTTCAAATACCTTTTAAAAAGTCAAAAACATATAGTCCAAATAATAATGTATAGGCTGATTATACCAAACGTCTTGTTTTTAGACGTGCAAAGCTACATATTCTCAAAATCAAAAATTTACATATGATCTATTCTTGCGTTTATAAACCACTAGATGGCGCACAACAGAATGGAACAGTTTTTTAATAGGGAATCACAATATATCAGTTATGAGTCTTACAGATATTTAATTTAATGTATCTGTATCAGTCAATTTTAAATATTTAAAGGGATAGTTCTCCCAAAAATGAAAATTATCCCATAATTTACTCACCCTCAAGCTGTCCTAGGCATATATGAAATTCTTCTTTCAGATGAATACAATCGGAGTTATATATATATTAAAAAAAATGTCCTGGGTAATCCAAACATTATAATGGCAGTGAATGGCAGCCCAAAATTTGAAGCCCACAAAAGTGCATCCATCTATTATAAAAGTAATCCCCACAGCTCCGGGGGTTAATAAAGGCCTTCTGAAGCGAATCGATGGGTTTGTGTAAGAAAAATATCCATATTTAAAACTTTATAAAGTAAAATAACTAGCTTCCAGCCTAGCTGCCTAGCTTCCGTATTCAACTTATGAAGAAAGCGTATCGTCTCTCGCAGTTCTAAATGCTTACGCTACATCCGACGTCATCATCGCGCCAGTTAAGCTTTTTCCGTAAGTTGAATACGGAAGGCAGTCTGCCAGAAGCTAGATATTTTACATTATGACGTGTTAAATATGGATATTTTTTGCTTCAGAAGGCTGCCATTCACTGCCATTATAATGCTGGGAAGATCCAGGACATTTTTTTTATATAACTCCGATTGTATTCATCTGAAAGAAGAATGTCATATACACCTAGGATGGCTTGAGGGTGAGTAAATCATGGGATAATTAAAATTTTTGGGAGAACTATCCCTTTAATTGTGCAAGCTTATTCCTGCCTATTTTTGCATTTAGATTATCTTTGCCATATTTAATAACGTTTATTTAAAATTATTTAAATTTAAACAAAATTTATTTATTATTGATTTGTTGGATGACTAACCAGTGTGACCCACCCATGATTGTTTGATCTTTTAGTCCTTTAATGTTTAAGCATTAAACAATGTTTTGCAATTGTTAATTTTTTTTATTTCAAAGCGAGAACTATTGAAGTATTTTGTAAAATGTTTTTTCATTACATTTATTTCTCTGAAAGTTTTTGTGTCCAATCCTGTCATGGAGAGCCCTGTAAATTCCAGCTAAATGTAATAATAAGATCATCTGATCTATAACTGATGCTAAGTGCAAGCAAGTATAAGTGATATCCATTCCACTTCAAGTCCAGTCCATTTCTAAGATGAATTAACCAACTTTTGCCTTTCTATACTAAATACACAACCTCATTCGACCTTCATATCCCTGATGCATTGTTTTGGAAGCTCTTGGAATGGTCCATCTCCTCCAGATTTCACCGTAGCTTCAAGGACTTAGTTTTATGTAATGGTTATCCTTACCTGCTCAGTTGACAGGAGCATGAGTGCACCATGTGCATTAGCAGCAACAATAAATAATTGAGTATCTAATGCACTGTTTGGAGGGAGCACTTAGTGCTCAAGAGCGATTTAATCATCGGCTAACTGCTCGCCATGTAATTCTGATGCTATAGCCAAGGTCAGGCGTTTGATTAGGGAGATTAATGGGTTAAGTGTTGTAGAGCTCACCCTGCCATAGATGGTTCTTGCTTAGATGTTATGATGGACCTTCATGGATATGGTTTGAGAAAAGGTTTTAAGAGGGAAAATATTCTTGCTCTATATCCCATTATTCTGCCCAAAATGTCCATGCATAATATATAAAAAAATATTATTGGGTTTAGTTGCATCTCATTGCAAGAGATGTGAAAAAAGATACTTTGCTTTGATCTCCATAGAAGTGCTTGCAGTGGAAAGCAAATCAATCATCCCAAGCGTGTGGCTTTTGACAGCTGAAAAGACTGATGACTGAAGCGGGCAGCTTTCATTCTGTACATCAGTGTCCTCTTTTATTTTTAGGAGGACCGTGTCCTAGCAACAGGCTTCTCAAGGATTGCCACAAAAAGCGGACGCACTTAAAGCTGAAGTGTGTCATTTCTGCACCTCTAGTGACACAAAATGGAACTGCAAAATAGTGATTGTTTTTAACAGATTTCCCAAATACTTTCCTTGTCTGTTATTGGTAGACCAAACAGATGCACCCAAGCTAAGGCATAAATGGCCTTAATTGAAGCATTAATTATCATGATCATGATAACCATTATCATAATCAACATTGATTTCTTGACATATAACATAGAACACATAAATACACATAAAGACATGTTCGGCTGAATGTAGCATTGTTTCCCGCTGTTGGCGCATACTAGCCATCCTTCTGCCATCGCTTCTTTTCTTTGTTTTAAAAAGCAGACTTAATGTTTATCTATTTCGGGTCCTGATTACGAGACGACGAGAACATGAAGCTTTGTGCCATGCTTTTTATATTTATCAAGCAGTAAATACACCCCTTCCCGCACCCAAAACAAGGCATTTGTGGATGAGTCCAAAGCAAGGATTGCTGGAACGAAATT
This sequence comes from Rhinogobio ventralis, assembly GCA_039654625.1. Taxonomy (NCBI): domain Eukaryota; kingdom Metazoa; phylum Chordata; class Actinopteri; order Cypriniformes; family Gobionidae; genus Rhinogobio; species Rhinogobio ventralis. The sequence goes on from CM077210.1 coordinate 23,262,783, forward strand.
GTCCTGCAGCACTTCACAGGCAATAAGTGGAATGAGAATTTTAGAATGACATGACAGTCATTTATGACACTATGGCCCGGTTTCACAGACAGGGTTTAGATTAAGCCAGGATTAAGCCTTAGTTCAATTAAGTAGCTTTTATAAACGTGCCTTAGAAAAAAAAACATTACTGGTGTGCATCTTGAGACAAAACAATGCCACTGATATATTTTAAGATATGTCAGTGCAAGTTGCTCTCAGTTAAAACAGCTGAAGCATGCATTTTAGTTTAAGGCTAGGTTTAAGCTTATTCCGTGCATAATACGTCATTACGCCATTTCTACGTCATTGCACATGCATAGAACTTTCCAGGGTCAGGTTTCAATCCGATCAAGTGTTTACATGTCTTATTGAACTGATTAGAAAAGGTTTAAACCACCCCTTACAATCCGAATGAATTTAAATTTGTCCAGTTCATTCTGATTGACGAGGGTGGCTACATGTGACTTTTTTTTTTTTATTCCGCCTGTGATTACGAACGGATTATTAGGGTCCATGTAAACGCAGCTATTGTTACAAGCCCACAGTCAGACTTCCGCTGTCCTGTTTTTCTAAACTCAAATTTTACAAGGCAGAGCAGGGAGGAATATTTAGGCCTGGCCTTGCCATCCTGAACTTCTTTATTACAAAACCATTGTATAACTTTCATTGTATAACTTGTTTGCACAGTAATTTTGCTGCGTTTTTGCTGACAGATATTGTTTTTTTTTGTAGCACAACTGTGTTTGTTTAGTTAGCATGAAATTAATATTGACCCTATTTACTTCATCACTACATCCCTCTGGCCTTATTTCATTCTTTGATGCATGTTTTTTCAAAGGTTGACTCTGTAACATAAAAAAAAAAAAACTGAACTCGAAAAGGATTTAATGGCTGATGTCACCAAGTACTTTTGACATTCCTTCATTTGACATTCTTTCTCTGTATTCAGTCCATTTGATTTGTTCTGTCAATGGACCCTTTTCACACATTGTGATGATGCATTTACACAGTTATTAAAGGGTTAGTTCACCTAAAAATTCTGTCATTAATTGCTCACCCTGTCGTTCCAAACCCGTAAGACCTTCGTTCATCTTCGGAACACAAATTAAGACATTTCTGATGAAATCCGAGAGCTCTCTGACCCCTCCATAGACAGCAATTTAATTAACACTTTCAAGGCCCAGAAATGTAGTGAAGACCTCGTTAAAGTAGTCCATACAACTCCAGTGGTTCTACCTTAATTTTATGAAACGACGAGAATAATTTTGTGTGCAAAAACAAAGAAAAATTACAACTTTATTCAACAATTTTGTTTCTAGCCTGTGTCGGTCTCCTACGCAGTTTACGTTGTAAATAGTGCAGCGCTTTCGATGCTGTTCACTGTATTTACAATGTAAACTGCATAGAAGACTGACACAGACGAGAAGAAATTGTTGAATAAAGTCATTATGTTTGTTTGTTTTTCCGCACGAAAAACTATTCTTGTCGCTTCATAAAGTTAAGGTTGAACCACTGGAGTCGTATGGACTATTTTATTGTTGTCTTTCCTGCCTTTCTGGGCCTTGAAAGTGTTAATTAAATTGCTGTTTATGGAGGGGTCAGAGAGCTCTCAGATTTCATCTTAATTTGTGTTCCGAAGATGAACGAAGGTCTTACGGGTTTGGAACGACATGAGGGTGAGCAATTAATGACAGAATTTCATTTCATTTTTGGGTGAACTATCCCTTTAACATTGTAAATCTGTAAAATTTTCATTTTTAAAAAATGTATTACACTATACTTTGTTATATTACCTTGTAAATTACAGAAAACTAGTAACTCTGCTGTGTGAGTGTTTCAAATACAGCAACGGGATTGACATGTTTCTCTCTTCTGACCACTGTAATCAATCATATTTTTTTTCCTCTTTCATAGAAACGCTATTGTGGATTTTTTTTCTCTTGCTATTGAGGCAAATGGGATTGCAAAAAAAATTATTGTAGTTTCACTATAGAAGTTTACCCAACGGGTAAAAAGCTTCCACTTCTGAGAACCCTGAAAATGTGAAAAGGGTCTTTTGGCGCATTTAGCATCTCAGCAGTGACATTCACCTGATGAAGTGAGAAGGCCTTTTTTCGCTTTCTCCGCATCAGCTGAACTTGATGAATCTTCAGGATATTTCCAGCCAAGCCCAAGAACAGTTGCCTTGCCTCTGAGTCACACGTACAGAAAAATAGGATTTATCTGCTGCTTATCAGAATCTGTTGGTTTGGCAAATTCTCTGATGTAGCCAGCTTCAGCTCTGGGGTGATGGGGACCTCTGCTCAGGTTCGTCTGCACTGACACAGGAGACAAGGCACCAGGTAACCTGGACATAAAGGAGACTAGGATTGTAATGAGACACATCAAGGATCATTAATTAAAGAAGATAGTGAGAGACAGAAAGAAAGAGAGGTCCAACTTTTCTTGCCAGCTTGCCTCATAACAGCAACGTGAGCAACATGGAGCAGTACAGATCTGCTGAGTTATTGATGGAGGTGAGCAGGTTCAAGGCTGTTATTTGAGTTCTTCATGTCACTTGTATATTGGAAATATGCTCTTCTGCCGTATTGCACCATAATTTCAAGCCTAGAGCAACTATATTAAAGAGGTCAAATTAGAATAGAGTATTGACTAGCGATGCACAATATGTAGGTTATGAGACATTATTTTTTAATCTATATTTGCATTTCATTCTTTTTTTTTCTTTAGCATTTAATGCTCTTTTCTTTGGATTAGTTAACCATATGTCATACATATTATTACAGTGTGTTATACCTAAATTCACATAAGCATCAAAATATTGATTTGACACTGACAAAAAACTATAGTTCTCTTTTATGAGAAATCACAATGGAGTTTCCAGAAATTCCCTTATGTTCTAGCACAGACAATTACTCCTTAGCTTTTATGATCTCCCCAATTTAACAGTTTAATAGTTTCACTAAAAGTGCTTTTATCTGGCAAAATGATAATGAAATGGGCTTATGAGTAGGTTTTGTGATGCTGAATTGTGTCAGAAGTTTATAGATTCATCTGCTTTAGATAGGTGCTTAAAGCGATACTTCCCCCCAAAAAATGAAAATTTTGTCATTACTTACTCACCCTCAAGTTGTTCCAAACCTGTATGAGTTTCTGTTGAACACAAAAGAGAATATTTTAAAGAATGTTGGTAACAGACAGTTGATGGCACCCATTGACTTCCATAGTAGGAAAAAAATAGTATGGAAGTCAGTGGTTACCAACATTCTTTAAAATATCTTCTTTTGTGTTCAACAGAAGAAAGAAACTCATACAGGTTTGGAACAACATGAGGGTGAGTAAATTATGACAAAACTATCCCTTTAAAAGGCCAGTCGCGTTCAGTTTGTTTTTCCATTTTATTTTCTGCTGCTTTCATTTACAACTGGCTGTTAAGGGAGAGCTTGTGAATGAGCCTTTTTAATGCTCTTCTATAAAAATGTTTGCTCGAGCCCCTCTTGTCTCCCCTTGTCTGCCCTTAACATCAAGCTCTTATGAGAGCATGCTTTATAATATGTATTGATATATTGAGTTGGTGTCGTCTTTCATGGCACCTTTTCTCTAAGTCTGAATCTAAGCAGGATGTGCCCTCTGTTTACTTGGTGCTGAGAAACTGAATACTACGGTAAAAGAGTAAATCTCTAATGGGAGCATCTCTCAAGCTTTCACAAAAAGTGAAATGTTAAGCTTTCTTTTGGAATTATGTTATTATATATGATGTATATTATATTATATATTTTTATTGTTTTTGAAAGTCACTTATGCTCAGTTTGCTCACCAAGGCTGAATTTATTTAATAAAAAATGGAGTAAAAATGATATTGTGAAATATTATTACAATTTAAAATAATTATTTTCTACTTTAATAAAGGTTAAAGTGTAATTTATTCCTGTAATGGCAAAGCTGAATTGTCAGCATTATTATTCCAGTCTTCAGTCTCACATGATTATTCTGAAATCATTCTAATATGCTGATTTGCTGCTCAAGAAACATTTTTTATTATTATAAATGTTGAACACAGTTGTGCTGTTTAATATTTTTGTGGGATTTTCAGTAATATTTAGGGTAACTTTAAGAAGATGATATTGTAAGGCCATTTCTGTTTTTATGGCACATTTGTTACACATTTTAACCATTTAGCTCTGTGATTTACTGAAGGTTTTGTATGTGCTTCATGTTTGTTGCAAGTGTGACAGATGGACCTGTGTGACAGAGCAACAGGAAGTCTGCAAAGAAAGCAACAGAAGCTGGCAAACGAGTCTCTGTCAAAACTGATTGATGGTCCTTCATCTGTTATGGATTATGTATGTTGTGTCTAAAACATTATGTGAGCCTTCAAAATTATGTGTAACAGCATGCAAAAATTGTGTGGTTCATAATGGACAGTTCTTTGCTGTCAGTGTAAATGCCCTTAAATAAAAAGTTTCACGACTTGAAAGTAGTAAAACTAATGCAGAGGCATATTATTTAAAATCAGATTTTGTAATATCCAAGCTCAGGTAATTTCAAAGATATTTATGCTGCGCTGCCTGCATTCAAGCATGATTAAAAAAACAAAAAACAGATTATTTGGAGCTTTATATTTCTTTTGACATGTTTATAATTACAGCATTGCTAGTGCTGTGTACAAGTTACAGCATGCTGCCAAGAATCTCCCATAATCCCCTTGGTCTGGTCTGCAGACCACACTGGGTCGCCTGACATGTATTGGATGCTGCAAAAACAAGCTGTGTCCTTGTTGTGCTAGATTTATTAAGTGCTGCTCTACAGCCGTTGAATGCAGATGTTGATGATTAGGACAGAGATATCGTTTTTTGTAGCAAACATCCTTACATGGCGTGTGAATTCTTGAATTAATTGACAGCTAGCAAGACTGTGATATATATTCAGCTATTCTGCAGACTTGATGAATTTTATTTGCATAAAGCATAGGAATAAAGGGATTTGCAGATGTTTGGTTGAAGATACTGTGTATATATCTGTCTTCAAATGACTTACAGCTGAAATTTCACAGCTGTGTCCATTCAAGAAATAACTCCCAGACTCATGCTGTTGATGTCTTTTGGCTTTCACGAGAAGCATGTCAGTGTGAAGCTCAAAGCATTATCTTTTAAGTAGGTCACGAGGCTTGCAGGGTCCTGGAATACTGCAGGAACCTCAGTGAGAGTCCTGCCAACCTTCTGATGTTCTTCTGGAACACTGTTAAGTCATTGTTCTCTGACCCTGTTTGTTTTTATTTAACCATGATATGTATCCTGCTTATTGTTTCTTCTAAATTCCATTGTCTAATCTTCAGTTCACACCTGGGGCAAGTGACAGGTTTCCAGCATCATATATTGTAGTTTTTCTATACACTCTGTTATCATATATTTGATGTTGAATGTACAGTGGAGCCGTATTTGGACCAATGGGGTTTCACTGTGGGTGGGGCGACCCAGCATGACAAAATGGATATGGAACAAAATGTCTTCACGCTTGTCACTTTGTGATGTGCTAGGAAAGGGAATGTACTGTAAGACTAATTCTACTATTAATATGTTATGTACTAAAAACGGAGTAATCGAACACTTAAAACCAATATGTTATTTGAAACCAGTATGTTATGTTTGTAAATTATGAAATTGTATTTTTTTGTTCACAAAAGTTGCATTACAAATAATGATTTTAAATTAGCTAATTTCAACATGATTTTATTGTGAAGAAGTTGATTATAAAATAAATTAATATTTAAATATTTTTTATATTTAAATTTGTGCTGGGCAATCGATTAATCGTGATTAATCGCATCCAAAATAAAAGTCCTTGTTTACATAATATATGTGTGTGTACTGTGTATAATTATTATGTATATATAAATACACACACATGTATTTATGTATGTATGTATACATGTGTATGTTATGCATGTATGTTATATTTATTTATATATACAGTATATACATGCAAATATTTCTTAAATATATACATGAAGGTATATCATAATAATTATACACGGTACACACACATATATTATGTAAACAAGGACTTTTATTTTGGATGTGATTAATCACGATTAATTGATTGCCCAGCACTAATTGAAATAAAAAATATCAATTTATTAAATAAAAAGAAAGATTTTTTTTTTAATAAACAAAATAAAAATTACACTCACTCAGCTGGCATCCAATCTGAAAATTTCTAAATGAAATACATTTGATTAAATTATCAGCCTTTTGACCATGATGGATTAAGTTCAGTTGATAAGTTATTTTTCTCTTTTTTTCCCAGGTGAACTTCGTAGTATGTCAGCTCTGTGCCCTGCTCACGGCCGTGTGGTTCAGGCTCTATCTGCACCCCAGCAAGACAAGCCCTTTTGTGCGGCATGTGGTGGCCACACTGCTAGGCATCTACTTTGCCCTCTTCTGCTTTGGCTGGTGAGTATTTCCATACTGACGCATCCCTCTGTGGGTCCACAAGGAAACTGAAACCAGCTTTTGCTTGTACTCCCTGCTGCTGTACTACAGGATTTGTGCTGGTGTGATGTTCCAGAAAGATACAACGAACGGCAATCAATAGGAAATGTAGCGGTCTGTGAAACGACAGACATTTGATACAGAATAAACAAACAGCTTGAAGGACAATAAAGGGAGCTGAAGCTGACGTCTGTAGTACACTGTCAAGTATCAAATTATGTGGATTTTTTTCAGTTGTAAATACACCTGTATGACTCAAGCACAACAGTGACCGGACATTTTTTAAAAGACTTGGTTCTGGAAGTCGTCTGCAAAATGAATCACAACATTCAACCATTTGATTCAAATCAAAGATGCACTGTAAACCCTAACGCTCAAAATAATTAACTGGTTTGAGTAGGACCAACTTAAATTAAACAAATTAGTTCAGTCAAATGAACTTTTATGAGTATTTAGCACTTTCTTTTTCTTTCAAGTTCACAGAACTGATATATTTTAAAGGGGTCATGAATTGAGAAATCAACTTTGCTCAAAACCTTGAGCTTTTAATATATAAAAGGTCATGGTAATATAAGAATATCCTGTAAGTTTCAGAGTTGAAAACTTCCTTGTTAGTCAAAAAAAAGCTTTTATTGACACCAGGCCCAGCAAACGCTTGATCCCAGAATGTGCCACATCTTGACGTCATCGTGTGGTGAAACACCGCCTCAACAGAAAAAGAACAACGCCTGATTCTGTAGCCCCGCCCACCGACTCGTGCCTGAGATGATATAGGCCTACATAGAGCTAAACCGGATCGAACTTCTAAGCAATAAACATGCCACATAAGCTTCATTCGGATTCCAATATTATGAATGCATGGATTAACTTTATTTTTAATGAAGAGCCAGTGCATGTGGGGAAGACATTGCGCGTTTGTTCCTTCATTTCACCATGGATTCGTTTGTAAACGAGAGACTGGATTTGCAGACAGGATGAGATTACATGAATGAATGAATGAAGCAACACACTAATGTGAATAAAAAATGTCTTTTATATGTGATAGTATTGCATTGTTACAGATCGTTTGATATCTATTGATGTGTATGTGTCTAACAGAACATATCTTAGTACGCTGTCAAAGGCAGAAGAATCCTTTATTTGTGGTGTTGTTGGTTCATTGCGATTCGGGATCAAACTCTGACATTTATGGGCCAGGGCTCGCAAAGCCCAACGTCCCAGGGCTATGTGTTTTCCAGACGGGCTACCAAAATGTAAGCCCGGCCTGCCGACAGTGCGTTGTTCACTCTCTTGACTTGATATTTGAAGGGCTTGTGCGTGCGTGCGTGCGCGCGCGTGTTTGTGTACGGTTTGCGGTTATATCCACCGATCGGGCGGGCCAAGTAATAAAAAAATAACATTCCAATCTATCGCGGGTGGATGAGAGATAAATATAGATAAAGATATTTTGCGAGCCCTGTGGGCGAATCCGGTTGCCGTTTCCCCACATGCTTTCAAACAATTCCCACATATACTGACATGGGAGCTGAAGCTCATTAAATATGCTAATCTTAACCAATCCTAGCCGTGGCCGTTTACTTCCAAGTCTTCAGTGCGGCACACGCATAAAAAGCAAGCGTTTCTTGAGAGAGCCTCAAAACCAGGCTAGAAAATAGCCTATTATTCATTATGATGTTTTTGAATGTAAAAACCACGCGAACATCATAAGTTGACCTCAGACAACAGTATAAAAAAATAAAAGTTCATGACCCCTTTAATTAAACTGAACTGTTTCATTGTTTTGAGTTTTATGAAATTATTTCTTTTAATTTAGAGAAACTTAAGTTTAACTGAAACTGGGCGGGAATTTCTATTTCCCAGCATGCTTTGCCCATGGCATTCAAAAAGGAGAGTAAATGCTAAAATTAAGTGTTATATAATGTTTTTTGTGCAAGATTAATGTTAAGTTAGAGATTTAGTAGTGATTAATGTTTTGTTATGCTAATGTTGAAGAGTTTCTGTTAATGTGGGGTTTTGGAGAGTTACCAAGTGACAAGTGGTGCATGCGGCTTGGTTTGAGAGCAAGCATGTTAAATGCTTTATATTGCTGCACTCATTCAGCAAGTGCTATGTACAAAAAAAACAAACAAACAGAAAATGCTACAAAAAGTACAAAACAAAAATCTGCCAGTTCTGCTTACTTAAACTTTGAATTTGTGTTTACAGTGTGGATTTGAAAAGTGGAAACCAGAAATACTGGTTTTATTATACTTTTGTGAAGGATTGTTTCAATTGTTTCATTCTACAAAAACTTGCTTTTTTTGATTGGTATGTGCCATTTTTGGATTGTGAGTAGTATAATAATTTACAATTTGCAATTAGGACTAAACAGGTTTTATTTATTCAATGTTCTTTTAAAAGAGTTGTATAGTGCTGTGTTTTTCCCTCACAATATTGCATCAATTTAGAAAGTACATTAAACCTTTATATTAATTTTAAGATTTTACCTTTATAATAAGAAATAATATGCAGGATAAATATCATGGCTAAATCACAACAAACAATGACAAACAGGATCAGGGAACAATGATTTAACAGTGTTCCAGAAGAACATAAAAAATTTGGCAGGACTCTCAGTGAGGTTCCTGCAGTATTTCAGGACCCTGCAAGCCTTGTGACCTATACTTACATTTTTGTGTCCAATCATATAGTTTCCTACAGTTAAATTTAATGACATTTAATAAAAATAATATATCCAGCTCACATTTTTAAAGAACTTTTTTAATTTCCAGTATGTTTTACAAAAACTTAGGAGAAACAGCTGGTGTTTTAAGAAAAAATCCTGCCGATAATAACATAGTTTTAGATGCATTAGTGTCTGTGTTGTGAGATCCCTATCTATCAGCATACTCAAGCTTGTATTGATGAGACGGTGGCGACTCAGATCTGGAACTCATTAACATCCCATTTAATAAGACAAACAGATCAATAGGCCACATTGAAAGATGGAGAGACTTCTGCTTGCTAATTAGTGGCATCTTTTCAAACCCTTATTAAAGTGTCTCTGTTTGTGTTTGTGTGTGTTTAAGTGGGTCTGACTTGCAGATAAGCTTCCATAAAGTCTCTTTAAGGCAGTTCTCTTTGGTGAGTCTGGGTAATGGGCATACAAATTTGGCTAATTTCTTCAGTGAAAAAAGACCAAAATCTCTAAAACTGTTTGCCACGATTGTTTCAATAACATGTCAAATCAGCTAAATAAATACATATGATGGTATCATAGAAGTTTGCTTCTTTAGCTAACATTTCTCTGAAAAACTGTATATTTCATGCTAATTCAGATAATGCATTTACATAAACTGTTTAAAAAAACAGACCATATCTGTTTTAAAAAGGTCATTGGCTCTTTTAATCGCAACATAGAACTCTATTCCTACTGCTTCCATATTAAGCATTATACACCGATCAGGCATAACATTATGACCTAATGACCTAATCCTAATATTGTGTTGGTCCCCCTTTTGCTGCCAAAACAGCCCAGGCATGGACTCCACTAGACCCCAGTAGGTCCTGTAAGTTGCGGGGTGGGGCCTCCATGGATCGGACTTGTTTGTCAGCACATCCCACAGATGCTCGATTGGATTGAGATCTGGGGAATTTGGAGGCCAAATCAACACCTCAAACTCGTTGTTGTGCACCTCAAACCATTCCTGAACCATTTTTGCTTTGTGGCAGGGCGCATTATCCTGCTAAAAGAGGCCACAGCCACCAGGGAACATATGAGTGATGAGTGCCTGTACATGGTCTGCAACAATGCTTAGGTAGGTGGTACATGTTAAGGTAACATCCACATGGATGGCAGGACCCAAGGTTTCACAGCAGAACATTGCCCAAAGCATTACACTGCCTCAGCCGGTTTGCCTTCTTCCCATAGTGCATCCTGGTGCCATGTGTTCCCCAGGTAAGCGACGCACACGCACCCGGCAGTCCATGTGATTTAAAAGAAAACAAGATTTATCAGACCAGGCCACCATCTTCCATTGCTCCGTGGTCCACTTCTGATGCTCACATGCCCACTGTTGGCGCTTTCGGCAAGGGCACCCTGACTGGTCTGCGGCTATGCAGCCCCATACGCAACAAACTGCGATACACTGTGTATTCTGACACCTTTCTATCAGAACCAGCATTAACTTCTTGAGCAATTTGAGCTACAGTAGCTCGTCTGTTTGATTGGACCACACGGACCAGTCTTCGCTCCCCACGTACATCAGTAAGTCTTGGCCGCCCATGACCCTGTCACCGGTTCGCCACTGTTCCTTCCTTGGACCACTTTTGATAGATACTGACCACTGCAGACTGGTAATACCCCACAAGAGCTGCAGTTTTGGAGATGCTCTGACCCTGTCATCTAGCCATTACAATATGGCCCTTGTCAAACTCGCTCAAATCAAATCCATTTTTCCTGCTTCTAACACATCAACTTTGAGGACAAAATGTTCACTTGTTGCCTTATATATCCCACCCACTAACAGGTGTAGTGATGAAGAGATAATCAGAGTTATTTACTTCACCTGTCAGTGGTCAAAATGTTATGCCTGATCGGTGTATAATTGTGGTTATATAAGTTTTAAGTATCATTTGAAAGTTTCCACTGACCCATAGAGTACAGTGGTAACTCCATCCTGTCATTCTTGTATAATTTACCTGAAGCAAAATGTACTGCTTTAATAGAAATAGAAATAGAATATTCTCTCTCTTTTCTACAGGTATGCGCTTCATTTCCTTCTCCAAAGCGGCATTACTTACGGCATAATGATTCTGACTGGAGTTGAGCACATGCACAAGTAAGTTCATATTTTCACATCTTTAGAATGAAAAAACATTATGTTATTTACTTATTAAATAGCCTATATCGTGGTTTCCCAAACGTGGGTTTCGGAATCCCTGAGAGTTTGCGAGGGAATTGCAGGGGGTTCGTAAGTTGATGACAAGCACTTAATTAAATTGTAATTAAATCATTAAAAATTAAACAAATAGGCTAAATAATATTAAAATTATTTAGGGGGGGGGGTTGGGGTACTTCAAGTAAATTATTTTGGTCAAAAGGGTTCGGCCGACAAAAAAGTTTGAAAACCCCTGCCGTATATGAAATAGCTGGGCAAGTGCAGTGTTTCCTGTATTGACATATTACACAAAAATGGCCTCAAGCTAAACTGACTAAAAGTCACAAAATTAAAATTAATTTATGGGGTCTTTAATACACATTTCTGTCTCTTAATTTTTAACAATTCAGTGTTGTTATTCCAAAGGAAAACAGTTTGTCTCCATATCATCAATGTACACTACCATGTTTGTGGTTAAGATTTTTATTTATTTATTTTTTTTGAAAGAAGAGCTCCTATGTTCACCAAGGCTGCATTTATATGGTCAAAACTACAGTAAAAAGTTAACAGTAATATTGTAAAATAGCATTTACAATTTAAATTGATCTATTTTAATATATTATAAACTGTAATATATTTCTGTGATGGCAAAGTCTTCAGTGTCACACAATCCTTCAGAAATCATTCTAATATGCTGATTTGGTGCTCAAAACATTTATTATCAATGTTGTGCTACTTAATATTTTTGAGACATTCTTTTTCAGAATTCTTTGAATAGTACTTTCAAAAGAAAGCATTTATTTGAAAGAGAAATCTTTTGTAACATTATAAATATCTTTACTGTCACTTCACAAATCAATTTAAAGCATCCTTGCTGAGTAGAAGTATTAAAGTATTAAAAAACAAAACAACAACTTTTGAATGGGAGTGTAAACTTATTGTGGCTCTGCCTCTGAAATGATTTCACTTTTTGTTGACATCACTAAGAGTTCATTTTTCAACCCAATTGATTTAATCAATTCCTGTTGAGTAAAATAAAGTCCACCTTTGTTTTTTTGTTATTGTATGTCCTGTTTCATTAGGAAATATGTCACAATATAGAAGTAAAACTGGTTGTGAACATTGTTACATTTAAAAGAGTTTTACTTCAAGTTCAGTAGAAACCATTGAGCAGACGTGTGTGAATCCTTTATAGCCTTCTTTTCATTCGAAAGGTGAACTAAGGTCCATGCTGATAGAAGTCGTGCCCTCTCTTCTGATGAAAGAGTTGAAAACTGACCCAAAGATAATTATAATGAGAAAGACATCATTCCCTTCAGTCGCTGACCATCAGTCACCGTCCTCCTCATGGGTGTAATAAAATCTTCCATTATTTCCTTGCTGCCGTCTCCTGCCAGCTGCCAGAAACGTCTTACTTGGTGGTAAATATAAAACTGCCTCAATGTCAGACTCCTGCTGAATGGCCCTTTAGGGACATTTTGTTTTTAAATGAGGTGATATTACTGTCTTAAGAAGATTCAGGGGCCATTGTTAAGGTAGACAATTCTTCCTTCTCCTTTTCTGTCTTCTATTGGTGGGTTATGTAAAAAAGGCGATTGACGTGATTGGTTGTGTCATTTTAGGAAACATACAGCGGTTGAGACCATTCTATTTTTGTCCGCCTTTAGGAGGGCAAACAGTTTTGCAGACCTGCAAAACACACTCACATTGTTGAATGGAAAGCACACGCACAGCACACACACCTCGTCTATCTTTGTACTCACACCTGCAGTGTCTGGGGACCTGAGCTGAATGTGTCATCACTAAAGCTCGAGTGTGTGTGTATAAGAAATAATGAGAAAGACTGGGAGCTTCTGTTGTGCTAGTCTCTTCGAGCTTCATCTGATTTTCCCTAACTTTGTCTGTGAGGTAAAGCAGATCTTGTGTTTTAAAACCACATGATTAATGGACTAATGACCTCCTGTTGTCATGTAACACAATAGAAGCAAAAAAAAACTGTTTAAAAAACTGTCTTTCTTAAAAAAAGCTGTGGCTGATGTCTTACAATTAGTACGTTTGCAAGAAATTGCCGTTCACGTTTGCGTCCACACTGCTTTTTCCCTGACTTAGTCATGACTCAGGAAACAAAGCAGGATAAACTGTTAAGCTTGTAGAGAACTTACTAGTTAATGTGTTACTAAATGCATCAAACAAAACCACTAACCTGGCAAACAGCATGATCAAAAGAAGTAGAGGAGTTTTGTGACATTTTTTGATAATGACAGGCTGACTGTTCATTTATCCAACTTAGTTACTTACATAAGTATCATACATGCAGTGCATAAATAAATGGACATAAAAATATATTTTGAATTCAAATTATTGAGAAGAAACAATATTCAAAGGTCCCATAACTTTTGCTGGATTACTTGCAAAACAAACAAACAAAAAAAGTTTTGTAACAAAAAAAAGTAGAATATACTAGAAAATGTGATTTTTATATTAATAATTTGCATGACCATTCCAGGCCCTCATATATCCAGGCTTTCAATATAATATATGTATTATTCTTATTCTTATTATATTTATATATTTATATATTTATATATATATATATATATATATATATATATATATATATATATATATATATATATATATATATATATATATATATATATATATATAATATAATATAATATAATATAATATAATATATCATTTTACATCATATTGAGGCCTTGGTCGTTTGCTAAGTGTGCCCTGGCCCCCATTCTGCCATAAAACAATACAAGAGATGTAAAACTAGCACAGCTTTGTAGAAAATGTATTGCATGAGTCAGTGGTCAGTAATGCAGTTTGCAAAAATTATGCAAATAGTTGGCCAATCATAATCCAGCATTCCAGAGAGCCATGTAAAAATACCAAACAGACTGAGCAAATATCTGACAGTGAGAATGTCAGTGATAATGAAACGCCTCTATGGCACTAACAGTTTCACCTGTGTGTGTGTGTGTGTGTGTGTGTGAGAGACTATGTGTGCCTTTTCTCATCTTCTACCTCCATTTTAATTTACACATCATGTTTTCTGCATTGTACAAAAATAGGGAGCAATAATGTAATTCATTTGTGTAGAGAATAATGGTTTATCTACACGCAAACACACGCGCACACACACACACACACACACCGTCTGCTGTTCAGGCTCTGCAGATCAAAAGCCCTCATCACTGTTGAGAGTTAATTTCTAGAAACATCACTGAGCTCTTTGTTAGCTTTTTAAAAATTATGTTTGTACTTGTTTCTGGGTTTTAATGGATTGCAGAAAGTCTCAGTATGACATCCTTCAGGCCTTTATAATATTAAAGCTCTTATAAAACTACAAAGAAAGAAAAACTAAAGAAAAATGGTTGTACATTAATGCATCTGAAATGGCTTGGATGTGAAACATGCTCTTTGGTTCACATTGCAGATACTGTTTGGTGGTCGCCCTGGGTTATCTTAGCTTCTGCCAAATCACCCGGGTTTACGTCTTTGATTACGGCATGTACTCGGCCGATTTCACAGGGTAAGAATATGCCTTTCTATGTGAGGTTTCTCAGATCCATTGTCACTTTTTTTTTTTTTTTACCCACATTTTTCTTTCTCTCCCTGACAGGCCGATGATGGTCATCACACAGAAGATAACCAGTGTGGCTTTTGAGATCCATGATGGTGAGTGTGTGTGCGTGTTTGGTTAAAGTTTAGAATACACACAGGAAGGATGCATTGGGATTCTGTTCTGGATGCTGTTCCAGGCGACTGCTGTTGTGATTGTCAAATATGCTGCCAAAGGGCCTGAGAAACTAATTAAAGAAATGGACGGCAGTGTGGATGAAATGAAAGCAAATGAAAACAAGCCTCCCTCCTTCTCTTCACCCCTCTATTGTTCCACAGGGTGACATATTACCCTTATGATGCGTGCTCACCATCTTGCACTTCTTAATATTACCGTTATCACTAATTCATTTCTTTGTCCTCTGCTGAGTTCATCTGCTGGCCTGCAAACCTTTGTCATGGAGAAGCTTTTAAACAGAGCAGACTCCCTTTAGATTCGCTTTTGTCCTCTCTGCTGTAACCTCACTGGATGTCTAGTGCAAGAGTAGGACTGGCTGATACTTTGGCTTATAAACCGTGCAACATCAATATTGTCACATTTTGTCTATACTATTTATGCTGCACAGGATTATAATTTTAAGTTTAGTTTATTTTAATTTTATATAGTTGTAGTTTTTTTTTTTTTTTTAAGATTTTTTAATAATATACCATCTATCTAGAGCTAAAATTAAAATGAATTTTTGGCCATTATTATTTTATGTTAATTTGTTTTTTTCAAATATAATATGTAATTTATGGAGTCATTCAAATATAATATGTAATTTAAGTAAAATATAATGTAAAAATATAGTTTAGTTAAAGGTGCACTATGTAAAATTTTTGCAGTAAAATATCTAAAAACCACTAGGCCAGTGTTATATATTTTGTTCAGTTGAGTACTTACAATATCCCAAATGTTTCCAACTATTTGTAAATCGTGAGTAAATTGCTATTTTAACCAAGGACCCAGGACGTGTGAGGGAGGCACCTGTCAATTGTGTCATATTTGCGTTACCCTCGGTTTCCGGTTTTATATAGCAGAAACGCTTTACTCTTACTACAGTGTGCATCAAGTGTCATAACAGCCACAGAGCGAACGTACAGATTAACGTCATAACATAATTTTCAACACACTCAAATCTAATATGATAAACAGAGCTGCGTTACCTCATACTCATGACTGGAAAAGTGGAAATGGTGCCGGCGACTGTGGCATAATAAAAGTCCCGCTGCTCGCAAGGCCTGTGTTGCGCAGTCGCTCCAGCGGCCTTGCTCAGCTCCCACAAAACTCGGTCCTGCTCTGTTTTTATACTACAGTAACGTTAATAATCACACTCAAACTTGTCGTCATCAAACTACACCTTTGTTTTGAATAGGCGACCTCTAGCGGACAGAAAAGTTACATAGTGCACCTTTAACATATTTCCCAGTTATGTTTTTATTTTTATGTTAATTAACAGAAATGTTTTTCTTTGAGTTTTTTTTTACAATAATAACTCCACTGTAGGTGTTAGCAGTATTTCGCATTAATATAGAATTAAGATGTGGTGTCACAGATGTGCCAGCTATCAGTTTTTAAATTCATGCTTTTAGAGTCTGCTTTTAGCTTGTTACATAACATAAAGCTATTTTTGCACTAATGCCACACATATTATTTGTTCTTTTGTTATGAATGATATTTTAGTTTATAGCCGTCATTTTCACGATAAAAAAGTAAATAATCAAATGAGATGACCAAGTATTTAATTCATTAGATAATCTAGAAATGGGCATTACCACGTTGGTTATTTTTCTTCGATTTCCAGAACAAATACCTATATTGTGATATTCTGCTAGCGTGATTTAAAATTATTCATTGCGTGATTATAAATTGTATGTAAGCTGTCCATCAGCACTCTTAAAAAAGGGGTTTCACTCGCCTGTTACCCTGAATAACCTGTCATTGATATTCCCTATGGTCCGTAGGACACTAATAGGACAAAGTCCCCCATAGAAGACCTCCATCACTAGTTCTGGGACATGTTGGGGCCTATTGTGAGTGAATCTGTGTCTCTGCACTGGTGCTGCTCGCTGGGTCGGTCATAAACCTTAATGAAAACTTTTTTTAAGTGGCTCGTCTTATGTGCATAAGGCTGGTAATAAAACAAGAAATTATTCAAGCCACTTATGCTGGGTCGCCTTGCTTTGTCTTATCATGCAGTAAGACAAACAACTGAGGCAGAGGAGACCCTTCAGTCGACCACATGAACTCTAAGCCAAGTCAATTTACAGCACATTTCTTCCCTCTCTAATTACCTCTGTAAATCAGGGAGAGGCCGGGGAGTGTTAGACGAAACCACTTCTCACAAGCTCAGAAGCTGAGAAGGTACGATACTTCCTCTGTGCTCAGATGCAAACGTCAAGATTTCCAGCTAAATTTTGTTTAAAGAAAATTTAAATTGTCATTTATTTACCCATGTGACATTTCAAACTCTTATGACTTTTTCTTCTGTGAAAAAAAGAAAAAGGAGGCATTTTAAATAATGTTCAGGTCCATTTTTTCCATGCAGTTAAAATGAATGAAAGCTTTCAATGAGGACTGAATCACAGATCAAAGTTCCTCAGTCAAAAATAAAGATATCTATCATCTAGAACTTTTTTTATTATGGATTGAAGGTGCTGGTATTGATGTATATCTTTTTTATGTTAACAGGAATGGCGAGGAAGGAAGATCAACTCAACAAGAGTCAAAAACTGTTGGCCATAAGGTATGTAGATTTTAAAAGAAGCTTAAAATTAAACAGTTTACTGTACTATACAAAGACAAAATTAAACGAAGGAATGAGTGTATATGGTTGTGGTCTAGAAAAACAGTTACTTTGCACTTTATATTTATCACTACAAGCTATCTCTTTACTAGATATGATGTAATGCAGTTCTAAAATCATCCTCTTTTTCTCCGTGTTTGTGTTTCATCCAGACGGATGCCCAGTTTATTGGAGTACTTCAGTTATAACTGTAATTTCATGGGCATATTGGCTGGTCCCACCTGCTCCTATAACGATTACATTGCCTTCATTGAGGGCACCCCCTATCGGCACAGAGAACTTGAGACCAAGGGAAAAGTCAATGGGAAGAGCAGACTGAACGACCCATCACCAAATGTTCGTTTTATTTAGTTGTTTGTATTTTTCTTCAGTTTGTACACCAAATCACATCACAAGTAGCGTAAAGGCTGAACAAATGTTCAAAAGTTTGGGGTTTTTAAATGTTTTTAAATGTTTTGAAAGAAGTCTCTTATTCTCACCAATGATTCTTTTCTATTTTAATATATTTTAAAATTCATCTTTTTTATTTGTTTGATGGCAAAACTAAATTTTCAGCATCATATCTTAAGTGTCACATGATCCTTCTGAAATCATTCTAATATGCATTCTTTGATGCTCAAGAAACATTTCTGATTATTATTAACGTTGAAAACAGACATGTGCCGCTTAATATTGATGAATAGACAGTTCAAAAGAACAGTATTTTATGAAATCGAAATCTTGTATAATAAGTCTCATTTTTGATCAGTTTAATGCATCCTTCTTAAATAAAAGTATTAATTTCCTAAAAAAACCTACTGACCCCAAACTTTGAATGGTAGTTTATGTTATTAAATTGTATATGATTGGCTTATTTCAAGCATATCAAACATCAGTTTGTGCATTTCTGTTTCTTAACAGACAGAGGTCATCCGAAAACTGGCCACCTGCTTCATCTCGCTGTTGGTTTTCCTCTCCGTCTGCAAAGTCTGTCCTGTGGAGCGTAACGTTGATGATGATTTTATTGCCACCACGCCCTTCTATGCTCAGGTGGTCTACCTGTATTTGTCCATGCTGACCACCCGGCCTAAATACTACTTTGTTTGGACTCTGGGTGCGTGGACTTCCTGCCTCTCCTTCTCTTCCCGTCTGGCTAGCTTTCTCCTTTTCTTGTACTTCTTTGAAAGATAATTTTGTCTAAACCGATCTACTCTTTGCTTCTGTTCTGATGCGGGATATTATGTGTTGATTATTAGCAGGGGCCTCATGCATCTAGTATTCTGAGGGGGAATAAGATATTATCAGTCTGCAAAAAGACAGTTTAGCCAGTTTTATATATAGTGTGTATATATATACTCATCGGCCACTTTATTAGGTACACCTTGCTAGTACCGGGTTGGACCCCCCCTTTGCCTTCAGATCTGCCTTAATTCTTTGGCATAGATTCAACAAGGTGCTGGAAACATTCCTCAGAGATTTTGGTCCATATTGACAGATTTGTCAACTACACATCCATGATGCAAATCTCTTGTTCCGCCACATCCCAAAGGTGCTCTATATTGGATTGAGATCTGGTGAAGGTGGAGGCCATTTGAGTATATTTAACTCATTGTCATGCTCAAGAAACCAGTTTGAGACGATTTGAGCTTTGTTACATGGCACGCTATTCCTGTTTGAAAAAGATGGGTTCACTGTGGTTATAAAGGGATGGACATGGTCAGCAACAATACTCAGGTAGGCTATGGCGTTTAAAAGATACTCAATTGGTAGTAAGGGGCCCAAAGGTTGCCACGAAAATATCCACCACAACATTACACCACCACCAGCAACCTGAATCGTTCATACAAGGCAGGATGGATCCATGCTTTTTATGTTGTTTACACCAAATTCTGACCCTATCATCTGAATGTTGCAGCAGAAATCGAGACTCATCAGACCAGGCAACGTTTTTCCAATCTTCTATTGTCCAAATTTGGTGAGCCTGTGCGAACTATAGCCTCAGTTTCCTGTTATTAGCTGTGGCACCTGGTGTGGACTTCTGCTGCTGTAGCCCATCTGCTTCAAGGTTTATGTGCGTTCAGAAATGCTCTTCTGCATACCTTGGTTGTAGAGTGGTTATTTGAGTTACTGTATAATAGATAATGCACCCTGCCACGCTGCAATTTTTATTTTGAGGAACATGACAAAGTCTTCAAGTGTAGCCTTGGCCTTCAAATTCCATGACCTAAATGTGATTGAGCATCTATGGGATGTGCTGGACCACCTCGAAACTTGCAGGACTTAAAGGGTCTGCTGCTAATGTCTTGGTGCCAGATATCTAGATGTTCAGAGGTCTTGTGGAGCCCATGCCTCAATGCATCAGAGCTGTTTTGACAGCTACACAATATTAGGTTTTGGTATAACCTATTGGTATATTAATCTTAAGCACGTGACCCCTCATTTTGAATGGGCATGACACTTCTGTCTGTTTTCCTATTTCCAAGTTCCAAGTTTCTATTCTCCTAATGTGTTATACATGTTTGTTGAACCATACTGGAAAGAATAATTTAATCAAGCACAAGCAATAGTTTGTCTTTCACGTCCCATCATTATCATTTATGCTATACCTCGGGCATGATTAATTACACATTAGGATGCTTCATCCATCATCTGTTGTGAGGACTGGTTGTGTGACCCATTTGAATTGGGATCAACATCTTACACAACACAGACTTGGACCTAATGGCTTGTGTTTTACTGCCCCCTTTAGACAAAAGATGGAACAAACTCATATTCCTGTGCAACAATTCAATTCATGTAGTAAATTATGACATAGTAAGAACAAGATTTTACCATTATTTATAGTATTTACATTACACGCTTCTTTGAAATAGGAAACACTACATCAAAGGTATCCAGAATTCACTGAATGCCTAATTTGACAATTACATACTTGTTCAATTATAATGTAAAGGGAGAAACAAAACAATTTTGGGTCCATAATAAATGGACATAACATTTATTATGTCTGATATGAAAGTATCTTGACACTCATGCTGTATTTCTAAATAGCTGATGCCATCAACAACGCAGCAGGATTCGGCTTTAATGGCTACGACAGTGATGGTTTGCCTCGATGGGATCTCATTTCCAACCTCAGGATCATGAATATAGAGGTCAGTTGAGCTGCTATGATGTTTTTTTCCCCCACCCTGAATGAAGTGGAAGTGTCATAATCAGTCAACTCTTATATTTTTCAGCTTGCCACCAGCTTTAAGGTATTCCTGGACAACTGGAACATCCAAACAGCACATTGGCTTAAAAGGTAAGAACAGGAAGTGCACATTGTGCGATTGTACACTAATGTTAAAGGGTTAGTTCACCCAAAAACGGAATGAAATTCTGTCATTAATTACTCACTGTCATTAATGTCGTTCCAAACCCGTAAGACCTTCGTTCATCTTCGGAACACAAATTAAGATATTTTTGATGAAATCCGAGAGCTCTCTGACCCCTCCATTGACAGCAATTTAATTAACACTTTCAAGGCCCAGAAAGGTAGGAAAGACAACAATAAAATAGTCCATGTGACTACAGTGGTTCAACCTTGATTTTATGACGCGGCAAAAATACTTTTTGTGCACAAAAAAACCAAACAAAAATAACAACTTTATTCATGTCTGTGTCAGTCTCCTACGCTGTTGACAGAACGCCGGCTTACCATAGGCCAAAGCTGTTCACGTGAGCACCACTACGCATGCGTATGATACTGACGCAGGAGCTGGCCAATGTAAACTGCGTAGAAGATTGACACAGACGAGAAGAAATTGTTGAATAAAGTCGTTATTTTTGTTTGCTTTTTGCACAGTAAAGTATTCTGGTCGCTTCATAACAATAAGGTTGAACCACTGGAGTCACATGGACTATTTTAACTATTTATTTTTGGACTATTTTTCTTGGCCTTGAAAGTGTTAATTAAATTGCTATCTATGGAGGGGTCGGGGAGCTCTCAGATTTCATCAAAAATATCCTAATTTGTGTTCCGAAGCTGAACGAAGGTCTTACGGGTTTGGAACGACATGAGGGTGCGTAATGACAGAATTTCATTTTTGAGTGAACTAGCCCTTTAAAATGTTTTGGATTAATAAGATTGTTAATTTCTTAAAAGAAATCTCTTATGCTCTCCAAGGCTGCATTTATTTGGTCAAAAACACTGTAAAACGATTAATATTGTGAAATAATATTGCAATTTAAAACAACTGTTTTCTAATTTCATATATTTTAAAATGTAATGTATTCCTGTGATGGCAAAGCTGAATTTTCAGCATCATTACTCCAGTCTTCAGTGTCACATGATCCTTCAGAAATCATTCTAATATGTTGATTTGATGCTCAAGAAACATTTATTATTATTATTATTATTATTATTATTATCAGTGATGAAAACAATTGTGCAGCTTAGTATTTTTGTGGAAACCGTGATGTGTGTATGTGTATGTGTGTGTATGTGTGTGTGTATATATATATATATATATATATATATAATTTTTATTTTTTTTTTTTTTTTATTTTTTTTACAGTATTGTTTTATAATGTTAATCTTTTCTAACATTAATAGTCTTTATTGTCACTTTATTTAATACATCCTGCCTGAATAAAAGTATTCATTTCCTAAAATAATAAATCTTACTGGACCCAGACTTTTGAACGATAGTGTAATTACCTGTCACACAAATGCTGTGCGTGTTTAAAATAATGCATGACCAAGATTGTATGTGGAATATCACCACAGATCCATCTACTGGGGATATTTCATAAATACCCAGTTATTATCAATAATTAACAATCACAAGCAAACATAAACTACACTAAGATTCATAACATTAGATGAAAATAAGAATAATTTCCTTCCTCCTTTCATTTACATGCTAAAATTATTATTGCACACTGTTTTATTATGTGTGACACTGTGTTGTCTTGCAGGGTGTGTTATGAACGTTGTCCTTACAATCCCACTGCTGCCACCTTCCTGCTGTCAGCCATGTGGCATGGAGCTTACCCAGGCTACTACCTCACCTTCCTCACTGGCATCGTCATCACTCTTGCAGCCAGAGCTGTGAGTGACATCACAGTCTACCAAACATATAATACACTTATATAGGAAACATTCCTCTCACTTTATCAGATGTTGCCATTTGTTTTGCCATGAGGAGCACCGGGACTTTTCCCAGCTCTTAGCAGACAATACATGAAATTAAATTAAATAACACCAAATAGTTTTACTAAATGTGGGTAAAAACTACACAGTAGTTGAGACACTTCATCACAAAACTTCTGGTAGGAAAAATTTGCATTTTAATCATTTCAATTCATAACACTTTGAAATAAATGTATCTACTTGCAGATAAAGTATGTGCCGTCTAGTTTTATTTTATTTTTATACATGACTAGTCATGAAAAAGGCTTACATGCCCTTTACCTTTGAAAGTACATCAATTTGAGATGATTTTTCCAAGCTTAGCACAAATGCAACGCTGGGCATTAGGGGTCAAACTTTTTTAGATTGTTCTCACACAGTCTGTTCAATGAATGAAAAACTATTCTACTGTTTCAACATCATTTATATAATAAAATATATTTTTTAATTAAGTGGTATTATAATTAGTACATAATATTTAGAACATGCTTTGATATAAATATTTATTACAATATTTAAATGGTCAAAATGTGAAATTTGGTAACTTTTCATGACTTTTCAAGACTTGACTTGTGCCCCGATGAATAATTTGCCTAAACAAAATGTTTTTAGCATTAATTTCTTCCTAAAGAAAATTTTAAGGGTGAAAAAATAACATCATGAATATCAGTGCCTGGGTCTCTAAAGGGTTAAAGTTGTTATTCCTCCTGTGTTCCCTTTTCTCCTTCAGGTGAGGCACAATGTAAGACCATACTTCTTGGGTTCGCCAACTCACAAGTTTGTGTATGATGTCATCACATGGGCGGCTACACAGATTGCCATTTGTTACACAGTGGTTCCCTTTGTGCTGCTTTCTGTGGGCCCCTCGCTCAAGTTCTATAGGTGGGCAGGACAAACAAGAACAGATACTAAAAATGCAGAACTTTTTTTTTTTTTCTTCATTCATGACATTCTGCTGTCTCCATCACTTTGTAGGTCATGGTACTTCTGCCTCCACATAGGCTGTATACTGTTGGCCATTGCTCTGCCTGTGAAACCACGCCACCTGCGGCTGAAAGAGCAACAGTCTGCTGTACAACCGAGCTTGGAGAGCACAGACAGCAACAGCAACCAGAAACCAAAAGCCACATGAGTCCTGGAACACCTTACCAAACTTCTCTACACACACAGACTGGGCAAATGTACCTATTCTCCAGCCACACATGAAGAGAGTCAGATAAACTAAAGCTCACAAATAAACCAACAAACCAGCCTTTGTCTGGACTGATAGAGTAAGTCATCTCTTGGCTCAGTATAGTGGTACTGGGATTCGACAGTGATTTGAGATGATGGAATCAAATCTGACTGCTAAAAGAAGAGTTTTATTGCCAAGAAAACACTGTTGTATAGAATCATGTGACCTTGCCTTTATAATCCCACTTGTCACAGCAAGTATTAGTGTCCTAACCTGGTGGTCTTGTATCAGGCTGTAAATAGGATTTTCTTGCAAGGGACAAGGCCGATATCACTTGCAGAAAGCAGGCAATATTATATTTGAAAAAAGAGTTTTCATGTGGCAGGGTAAAAATAACTATGACTAACTAAACTAACAGGAAAAATAATAATGGATTTGTTGGAAAAAGGAAGTTTAAGGAATGCAGGATGTCTGTGTAAAAAAAAAATAATGCCCACAAAAATTAAAAACAATTTGGTTTTTTTTTTCCAAGTCAGAAAGTCTGAATTCAGATTTAATTCCATGGCTGCACCATTAAAATCTGGGCTCTTTGCTCTTTGTCAATGTTATGTTTGTTATGGTCTGTTGTAACGTCTTGTCCATTTAGTCTTCACATAAAACTCTGAAAGTTACACATAATACATTCCACTCTAAAGACCAGAGATTCTTTTTTCATAAATGAAAGTATTTCTCAGTCTAAACTGGGAATTTTGGAATGTTAGAGTAACGTCCAGCAAAAAAAAAACAAAAAAAGGATAGAACTGTTAATTGCATGACTTTTTCGAGTCAGGCAGGCAGTGATTCTGTATGCACAGTAATGCACATTTTGTATGGCATCAGTCAGCTTCAAAGTTTGGCCTGCTTAAGGTTGGAAATGAAGCCGATGTTTGTGTTCAAGTTTAATGAAATGATAGAGGATGTCCACTGGATTTGTTTGAACCGTGTTATGTTTTCTGTGTGGATCTGGTACATTTGTTTTTTGCAAATTATGTGATTAAAAGAGGTCTTTTTACTACATTGTGGTGTATTTGTCTTCTGATGAACCATTTTGTAAAGATAATGTGCACGCTATAGTTACATTTTCATTAATCTGTAGTCAAATGTTTAAAACATATTAATTACTTAGCCTTCTGCATTCTTTAATGCATCAACCCGAGTAGTCCTCAACCTCTGCTCTTTGCTCTGCAGACATAAACCATGCACTTTGTGCCACTACAGATAACAATAAGTTACTAGATCTTGCTGACATTGATATAGGGATGTTACTTATTTCAGCTTCTTTCTTTTTGTTGTTTCTGTCTTGGATAGATTTGTTTTTTTGCTACATTTCAATTAGAATAGATTTGTTTTACCCTTGTCCCAGACTTTCATTCATAAAATATGAAAAGTCATCATACATATTTAAAACTATTAAAAATCTTATAAAGTTTCAGAAGTTTATATATATATTTTTTTATTTTTTTATTTTACTTTGGAGACAAGCATATCTGGGAATAGCTTAAGATGTAATGAGATGTGATGTATGAAGGAAAAGAAAAAACAGGTTACATATCACACTATGAGCAGAATCTTTACAATCAAGATCTAGTTGTCAAATAATGTCAAAAGTTATTTTTTCTCAAATCATGCATTTTTGTGTATTTAGGGTATAAATGTCAACTATGAAATCCACCTTAGCAATAGCAAAACAAAGAAGTTGTCCATTTCCAATTATATCAAACAACACAACACATAATTGAGGTGGAAATTAAATGTTTTTTGGTTTGCAAATGAAACTGTTGGACATTAAACTAGTGAAAGTGTAAAAAGTAACCTATTTTTTTTTTTAAAGTTTATTTTCTAAAAGGCCTAACAGGGTAGTAGTGGGGTATTAATGATTACATTTACAACTGCTTTGTAATGTAACATAACTCCCCAGTATTAGTAATATATAATTGCCATTAACATTATATATAACAGTATAATGTGCATATATAAGCTAGTCTACACTAAACTATCACATATATTTTTTTACTATCACATGCGTTCATGTGCTGAGCGGTGACGTCACGCAGTGTGTTGTCAGGGACTCGCCCGGGAAGAAGCTTAAACAGCACAGCGCTTCGCTTCTTCAAAATGGCTGTTGTTGAAGATGGTGAATAGGAAGAAACAAGCGCCGTAAACCGAAAAACTAGAGAGAAATACGCCTCTCTAAACGGACCTTTTGACAGCAGAGCATTTCAACGTTTCTTTTCTGTGAGGTACGTCTCGTAGCAGAAGGCAGATGTAAGGTTTAAATCGCGTTTGTGCGTTGATGCCGCGTATGATTGACAGTTCATAGGCTTGACAATAACGAGCATCAAGCTGTAGAATTGAGCCGATTTGAACATTCACAGCGAATAATATGTAGTTTGTAATGTGTATGTACTAATATACTGATAAGGTTAATCTGTTTAGTGTTGTTTTGATGGTGATTAATTGGCTGGTCTGTCATAGGGAGTCAGTACATCAACATGCAAACATGTCGACAAGACACTGACCGTCCTATTTATTTCTAGAAATACATTCTGTAATATCAAATTGCAATAATATTTAGATAGTGAAATATACCACAATAAATAGCCACTGTATTACCGTGCAGATATAATGTAACGTTACTGTTTTTGGACTCTTATTCACCCAGGTCCCATTTATCTCACATTATGTATTTATTTATTATCTATCTATCTATCTGTCTATCTGTCTGTCTGTCTAATGTATGCTTCTCACCATTATAACTGCTGGGCTGTCAGTCATCTCAGCATCTTGGTGTGTAGACTAGGTGTGAACCACTCTTGGTTGCCATAAATAATGCATGATGCCATTCCTGAGCAGACAGACACAAGTCACAGCCAGCAATCTACAGGCATTCAGACAAAAGCAGAGGACAGTGTGACGTTGTGTGCTGGGTGTATGGTATCACATAGTGGTTTATAAGAATAACTTTGGTGTCATGTTTCATACATAGAGCTTTAAAAGCTGCTTGGATTCCTGACTGAGCTGCCATATTCTCTTTGTTGTTGTCCGTTTGTTTGTTGCTGCCCCTCTTTTCACAGCCTGTATTGAAGGTTGAATTGAGGGTCACATACCGGCACATATCAAATAAAGGTCAAATGGTAAAATATCTATATTAATATAATAATATTTGTGGTCTATTGATTAATAGATCAGAGTATGCTATCTGTTCGCTAGACAATTATTTGCACTAGCCCTCCTATTGTAGCTTGTCAAAGACTAATATATTTACCCTCACAAAGTCGAAGATTTGAGAACCAGACAAAAACAGGCAGAGGCTAGTTACACCAAGTACTGATAGCAATAAATACTATTCATACAAGGTACATATACACTCACCTAAAGGATTATTAGGAACACCATACTAATACTGTGTTTGACCCCCTTTCGCCTTCAGAACTGCCTTAATTCTACGTGGCATTGATTCAACAAGGTGCTGAAAGCATTCTTTAGAAATGTTGGCCCATATTGATGGGATAGCATCTTGCAGTTGATGGAGATTTGTGGGATGCACAGCCAGGGCACGAAGCTCCCATTCCACCACATCCCAAAGATGCTCTATTGGGTTGAGATCTGGTGACTGTGGGGGCCATTTTAGTACAGTGAACTCATTGTCATGTTCAAGAAACCAATTTGAAATGATTCGAGCTTTGTGACATTGTGCATTATCCTGCTGGAAGTAGCCATCAGAGGATGGGTACATGGTGGTCATAAAGGGATGGACATGGTCAGAAACAATGCTCAGGTAGGCCGTGGCATTTAAACGATGCCCAATTGGCACTAAGGGGCCTAAAGTGTGCCAAGAAAACATCCCCCACACCATTACACCACCACCAGCCTGCACAGTGGTAACAAGGCATGATGGATCCATGTTCTCATTCTGTTTACGCCAAATTCTGACTCTACCATCTGAATGTCTCAACAGAAATCGAGACTCATCAGACCAGGCAACATTTTTCCAGTCTTCAACTGTCCAATTTTGGTGAGCTCGTGCAAATTGTAGCCTCTTTTTACTATTTGTAGTGGCGATGAGTGGTACCCGGTGGGGTCTTCTGCTGTTGTAGCCCATCCGCCTCAAGGTTGTGCGTGTTGTGGCTTCACAAATGCTTTGCTGCATACCTCGGTTGTAACGAGTGGTTATTTCAGTCAAAGTTGCTCTTCTATCAGCTTGAATCAGTCGGCCCATTCTCCTCTGACCTCTAGCATCAACAAGGCATTTTCGCCCACAGGACCGCCGCATACTGGATGTTTTTCCCTTTTCACACCATTCTTTGTAAACTCTAGAAATGGTTGTGCGTGAAAATCCCAGTAACTGAGCAGATTGTGAAATACTCAGACCGGCCCGTCTGGCACCAACAACCATGCCATGCTCACAATTGCTTAAATCACCTTTCTTTCCCATTCTGACATTCAGTTTGGAGTTCAGGAGATTGTCTTGACCAGGACCACACCCCTAAATGCATTGAAGCAACTGCCATGTGATTGGTTGATTAGATAATTGCATTAATGAGAAATTGAACGGGTGTTCCTAATAATTCTTTAGGTGAGTGTAATTGATATTAATTCTTAGTTGTAGTTCTTTGCACCTCAGTGTGCAAATAATCACTACAAGTAGGCATTACACAAAAGTTAATAATTTCTCTTATTTCTTTTTTTTAAGTCTCTGACAAGCTGCAATAGAGGTTTTCTGTTTTTACTTGTATCTTTAGTTTTTTTTTTCTTCATAGCGTTGATTTTTGGCAAATTGCATGGAAACCAATTAAGGTAAATTTGACCTGCAGCACAAAAGGTGTACCCAGATTTTCAACATGACTCTGGGAAATGAGAAAAACCTATTAGAAAGTGTCTGTGAAGATGTTTGGATTTATGCTTATCTGTGCCAGCCTCCTTTCTAATGACATTTAAAGTCCATTGCCTGCGTCTGTTCTTGGCCTGCACTGAGAACAAATGTTCCGGTATCACCTGTCTGTCACTTAAACTCAGCAATTTGACATCTCTAGCACTAATCTCAAAGAGTTTCATATCAGTTACTTTTTTTTTTTTTTTCATCCTCCAACAACCTATTGTGGTATGCAAATTAGGTCTCTGTTCACAATTTATGTACTGAAAGTGACTAAACGAGTTTCTACTCAGGTTGTCCTAAGCACTGGCAATCATGGACACCACAACCTCTATCAAGATGACCACTCTGGCCATCCAGAACCTCTTCAGCTATGTGGAGGAAGAAAATCTGGCTGCTGTAAAAGCCCATCTAGATAAGTTCAAAGAGGTGGATGGTCGAAGTGATGTAAGTTACATCTAAAAAAGTCAAACATGATTTAAGATGTTCAAGTAAATTGTTAAGATATCAAATATCTGTTTTTCGCATTGTGTCTTTGACAGAATGGACAGACTCCTCTGATGTTGGCCTCAGAACAGGGCAGCATTGAGATTGTTCAAGAGCTCATCCGAAGGGGAGCAAACGTCAACTTGGATGATGTGGTGAGAAAATGCCCATATAAGCCTTACAATAAGAGCCACTCTTGTTTCCATTGAAACACTGCAGATTTTTACATAACGTTTACTAATCAGAAATTGAACATGCATTTTCAATGTTAATTTTGTGGATGGCCATATATCAGCAGCTTATTATAATGTTATAAGAAAATAGTTTGTGACATCTACTATGATCAAATATATATTTATTATTTGAAATAATAATATTGTTGATATTTATTATAGTGAGTGATCTAGACAAAGAGTTGTAAAATTCACATTAATTTCAAATTTTCTTAATATTTATTGTATATGCTATAACCTGTTTATTTTAAGTAGACTTTGAATCCCAATGTGAATCCCTCTGTATTCATGTGCAATATTTTAATATATTTATAATCTCTATAAGGTGTAGTGCCCGTTATAACAGTGTCGGCGTTTCTTTGTAGTACAGCTCCATCACTGTTCCCATGGCAACATTGCCAGTGGTTCAATAGTTTCCATAGCGACCTGTCTCTGTGCCTTTCCCTGATAGGACTGCTGGTCCGCTCTGATCTGTGCAGCTAAAGAGGGGCATGAGGAGGTGGTTAAAGAGCTGCTGGAAAACAGTGCTTATATTGAGCACAGAGACATGGTGAGAAAATCAAAAACATAATCACATACAGTAGTACCATAATGACATTTAAAAAAGAACACATCCTTATGTTATCATCAACCTAATGAGGTGGCTTTGTGTTGTGTAGGGGGGTTGGACTGCCCTTACTTGGGCATCATATAAAAATAGAGTTGAGGTGGCCAAGATCCTACTGGAGACTGGGGCAAACCCAAACACCACTGGACAGGTAAAGATGGAAAAACGTATCAATCACCTTTCCATATATGAGATAAGCACATACATACAAAACATATAAAACCAATAATGCAATCATTGATTAAAATTGATCATACATTTCATGTGGTTGCCTTTAGCAATACAGCGTCTACCCCATTATCTGGGCGGCCGGTAGAGGTCATGCAGAGATTGTGAAACTCTTGCTGGAGCATGGAGCTAAAGTCAACTGCTCTGATAAGGTGAGCTAAACCAGTCCTGCCTGACTGTGATTAAATGATTATTCTGGGTTGTTCCATTGTAAGTGCATTGTTCTGTTTTTACAAACCGAAGTCAACATTACTTTCTCTTTAATCGACAGCATGCCACAATTGCTATCGATAGAGTTCATTTGTATTAACTGGAAATATTCCTTTACTTATTTTACTTGCAAAAATATTAAAGGTAAAGACCAGCATATTTAACTTTAAACCAGCATATTTAACCTTTTTTACTTTTAGTATGGCACCACCCCACTGATCTGGGCTGCTAGAAAGGGTCACTACGACTGTGTGATGCACCTTTTGGAGAACGGAGCTGATGTTGACCAGGAGGGGGCGGTATGTGCTCATCATTTAGCACAGTGTTTCTCACTTTTTTTTGTCTCTAAGCCAAGGCCCCCCATTGTTCACAACAATTTTCGAAGGCCCCATGACTTTTCCAATTTGTGATTTTATTGGATAAGGATTTATAAATATTTTTTACCCACAATTTCTACCCAATAAAATCTTGTAGAGCTTTTGTTGTAATTAGAAAAACTGATGTAATGTTGATTTAGAAGCATTATATCAGTAGCCAAAGGGACTCTGTCTTATTTTATGAATCGCTCCCACTCAGAACTCCATGACGGCACTGATCGTAGCTGTGAAGGGAGGATATACAGAGGTGGTTAAAGAGCTTCTGAAGAGGAATCCTAATGTAAACATGACTGATAAGGATGGAAACACAGCTCTCATGATCGCAGCTAAAGAGGGCTACACTGAGATTGTGCAGGACCTGCTCGATGCTGGCACATACGTCAACATCCCAGACAGGGTGGGTTGAACCTCACAGTAAACCTTACAAAAAGAAAATTGTAAAACTGACATACTGGATGAGAAAAACCTGGTATATGATATATTATTGTGTGTTGTGTTTTAAACCTCTAGAGTGGAGACACTGTGCTGATTGGAGCTGTGAGAGGTGGGCATGTTGAGATTGTGAGAGCGCTACTGCATAAGTATGCAGACATCGACATTAGAGGCCAGGTAACATGCCTGTTACATCATATATTATATACGTTAAAATACTTTTAACTAGGGCTGCATGATAATAGATAATCACGATTATTTTGGTCAAATTATAAATCGTGATTATTGATCATGATTGTTCTCATTTGAGAAATGTCTTTGTACTTTCACTTTCACGTAAGCACAAAACAGGAGAACATTAACTCATACACAGGGTTTGTTTTTTTCTTCTTTAAGCAAATGTATTTGTTTATCTAGGCAGGCTGGCCTTAAACAAAAATATATTTAGCCATTTAAATTTTTTTTGAGGCAACCACTGGATTTAAATCACAATCCAAACAAAGATGTTACACACATTTTTAGCACAAGCACTGTATACAATACTGTACATCCATATAAACCCAAACTTTACAGAGTGCTGCACTCTTGCATTGTCAATACAAGATCTGGACAAAAAATTGATGCACCTCTTGATGGAAATAACATCACAGCATTTATTTTCATCAAGAGGTGCATTCATTTTTGGTCAAGATCATGTATTGACAATGCAAGAGTCCAGCACTCTATAAAGTCTCCTCCAGCACATCCCAAAGACTTTCAATGAATTTAAAGGGATAGTTCACCCAAAAATTAAAATTTGATGTTTATCTGCTTCCCCAAGGGCATTTAAGATGTAGGTGTCTTTGTATCTTCAGTAGAACACAAATGAAGATTTTTAACTCCAACCGTTGCAGTCTGCCAGTCGTATAATACATGTCAATGGCGACATTTTAGAGTATGAGAGTAAAAAAACATACACATATGAATCCATATTAAACCCTGCGGCTCGTGACGACACATTGATGTCTTAAGACACGAAACGATCGGTTTGTGCGAGAAACCGAACAGTATTTATATAATTTTTTTTACCTCGAATGCGATCCTTATCCAACAGCCGTCAGTGCGCGATGACTTCCGGTGAGTGAGGTCAGATGTACACGATATGGCGTATCTCAATCGGATACAAGCGGCAGAAGTGATCTCTCGCGTGTATCTCTATGCTATATATCATGTACATCTGACCTCACTCACCGGAAGTCATCGCGTGCTGACGGCTGTTGGACATAGATCGCATTCGAGGTAAAAAAAATTATATAAATACTGTTCGGTTTCAATGTGTCGTCACGAGCCGCAGGGTTTAATATGGATTCGTATGTGTATGTTTTTTTACTCTCATAGTCCTCATACTCTCATCTGTTACCATTGACATGCATTATACAACTGGCAGACTGCAACGGTTGGAGTTAAAAATCTTTGTTTGTGTTCTACTGAAGAAACAAAAACACCTACATCTTGGATGCCCTGGGGGTAAGCAGATAAACATCAAATTTTAATTTTTGGGTGAACTATCCCTTTAAGGTCTGGACTCAGAGGTGCCAATTCATGTGTGAAAATGATTATTCGTGCTCCCTCCCAACCATTCTTTCACAGTCTGAGCCTGATTGTCATCCTGGAATATGGCCATAGTGTGTCTTCCTACATGTTTTTTTTAAGAAATGTTAAGCTACACACTTGGAAGAATTGTTGCCAAACAAATAACATGCTAGAAACATAAAAATCACTGCAATAATGATCCAATCATTGACTCTTAAGCATTTGCTAATTTAAATCCAAACAGCAAATTTTTTTGGCCGGGCAGTGTACATGCTCTACACACTCTCTACATTTGTTTCTTTATTCATTCCAAAAATTATAATTACAGATTGTTAATGTTTTTTATTAAAACAACAGTCAATTTTGTTGCACAGAGCATAAGAGCATTTATTCAGCAACCACATTTGCAAACTATGTAGTCGAGGCCTTAAGAAGGAACACAGACTGGCTATATTAAACTTTTATTTGAGCAGATTATTGCTGTGGAGATCAGTTAACTCCAACATAAATGTTTGTTGTTGTTTCAGATCGTCAAAAGACTGTTTGGAAAATGTGTCCATTTAATAGAAAAGCTCTGACTGGGGGATTCAGACTCTTGACATCTGGCAACCCCAAGTTTATATGCTTGTGAAGGCTTGTTACCAGTGCATGATAATGGAAATGTTCAGAAAAAGAAATGCATTTTACCAGTGGATCAATATCGCAAATGATTATGCTTAATTAATCGAGAGAAGTGGAAATTTTGATCATGATTAAAATAGGATTAATCGTGCAGCCCTACTTTAAACAGCAAATGATGGATGTATAAAAGTTATGAGAAATTCAAATGACTACTGTTTTTTGTTACAGGAAAATAAGACTGCTCTCTATTGGGCAGTAGAGAAAGGCAATGCAACCATGGTTAGAGACATACTGCAGTGCAACCCGGACACAGAGACCACCACTAAAGTAAAGAACAGCAAGACTCGTGTTAAAGATATTTTTTTTTTTTTTTTTTTTTTTACTGTTTTGAGCCAGTCTTGAGTCTGTATTTTTGTGTATGTAGGATTCTGAGACTCCACTAATCAAAGCCACCAAAATGAGGAACATAGACATAGTAGAGCTGCTGCTGGATAAAGGGGCCAAAGTGTCTGCAGTGGACAAGGTAATACGTCAGTCACAATTTCATGTACATGATTCACATTCACAATTTCACATGATGAGATTATATTGCACTTTAAGCCCATGCTCTCTTTGGCTACAGAAAGGGGACACCCCTCTTCATATCGCCATACGTGGACGGAGCCGCAGGCTGGCTGAACTCCTCCTCCGTAACCCTAAAGATGGCCGCCTCCTTTACCGGCCCAACAAGGCTGGAGAGACACCCTACAACATCGACTGCAGTCACCAGAAGAGCATCCTCACCCAAATTTTTGGAGCCCGTAAGTCTGGGACTAGATCTCCATCATGAGCTCAACTATTGATTAATACTCATCATTAAGAATGGGTTTAAATACAGATTTCCTGATTCAATTACATTCTGATTCACAAGCTCTTGATTCAGTTGTGAATTTGATTCCGTTTGATTAAGTTCTGATTCATTTGGGTTTGTTTCAGTTATAATGTCTATTTTGCTTGCATATAAATTATTTTTCTCTCTGCAAATACAGGGCAATGTTTCAGACTGATTCAAAAATTTACTGTTCATTAAAATAACCGACTCAAAAGAGTCATTCATTTTGGCAATGGAGTTGCACTGTGGTTGCATTTTGTTTTTAGTTAAAAAAAAAGAACTAACGCGTATGAGTCATTTGTTCATGAATCTGACCAAACAGGTTGCATTTGTATGTTTGTTTCTTTATTGTCCACTTTGTGGTCCACAGTCCTATTGATCTACAATAACCAGAGACCTGCTCTCTGCAGTTTTGAATCTTAATAAGTACACATATATTTTGAATTACTGCAGTTGCATTTCAGCATTAAATGATACTACATGTACATTCACTGTGTATGTTATGAATGACCTGTGTGTATTTTTGCCCCTCTCTATGTTGTCCCCTTTAGGACATCTGTCCCCCACAGAGTCAGATGGGGACATGCTGGGCTATGACCTGTACAGCAGTGCTTTGGCAGACATCCTCAGTGAGCCCACCATGCAGCCGCCCATCTGTGTGGGTCTGTACGCCCAGTGGGGAAGCGGCAAGTCCTTCCTGCTCAAGAAACTAGAGGGTGAGCGTTATTTAAAATCTCTCGGCTTAAACAAGGAAAGTGACCTGAAAGGGATATTTTAAAGCAAAGTTTACTTATGTACAGCACATACCTACTTAGCCTTTTAGCTATTTCTGAGCTTGAAATGTTTAATAGAGCTCAGTTGGCTGCATCTGGTGTATATTTATTGGTGGATAAATCTTCATATTTCTTTCTCAGATGAGATGAAGACATTTGCAGGTCAGCAGGTGGAGCCGTTGTTCCAGTTTTCCTGGCTGGTTGTGTTATTATCGTTCCTGCTGTGCGGCTCTGTAGCGCTAGTGCTCGGCTTCACTGTGGATCCCAAGCTGGCTATTGCCATTTCTCTCAGCACCCTAGCACTACTTTATGTGTTCTTTGGTAAGAAAAACAGGTCCATTATTCAGTGTCTCAACATAAGTTCTTTATTCATGTTAAAAATCATAATCATGGTCATAATTGAGTTATGAATTATATCAAATTAAACAAAATTCAATCAATAACCTTTAAAAGGTATAGTGAATGTATATGAGTGAATATGTGTGTGTGTATGTATGTATGTATGTATGTATGTATGTGTATATATATATATATATATATATATATATCTCTCTACGCAGTGGTTGTGTACTTTGGGAGCAGGCGTGAGGGTGAGAGTTGGAACTGGGCGTGGGTCATTAGTACCCGTCTGGCCCGACACATTGGATACCTGGAGCTTTTGCTCAAGCTAATGTTTGTCAACCCACCAGAGCTTCCGGAACAGACCACCCGTGCACTGCCTGTCAGGTAATTACCTACACACTGCATAAAGCCATTAAAATGAGGTCCTGTGACCTGTCCTAAAGGGTAGATGTATACTTGTGTGTGTGTTCCACAAGACCTTAGGGCAGGGGTACAAAACTCAGTTCCTGGAGGGCCACAGTTCACATTTACAAGGCTCTTTCTTTGCTTGTCGATTGAGCCTTGTAAAGTGGTGCTTAAATGAACTTGAAGGTGTTGTATGTAAGTTTTTGACTGTACTAAAGCTTTAAAATACCATAATATGTTTGCAGATATTTAGGAAACATGCTGAGTTCACATACTTGTTTCTCTGAAAAACAATGCTACAGCCAGGTATTTTACTTTGAAATGTATGTTCCGTGTCGTAATGTCTTTTGTTTTGGTCTGTGCGATAACGCAAGTTGCCAGTTCACCCAATAGTATTTCAACATCACAGGTTGCCAGTTGGTGGAAAACACCGTGTATTGCTACCATGGAAGCCAGCAAACAAACTGGGTCAGAGATCGCAGATTCTACTGGACCTAAAAAGCCTCGGCATCCATCTAAAAATCTCTATGAACAGAAAGACATTTAAAACGCGGATAAATCAACTCATCAACTTAGTGTATAAGTCTCCTCGCCTTCCATTGTCAGTTGCGCTTGTTTCTGTTGTGTATCCTCTTACTGGCAACTCGCATGACCATTGACCATTGAATTTGGACTGCAGTACCTATTTCGACCACTAGCTGTCATTCTTACATACAGCACCTTTAAATTAATTTCAACACCTTGTTTCATTCATGAATGAATTTTTCATGAATGAGTTTTTAAGTGTATTAGTTGATTGATCTGTTTAATGATGACTCACTCATAGGGACAGTCCCATTTGCCATTTTATGCTTAAAAGCTTCAACGGCAAGCAGCACAAAGGTGTTGCCTTTTAGGAAGGTTTCACTGGGACTTCACTGATATTTATTAGCTAATAATTCAAGACACTAATGCTGCCTTCACGTGCTATCTGAAATTTCATAATTCCCACTTCAGAAGTCGTGATTACGAGCTTGTTGCATTCAAGTGCTTTGTGGTCGGAGTGAACAGGAATCATGGACACCAGGTTTATTCTTGCCTATTTATTTGGAAAACCTTATTAAAAACTATACAGTATGTAGTGTCCCATGCACTGACAACCATATAAGCATTCACAATGCTATCCAGATTCGTGACGCTTGCTGAAGATTCTGTCATTTTGGTCAAATACAGGCTATCTCAAATATCAAATGATATTTGATATATATCAAATGATTATTCATACATGTAAATATGCACTACATTAATGACAAGACAATCAAGCTGTTGAGGGAAAAACCTAATTAAACTTAGAACATAGAATCAGGTATGATTTAAGTTTATGGCACATCCATCTCGTTGTGTATCAAAATTGTTTCCGAATTTCCCAGTGGTAAACACGACATCAGAGGGCGTTCATGTGCAAATTTTACTTAGGAAACCCGTATTTACGATAATTCCGATAGCACGTGAAGGCAGCATAAGTGTAAAGGGCAGCATAAGAATGTAGTAACAGCACTGTCTGTAAGATTTCCCCAACTTTAGTATTTGATTGTTAAATATATATATATATATATATATATATATATATATATATATATATATATATATGTGTTTATTATTATTAGTAAGTTAGTATTGTTGTGTATTAGTAATACATAGTAATATATAAATTCAATAACTAATATTGTTATATATTATATATATATATATATATATATATATATATATATATATATATATATAATATATAACAATATTAGTTATTGAATTTATATATATTTTTTTTTATATATTTTATTTATATATATATATATTAACTGTTTTATTTCTGTCAGGTTTCTGTTCACAGACTATAACAGGTTATCCAGTGTGGGTGGGGAGACGTCCATGGCTGAAATGATCGCTACTCTCTCGGATGCCTGTGAAAGAGAGTTTGGCTTCTTGGCCACCAGACTTTTCAGAGTTTTCAAAACTGAGGAAACTCAAGGTAAAGGCCACTTAACCATTCACGTCTATACAGAATCTATAGGGCTATTAATATATCTATATTGACATTAATTTATTGTGGTGTCTACTCTCAGGTAAAAAGAAGTGGAAGAAGACATGTTGCATCCCATCCTTTGTCATCTTCCTCTTCATCCTGGGCTGCTTGATCGTGGGAATGACCCTGCTAGCGGTATTCAAGGTGGATGGGCAAAATCAGACAGCGAACGCAGTGCTTGTCTCCATGGCAAGCGTTGTTGGGTTGGCGCTGTTGCTTAACTGTCGGACCTGGTGGCAGGTGACAGACTCAGTGCTGAATTCCCAGAGGAAGAGGCTGCACAGTGCCGCCAACAAGATGCACAAGCTGAAAAGTGAGGGCTTTATGAAGGTTAGTTGACTTCTGGGTAACCTATACACAGAGCTACATACTGGTATTCATACACAGTGTCACAGTGAATATGTTACAGTGCATCCGGAAAGTATTCATATCGCTTCACTTTTTCCACATTTTGTTGTGTTTCAGCCTTATTCCAAAATGGATTAAATTCATATTTTTTTTCCTCAATTCTACAAACAATACCCCATAATGACAATGTGAAAGAAGTTTTTTTGCAAATGTATTAAAAATCACATGTACATAAGTATTCACAGCCTTTGAGTACATTTAGTATTTAATGTACATAAGTATGCACACATCCTTGAGATGTTTCTACAACTTGATTGGAGTCCACCTGTGGTAAATTCAGTTGATTGGACATGATTTGGAAAGGTACACACCTGCCTATATAAGGTCCCACAGTTAACAGTGCATGTCAGAGCACAAACCAAGCCATGAAGTCCAAGGAATTGTTTGTAGACCTCCGAGACAGCAGCATTGAAGGTCCCAATGAGCACAGTCATCAGTAAATGGAAGAAGTTTGGAACCACCCGGACTCTTCCACGCTGGCACCCCGGCCAAACTGAGCGATCGGGGGAGAAGGGCCTTAGTCAGGGAGGTGACCAAGAACCCGATGGTCACTCTGACAGAGCTCTGGAGAGAGGAGAACCTTCCAGAAGAACAACCATCTCTGCAGCACTCCACCAATCAGGCCTGTATGGTAGAGTGGCCAGACGGAAGCCACTCCTCAGTAAAAGGCACATGACAGCCCGTCTGGAGTTTGACAAAAGGCACCTGAAGGACTCTCAGTCCACGAGAAACAAAATTCTCTGGTCTGATGAAACAAAGATTGAACTCTTTGGCCTGAATGGCAAGCGTCATGTCTGGAGGAAACCAGGCACTGCTCATCACTTGGCCAATGCCATCCCTACAGTGAAGCATGGGGGTGGCAGCATCATGCTGTGGGGATGTTTTTCAGCGGCAGGAACTGCAGCAATGTACAGAGACGTCCTTGATGAAAACCTGCTCCAGAACGCTCTGGATCTCAGACTGGGGCAAAGGTTCATCTTCCAACAGGACAACGATAAGCTCACAGCCAAGATAACAAAGGAGTGGCTACAGGACAACTCTGTGAATGTCCTTGAGTGGCCCAGCCAGATCCCAGACTTGAACCCGATTGAACATCTCTGAAGAGATCTGAAAATGGCTGTGCACCTACGCTCCCCATCCAACCTGATGGAGCTTGAGAGGTCCTGCAAAGAACGGGAGAAACTGCCCAAAAGTAGGTGTGCCAAGCTTGTAGTATCGAGCAAAGGCTGTGAATACTTATGTACATTTAATAAATTTTGGAATAAGGCTGTAACATGACAAAATGCGGAAAAGGTGCTGTGAATACTTTCCAAATGCACTGTATGTCAGCTTTAACATAATGACCCATTTCTGACATTTTAGTCTTTCTGATACTTTTTTTTTTCTTTTTTTTCTTAGGTCTTGAAGAATGAAGTGGAGCTCATGGCTAAGATGGCCAAGACTATAGACGGCTTTACCCAGAACCAGACACGTCTAGTTGTCATCATTGATGGTCTGGACTCTTGTGAACAGGACAAAGTGCTACAGATGTTAGACACGGTGAGCACCAGCAGTTGTGTGCAAAACATGTTGTTAATGTTAACTAAAACTATTAGATATTATTTTCGTTTATTTAATTAAAGCTGAAATAAAATAAAATATAAATTTTAGATGAAATATGAAACCAAAATGAGAAATATTTACTTGGCAACTAACTGAAATAAATAAGTTTAAGTAGTAGTACTAAAGTGATATTAAAATGACTAAAACTAAATAAAAATACATTCAAGATTAATAGAAATAGTAAAAAAAAACAAGAAGTAATAAAAACGACAAAAGCACATAATAAAATAACTACAAATAAAATGACAACTGAAAATATAAAAATAAATGCTTATTCAAAATATTAATAAATACTATAATAGTATATAAATAATGCAAAAATAGCACTGGCGCATACAAGCCTCTGTTTAGCTTTGTTTGTTTAAACATCATCCATCTATTTCTGGAACAGTCTCACTTTTGAATTATCGCCAGCCATGAAATATCTCACAAAACTCAGAACTCAGAAATCAGTTGTCGTGCAGTGATGCCTTCAAGCTGATGAAGTTATTTGAAAAGAAAATGGTCACCTAGAACTGGCTAGTCTAACAAAGACTAAACAGAACCATTGTTTTAGTGGGAACCAACCTGCAGCATCCCTTATCTTAGTCAATTGCATCAAGACCTATTTTAAATAGGATGCGATCATACATTTAAAGAAATACTTGAATACTGACTTCTGATGTTCTGATTGAGGATCTAGTGCATGTGAAGTAACTTGAGTAAATTCTTAAGAGGGCATCTGTAATTTCTATAAAATGCGTTTTAGTGTTGAGCAAATCACCACTATTGAGGCCTATATCAAAAACCTGTCAAAATTCTCCTTCTCATCAGGTGAGAGTGCTGTTCTCCAAGGGTCCTTTCATCTCTATCTTCGCCAGTGATCCTCACATCATCATCAAAGCCATTAACCAGAATCTAAACAGCGTGCTGCGTGACTCCAACATCAACGGCCATGACTACATGCGCAACATTGTCCACCTGCCTGTCTTCCTCAACAGTCGCGGTCTCAGCAGTGCAAAGAAGATGTGTGCGCCCACTCCTGCTAATGGAGAGACTGGGAACTCTGAGGGTTTGTATTACCATCGGATAAAGGAGGCAAATAAAATGTCTTCCGTTATAAAATAGTGACTGACTATTAGTAGTCTTCCCAGTGTTTTTGATATACTCTTCAAAAGTTTGGGGTCTTTTATGCTCACCAAGGCTGCATATATTTAATCAAAAAACAGTAAAACGGCTATATTGTGAAATATTACTACATTTAAAAGAATTGTTTTCTATTTTAATATATTTTATAATGTAAGGTATTCCTGTGATGGCAAAGGTGAATTTTTTTTAGCAGCCATTACTGCAGTCTTCAGTGTCCCATGATCATTCAGAAATGACGATTGTGCTTAAGAAACATTTATTATTATCAATGTTGAAAACAGTTGTGATGCTTAATATGTTTGTGGTAACCATGATATATTTTTAGTATTCTTTCATGAAAAGAACAGTATTTAAAATGAAAATCTTTTGTAACATTATAAATGTATTCACTTTCAGTTTTGATCAATGTAATGCATCTTTGCTAAATAATACTGGTCCCAAACTTTTGAACAGTAGTGTACAAAATGTAGCCAAACATATCTTGTGTTTTATGCTAACATATTGTCCCAACCAGGTTGCTGTATCCGTGTTCTGACTAACATTCTTGTTGAAAGTAAAATACTACGTGACAAATCACAACCAATCAAAGCATTGCATTGTGATGCTTGCAAAGCCATTTTCTTAATTTTCTTCTGATATAGGTTGGCATGAGGAGTTGGACAGAAAGTTGTCCCAGAACAGCCTGGGTGACCAGACCAAGTTTGGCAGTAAAACAACTCTTAACCGCAGGGTAAGCTGATAAATATGCTGTTTTGTTCTATCAGAGGGCTACTTGATAATAATAATTATGAATATGATTATTAGTTGTATGATAATGATTTTATCTGATGTTTGCAATAGTATATTGATTTAAACTCCAACAACAAATTGAATTGTTCATCCTATCTGACAATCCCATGGTTTGCGCTTGTGCAGTTTGTCTGACTATAATCCAATGAGTGTAATGTTCCACCACATGATGTGGTCATAAAACAAAACGTTTCCAAATTTTTACCCTTGACATTTCCTTCCCTGTATTCCTTTTGTGCAATTGATTTTAAATGTAGCTGATCTCTCCTCAGGATACTTATCGCCGTCGACAGATGCAGAGGTCAGTCACGCGCCAGATGTCCTTTGACCTCACAAAACTGCTCGTCACTGAGGACTGGTTCAGTGACATCAGCCCTCAGACTATGAGGAGACTGCTCAACATTGTGTCAGTCACAGGTCAGCATTCACGCTTTAAGGTCAACATGAAATAAGATTTGGTCATGTTCATAAAATTATTTATCATTGCATGTTATTCCAAAGAAAAATTGATCTGCGTAATCTTTAATAAAAATGTAACAACTTGTTCTTGCTCTGAAACAACTTTCCTTTTCCACTGACGTCACTTGAGCTATTAGGTAATATTAAACAATAGGCCAAACGGCTATATAGGTCTTGTTTTAGTCTGGTTAGT
Source organism: Rhinogobio ventralis (assembly GCA_039654625.1). Classification (NCBI taxonomy): domain Eukaryota; kingdom Metazoa; phylum Chordata; class Actinopteri; order Cypriniformes; family Gobionidae; genus Rhinogobio; species Rhinogobio ventralis. The sequence goes on from CM077210.1 coordinate 23,305,615, forward strand.
AATGGGCACCTTTCACAATCCAAATGAAAAATGTTTTCTTATTGACCCTATTTTTTTTTTTCTTTTTCAATCTGTTTTACTCTGAAATATTGTCACTTTACAGAGGCAAAACAGGTTATAAATGTCTCAGCATTACACTAACGTTCAAAAGATTATTTTTTTAAATTCATTTTATTCAGCAAAGATGCATTAAATTGATCAAAAGTGACAGTAAAGACATTTATGTTACAAAATATTTATTTTTCAAATTAATGCTTTGTTTTTCTATTCACCATAAAACACTATAAAAATGTATCACAGTTTCCACAAAAATATAAAAAGAATTATATTACAAAAAATATAAAACTGTTTTCTACATTGATAATAATAAGAAATGTTTCTTGAGCACCAAATCGGCATATTAGAATGATTTCTGAAGGATCATGTAACACTGAAGACTGGAGGAATGATGCTGAAAATTCAGCTTTGCCATCACAGGAATAAATTACATTTTTAAAATATATTCAAATAGAAAACCGTTATTTTAAATGGTAATAATATTTCACAATCTGACTGATTTTGCTGTATTTTTGATCAAATAAAAGCAGTCTTGGTTAGAATAAGAGACTCAAAATCATTAAAAAAAATCTTACTGACCCCAAACTTTTGAACAGTAGTGTATACAGTCACTATAATGGAATATGAACTTTTAGTTATGAAATCATCAAATCTGAACATTCAGTACATGAAATGCTCTCCTCTTGTTTAGGCCGCTTGCTGAGGGCCAATCAGATAAGTTTTAGCTGGGACCGGCTTGCGTCCTGGATCAACCTGACTGAGCAGTGGCCATATCGCACATCCTGGCTCATACTGTACCTAGAAGAGACAGACGGCATCCCAGATCAGAACACTCTGAAAACCATCTATGAAAGGTAGGGGCTTTTAAAGAAATATTTTAATTCTCACATGATACTATGCTAATTTTCACCACAAGCTTTATCAGAGTAGTGTTGTAGCCCTTTCAAAATGCCATCAAATTGCCAGAAACCTCATACTTGCTTTTTTTTGAAAACTTGAGATCAACAGCTCAGATCATTGCTAATCTGTACAAAAATCTTATGTAATGCTTGTTTTGTCATGTATGATTTTTTTTTTTTTTTGCATGTAGTTTGCTCGTTAGCCCATTAGGGTCCTAGAGAAAAATGTCTCCTTTGGGGAGCTTCCTGGAAACAAATAATGGGAGGCCACAGAATGTCAGATGAAGCCAAGGAAAGCAGGCCCAGATCATTAGATAGGCTTCCCTATGGTGATTAGTCAGATGATGCTATTCATGTAAGACTTCGTAAGATATCGCCATGTTGTCGGATATGAAATGATTATGGAATGTACTGACTGCACTAATGTTGTTTACTTCTTCACACACAGCGTACCATCACTGTGCAGTTCTAGTTGTGCCCAAATATAAAGAGAGAAGTAAATGCATTCACAGCATGGGTGTATTCTGACATTTTGAGGGGTTTATAGAGCATTTTTGAAAACCCTTAGGTCTGTTTAAATGAAAACATATGAAGTTTGTGGTTTTATGAAGAGGTTCGGCGTCCAAACCATCAGTAATATTGCTGTATTGTGTTGATACTGGCTGTCTGCACACTCCTTCCATTCTTAAAGCATTCCGTGCCCCAGAAACGAAAATGAAGAAAATGAAAATGAAGATATTGTGCTGCTAATGCTGAGTTATATCAGCATCATTTTCATTTTCAGTAAAACCATCATGTCTTTGTTTTATCTGGCAAGGCTCAATGTAATTTATGCCAGGGTATGTTAAAACCAATCATTCTCACAAGACCTGCATTGTTTTAGTAAAAACGTGATGGATGCTCCACACATGCTAAAGTAACTTTTACAAACCTTAAAATATTAGTATTGTCTCATGTTTCTCAAGTTGTATCTTTTATGTACTGCCTGACAGGATCTCCAAGAATATTCCAACCACTAAAGACGTGGAGCCATTGTTGGAGATAGATGGGGATGTCCGTAGCTTTGAGGTGTTCCTTTCTTCCCGTACTCCAGTGCTAGCGGTTCGAGACATCCGTACCTTTCTCCCCTGCACTGTTAATTTAGATCCCAAACTCAGAGAGATTATTGCAGGTAAATATCTGTTTTTAGAAATTACATTAGCTGGCCACTATTGATACTATTGCTAGCTTAATATTTAGGTTAAACCATGTACTCATTCAGTATTTTTTTTTTAAATTAAAACAAGTAATATAATTTTTTTGGCTAAATTTGCAAACTCCGTTTAATCATTCTGGCTTGATTAAATTAATTTAATTTAATATAATATGTATTAAAAATAATAATTTTAGTTTATTTAATATTTATTGCTAGATAAAACATCACATAAACATTTTTTTTAAACTTTCTTTAAATTATCACGTCCCAAATTTTGGTAACGGGGTTTGTGAAAATGGCAATCCTCTTAGAAAATGAATAAAAGGTCATATAATATTTATAGTTACCACAGTTGTTCCACAGTTGTTGTTGTTGTGAAAAGCATGCATTTCACGGTTTTTATTCCCATATTCTCTTGTCAGATGTACGTGCTGCACGGGAGCAGGTGAACATGGGTGCTGTCACCTATCCCACACTGCCTTTGCAGGAGGGCCGTCCAATATCAGTCTACAGCCAGCAGTCCTCGGCCTGCTCCCCTACTGCCTCCTACAATGGCCCGTATATCCCACCGGGTGTGTCTCCTCAGCCTCACAGCGCCTATTTCAGTGGCATGGCTGGGCCGCAACACCCGTTCTACAACAGGGTGAGTGTAATTGCACAAATAACGCACAAAAGATACAGTAACTTGCAAAATTCCAATGGGTTAAACTGAATCAGAAACTGTGTTTTTGTTTGAATATATCATTAGATTATTGTCATCTCTTTGGGGGACATTTGTGGTGAATTGGGTCCAGTTAAAACGGATAAATAGTGTCAAGTGTAGATTGATGACTCAGCTGTGTTTTAGACTTAACTTTCCTCAGGGAGCTCTACCAGGCACATCGGCTCATTTAATAGATGAGGGAAGTCCCTTGGATGAGCACACACCTCTCGAAGTATTCCAGCCTCAGTGCCAAACATTTCCACATGCCCACCCAAACAATTTTTCAATCATCTCCCTGTGCTCGTGTTTCAGTTATTGTTTTACTTCATTTTAGCGTCATTATATTTTTGCTTTAGCCTTGTTTTCCTAAGTTCAGCCCTCGATTTAAAAAAAAAAAAAAGAACTGTTTATGAGGCTACATGTTTGTGCACATTTACTTGTTTATACTTGTTTATTTTTTTTAAGCATTTGTGCATGTTAGAGAGAATGTGTGTGTCCGTTTGTGAGAGAGAGAGATTGAGTGTTAGACACCACATTATTTTTCATGTTTGCATTTAAAGGAATCTTTCAGGTTCAATAAAAGTTAAGCTCAATTGACAGCATTTGTGGCATAATGTTAAATACCATAGAAAACATTTTCTTAAAGAAAAGGGAAAAAATTGTGGCTACAATAAAGTTCTTACCCTGTATTGAACTTTGAACATTCCTGCAAGTATTTATTTAGGAATTTCTGTTTTATTTTCATACCCTAATTTTTGTTTCCTCCACATTTGGTCTCCCAGCCATATTTCCCCCAACATCTTTACCAGCTGCCACGGCAATACGCTGGCAGCTACTTCCCTCCTCATGTTCTTCCACGTCCATTCATTAAAACTGGCTATCCCAAGGACCCTAGCATTGGACCTGTAAGTACTAGTCATGGACAAAAGCTGCTAGACTTTGTGTTTTTAGATAACAGCATAGCACTAGTGTTAGATATTCTTGCTAGGGTTTCACATGCTGACATACTTTTCTATCTCATCTAACGTTTCATTTTTGCTCAGCGGGTGTTTCCTTTGATAAACATGAATTTTAAAGTTTCTTCTTCCCTCGTCTTGTCATTATCATATTTTTACTGTTTTCATGTTGCTCCCGATATACTTGATGCTTTTTCTTAAGAGTGTGCTGTGTGATATGAAAAGTCGATATTCTCTGTGGCACTTTATACAAATAGAGTACAATTTGATGTGCTACTATTTGTTTAGTGTTAGAGGTACAAATGGTGCAAATCCCATTTTTTTCTTTTGTGAGAACTGTTAGAAATGTTAATTCTTTTGTAACTTAACTGCATGAAAAGCATTTTTCAAATGGATCAAATGTTTGTCTGCCCGCTTTAAATTTTGGCCTGTCCCAACCAGTCATATTTTTGACAACCTAATGAATTGCTATTCAATCAATTGAAATACGAAGTTATTGAATCATTTTATTAATAAAATGTATATTTAATGTGCATTTACCTTTTCGTGTGCAACCCTGTTCCCATATTTAATTTTGGTCAGTTTTCACACAAACTTTTGACTGCAAGTTCAACTGTTCCAACACTGTTAACAAGTAATTGTTAAAGATTTATCAATAAATAAAGTTTTTTTTTTTTTTTTTTCTCTATGAAATTCTGATGTTTTATAGAAAATAAAATTTTAACAAAACCTCAATACTTTTAAATCAAGTTTTAGGCCATATTTTGTACCCTATTTGAGGAAAGTGCTTTATACCTAGTGTTTGGCATTAAGTACATTTTTACACTTTATTTGTGTGAGAACAGAAGCAACGTGCCAGTGTTTAAATATACACTTCACTAGTGACGTCAAGCACCAGCTGCCTTAATGTTCACCGGAGGCTTTCACAGTCCACCAGTTCCCACATGCTGTATAAAAAAAAAAGAGAGACTCATTTGCTCCCTGTTTAAACGCTCTCTCCATCTTTCTTTCATCAACATGAATGTGGTTCCCTCACGATTTCCACCTCCTTTGTCTCTTTCCTCCTCTCCTCTCTCTCCTCAAGCAGGGTAAGGTACCGTCTTTGAAAAAGAAGCAGGTACTGAATCCTTTTAGACTCTGCTTAAGTTCTGCTGCTCTGCTAATGCTGCCCCTCCTCACGCCTTCGCAAACACACACTAACGCTCTCCAGAGCTCTGAACACTCACACCCCGGCATGGACAAAGAAATTCTTTTAACACTCACAGTGGGGAAGGAGGAATTAAGTTGAGGTTAGATGCCTAACATAAAGTCAAAGTAAAAGCACAATATGTCAATTAACTGTACAAAAAAATACTGGCATTACATAGTGCTCATATACTCATGTGACATGCTAACATGGACAGTTTAGTTGGTCACATTAAACTTGAGTTCTACTCCTTCCCAAGAACACTTCCTGCTGGATTTTCCAAGCTTCTGTAAAAAAATGAAAGTAATCCTATCTGTCTCTCTTTACTCTTTCAGTTGTGATGATACAGTTTCAATGATGCCAGTTTACGCAAAATCCATTGAAATAATCATCTCACACAGCGTGGCCTGGATGCTACATTTTTTTAAGTATTCTGACAGAAAACTTTAAAAGTATAGAACCCAGGTGCCACTCTGTCACACTTTCCCTTAACAATTCTGTATTTATAGTTCATGTAGTGCAGGTCACAATGTTTGGTTTTGTTATAATTAGATGTAGCTATTTGAAAGCTACATAACACTCAGTGTGGTGTTAGATGTGACACTCCAGCACTAACAAACTCTGAGTACAACTATTTGTATTCCTAACTTTTTCTTACCATCTTATCACTCTAGATTTGCACTAGCCTCTTTGAAATCCTGCTGGCAGCAATACATACAAAATCATTGCATACTTTCCCCTGCAGTAAATTTTTTTTGATCCCTCTCTTCTTTGAATTTTAATTCCAGACCTTTTGCAACCTCTTAACTGTTTTCTAAAAATCTGCATGGTTTATCTCTTGTGGTAGCAGTCTGAAGGCTTCAGAGATCTTTCATATGCACACTGTTGTGATGTAGCTGAGTGGCACTAATAGTTCTGTGTTGTGTGTACCAGGGCTCTGCCTCGGTGGTCTCTGGCACCCCATCGATGCTGCTCAGCTCAATGAGCACAGATGTTGTCTGTGAGCGTGTCAGACTTATCGACGGTATCGACCAGAACCTGCTTTCTCAGTATACAGCCACTATTAAGAAGGTGTGTATTTGTGAAGAAAAAAAGTGTACATTGAGAAGAAAATCTCACGCTAGGTTGTTTTGCACTACATTCTGATTTTGTGGTTTCTCAGGCTAACATAAATGGCAGAGTTCTGTCTCAATGTAACATTGATGAGCTGAAGAAAGAGATGAACATGAAATTTGGAGATTGGCAGCTTTTCAGGACAACAGTGAGTAGTTTTCTCTGATTTCTATAACCAGTACTTCAGATTTCTATATGCCTTAGCAACATTGGCCCTGGCAGAAAAAGTATAAATTAATTATTTAAATTAATATTTGTGCTTATTATAAATGCAAAAAAACTGTAAATATTATACATTTAAAATATTTATTTTTATTTATTATTATACATTTGTAACACACATCCATTTCATTTTTTCACCAAGTGTTTTCTTCTACAAAAAATTACAATAGCTTTAAACAGGATAAATTAATAAGTTCATAAACCATTTTGCTGGAAAAAAATGGCATGCATGGCAGACCATTACAGATTGTCTTAGGAGCATGATTAGGAATGGTTTCAAAATTACAAGCCAATCACACATCATTCTTTGGAATTCAACCAAACCTCATCTATGTTATCGAGTTAAATTATTTTACCTAGCAGAATTCACAACTAAATCTCAAGACAAAACCAAATGTTTAAGCTTGCAAGGTATAAAAATATCATGATCAAAAAATTTAAGATATAGTGCAGTACAGTTAACTCGCTTGATACTCTCACACTGGCCCTAGATACCGGTGTAATGAAGTTGATGCTTTGCAGGTGTTGGATCTCCGTCTTGTGGAGAGCCAGATCCTGCATGAGGAGGCTCCAAGTGAGCAAGGCAGCAGCACTGCTGGCCATGTGGAGCCTTGCAGGCACACTGGAGCATCCGCTCACGGAGGAACTGGTAATACGGACACCTCACCCATGTACAACTTTAACCTCAGCTTTGAGGAGCTCAGTAACGTGGGTTTGGAGGAGCCTCCTAGACATGCCAACCCTCCGTGGATGGTAAGTGTTTCTTCTCAGGTTCTTGCAATCCTTTTTTTCAAGCCATTCCATTTTAGTCATTTGTTTCAACATCTTGTCCTCTGTAGGCCACAACTCACCGTACACCTAGCATGTCCAGCCTGAACTCTCAGGAATCCTCCAATGAAATTTGCAAGCTAACAGACAAGCAGCAGGCAGAGTATCGCAATGCCTACGAGGAATACATCGCCTCCATGGCTCAGATTGAGGTAGGAATGGAGAAGCCAGTGCCACCTTTTGTTGGCCAGCTAATGCACTCCAGCTCTGAGGACAAAAAGAAGGATGGAGGTGACCAGGATTTGCGTAAATCCATTTCAAAACGAGGGAGCAGCAAGTCCGCGACTGATAATACTGACTACGCATCGCCAGACACGGCTACTTTAGATCCCATAACAGAAGAGGATGAGAAGGTTGACCATGGGTCATCAAAGTCCCTTCTGGGACGCAAGATGTCTGGAGAGAAGGTGAGCCTCTTCCAGGGTGCTGATCTGAAGCTGAAGACTGGCGGCGGTTTACGCTACCAGAAACTTACCAGTGATGATGAAGAGTCTGAAGAGTCAGACAATGCCCCACTGCTTAAGGATGGAAAGAAACCTGAGCCCAATGCCTCTGATGGTGGAGATCGATCTCTAGCCAAAGGTAAGGATTACCTTTCAGATAAGAAGGATTCTTCTGACTCTGGTGTCCGCTCTAACGAAAGCTCACCTAACCATTCCCTGCAAGACGAAGAGGCTGACCTATCACAGTCTGAGAGAGCTAATCTGATTGAGTTAGACGATGAGAACTCAGCCCGAAAGCGAGGGCTGCCGAATAGTCTGAGTGGCCTCCAAGACCCAGCTATCGCCCGCATGTCCATCTGCTCAGAGGACCAATGCAGTCTTCTGGCCAGCAGCCCTGAAGAGAGCTGGCCTTCCTCCAAGAGTTATAACCTCAACCGTACACCCAGCAACACCACCCTCAATAACAACACAAATGCCCAACAAGGAAACAACGTTCGCCAACCCACAGATAGCTCCAACACCACCTCCACTGGAAGTGATGTCATCATAACTCCTGGATCCAGCACCACCTCCGCCACTACCCAAAATGAGAACATCCGTGTGGTGCATCTAAAGAGGGGGCTCAACCCTGGAGATCCTCCTGAGATCCTTAAAGTGTCCTCTGACACAGTCACCTTTGGAGAAGAGCGAGAAAGTATCCTGTAGATGACCTCTGGATCTATTGCAGTATGATCTTAGCTGGTTAATGTTTTGTGGTGTCAATGCATGTTTGGTGTAATGCTTAAATATGTGTAATGGTGGTTATTGTGACTGGTGTAAGTGAAGTGAAGTGGTTTTCATTCACATCAGTCCATCACCCACTCAGCCACCTTCTTATAGTTCTGTATTGTTTATATATTCTGTATTGTTTCCAAACAGTATTAGTAGCTTAATCAAGTATTAATGTCACCAGTTGAATGGAATCACTGTTGTAGTAAGAGAATAAGTAGTCTCCCAAAGGAAATTACTGTAGTACCTTCTCATGGTAAAGCTACCCAAACTTACTGTAAAACCCATTAAAAAGTATGAATGTGTGCTTTCAGTCTGGCTTGAAATGTGTTGTATGGAGTTGTCCTGCACGCTGTCATTGTGCTGTATTTACAGTAGTATTTAAGCAGTGACAAGCATGTGTCAAGACTGCAGTAATAAATTAGCCAGTAGAAACTGCATGCCATGTGATATTAGTCTTAGTGGTTAACTGTACTATTGGCAGCCGTCTTGAAAACTAAAACGTGTTTTGTCATGCTTGTCTTCAACATGGAATGAAATAAACCTGCATTGACAGTAACCATGTTTCTTGAGCCTTTGTTTGAAAGCACTGAAATAAACATTTTGCTGTTCTGTACACATTGCAGAAATGTGTTCCCACGAGATGATTTGCTAAGAGCAAACTTATTTTAGTACTGTGAATTACAGATGGGTGGCACCGGTAGCTCATGCATTACAATTACATCCCACATCCTGAACACTTGTGAGTGGCCTTTCAGTGTGTGAATTATTTAATGACTCAGAGGTTGACTTTTTAAACAAATTTGCATCATTTTTCGCGGTAAGATTCGTCTTGCACAATCAAATTGTTGTCTGCGCCCTTAGTGCAGTTAGACAAATATTTTGAATAAAAAAAATTGTGTTGTACATTGACTCATAATGACAGTATTACTACTTATTTATTTCTTGATTTACCACCCACCCTCCCCAAACCCTAAGGTTTGAACCATGTAGTCTTTACATTACAAACTAAAAGACAAGAGAGTAGTGTCACAGCCAGTAAACGGTAATAAGTTAATACGCTTTATGCATTTGCAAAAATGAAAACTGCAACAAAAACAATGCATCTGTAAACTATAGCTGAGACAAGGACACTGACTTCATACTTCGCATTTAATTATATACAGTATAAAAGTGCCATTTACCGTACGTTATAATTATAAAAATTTCTGTAATATTATAAACATCACATTTTCAGCAGAAAGAGAAAACAAAAGTACATTTTTACAGAGTCCGCAGCCTTTGACGAACTGGATTAGAGCTGTGAAAATACGCGCTCCATCTTGATAACATAAAAGCAACAACAACAAAAACCTGCTTTTTTGAGATTGCTTGCTTAATTACGGGTCTCCTTTAAAAGCTCTCCAGTCTTTTTTGAGTCTTCCTTTGGAAGAAAGAATATGAAAGTCCGTAACTAACTCAGAAACTTTTTATGTCCGTTTGAGGGAAGTCCTTTGTCATTCAAGACGAAGTCCAGGCGAATGACACGGGACAAAAAACACAAAAAGCCCCTGTTTTTGCTCCATGCCCGAAACACCTGCAAAAGATTGTGTGTGAGAGAGGGAGAGAGAGAGGCGTGTTTAGAGAAGGCAAAAGGACAGAGATCCGGACAGACTGGCGCCAGGGAGGAAACCACAGGACGTGTTTTTTTCCCCCCGGACTTTAACCAAACACTAGTAGAGAAATACCGGGCAATCCCATACAGCTTCGGAGTCTACACCAGCATCTGACATACACATTAAAATAGCGTAGCTATTAACAAACATTGCTTTATTAAAGAAAGAATTCGCTCAAAAATGAAGAATGCAACGCTCATGTTGTTCCAGACATTCTGTGGACCACAAAAGGAGCTCTGCATGACATGTGCGAATAGAGAATAAATGACAATTACATTTTTGAGCGAACTGTCACTTTAACAAATGTACAATCAAAGTTGAATGATATTTCTAACTATTTCAACGAGTTCTAAGCATTATATCACGTGTAATGACTTATTAAATATGTGAAATAGTCAAAAGGCATAATAAATATGTGCAGGTGCGCCGCAGGACTGGCAAACAGCCCAACTGCCTCACGTGCAAAAGTTTTACTTTGTTACACATCCTCATGTGGAACCATTAAACACAGTGTAGTAGAGCATCCAACTTACCCTTTCAACGGGACAGGGTTATGAGGTCATCTGAGTTGATCTCTCTTTGAGGGTTACTGGGCTGTTAATTAACAGAGGTAAACAATGACTTTTCAGTGGAACTGCCAGCTCGTTACATTATACATAATGTGCAACATTAATGCGGAAATTACATTGCATATTACATTGTTGTCATTCAAATGTTTTTTTTTTTTTTTTTGTATTCCTTCGCCATGTAACATGTTTCATTACGCCAATAAAAAATCACTTAAGATTTACCACCAGATCTTACCTGGAAGGCGATGATGCTGATATCAGCTCCGAGTGATCTGACAGTCTTTTTTGGAGGGCTCTGTCCGTGGACTTGCTGTTGCGGGTTCTGCTCCAGTGCGATCTGAAGATCCAGAATGTAGTCTATGACATGCTGCAAGATCTCCATCTTACTCACGCTCTTGTTCTGCGGTAAGCTCGGCACGAGCTCCTTCAACCTGCTGTAGCAGTCATTCATGTTGTACAGTAGACTGAGCGGGTCGTCCGACGAGCTCTTGCTCCGTGAAATTCCGGGATTATGCTCCGAAAAATACAAGGCGGGTTTCCTTATGGACCTCACCGGACTTACTGCCTTCATAGTGGATATACCGATGTTGTGATTAATTTCAGGGCATGCGATTCTCCCACTGATCTGTGCTGAATGCTTGTTGTCAATGTGTTTATATAGCAACCGAACTGGGTTTGTTATAAGGCATAAAGAATTAAGCGGATTGGTCGATGAGACGACGTCACTCTGTGAACCGCGGCATCAACATTGGCCAAATTTGCAGCACGTGAGCACCTCCTACGTCCTCTGCATTCTTTACTCGTGCTGAAGAGTATCTGAGCAACTGCGTGCGCAGACACATAACATAACATGTTTTCATTTGGAACGTAACGATTTTGCAAGGGATACACATTTACAACGTGTCACCGCATTAAAGCCCCACAGTCATATTACAACTCTATTAACCTGATGTTTCTTTTGTTGCAAGTCAGTTTAGTTGCCAGCCAACGCATGGACCTTTAAAGACGTTTGCAAATGAGTTACGCAGGATGTTTAACTGTTAGAACAGGCCAAGAGTAAATATATATGAGCTGATCTTGTGAACAGAAATACTTTCGATTCGTGAACGAGTCAATTCTTAATTGACCGATTGAACCGTTTCGCAAAACGATGTGAACGATTCGTTCATTGGCCGAACCGAATCAGCGCTGTTTTCCGAGTAGTAGCAGATTTAGGTTAGGTAATAATCGCAAACCCGATTAGGCTATATTATATATATATATATATATATAGCCTATATCGCTCAGCTGTAATCTGCTAAAGCAACTATAGCCTAAGGCATTTTTAAACATTAAGGCTAGCTTACTGTAAACATTAACAATGGTTTTCTGTAGCTATTAGCTAATGTATAGCCTATTGTGAAAAGCCCTGTCGCAGTTAAAATCCTCGACATTCAATTTAATTTAACTACCGTATTAGAGAGAAATGTAGTTGATCACGTTGATGCCCGTCTTGGGCCTTTCATGCAGAGACTCGTGCGTTTGCTATTTAAATATAATGATGCATTTAAAAGTTAATGGCCAAACGTATCATTACAAAAGTTCACAATGCTGTTGCAGATGAAATATAATCTCGATAACATTGAATAAATATATTTTAGTCAGTTAAATAGTGATTATTAATCACTCAACCCCCTTTATCTAATGCTGCGTTCCAGGCAGGTTTTTGAGCCCGTAAGTTACGACTTCAAACCACGACTCGCGACTTCCAGGCAAAGTTGCGCCAAACTGCCTGCGCGCAAGGAATTGTGGTAGTAGATGTAAATGAAGCATGACGGACCATACGGGGCTTATGCTCATTTACAATCAATTCTATCGCCAAAGGTGCTTACTCCTTGCTTCTTCGAGGGAAATGGAGGTGGTTATACCTTTTATTTTACGTTATTTGTATATTTGGAAATGTATTTGTTATTAATTTATTCTTGCACTCAATGGACTGAAAACTATATTATTATTAATTATATACTAACGTTATATTGTCCAAAAGTCTATTTCTCACCGTGTGCGACTTTCATAAACACTGCATCCGTAGGGGCTGCCGTTGTTGTTTCGCGGGCTATGTGACGTCAGAGCGCGTAACTGGGAGTACTTTGATCTAGCACGAGTTCAGGGTGGGAAGTCACGGGTTTGACTACTGTTCCAGTGCACTTTCATGGGTAGAAGGTTGGAAAAACACGGGTTACGGATTGCCTGGAACGCGGCATAAACCTCTCTACTTAACATGTTTGTAGTTTTTTTTAAACAATTTTTGTAGTTCGAATCCTCGTCCAACTCGCAATGGGTTGTAGGCAATATCAGCCATTAGCGTGTGTGTCGATCTGCGTCGAATTCTGACCGGAAATAGTAGACCATCCGGGAATCTTTGGAATACTCATTTCAACATACTACGATTTATTTCGAATATTTAGGACGGTTAGTATGCGAATTGGGATGCACTGATAGCCTCCCAATTAAATTGACTTGAACTAATAAGCCTGAAAACCAATCAGTGAATTGATGGCCATATGGGTTATTATGGTTAACTAGAAACTTGTTTCCACCTCTAAATAAAAAATAATTGCGACTTTTTATTTCACAATTCTGACTTGCAATTGCGAGTCATAAAGTCAGAACTTATATCGCAATTCGGAGAAAAAAAATCAGAATTGCGAGATGTAAACTAGTGAGATAAAAAGTCGCAATTATCTTTTAAATTGTTTTACTCCGTGGCGGAAACAAGCATAGTTAAAGGAATGAAGAGGCAAAATGTTTACGAATAAAACGAGTGAATGACAATTACCAACATATAGGCATACAAAGCATAGTTTTCGAGAGATAAATAAATTAAACAAAAAACTGAAAGATACACAAGAAATTGCAATACACACCCTTATTAATAAAATAAAATGTATTAATTAACCGGATTGGATGTCAGGGAACACGCAATTACAAGTGACGTAAGGAACTGCTGAATTGTTTTACTGAGCCGATTCTTTAAGAAACGACCTGCTCGAAAGATTCAAAGTCGCGAAAATGAATCAAAGTGCCCATCGCTCGTGAACGCGCTCCCCTGAGCTCGCGACTCTCTGGCGCCAAGCTTGTACTCTCGGTGGCCTCTTTGACTTTCAAACTGGCGCCAGAGCTGTGTGAACGCGCGTACTCTTATCACTCTCAAACTGTGCGGTCACTCAGCCTGACTGTGTGCACCTGCAGATGATTGCAACCCTCTCTTTTTCCTCATCTTTGCCTTGGTCTCGTTTTTAAGCCTTTGATGACTGCCATCTCATGCACAATCAAATAAATAATGTTTACTTGGCCAAACAATGTTTATAAACCATGTTTACTTGGCCTTTTCATCCACAGTAATTGACAGCAGTACAACTAGTATTTGCAGGTCCAGCAGGTCAAGTGCAATGCTTAGGGACACAATCATAATAAAGCAGGATCAGTCTAGTCCCTTGGTCACCCCTACCTAAGACGGAACCTGTAAACTCTGTTTCAGCATCACACACTTCATTAGTCTTCTATATCTGATAATAATTCTGAATATGGTTCTATTAAAACCAATGTGACGTGCTAACTGGCAAAAGTTTAAACATGCAAAATATTCCCGTAGTATATAGTGGGAAATGTTTACTGGTTTTATTATGCAAAGGAAGAGTCTGTGAGCCATCATGATGTACTAGTATCTTAAAATTACACAGCGGTTAGTGTTTTTTGACCTTTTCCTCCTGAGACTATCAGTGGTGCAAACACAAAGGAATGTGTCTAACTTTACATGAATGAATGGCATCCCTTGGAGCATCACACAGAACTAAGAGCTAGCCTTTCTGGCTCTCCCTGTGCCCATTACTGATGTACACAAGCCAAAAAGAATAGAGTTTCAGGATAATGTTCTTTTCTCAGCTGTTTCAGGGAAATATGAGCAGAAGAACATGTTTTCTCAATCCAGAGTGCTCCTGAAGTCATGCCAGTTTTCAGAGTGTGTATTCTGAGAAACAGTCATTTCCCGTATCAACTTATGGCCCCACATTTTGGCTCTGTACCCTCTGTGTGTGTTTGTATGAGGTTGAGTGTCAATAATAAGTGATCACTGTACAAAATGCTGCAGCACTGAACCGTTTTCATGCAGTGTAAAATAGTATTGTACAGGCTGTTTAGTATTTGAAGTAGATAGGCCTCATTATGTAAATGAAAATAATAATTTCTGCTTAGATTCATATACTCAGTAGGCGACTGTACATTGAAAAAAAAAAAAATTATAAAAGTATTGTATATAAAAGTAAGTAAAAAGCTGTTAATCAACTGTAATATAAGTTAATAACAAGTGATTTTCTGGCAACCACATAGCTAAACTTAAATTTAACAGGATGTGTTACTTTGTATTGTGCCTGTACCCCTATCAACATACATTTGCTGGTTTATAAAGTGTTTCAGAAGAGACCTAGAAGCGACAGTTGCATGTTTCCACATCTATCACATCAGATCCAGCCAATGGTGATGCCCTCAGGTGCAGTCATTTACATGCTCTTTTAGTTTGAGCATGAGAGATGCCTTAGGCATGACTTCACAGGACAGGTGCTGTTTGCCCTGCTGCCCCAGAACTGTGCCGAAACATCAAAGGTGGGAATCAGAAGGATCGTTGAAGAAGAGGTTTAGATACTACATCTGAATTGACCTCAGACCTGTTTCAGGTAGCCATGTGCTTAAATCACATAGATGCCATGTGAAGAAAGACTATATGTGGAAATATACTTTCACACTTTAGGGGAGAGGTCACACCTGACTGTTAGTAAAGAATGCAAGAGGAAGCTAATGTGGTTGTGGCTTTCATCCCAGATGATGGATCGAGCTGTGGCTACAGTCTCTTTCTATACCAAGACCTATAGTGCTGACCTCCAAATGACAGCAAATAAATACGTTCATATAATGTTCAACTACATTGAACTTACTTAAAGGAACACTCCATTTATTTTGAAAATAGGCTAATTTTCCAACTCCCCTAGAGTTAAACAGTTGAGTTTTACTGTTTTCAAAGGATCTGGCGGTAGAACTTTTAGCATAGCTTAGCATAGATCATTGAATCTGATTAGACCGTTAGCATCTCACTTAAAAATGACCAAAGACTTTTGATATTTTTCCTATTTAAAACTTGACTCTTCTGTAGTTACATCGTGTACTAAGACTGACGGAAAATGAAAGTTGGAATTTCTAGACCGAAATAGGAAACAGGAAAAATATCGAAACTCTTTAGTCATTTTTGAGCAAGATGCTAACGGTCTAATCAGATTCAATGATCTATGCTAAGCTATGCTAAAAGTGCTACTGCCAGACCCGGAGATCGGCTGAATGGATTCGAAAACGGTAAAACTCAACTGTTTAACTCTATGGGAGTTGGAAAATGAGCCTTTTTTTTTTTAAAAAGTGGAGTGTTCCTTTAAGAGGCAATGTTTTTTTATAATTAAAAAAATACAACAATGCAATGATATAATGTATAATTTCATCATAACCATAGTTTTGTTGGCACAAAAACATTTAGGGGTTTTAAACGAATGAACAATCCATCAATTAGTGGGACAGTATCAAACTGAAAGGGTAAATTCACCCAAAATTCTGTCATTAATTAATTACCCTTATGTCGTTCCAAACCCGCATCCGGGTTCTACGTCAGAATGGCGGCTCACTTTTGGCCGATGCTGTTTATGTAAGCACAGCGACACATGCATGTGATGCTGACGCAGGAGCTGGCCAATCAGTGGCCAATACTGAGCCTGCGTTCTGTCATTAATTACTCACCCTCATGTCGTTCCAAAACCGTAAGACCTTCGTAACACAAATTAAGATATTTTTGATGAAATCCAAGAGCTTTCTGACCCCTCCATAGACAGCAACGCCATTACCACTTTCAAGGCCCAAAAAGGTAGGAAAGACATCGTTGACTCCAGTGACATCCATTGAATTGGCTCTATCACCCTCTCTCCTCTCCACCTATCGCTGATGTGTGGTGAGCGCACTGGCGCCGTTGTACTGTGGCTGCCGTCGGATCATCCAAGTGGACGCTGCACACTGGTGGTGGTTGAGGAGAGACCCCTGACATGAGTGTAAAGCGCTTTGAGTGTACAGTAGTACATATGAAAGCGCTATATAAATGCCTCATTCATTCATTCAGTGGTTCAACCTTAATGTTATGAAGCGACAAGAATACTTTTTGTGTGCAAAAAACAAAAATAACGAATTTATTCAACAATTTCTTCTCTTCCATGTCAGTCTCCTACGCTGTTCACGTAGTAAACACAGTGCAGCGTTTCCAGGTTCTACGTCAGAACGCTGGCTCAGGATTGGCCAGCTCCTGTGTCAGCATCACATGCATACGTCGTTGTGCTCACGTGAACAGCGTTGGCTAATAGTGAGCCGGCATTTTGTTGTAGAACTTGGAAGCAGGTTTGGAACGACATGAGGGTAATTAATTAATGACAGAACTTTCATTTTTGGGTGAACTAACCCTTTAAATATTTAAACAAAAGACAAAAGAACAACATAACTGAAAACAGTACGGAGACTTGAATCGGTGAATCTTTTTGTAATCTGCTTGTTTGAATGAACCACTTCTCTTTAATGAAAAAGAATGACTCTAACGCTACATGTTTTTTTTAGTTAAAGTAGTAGAGTCGCTACCTTTAGTTAGCTACTCCCAGCACACAAACAAACTCTGCAGGTGTTTCAAATGTGTGCCAGTTGCACCTAAGGCTCTTTGGGCTTCCCCACTTATGTCATCAACAACAACCCCAAACCAACTGGGGCAACTTCTAACTACACAAATACTCCATGATTATAACAAAACTTTTGGAGTGCCTCATAATTTGTCATCCTTCCAATTGTCTTCAGTTATATCATGACTGACTTTGAACACAACCCCTCATACACGTCTTTTTCTAGGTGCGCTTTCCTCAGTTGTGAAGCTCAGCTGAGTGTGGTAGGTTAAGTGTCCAGGTGGGGAGCCCATATGTGGGTATCATGGGGAGTGTGCCTAGCTGGGGGGCTGCTGGTGGTTGTTGAGGATGGGAAGGGCGTTGCCCACAGGGAGAACACCTGCTTACCCTGCACCGCTCTCACCCCCCTCCCCCACCTGCCCCAGCTGCATGCTGCGGGCATCTGCCCACCTCTGGGTAATGGAGCTGTCACTCTTGCTGGCTGCTCATCGCAAAGGCTTGACCTAATTTATCTGTCCTGTCTTCAGCTCACCAGTATGTCCACTGTGAGGCCATGTCTTTCATCAGTCTTAAGTTCTGCATGCTGTAGGATCGCCTGCTTTGTCCTTTGTCGAGGTGAGGTGAAGTTTTAAGAACATTACTGAACAGTTTAATGGAAGAACTGACATTAAATCCACACATGCTTTAGCAGGGTTTTTGCAAAATGTAAAAAACCTGCTCCCTTTAAATGTTTTAGTTAGCATTTGAATTGATGTAGCCACAGCTCACAAGAAAGTTGAATTAGAATTTGAATGACTGAATTCCAATAGAGTGCAAGAGTGCCTGTCCACTGTTTCAGTGGCCTTGGTTCCAGAAGCATTTTTCCTAATAATTTCCCCATATAGCCTTTAAAGAGTTATAAGCCATGAACCAAACCAATCAGTACCGGGTGAATCATAACATTACAATCTTTGACAAAAGGTACATGACTGTGTACTTTCTATGGCTTTAATGAGGGGAAATAACTTCAATCCCATGAAGCAAGTACTTTTGGAAATTGACTTTTGCACTCTATTCCGAGATCTCAACATAGGTAATGCATTCTAGGAAATAAAGTGTTCCACAACGTTCATCAGGAAGCCTTTCTCACCTAATTTAAAACAACTGAGAAAACTTTTTTTTTTTTTGTAATTGTGTGTCACTGAGCAATGTCAGTGCTGGTTTTGGCTTCTGTGTAATTGAGCTGGCAGATAAAGGTCACCTACCTTTATTGCTGCCCTCACACCTGATAACAGTACAGAGTCAACTGCAGGCTGAACATATGACATTAGAGCCTGCAACGATATAATGTTCTTTACACCATAACAATCCTCCTCCCCTCTCTCTCACACACACACCTTTGTTCTCCTCCAGCATTTACAGTAGAGGTCATCTAACAGATGGGCACCAACCTTGAATTGTAACTCTTGCAGTTTTGAAGTCTGTTCTCTGCAGTGTGCATGATTCTTAAGGTTCTCACTGATGTCAGTGTCACATTATTCCAGGACCAGCTCCATTCACACACCAGCACTCAATAATCATAGTATTAGTGCCACATTCCAGATTTCACATCTAAAGTTGTGTATTAACAAGGAGGAATGAAAGGCAGCAACGTCACTCTACAGCAGCAGGACCAGGGCTCTTCAGCTGGGTGTGAATGAAATTTAATAAAAATGGCAGGAGGGGCTGTAGGGCTGCTGGAATAAGAAGAGATGATTGCTGGGAGATGACGTTAATGTCAAACTCTCCCAGATATGTGGTATCTCTCTGTCATGCAGTCATCATTTAGGCAGCTGGAAAAAATAAAAACTAATATTGCACACAGTCCAGCCACCAACTTGGCTTGCTGAATGCGTCTCTGAGCTACAAACTGACAACTTTTCAACAGTTTATTACTTTCTCACTGTTCATCTGATGGAAAACAACACAACGATGATTTCTACGGATGTCATAATCCATTGAAACAAACTTAAATGTAATATACTGCATAACATTTTCTCAGTATATTCGTCTTTTTTCCCCAATAAAAAAAATCATAGTATCCATAGAATCAAGTTAATCTAAGAACCAAAATAGCTAATAAGAATTTTCAGACTATATATCTTGAATTCTTTATTTTTTGTAACTCTTTGGATTTTTTCTACAGCATAAATCTAACAAAATTTCAAACATAATTTCAAGTTATCCAGTAAAACTATCTAAATGTTCTGTGTTTTACATTCTATGTGTGTGTGTGTGTATATATATATACACACACATTATATGTGCACCAATTAGGCATAACATTATGACCACCTTCCTAATATTGTGTTGGTCCCCCCTTTTGTTGCCAAAACAGCCCTGACCCATCGAGGCATGGACTCCACTAGACCCCTGAAGGTGTGCTGTGGTAAGATGTTAGCAGCAGATCCTTTAAGTCCTGTAAGTTGCGAGGTGGGACATCTATGGATCGGACTTTGTTCAGCACATCCCACAGATGCTTGATTGGATTGAGATCTGGGGAAATCGTTGTTGTGCTCCTCAAACCATCCTGAACCATTTTTACTTTGTGGCAGGGCACATTATCCTGCTGAAAGAGGCCACAGCCACCAGGGAATATGTTTCCATGAAAGGATGTATATGGTCTGCAACAATGCTTAGGTAGGTGGTACGTAGTAACATCCACATGGATGGCAGGACCCAAGGTTTCCCAGCAGAGCATTGCCCAAAGCATCACACTGCCTCCGCCGGCTTGCCTTCTTCCCATAGTGCATCCTGGTGCCACGTGGTCCCCAGGTAAGCGGCACACATGCACCCAGCCATCCACATGATGTAAAAGAAAACGTTAATAATCAGACCGGCCACCTTCTTCCATTGCTCCGTGGTCCAGTTCTGATGCTCCGTACCCACTGTTGGCGCTTTCGCCGGTGGACAGGGGTCAGCATGGGCACCCTGACTGGTCTGCGGCTATGCAGCCCCATACGCAACAAACTGCGATGCACTGTGTATTCTGACACCTTTCTATCAGAACCAGCATTAACTTCTTGAGCAATCTGTGCTACAGTAGCTCGTCTGTTTGATCGGACCACACGGGCCAGCCTTCGCTCCCCACGTACATCAGTGAGCCTTGGCCACCTATGACCCTGTCGCCGGTTCACCCCTGTTCCTTCCTTGGACTACTTTTGATAGATACTGACCACTGCAGACTGGTAATACCCCACAAGAGCTGCAGTTTTGGAGATTATATATATTTTAGATATAAAATAAGATATTTTTACTTTTTTGCTGTTTGTAGTATCACATCAGTCTTTAAACACATGATTATAATCTTGCAGTCAACAGCCTCATCCCTAAACAGTAACCTTTGTTTTTAGCATTATTACAAAGCTTCATACAGCCATTATATTTTCTATTATTTTCCACCATTTTTGGTTGGTGTAGTGTCATTTTAGAGATTTACACTGACAAGGGGTCATATTCTGCACCTGTGATTCACCATTGTCATAATTTGTTAATGGTCTTGCAATGATGATGGAAGCAGAAGCTTCTCTCTTCCTGAGTAAGTGCCATTAGAAGCCATCTGTGAGGTTCCTCTGTCCTTATGCCATAGAGTGTCTGTCATTGCTCTCCAAAAATCATAGCACTGTCTGAAATCCACTTCTACTGCATTATCACTGCCAGATGATATCAAAGGCAATGTGCTATGCTTACACAGAATAAAAATTTAAGTGCCACATATAAACTACAAAAAGCCATTGTATTGCTTATGGCTGAAAAGGGGTAGCTATAAACATCTATAAATTTAAAGGGGCAGGAGGATTTCATTGAGTTTTAACTCAAATTATTGGTATGGGTTTTTTTTATGTTTACACATCACATTAAGTAACTGGAAGAAAACTAAACTTATGGATCTAAAGTGAACGTTATATAAATCTTTATTTACTAAGTCTGGATTAGAAGTATATGTATAATTCTAGCTCAAGTGTTCAGGTTCTGCTCTCTGGCATCTTAGGTTCATGCAACAAGGTCACCTCAGATGTTGTGTGAACTCTTCTCTTGGCAGAACTGCTTGCACTTAATCAGAGAAAATTATGAATTATAAGTCTAACAAATGAAACATGCTGCGGTTGTAAAATATATCTAGGGTAGAAAGTGGAGGCTGCTTTAAAAACTGGGCTTATAGGAGCGAGTATTGTGGGTTTAGACCTTGCACAGGAGACACAGGAGACACTGAATCATGAGACAATAGCTCGGATTTCAATAGCTCACTGTTAGGTCAGGACAGAGTAATCATCTCTATGCACTGGAGACAGTCATTTTGAGGCATCATGGATTTCTATAAGGATATCTTAGGCCCTGATGAAAATCACTTCTAATTAACTGTCTTTAGGGTGAGGTAATTTTAAAATGCAGCTTAGCATCTACATACTGTAATAGAGTCCAGCTGACTCAAAAGATGGACAGAGTGCTTATCTCAAATCTGTTTTTATTTCCAGGATGATTTGGTCTCCACCCTGGAATGGTGCGTTCATTTCCCTGGGCAAGGACATCCGCAAATGTGTGTACAGAAGGCATTGAGACAGATAATCTAATCTGCCACTGAGTGCAAGGAGGGAGGTCCCCGTCATAGGGTGTTGTTCAAGTTCTGCCATACTCTTGCTTTACAGTGTTTAAACCTGTATGGATGTTGTAAGCGACACCCAAAAATTAAAATTCTGTCATCATTTACTCACCATCAAGTTTCCCCAAACATGAATTTCTTTCACAAAAGAAGATATTTTGAAGAATATGGATAACCAAACAGTTGATGGACCCCACTGACTTTCATAGTATGGAAAAAATACTATGGAAGTCAATGGGGCCAATCAACTGTATATCTTCTTTTGTGTTCAGCAGAAGAAAGAAATTCATACAGGTCTGGGACAACTTGATGGTGAGTAAATGATGACAGATTTTTTTCATTTTTGGGTGAACTATCTCTTTAACAGAAAACAATAACACCTTCTCACTTCTCTGTTTGCTCAGGGGTCTTGAAAACAAACTCAGTCCTCTCTTTTCCTCCCTCAGACCTCGTAATCTTCTGTCTGCTTATCGTCCACAGACTGTCTCTCACATTCCTAAGATTTAGCACAACTATGGTGGATGTCAAAGAACTGCACGTTTCAGTGTGCATGTGGCTCTTATCTTCGTCTGAAGGGAAGTGAACAAAGTGAGGAAATGGCTGGTTAGGATTAGTCTTCCTGCAATGCTAAGGATTTAAGGTGCTTCAAATTTGTCGTCTTTAAACTGTTGAGGTTATAATTTTGGTACTACTTTTGGGACACATGTGGCCCTGTATACACCTGGTCTGAACAGCTGTCTAAGGTAATGTGATCATGTTAAATGTTAATGGTGCATGAATTGCTTCCCCCAGATCTAATTCACAGCATCGAAGTTTGAGCAAATTTAAGTTTCCCTTAAACAAAGTCCAATTTAAGAAAGACCTGTTTTAATGGCCTTTAATGGGCTGTAATTTGCAGATCCGATAAAATCAGTAAGTGAGGGATTTTTTTTCACTGGCTTTAAGCTCAGCCACAAAACCAGTCTTTTATTTCATAAGACATTTTTCATGTTAAATGTTTTACATTTTGTTTCTTCTGTCAGTTCCAAGAGTGCTTCCTTTAAAGCTAGAAAATGAAGTCACCAAATGGAATTGCACAAATAATGACAGTATTCAATCAGGTTTCCCTGCCACCAGTGTTGTTATTGTTACTTGAAATAAAATCATAAAGTATAAACATGAGATTAAAATGTTAAACTTAAAAAAAAAAAACATTTGAAATGTTGCCTTGGCAACTGCCTGAAATAAATAGAATTAGAAATATATATATAAATATATTTTAAAATAAAATAAGCACACAAAATTAAAACTAAAATTGAAATGAAATATATTAAAAATAAAAGTTAATCAAAATATTAATAAATACTATAATATATAAATAATATTAAAATAACACTGCCAGCCATTAGCTGGGTAAACAAATAGTTCTACACTATTGGTTGAGCCAGTGTTACAGTCTCAGGCTGGTTGGGATGCAACAAACAGAACAATCAATCAAACAGAATAATGTTTTGAGAGCACAGAGCCACAGTGTTTACACATTTGGTGGGAATCAATCTGTGAATATCTTGTAGTTTTTTTATACTTATTCATGAAAATGTAATTTTATGGTGGCATCTCATTCGAATTTTAAATCATTTGTAAAACAGACACGGATCTACCACATATTGCAGTATCAATGAATTGCATTATGCTGGTAAGCATTTTGTGGCTTCAGTTTTCTAATCAGATACCTGGCACATCAAGTGCTGCCATCAGCAGATTCATCCCGAGCAGAAGAGGTGCTCCAGCTCTGTATTTCAGAGAAGAGTAATGGACCTCCTCCAGCACCAGTGCAGTCAGGTCACCTAACGGTCCCTGATCCATTAGAATGAAAACCTTCACTTCACCTTCTACATGTTCCAAGTAACAAAAGCAAGACATTGGTTTCCATTGGCATCCATATCAGCTACACAATGAACAATGTTCTGAGAAAGATATAAATAAGGGTCCATTTACCACAGCATTTTTGGATTTTACTGCCAGAATCTGGTTGAAATCGGTAGCTTAAAGGGTTAGTTCACCCAAAAATAGGAAAGGAAAGCTAGTTCCGCATGTTTTTGATCTCACTCACAGAATGTAAGACACAGACGGCCGCACGGACATTCATAACGGAGCGGTGCAATGAGAGTGTTTTCAATTAATTCCTATGAAAGCTAAGCTTCCATAGGCATGAACTGAAAACACGCCAGACTGGACAAGCACCGTGAATGACTGTGAGGCCGTGAATGAAATGCCGCGGTGGGCAAGAGATGTAACCGGTAGGCGTGGCTTGGGAGTGGCCTCGTAGGGCAGCGAAGCAAGTGCATTCTGGGAGTTGTTGTCTTTCATCCATATGAGCCAAAAATACATTTTCTGGCTTTTCTCAGTCTAGAAGGCACCAAATTCAAAAATAATTTCACATTTCTACTACATAAATGACCCAATTTAAAATACACATTCATCTTTCCAGCGGCGAAATACCCCTTTAAAAGTATCTTCATTTGTGTTCCCGAAGATGAACAAAAGTCTTACGGGTTTGTAACGACAAGAAGGTGCGTAAATGATGACAGAATTTTAATTTATGGGGGAACTAACCCTTTAACATTTCTCTTACAAGATGCACACAACCGAGTGACCACATTTTTGTTAGCAAGTGTTCACACTTGAACTGATTTTAGTTTTTTCTACATTAGCCAGTTCTCAGGGTGATCCATGCAATACAAATGATCATTAGTAGAATCAATTTACCAGTGTACCATGTGTGCTAATTATAAAGTTATGGAATGCAAGCCTGCAGAAAATATGCCAAAACAATCGACAACAGCACAACAACACCACCAGAGAACACTGAAAGGATTCAGACTCACTGTCTGCTGAATGCCAGTGTATTGTGCTTTGGAAGCCCTCGGTAGAAAGCATCTTGCTGTCCCTCAGGGATTCTGGTTATCCATTTCTGAAAGTTTACAGCTCATTGTGGTGTACACCACAGGAATTAGCCTCTCATTTCCATCAGTGTCAAAGTGAGGCCTGACAGTGAGGCTCTGTTCAAATTCACAAAAATGAATGAATCGGAATCATTTGTTCAATTAAACAAAACATTCAGTTCACTGACTTCAACTGCATGACTTCAGTAGAATTGGAATAGAGTGCAAATGTTGTACGCACTACTTTTTGATACTTCTATGGTACTTTTTTCATTTTTGAAGTTTGAAAATTTCAGGGTACGTTTACATAACAACAGCAATAAGTTTATACTGTAAAAGGCTGAATTTTCATTTTGGGGAAACTATCCCTTTAAAAACTTTAAGTAGCCAATTCATACTGTATAATGAAGTTGATGCCTATAGAGCTTGTCATGTAATTTGCAAGAAAAACAGTTATGCACAAACCTGTTATTGGGCAGGAGGGTGTGGTGTCTGTTGAGTCTGTAACATAAGAATAACTCTTTGTAGCACTTAACAGTAATGCACTGTGCCACAGACAACGCGCCCATCCCAGCATTTGAATATTTCACAACATGCGTGTTTCTGCGTATGCATATGCGTACACGGGTGCCCAGAGCAGTACAGATGCACGATGACCCTCAATAGTATTTTGCATGTGTGCGTGCAATCTGCCGATAGAATGAGCCTGGCAGGCTGGCTCAAAGGGCAGATAGAGGATAACATGCAAACCGCCCAGTATTAGTGAGCTTCTATTGTTGAGCAACACGTTTACTAGGTAAATGTTTGAGCTCCTTTGCCTATAGGTGCATGTTGTGGTACCATTCTCATATCCAGGTGGTGTCTGATAAATGAGGAAACAGAAATTTTGAATTTTGGGAATGTACTCATCATGTAGGCCTATATAATGCTCATCAGTTAGTATAAGAAACAATTCATCAGCTCTTTCTGTAATTTTTTGCAGCTCCTCAGACGAGGTGATAGTGTCACTACATTAACAGACTAAAGGGGTGGTCACACTGCGCTTTTCGTTTCATTGACTTCCATTCAAAGCATGCGAATGCGTCAGACCGGAAACGCAAGCTCATGTGAAAAGTTTCATATTCCACTTCCAAAGTTCAAGCTTGGTGAACTCTAAGCTGCGAATTCCCATCACTTGACGACGTGTGACCAGTAGAAGATCGATACGTCACGGCGTGACCTCTTGGCTGAAATAAAAGAACGATATTTTTGCAGTAAAGTCGAGTAGATTGTATATTCTTTACATTTTAAATGTATTACTATTTGTTATATGTTGAATTCATGTTAAAAAAAAAAGACACTTCAGAGAGTGACGTCACATCACGACCGCTGCCGTGTCGACGATATTTTGCATTAAGTCTAGTGTGACTGCGGCTTAATAGATAAAATTAATAATTTACTCAACCTCATGTTGTTCCAAACTTGTATGATTTTAAAAAAAAAGGTGTTAATTTAATCAGTATCCATTTGGGTAGATCGTGACTAATTTTAACGCTTCATAAAGCAAGAGTTTAAAATATGCATGGCTGATTATTTTGGATGGCTTTTCTATCAGTTTTGGTTAAAAACAAACTTCTATTTAGCCATTAAAAAAAGTTAAATCGAGACCATCCTGTGCGCAATCACACACAGCACTTCACACTCCAGTCAATGTGGTGGAAAACTGCCTCACTGTATTGAATTTACCCCACAGAATATTAATTACATTATTTCCTTTTGCAAGAGAATGTTACGTTTAGTTCTGAACACACTATGGGGACATTCTGAAATATTCTGAAATTTTATACGCATTTAAAGAGCTCCTATTATGGATTTTTGAAAATTACCTTTCATGTAGTGTGTAACATAGTTCTAAGTAAATGAAACATCCTGCAAAGTTTTAAATCTGAAAGTGCACTGTATATAAAGTTATTGTCTCTCAAAAGTAAGAGTCAAGTCAATTAAACATATAGTTTTTTTAAACGAATCGCAAGCCGTTTCGCTGTGATATTAAGATTAGCATATTGCCCGCCCACTTATTGCATGCGTATTGTTTCATATTGTGTAGGTATCTGGCTAACCCATGTTATTACTGTCTTACTGAAATACAGTATTTCTTTTTTACTGTAAATCAGCTGTGGACTGCAGTATTACCTAAAACTGTGTCTATTAATGCAGATTATCTGTCATTCTTACAACTTTGAGTAAAGATAAAGGATGGAGCAAGATTTGTTTTGCAAACTTTAATGTTACGATACGTCAGTCATTCACGTTAGTGCTGGGCTAACGTATGCGCTGGTATTTATATAGTTCCCGCATGTGCACCGCAATACATTAGAAAAATACACTGAATAACTAAATAACGTGTTTGTTGATGGACATACACTTGTTAATGCTGATGGTGAGGAATTACAGTTGAAACATCGCATAATGTACCTGAGTAGCAGCACTGAGAAACATCCTGCTCAAGGTTCGGGTTGAATAACTAGTTCTTCTTATGTTTCATCATCGATTCGGACTCGCGCTGGGATTGATGTCAAATCGACATCTTTGTTACTGTCTTTACAGTGTGTACAATCGCTGAGCTTTGGGAAGCCTACGGATGTAGCTGAAGTTCATTAAAATAGCTTCTGAAATAGGCGCTGTACGCGGTAGACCAATCACAACAGACTGGGCCATCTGACCAATTAGAGCAGAGTAGCTCGCAGAAAGGAGGGATTTAGAGAGACTGATTCATCCATCGAGTCATTTGCAAATCATTGAACATTGTGGTGATGTGCAATGTATATTATGAGAAAATGAAAGTATTGATGCATGTAAACCTGTTGTTGGAGACCTCCAAAACTAAATTAGGAAAACTTTCAAATAGCATAATAGGGGCACTTTAAATGTACATGCATTGTTGCTACCTGAATTTAACTGTTTTAGGCCAAGTTGTATGTACTTGCAATCAGCTTTTCTTTTATAACATGGTGTTATAGGCCGGTTGCTGCATCTCAAGAGGATTTATCATTTTTAATTAAGATTTTGGACCATTTAAACTTAAGTTCGTTTTTTTTTTTTAAATTTTCTTAGAAGCAACTTTAAGTAGAAACAAAATGCATAAATGTCCCTCCCTGCCTCCACCTCTTAAATGTGCTTCCATTAGTGTAAGTACTGCATAAATATGTCCTCCACTCTCATAAAAGTGCTTGGC
Organism: Rhinogobio ventralis; assembly: GCA_039654625.1. Lineage (NCBI taxonomy): Eukaryota > Metazoa > Chordata > Actinopteri > Cypriniformes > Gobionidae > Rhinogobio > Rhinogobio ventralis. The sequence continues at coordinate 23,333,693 of CM077210.1, forward strand.
TAGGTGCCTGCTCTTCACAGGCCGTGGATTTGCCTTACGTTGTGACAGTGTTATATTTTGTTATTCTGAGCCAAGCACACTTTTTCCTTGAGAGATGACATGAGGAAATCCATTGCTTGCCAAACTGCCCCATCGCTTTCACAGAGAAGTGATTGTCTCTTAGTGAAGGGCAGGACCAAATTCTCTTAAGAAAATGAATAAATGGCCCGGTAAAAAAAGGAAATCATTAACCCAAGGAAAAGACATCCGAACAGCTCCATTAGGAAATTTGCTGATAACTTACACAGTCAACAAAGTGGAAGAGGAAGATTTTGGCTGTTGCTGAAGAACTTAGTGCAGATGCGCTTGAATATTTCTCTGAAAATGGTGAATAGGATTGGCTAATGAGTAGAAATGCAAATGCTATAAATAAATCTGTTACCCTGGATTCAAAGTTCATTCAGTTTGAAATCATTTTGGTAATCATTTAAAAGTCATAAAGGGTTGTTGGAGTTAGAGTTTTAAAATGCTTTAGTTTTAAAATGTTCACTATGTTAAATATGCTCACAGTATCATAACCATTATGATGACTTGTTAAATTGCCAGCTATGATTTATTCAACAATTACTAACATTCTTTGAACTTCTATATACATTCTCTGTATATGCTGCTTACAAAATGATGGACAATACAATAACATAATCACACTGCCATCCTTCTCGGAATACATTTGCCCCTTTTTCCATGTAGAAACTTTGCAGCAAACATAAGTAACTAGAACTGTCCAAAACCACACTGTCCAGGCGTTCACTGTGGCAAACCAGAGACTTCGCCTCAACATGTGGCTTTGATAAGTCTGTGGCTCCTGGAGTTTTGCAATCAAAACTGGAGTTTTGGGATCTGTGAGGAAAATCTGCATGGACAATATTTTCCGTGAGAAACTGAGAATCAGTGAACTGAGGTGAACAAATCGCAACTCTTTTCCCATTTAAAACTGGGCTTTACTATTCTCTTTAAAGTCATTAAATCTTCTCATGAAACCAAGACCAGCTGGGTTTGAAAGTACACAGTTACAGGAACTAGACAGGAACAAGATATGCTGCTCTTTCCTGAAACCAGCAACTTCGGCATTGACTTAAAGGGATAGATCACCCAAAAATGAAAATTCTGTTTTAATTTATTCACCTTTATGTGGATTCTAACCGGAATGGTTTCTTTTTTCTAAAGGACACAAAAGTTATTTTGAAGATTTTTTTTTTTTACTGTTTTTGGCCATAAAGTTAATGTAAGTGGGGTCCAAAACAAAAAAAATTGTAGTTACAGGGTAAGTATGAATCTGCGGGCTGTAAATTAAAGTGGTGTTTGTTCCCCTCTTGTTTCATGTAGTTACATGATGTTTTTCTCTAGTTACGTTGACCACAATTATTGCAATGTCCTTTTCTCAAGATAACAGCTCTGAGTCTTCTATAATGCCTGATGAGTTTGGAGAACACCTGACTCAGAGATCAGAGACCATTCCTTCATACAGAATCTCTCCAGATCCTTCAGATTCCCAGCTCCATGTTGCTTCTCTTCAGTTCACCCCACTCATTTTCTATAGGGTTCAGGTCAGGGGACTGGGATGGTCATGGCAGCAGCTTCATTTTGTGCACAGTGACACATTATTGTTATGCACAAGCTCAATCTTTGGTTGGGGAGTCTGCTCTGTATTTTTACTGCACAAGAGGCGTGATCAACTGGCATAGTTCAAATGACTCTGTACGAAATTGGATAGTCCTTCAACCAATCAGACCAACGATCCATCGCTTCTCTATCCATCATTGTGTTAAACACGCCAATAGCGTGCCAGGAGATAAGCCGGTTTGTGATTGGTCCCCACAAATTTGTAACAGAAGCAGGATAAAAATATGTACAGGTTTACAGCCTGAGCTGCAGGGCGAAAATCTAATCGCCGGCAGATCAGGCTGGGTTTACCCAGTCTAACATTATTGTGTTGATTTTGATGTTTGTTTTGGATTGTTGTCCTGATGGAAGATCCAGTCACGGCCCATTCTAAGATTTCTAGCAGAAGCGGTCAGGTTTTGAAACCCATTTGATGGGTTTGCTGCAAAAAAGCTCTTTTAGTTTCATCTGACCACAGAACCAGGGGCCTCCTTATTTTAATTTATTCACCTTCATGTGGATCCTAACCAGAATATGTTTCTTTTTTCTAAAGGACACAAAAGTTATTTTGAAGAAAAGTTTTTAACTGTTTTTTACGGTGGCCTAGTAGTGCACAACACAACAACATTTAAAAATAAGTTCACAACACAGCTAAATCAAGCCACAACACAACGGAAAAGCCACAACACAACGGAAACAAGCCACAACACAACGGAAATGCTCCCGACCACTAGGGGGCTTTCGGAGTGCGGTAAAGTTAGTTTTCCTTGCCATTGCTCCATAGATTCGCCAGTCTTACAAAGATATAAACACTATGATCAGTTTTAAGTGTGTAACCATTGTATATCGACATGAAATATCAATTCAAAATCACCTACATGCATTATAGCTGCATATTTATACTCGAGAACGCTTTTACACGCTACCATGGCGCTTGATGCCCAAGGGAACGTCTGCCAATTCCACCATGTAGTTGAAACATAATTTGTATGAATTAAATTACTTTTAACATTTAAAAACAGACATGTTAAAATTCCACAGCTTGGTTGTATTGGTAAAACTGACTCAGTAATGCACAACAGTGAAATTTGAACATTAAAAAAAAAAAGTCATTTTAATTCATACAAATTATACGTTTCAACCACTTGGTGGAATTGGCAGACGTTCCCTTAGGCATCAAGTGCTGTGATAGCGAGTAAAAGCGTTCTCGAGTATAAATATGCAGGTATAATGCATGTAGGTGATTTTATGTAGGTGGTATATTTCATGTCGATATACAATGGTTACACACTTAAAACTGATTGTAATGTTTATATCTTTGTAAGACTGGCGAATCTATGGAACAATGGCAAGGAAAACTTACTTTACCGCACTCCGAAAGCCCCCTAGTGGTCGGGAGCATTTACGTTGTGTTGTGGCTTTTTCGTTGTGTTGTGGCTTGTTTCCGTTGTGTTGTGGCTTTATTTCGTTGTGTTGTGAACTTATGTATGCTTTTTAAAATTCGTTGTTTTGTGCACTACTGGGCCACCGTAGTTTTTGGCCATAAAGTTAATGTAAGTGGGGTCCAAAACAACATTGGACAAAAACATTTTTCAAAACTTTTACTTTTGTGTACCACAGAAGAAGGTCATACAATTTTGGAATGATATGAGAGTGAGTAAATGATGACAGAAATTCTATTTTTGGGTGAAATATCTTTTTAAGTATTGTTTTTCATGTGTTTCCTCAACCAGTTTCAAGGAAATTGTGGCTTGTCAAGCTACAAATAATTTAAAATAGTTCAGTCAAAAGGTAATTATCTAAACTGCAAGCTAACAATTCATCAAAGAATCCTGAAAAAAGTAGCAGTTTCCACAAAAATATTAAGCATCACAACTGTTTTCAAAATTGATAAATGTTTCTTGAGCTTCAAATCAGATATATAAGAATGATTTTTGAATTCTGGATCATGTGACACTGACGACTGAAGTAACGACTGCTGAAAATTCAGCTTTGCCATCACAGGAATAAATTACATCTTAAAATATATTAAAATAGAAAACAGTTATTTTAAACTGTAATAATATTTCACAATATTACTGACTGTTTTTACTGTATTATTGATCAAATAAATGCAGCTTTGGGGATCATGAGACTTCTTTCAAAAACAAAAAATATTACAGACTGAACTTTTGAATGGTAGTGTGTCATATACACTCACCTAAAGGATTATTAGGAACACCTGTTCAATTTCTCATTAATGCAATTATCTAATCAACCAATCACATGGCAGTTGCTTCAATGCATTTAGGGGTGTGGTCCTGGTCAAGACAATCTCCTGAACTCCAAACTGAATGTCAGAATGGGAAAGAAAGGTGATTTAAGCAATTTTGAGTGTGGCATGGTTGTTGGTGCCAGACGGGCCGGTCTGAGTATTTCACAATCTGCTCAGTTACTGGGATTTTCATGCACAACCATTTCTAGAGTTTACAAAGAATGGTGTGAAAAGGGAAAAACATCCAGTATGCGGCAGTCCTGTGTGCGAAAATGCCTTGTTGATGCTAGAGATCAGAGGAGAATGGGCCGACTGATTCAAGCTGATAGAAGAGCAACTTTGACTGAAATAACCACTCGTTACAACCGAGGTATGCAGCAAAGCATTTGTGAAGCCACAACACGCACAACCTTGAGGCGGATGGGCTGCAACAGCAGAAGACCCCAACGGGTACCACTCATCTCCACTACAAATAGGAAAAAGAGGCTACAATTTGCACAAGCTCACCAAAATTGGACAGTTGAAGACTGGAAAAATGTTGCCTGGTCTGATGAGTCTCGATTTCTGTTGAGACATTCAGATGGTAGAGTCAGAATTTGGCGTAAACAGAATGAGAACATGGATCCATCATGCCTTGTTACCACTGTGCAGGCTGGTGGTGGTGGTGTAATGGTGTGGGGGATGTTTTCTTGGCACACTTTAGGCCCCTTAGTGCCAATTGGGCATCGTTTAAGTGCCACGGCCTACCTGAGCATTGTTTCTGACCATGTCCATCCCTTTATGACCACCATGTACCCATCCTCTGATGGTTACTTCCAGCAGGATAATGCACCATGTCACAAAGCTCGAATCATTTCAAATTGGTTTCTTGAACATGACAATGAGTTCACTGTACTAAAATGGCCCCCACAGTCACCAGATCTCAACCCAATAGAGCATCTTTGGGATGTGGTGGAACGGGAGCTTCGTGCCCTGGATGTGCATCCCACAAATCTCCATCAACTGCAAGATGCTATCCTATCAATATGGGCCAACATTTCTAAAGAATGCTTTCAGCACCTTGTTGAATCAATGCCACGTTGAATTAAGGCAGTTCTGAAGGCGAAAGGGGGTCAAACACAGTATTAGTATGGTGTTCCTAATAATCCTTTAGGTGAGTGTATATATATATATATATATACAGGTGCTGGTCATATAATTAGAATATCATCAAAAAGTTGATTTATTTCACTAATTCCATTCAAAAAGTGAAACTTGTTTATTATATTCATTCATTACACACAGACTGATATATTTCAAATGTTTATTTCTTTTAATTTTGATGATTATAACTGACAACTAAGGAAAATCCCAAATTCAGTATCTCAAATTCATTTTGAAAAGGTTCAATATTGAAGACACCTGGTGCCACACTCTAATCAGCTAATTAACTCAAAACACCTGCAAAGGCCTTTAAATGGTCTCTCAGTCTAGTTCTGTAGGCTACACAATCATGGGGAAGACTGCTGACTTGACAGTTGTCCAAAAGACGACCATTGACACCTTGCACAAGGAGGGCAAGACACAAAAGGTCATTGCAAAAGAGGCTGGCTGTTCACAGAGCTCTGTGTCCAAGCACATTAATAGAGAGGCGAAGGGAAGGAAAAGATGTGGTAGAAAAAAGTGTACAAGCAATAGGGATAACCACACCCTGGAGAGGATTGTGAAACAAAACCCATTCAAAAATGTGGGGGAGATTCACAAAGAGTGGACTGCAGCTGGAGTCTGTGCTTCAAGAACCACTATGCACAGACGTATGCAAGACATGGGTTGAACAACAGACAGCGTCAGAAGCGTCTCGCCTGGGCTAAAGACAAAAAGGACTGGACTGCTGCTGAGTGGTCCAAAGTTATGTTCTCTGATGAAAGTAAATTTTGCATTTCCTTTGGAAATCAGGGTCCCAGAGTCTGGAGGAAGAGAGGAGAGGCACACAATCCACGTTGCTTGAGGTCCAGTGTAAAGTTTCCACAGTCAGTGATGGTTTGGGGTGCCATGTCATCTGCTGGTGTTGGTCCACTGTGTTTTCTGAGTTCCAAGGTCAACGCAGCTGTATACCAGGAAGTTTTAGAGCACTTCATGCTTCCTGCTGCTGACCAACTTTATGGAGATGCAGATTTCATTTTCCAACAGGACTTGGCACCTGCACACAGTGCCAAAGCAACCAGTACCTGGTTTAAGGACCATGGCATCCCTGTTCTTAATTGGCCAGCAAACTCGCCTGACCTTAACCCCATAGAAAATCTATGGGGTATTGTGAAGAGGAAGATGCGATATGCCAGACCCAACAATGCAGAAGAGCTGAAGGCCACTATCAGAGCAACCTGGGCTCTCATAACACCTGAGCAGTGCCACAGACTGATCGAGACATTGCTGCAGTAATTCAGGCAAAAGGAGCCCCAACTAAGTATTGAGTGCTGTACATGCTCATACTTTTCATGTTCATACTTTTCAGTTGGCCAAGATTTCTAAAAATCCTTTCTTTGTATTGGTCTTAAGTAATATTCAAATTTTCTGAGATACTGAATTTGGGATTTTCCTTAGTTCTCAGTTATAATCATCAAAATGAAAAGAAATAAACATTTGAAATATATCAGTCTGTGTGTAATAAATGAATATAATATACAAGTTTCACTTTTTGAATGGAATTACATTTATTTACATTTACATTTATGCATTTAGCAGACGCTTTTATCCAAAAGCAACTTACAACTGAGGAGTACAGGAAGCGATCCGTTATGAAGAGGCGTAACGCAAAAAGTGCCTTAAATACTACGTTTCGGGCATTGCTCAGAGTAGCCTAAGCTAGAATATGGAGGGTGTAGAGAAAGATAGAGGAAAAAGGAATTTTTTGTATTTTTTAAAAAAGTTTTATGATGAGATGAAGTGCTCGCGGAAGAGATGGGTTTTTAGCTGCTTTTTGAATGATGTTAGTGATTCTGCCATCCGGATGGAGGTGGGAAGATCGTTCCACCAGCCAGGAACAGTGAATGAAAAAGTTCTGGAGAGGGATTTCATGCCTCTCTGGGATGGTAACACCAGCCGCCGCTCTTTAGCTGAGCGGAGGCTTCTGGTAGGGGTGTAGACTCGTAGGATCGAGTCGAAGTATGCGGGTGCTGAGCTTGTGGTGGATGCGGGCAGCGAGTGGTAGCCAGTGCAGAGAGATGAAGAGAGGTGTGACATGGGCCCTTTTGGGCTCGTTGAAGACAAGACGTGCCGCTGCGTTCTGAATCATTTGAAGTGTTTTGATTGCACACGATGGAAGTCCAGCCAGAAGTGCATTGCAGTAGTGAAATAAATCAACTTTTTGATGATATTCTAATTATATGACCAGCACCTGCATATACAAAATTATAAACGCAACACTTTTGTATTTGCCCCCATTTTTCATGAGCTAAACTAAGATCTAGCAGATCTAAGACTTTTTCTATGTACACAAAAGGCCTATTTCTCTCAAATATTGTTCACAAATCTGTCTAAATCTGTGTTAGTGAGCACTTCTCCTTTGCCAAAATAATCCATCCACCTCACAGGTGTGGCATATCAAGATGCTGATTAGACAGCATGATTATTGCACAGGTGTGCTTTAGGCTGGCCACAATAAAAGGTCACTCTAAAATGTGCAGTTTTATCACACAGCACAATGCCACAGATGTTGCAAGTTTTGAGGGAGCGTGCAATTGGCATGCTGACTGCAGGAATGTCCACCAGAGCTGTTGCCCGTGAATTGAATGTTCATTTCTCTACCATAAGCCGTCTCCAAAAACGTTATAGAGAATTTGGCAGTACATCCAACCGGCCTCACAACCGCAGACCACGTGTAACCACACCAGCCCAGGACCTCCACATCCAGCATCTTCACCTCCAAGATCATCTGAGACCAGCCACCCGGACAGCTGCTGCAACAATCGGTTTGCATAACCAAAGAATTTCTGCACAAACTGTCAGAAACCGTCTCAGGGAAGCTCATCTGCATGCTCGTCGTCGTCATTGGGGTCTCGACCTGACTGCAGTTTGTCGCCGTAACTGACTTGAGTGGTCAAATGCTCCCATTCGATGCCGTCTGGCACTTTGGAGAGGTGTTCTCTTCATGGATGAATCCCGGTTTTCACTGTACAGAGCAGATGGCAGACAGCGTGTATGGCGTCGTGTGGGTGAGCGATTTGCTGATGTCAACATATGGACAACAAACACAGGTGCATTTTATTGATGGCATTTTGAATGCATAGAGATACCGTGACGAGATCCTGAGGCCCATTGTTGTGCCATTCATCCACGACCATCACCTCATGTTGCAGCATGATAATGCACGGCCCCATGTTGCAAGGATCTGTACACAATTCCTGGAAGCTGAAAACATCCCAGTTCTTACATGGCCAGCATACTCACCGGACATGTCACCCATTGAGCATGTTTGGGATGCTCTGGATCGGCGTATACGACAGCGTGTTCCAGTTCCTGCCAATATCCAGCAACTTTGCACAGCCATTGAAGAGGAGTGGACCAACATTCCAGATGTGTTGCACTGCGTGAGGCAAATGGTGGTCACACCAGATACTGACTGGTTTCCGGACCCCCCCAAAACTGCATATTTTAGAGTGGCCTTTTATTGTGGCCAGTCTAAGGCACACCTATACAATAATCATGCTGTCTAATTAGCATCTTGATATGCCACACCTGTAAGGTGGATGGATAGAAATCAATGTTAAGTGGTCTCTTAATTTTTTCCAGAGCTGTATATGTAATAATAATGATGCGGCTAAACATTGTAGGTCACCTGACAGTCGAGAAAGGTCAAGAAGTTCCTCATTCAATGCATTACTCTGAAAGCAAAGGATTTCAGACACAGCTATACTCACACTAATAATGACTCAAAATAATGAATTGTTTATTTTTGATATGGTTTATGTCTGAATTCACTGAAATGAATTCATTTCTAATATCAGCAAGAGTTTTTTTTTTTTCTTTTTCATTATTTTGATCATAGCATTTGATTACTGACTCAGCTACAAAGGGATAGAACAGTCTCTCTACAATGCTACTTGTTGGAACAAGTATGGAACCAATCATTCTGAGCCACTGCCATCCATGCTACTGAAAAATATAGTGCCATTACTGTTAGTTAGCAAAAAATTAAAGCATGCTCTGTACAAATATAGCTCCCACAAGACCAAAAACCTCTAATTCCAGCAAGAACAGCTCAGAGGTGTGAAGCCAGCATGATATTTTCTCCGAGGGCTGGAGGTGACTGGTGTGTGTACAGAGGGACTGCAGGCGGAGGATCAAACAGGGCCAGGGGAAGGGTAGACACTGCAGCTGGGTGCCTGGGCTTTAGGCCCCAGGCAACAGGAGCCCAGCTGGGAGAGGCTTTGGCTGGCTGGAGTAGAGAGTGCTGGCTGTCTCTGGGGCCTGTGCCCTGTTGCAGGTAGTTCAGCCATCTTGCCTGAGGAGCAGAGGGGGATGAAAGGCAGGCACACAGATGTCGCCCCTGCTGGGGACCGAAGGCCCAGCCAGGAAATGTCATGTTTAGCAGCTGGTATGAAGCCTCCCCTCCCTTTTGGCTCTTTTTCACAACCCCCTTCACCCACACGTTCATTCACTCATCATCATCGGCAAACACATACACACACAGATGTTAATACACAGTCTGTCATAAACATGCTTATTTGAGCTTCTGGTTACATTCCTAAAGATGTTCCTGCCTGAACTGGTGTGGTCCTTGCAAAAGTGAAGTTTAGTGTGTAGGTCATCGAGGAGAAGCAGGCAGAAGAGGCTCCTGATGGTGCGGGTGGCAGCTGCATGGGCCAGACTGCACTCGGTCTTACCCACAGGGCGGAAAAGAGAGAGAGTGAGAGAAACAGCATCTGTCTGACTTTCCCCACGGACGCATCCTCTACCGCACTGGCCTGGACAGGCTAAAATGGTACAGTAAGAAGGTCACCTCTACCTCTCTCTCCCCCCCGTTTCCTTCTCCAAACTGACCTGACCTGCTGCAGCCCCCATTAGCCATGGCTATCTCAGCACTGTTGCCTCACTGAGCAGCAAGTGTGACAGACAGGATGGATGGGAAAACTCCCTCAGGGTCAATGTTGAAATGTCTTTTCACAGTTTTTGTTTTGATTTGGTCATAGTTTCTGTCTTTTTATGAAAATATCATGTTCAATATTTTTCATATTCATTAATTTTGGTCATTTTTACTCTGATTTACTCTCACGTGAAAGTGCGAAATGAAGTCAACCATTTAATATTTGATTTTAAAATGTATAAAAATTTTCCTTAAATTTTGTGAATGCTTTAGTTTAGTTTAGCTAGTTATTTTAGCGTGCTTACAGGAAGACCGTATTCATGTGACTAGCAAATAACTTATGTTACTCTTAAGTGCACGTGGAAAACTTGAGTTGGCTGTTCGTTATTACGACATCATACATTCAAGTCGGAAACATAAAGGAAGTTGTCTAAACACCACAAATAAATTATATTGTGAACAATAAACCTAAATAACTAATGTTCTACAAACTCATCAGGCATTATAGAAGACTCAGTGCTGTTATCTTGAGAAAAGGACACTGCAATAATTGGGTGCCAATAATTGTGGCTAACGTAACTAGAGAAAAACATTTATTTCATAATGAGATTTGGTAAGGCTTTAGATCACAGCCTGGAAAGTACAGCGTAAGTAAAGCGAATTTACAGCGGAACTTTTGGTAATTATAGTGTAATTATGAAGTAAGTACATGTAGGTATAAGGGAACAATATGTAATATTTGGGGAATAAAGGGGTAACTATCAGGAAAATTAACAAATGATATATACTGTAAGTATTTTTTAATTAAGGGGTAATTATCCATGTAGTTACAGGTTAAGTGGTGCTTGTTATTCCATGTAGTTACAGGGTAAGTATGAATCTGCGGGCTGTAAATTAAAGTGGTGTTTGTTCCCCTCTTGTTTCATGTAGTTACCTGATGTTTTTCTCTAGTTAAGTTGGCCACAATTATTGCAATGTCCTTTTCTCAAGATAACAGTTCGGAGTCTTCTATAATGGCTAATGAGTTTGGAGAACACCTGATTTAGAGATCAGAGACAATTCCTTCATGCAGAATCTCTCCAGATCCTTCAGATTCCCAGCTCCATGTTGCTTTTCTTCAGTTCACCCCACTAATTTTCTATAGGGTTCAGGTCAGGGGACTGGGATGGTCATGGCAGAAGCTTAATTTTGTGCACAGTGACACATTATTGTTGTCTGGCTATCACCAGACCAAGCTCAATCTTTTAAGACTGAACATTGGTCTGGGGAGTCTGCTCTGTATTACTACACAAGAGGCGTGATCAACGGGCATAGTTCAAATGACTCTGTACGAAATTGGATAGTTCTTCAACCAATCAGACCACAAGAGGCGTGATCAACTGGCATAGTTCAAATGACTCTGTACGAAATTGGATAGTCCTTTAACCAATCAGACCACAAGAGGCGTGATCAACTGGCATAGTTCAAATGACTCTGTACGCAATTGGATAGTTCTTCAACCAATCAGACCAACGACCCATCGCTTCTCTATCCGTCATTGTGTTAAACACGCCAATAGCGCGCCAGGTGGATAAGCCGGTTTGTGATTGGTCCCCGCAAATTTGTAACAGAAGCAGGATAAAAATATGTACAGGTTTCCAGCCTTTGTTGCTTACGCACAAAACAGGCCTTGAAAGAGGCGTATGCAACTTCCTATGCATAAGTGTCAAAACAATTTGCACACCTGTACGCAAACTCTGACCCATGCGTACAGACATTTTGGAGACAGAGCAGTTTGGCAACACCGATGGTGAGCTGAGGGACTGACGCAGATGAAGGAAAACCACTTTAAATCCTCATTATGAATCATAAATTTCATGTTCATGTTGTGAACATTTCAGCATGTTCTGTTCCAAAACCATAGAAAAACTGTTCATAGAAAGGCCCGTTCACACCAAGAACAATAACTATAATGAAGGACACATTGGTTACAAGTTCACTTGTCAATTTGTGCAGATGCAAGTTGTGATATTATGTTATGTTGTGATTATTTATGTCTGTATAAGATGAGCTTGGGTTAAATAACCCGCTAGCGAAGCGCTTCAGTTTACTGGTGTTCATCCACTGTTCAACTTCAGTTTGTGCAGCTCAATCCCACAGTACGACTGATTTAAAATGAATTGTCTTTTTAAAAACACAAAAAACAATGTTAGTGCATTACTACATCTCATCACAGGCCCGTAGCCAGCCTTGTAGAAGGAGGGGTTCTTTTTTTCAAAAAGTGGACCTTTTTCAGTCCCATTTCCATTTTGTATTTAATTATGAGGTTCAAATACTTCATTTTGGTGACTTTTTATGCACTAATTTGTGCTGGATTATCTTGTCTGCCGGTTTCTTAACAGGCTATTTTCTGTGCATCAAAAAGCATGCTTATTTATTACAATGTTGTCAAATTGCTAACTAAGATCATGTACCACCTTTTTCAGTCCAAACACACACTGTGTGGAGTGTATATTAGTGTATATTATTTGGCTTGGATAACCAAAACTTCAAATGTTCAAATCACAAATTCACGTGACAGAACTATTAAGATAACATGTATTTGTTTCATGTTGTGAAGTCACTAAATTAACATTTGTATGATCACTAATTGGCCAGCAAACAAATTTTTTATTAATCACTTTAATTTAATTCAGTTAATTTACTGAAGGCTACGAACGCTAGTCAAATATAAATAAATAAAAAATAATTCACAATACATGTGAACAATGTGTACAACATTCATTATTAATCTTATGCCTTATATGAAGAAAGCTTCGTTAATGTTTCTTGTCCTCTCACATTGACAGTTGCTAATTATTACATGACATGAATCACGTAAATTATATAGGCCTATTTTCAATTCAAAATGGCGAAATTAGACAAAAGTTTATTAATTTGCCTGATTATTTTTGTCTGTAGTTTAACATTTCAATCCTAAAACAGCTGCCAAATATGAAATGTTTAGTTTAGCTACTTACATCTTATCTCGCACTTTATGACCGTTTACTGAAGTTTTGTGCTGGAATTCGCGCTCAGCACCTTCAGTGAACATAAAGCCCGCCTACTTTGTTTTGATTGGTCATCTTAAATATTTGGACGTTGACAGACCGCAGGCAGCTCAGATGATAAGATCTTGGTGCAGTGCAATATCTTTGCTGCATTAAAGTAGTGTTAATACTATATTAGGCAATTATTTCACAACATTTATTATATAGTAATAAGGTCCGGATTCAAATTATTGGCCGTCGTTACTTAAAAGAACAATTGTTTATTACAAAAAAAAAAGACTTAAATTCTGGACCTTTGGCAGTTCGAACCCCCCAAACCCCCCCTGCCTACGGGCATGCATCACGTCATTTTTGTCAACAATGTTTTAATTAAAATCATAATTTTTACTGTAATTACATTTTCCCATGTCATTATGATTGATGAAATATAAAAAACCTTAGTTAGCGAACATTACCATAAGTAATTCTGTTGGCGAGATTAACACTGCTCAGGGACATTCAGCAGCCCAATAGAACGGTCACTCCCACTGCAATCTCCCCAAAGTGCTGACACAACTCTCCAGTTTGTAATGTCATATTTAATATATTAAAAGAGTTAATTTATTAATGGTGAATAGTGGTTTCCCACAAGGACTGAGGGGCAATCTTGAGAGTAGTGTGGATCTAGAGCAGAGAGAGTCTGATATGTGAGGCTTGTTTCTCTCTAAGTCTCCCCAGAGTACCCATCTGTTACTGCATAGCCATGTCTGATTCAGAGAACAGCCAGCTGGGCATGAGAACTAACCCAACTCCCGCTAGTCTAGGCACACTTTAAAACACGTTCACATACACGCAGATGCATCTCGGACAGCTTTTACTAACATAACTACCTTAAGAAAGATTGAGATCATTTTGCAGCACAAGAGTTAAAATAAAGTACTTATCCATGGCCGGAAATAATCAGAAAGAACCTCCACATTTGGTTAACAAGCATGATTACTAGTAGTCTTTCACTTGGAGGAATGAAAACACTGCTCTTACCAGAATTAGCTGATCGCTGTTGCCCAGCTGGGGTGTGTGGTTGGTACATGGCTTGTAGTAGATAACTGTGGGCACCTATTCATTGGCTCCATTGTAGACCAGAAACAAGATCTTGAATATGATTCTGGCTGCAACAGGAAGCTCATGGTGAGACCCAAGAAAAAGAATGTGTCCAATTCACATATGCAATTGTCCTCAATTGTACTTAAGATTATAATTAGTATTACCCAAAACATTGAAAACAGTTTGCCAACTGGATTAGGTTAAGGTCTGTTCACACTAAGAATAACTGTAATGATAACTGCAACTATAATGTTAATAATTATTCTAACTCTATGAGAAGACTTGTCACAGAGGAATAATATTACTGGAATCATTCAGACCTCCCCCCCCCCTAGCTGATGAACAATACAAACATTGACAGCTAATCAGGATCACATGACTCTGAAGAGCTTATGATAAAACATAACTGCAGCAGTGCACTTATAATAAACAGAATGGTATTGTTCATTGGTATGGATGCTAATATAGCTATCATCATCGTTCTTGGTGTGAACAGGACTTTATATGCTAATGCTTGCACGCTAATGCAAAAAACTATGTGGCATCAAGGCAATTTTGGTAGTATACTTTTTGTCTTTCTATACACTCAAAAGTACACTTTCCCATCAGTTTTAGTGTACAAGAATTGAGATGCAACCCTGCATTTTGGATCCATGTAAGGGATTGAATAAACATGCAGAAAGTGAGAAGTGAATAACAACCTGCTAGTCATGACATAACAAAAGCCTCAACAATGCATCAGATGGGATAAGGTTGCAGGAAAACTGGGAATACCTTGTGCTGGATGAAGTGTTGCAGTGTGATCAGTGAAGGTCAGTTGGACATCAAGGACAGATCTGATGTTTTCTATGAACCAGGAGCTGATGACTGTGTGACATTCAACAGAAACTGGAAGTAGATGGAGTGGGGGAGTGCTTAGCTTGGAGGAAAACGAGCAGACATTTTAGGATGCCTGAAGCTAGTTTTATTTAATATTAACATTTTCATTTATTTCAGCATTGTTTCAATTAATGAACACAAAGTTTAATAGTTTTTTTTATATAGCTAACAGTAACTGACTGAAGAGGAATTTCCTTGTAGTTCAGTTGACAGTAGAGTAATACAAAAGCAAAACAAAATTTAGTCATACTACAATGCCATCCACACCCCTTTCAAATAGATCAGTTCAGCTTGTACCCAAGAAAATAACAGATTTCTGACAGTT
Source organism: Rhinogobio ventralis (assembly GCA_039654625.1). NCBI lineage: Eukaryota > Metazoa > Chordata > Actinopteri > Cypriniformes > Gobionidae > Rhinogobio > Rhinogobio ventralis. Next base: position 23,348,965 of record CM077210.1, read on the forward strand.
AACACTTCAAGATAAACTTTTCAACTTGAGTTTTGTATTTGATATGTGCCAACAAATCTGGTAAAAAAAAAAAAAGTGCACAAATGAAATGCAAAACAAGCTGACTGATGTCTACAAAATAATAATTCGTAAACAGTACACCTAAAATCACTCTGCCCATCACTAAGCTAATAGTGCATATCTGATATTACATGACCGATGGAGCATCTACACAGTATTTAATCTGCAGGAAGCTCACACACAGACACTTTAGCAGTTGGTGTAGTGTGTGGTGGTTTGTCCTAGCAGCAGGCCTGTTTAGGCTTTTCAGGGCAGACTGCGGAGGTTGGTGAAGGCCACAGAGGATACAGGGACCATCGCGCCTGCTTGTCTCCATCTGTAGCTGAAGCTGGTAATTATAGTTGGGAGAGGCGCCCGCAGCTTGATGCCATCTGCCAGCGGGACGGCAGAGCCAGGCTGAAGCGGGCACAAAGGCCCAGTGAAGTTCCCTTAGCTGCGGCCGACAGGAGGACCAACACCTGCCAGCGAGCCGCTGGGTCTCAGCTGCTCGGATGGGGCACGAGACGGAGGAAAGCAAGTTCTGGTCAGAGATTGTAAAAGCAGTGGGTCACATGCAGAAAACCAAGACTAGCACGCTGTTTTGCATTATTATAAAGCAAAACTTCAATAATCGAAGTTCGTGGCCGTGGCTTTAGACTGCCAATTTCACACTGTTCACAGGAAGAACCTGGTAAAAAAAAAGAAGAGCGAGTCATACCATCTTGTGGCTGAATACATGTAGTGCAACTGAAAAAAAGCACAATTAAGGAGCGTGTTAAGGATTAATATGAAACTTATAAACTATAGTGTACCGAACACATGCTCACAACAAAAATTTTACATCCAAGCGAATTTAGTGACAGAAAGACAGCTGTGCTCCTGTCTATCTCATTCATACTGTGTGTTGGCACAGCGTAGTGCACCGCAGTCTGCTGCTCTTGCGTGGCCATGCCCTTCCCCTGCTCTGCCCGTCCTGCGTGTCACTAGAGCTCGTGCGCGAACCGCTGGTGAGCGTGGACACAGATGGTGCGGGGGGAGCAGCGCATGAATATATGATGCTGGAGGGTGAAGTGTAGCGGGTCGAGGCAGATGCCCACTGGCCCCGCGAGAGCCCCTCTGCCCGGTCAGCCACGGCCCTTCGGCTTCCCACCAGATGCTGCAGCAGAACCCCAGCGAAACCTCTCACGCTCTTCAAAAGCTGGACGTCGACATGTTTGATAAGAGTATTTAAGATGGGAAAACTAGGGACTTTTGAGACTTAACAGGAATCTATGTTAAGAGTTGCAGTAATTTGATAAGTGACCCTTGGTAAGGGAACGCTGGGTTAGCACCGCTTTTAACCCGGGGTTATGAAACACTGTTCCGGAGCAGGGTTTACACCGCTTCGCTTGGATGTTAAGGGTTAGGGTTAGGCTAGAAGCTTAGCAAACGACAGCCAATCGTGTGCCTCATATTCACATGCTTTTCACAGTCACGGAAACAGTCGTTTAAGGCAGGCCCGGCGTTGGGCGTTCTGTCGATCTGTCCTACTTTTTTTGCTATCTCCCATCAAAACACAAGTAGCACAATTCGACAGCAAAAAATGCTACCTATCAGATCGTGCTACCAGCATCACATTCATGTGATTTGAGGCTTTATTAATATCCATACCTACCCCTACACTAAACCTACCCGTACAACTATGTAAATATATATTTAAAAAAATATTAAATATTGATGTAAAAATGCTACCTATCAGATTGTGCTACCAGCTTCATATTCATGTGATTTAAGGCTTTATTAATATCCATCACTACCCCTACCCTAAACCTACCCTTAAAACAAACAAAAAAACAAAACAAAAATTGATGTGCGCATGCCCAGTAAGCCCGGGTAGGACAATCTGACTGGTAGGATGAAATGTCACGACACCTCTTTCTACGGGGGTGCTAGAGGTGCTAAGCACCCTCAAACGCAAGCAAAAGCACCCTCAGTTGATACTGTAATAATATTCACGAGATTTGGCAGACTTGCAAATTTGTGTCCGAACTCTGGAGAGCGTCAAATGCATCCATGTACAGCGTGTTTTTTCAGCGGTGAGTAATGTAGCCAATCACAGATAGTTGTTGATCTCTTGATCGCGATCAGAATCTCACCGCTCAGATTCTGTTTTTATTCAGTGCTGAGTTAATGCAGGCTCGCGAAACGGAACTTTGTGAGATCGCGATGAACTGACAAAGCAACAGCATTCTTGGCTCGCTTTCGAGGCTACAGTCTATAACATTCATTGAATAAAACTATTGTTGCTAAAAGGATCGAATGCCAATGGCATGCTGCAAAGTTTCGGAAGTGACATCTAAATATAAATGGCGAGATTAGAGGTTTTGCCTCTGTAGAGGGCATTATATTTTAGCTAATTTCCCTGACAACATACAGTTTTAAGTCTGGATATTCTCATGAAATATAAGACATTCTTATGAAAATATTATTACACGTCTTTTTACATTACACATTGTCCCAAAACACATTATAATGCAAATTATAATGCCTAGAATGGGAATGGCATTTATGGCCATGTTTACACACATATTGCATAAAGTAAAATGGTATATCAAATTATTCTGTATCTTTCATAACGTTGAGAATCACCTTCTTTATACAAAGTTTGGATAAGAAAAACTTAAAAAATTGATTGGTGAGTGAAAAAAAAAAAATCCCATTGTTTGTCTATTCATGTCTTTTAATTTTCTCAAATAAATGGGTTATGGTGTCCTCTACAGAGCAGAGGATATAGCATATAACAGGAATTTAAAAAAAAAAAAAATATATATATATATATATATATATATATATCAATTTGTTTTTTATGCTCCAAACAATGTAAGGGAAAAAAAATCTACATTTACAAAACCTTTTTTTCTGGTTCTCAGGAAGATGACATGTTAAAATACTAGTAACGCATTACAGCAATGTAAAGGCAGACTAATAGATTAATAGACAATTTGTAGCTAAATATTTTTGAAATTCCAATTATTGGTAAAAGTGATGACTTGTAAATAAATAATCATAGATTTCTCACTGTGCATTGCTATGCCATTACTTAGCCTATCTGCATTTTACTAGAGCACCCTCAGTAATTTCAGAAGCACCCTCAGTGATTTGATTCTGTAACCGGGCCTGGTTTAAGGGGACCTTTTTTAAATGGTGACGAAAAACTCGTGAATTGGGGTTAACTTTTAAAAGGGGGCAATGTAGTATAAATATAAATTGGCTGTCGTTTGCTAAGCTTCTAGCCCAGAGACGTCGCTTTTTGCATTTATTCAATCAATGACGACGTAACCTGAAACATAACACACCATTTTCCATGTTTTAGAATAACCAAGGGTTAACTAAGCTATTACAATTGTAAAAAATAAAATAAATAGAAATAAACCAGCCTGTTTATGTGCTGTTGTTATGCGCACTTAAAGGTGCAGTGTGTGAAGTTTAGCGGCATCTGGTGGTGAGGTTGTGAATTGCACCCCCCACAGCTCACTCCTCCTTTTCGGAGCGCATAGAGAAGCTACGGGGGCCGACACAGGACAAAAATGTCATCGTCAGAGAGAGCAGAGACTGACTAGTCATGTCTTTCTTTCTTCAGTCGAAAATAAATTGCGTTTTTTGAGGGAAAACATTCCAGGATTTTTCTCCTCATAATGGTTTTCAATGGCAACCAACGGGTTTAACGTCCAACTCAATTTAGTTTCAAAGGGCTTCAGAGGCTCTGCACAATCCCAGCTGAGGAAGAGTCTTATCTAGCGAAACCATCTGTCATTTAAAAAAAACCCAAAAAACATTTATATACTTACTATTTATATACGTGCATTTGAGGTTAAAAAGTATATAAATGTTTCTTTTTTTTTTTTTTTTTAAATGACAGATGGTTTTGTAGATAAGACCCTATTCCTCGGCTGGGATTGTGCAGAGCCCTCTGAAACCCTTTGAAACTGCATTGATTTGGACCTTCAGACTGCTGGTTGCAATTGAAATACATGTGGAGAAAAATCCAGGAATGTTTTTTAGACTGAAGAAAGAAAGACATGAACATCTTGGATGAGATGGGGGAAAATAATCAGAACATTTTCATTTTGAAGCGTTTTGAATCTAACTAACATTGCTAACCAGCTTTGGCAAGTCTAGAGATGGACCACTTATATGACAAAAATAAATGGAAGAAATTATGTCTAACATATTGGCTTTTGTAAGTTTAGATAATGTGCAATTACAACAGAATATAATTATCCAGTTTACAGCATATTCATGTATTGAACAAAGCAGGAGGACTTGAACACATTTGTAATATGTTAGTTATAAGTAATATGTTTATGTTGCAGCTTTATGTTGTTCTGAAGGTAATTTCTAACTGTTCTAATGGGAAAGAAAAAAGCCAACCAAGTGCACTGCAGGATAATAATATATTTAAACATGAAAAACATGTGAATACACATTATATACAGTTAGCTACAAAAAGTGTTTTAACACTTAAAAAAAGTTTACAAAACAGAAAAAATAAAGGCATATTTAACCGAAGGAACAAGAACAAAAACTAGGTGTACCCTAGTCATCAACCAATTATTAATGTGCTAGACAGTGAACACATGGGCTTACACATCACATTTGGCAAATTGTTCCCAAAAGTATTACCCCCAAAAATAAATTAATTAAATACACAACTCCTAGAGTGACCTGAAAAGTAAGAAGTTATGCCTCACTGGCCTGATTACTTTGACCTAAATTGGCAGGCACATGGTAATGCAGGTTGTATTTGGATCTTCAATAGCTTGTGGACAAGACCCTTCTGGGTTGGAAATAAAACAAAAGCCAACATACGAGTTATATCAACAAAATACATGTAGATGACATCATTCACGTGTATAAAATATTAGCTTGCTTTAATGATACGTTTGTGATAGCTTGGTTATAAACAGTGATTGATATTTGACCAGCTCTCGATACCAGGATGATAAGAAATCTCTCAGCAACACCCAAGCCTACAAGCTTTGAGAAGGCATCAGGTGGCACGTCTGCTACGTCTGGGGTGTGTGTAGTGTGTGTACAGTATCTGAGTAGGTTCAAATGGAAGAACGAGGTTTTACTGTCCTAAGAGTGTACAGGAAGCATACAGAAGCAAGTGGAAGGCTGAGGCTCATTAGAGCCTCTGCAGGAAGTAACATCCTCTGCCTCCAGCATGCATTTGCAAATAGACAAAAAAAAAACTGGCAGAAATATTGAGGTTATGTGACTATGCTACGAGAAAAGTATGAAAGCAGTGCTAAGAAATGTATTCCTGTCAAGTCTGTAGTCAACAGAATTTGTCTTTTGTTATATCCCAGGATAAACAACATCATAAAATAGCTTAGTTAACAATAATACCACATAAAGTAAAGATGAGAAAAGATAGAGAACAAGACAGTGTGTAACAAAAGGACAGCTGTATGTTGTACAGGAAACAGAAGTGCTTGCTTCCAAACACTACAGATCTGTTTAACTTAGATGGCTTATCCAATCATCTTTTCTGCTCTTCCAAAACTCCTTTTAATGCAAGTCAACATTTTAATGCAACTGAGATGTGCCGTCTCATGGACAGACGAGCTAAGTCTTTCACCGATGCCCCTGCAAAGTGTGCTCAGGAGAATCAGGTGAGATGGGATCACAGCTGATCCAAATGAGCTGAAAGTTGGCCCCTGAAGCTGAAACAGAGCTCTAGGTAGGAAGAGGGTCGTCGTCGCCACGCTTACACTTGCATTTGCAGCAGAGCACGAAGGGAGTGGCCAGCAAAAGGAAAGGGGAGGCCACTAGCAAGAGCAGACCGAAGCCAGCAAAGATCCCAACAACCTGGTCACAGAAGTGAAAAGATCACAATGAAAAAAAAGAAAGGAGGAAAAAACAGGGATAAATAAATGTTTGCACATTCCTGTTGATAATATGAAAAATGAAAAAAAATTTTTTTTATTTTATTAAAATTTTAAAGAACCGTCTAAAAGTATTAATATTGTGAACTCATTTATATTTATATTTATATTTATATTTATATTTATATATATATATATATATATATATATATATAAAAAAAAACACACACACACATTCATACATACATACATACACTACCACTCAAAAGAGAATGGGAAAGTGTGTCCAAACTTTTGAGTGGTAGTGTATGTATGTGTGTATATATGTATATATGTATATATACACACACACACACACATATACTTTAAGCAAGGACTCTTTAAATTGATTGAAAGTGACGATAGGGCATTCATAATGTTACAGAGAATGTTATCCATTTCAAATAAATGCTATACATTTTATTAAAATCAAAGAATCCTGGTAAAAAGTGAAAAAAAAAAAAACGAATTAAAATATTAAGTAATTAAAAAATATTAAGCAGAACTGTTTTTAACATTGATAATAAGAAGTCTGGAGTAATGACTGCTGAAAAATCAGATTTTAATTAATTAATTCATTCATTCATTCATTTAAAAATATATTAAAATTGAAAACTTTAAAATGTAGTAGTAATAATAATAATAATAATAATTCACAATATTACGGTTTGTACTGTTTTGATCAAATAAAGTAAGTCTTGGTGAGCATAAAGTAACTTCTTTCAAAAACATTAAAATAAAAATTCTAACCAACTCCACACATTTGAACAGTATTGTGGAAACTGAGATTTTTCTTTTCCACTTTTTTCCATTTTTTTCAGGATTCTTTGTGTATATATAAAACAATGACCTAATTCTAAAATGTACCTATTTTTAAGTGATGGGATAGCCCATTAGTTTTGACTTAAGTGCTGAATAATCAAACTAATCATTTGTTGAGGTGTGACAACAAAATATTAAGACAATGTTATTCCCTCTACATCACGTCTGAAATATTAAATATTACAGGAATAGGTGAGGGGAGTCCCTTTAATACATCTACCACTAGATACAGAGACACTGACACATCATATGCATACACACATTTAGGCAGGTTTAAAATGGCATCACCGCCTCCTTTTTTGCGATCAAATGTTGCATCACTGCCTCCTGTTGTGCTTTTGAGGATCAGCCACCTCTCACTCTCTCCATTTCAAATACAGTAAAGTATCTCTAATCTCTCCTTGCACAGTAAATACATAAACCACTCTTGAAAAAATATACACATAATATCTCCCTACGACAGAATGATATATCATGCTCTGTTACTTTTACAAAAATGGACGGTTATTCTAAGTGAACTGCGTGGGTCAGCTTGTCTTTAGCACGTCGGATCTGCAGTCTGGAGGGATGCGCTCATGTGGTGCATACCTGTGTCCGATGCCAGATGACGGAGGCTCTGGAATGACCCAGTTTGTTCCGGCATGGACCTTTATCATAGTGGATCAGTAAGAAGTCATCCTGAGGAGGTGAAGGAAAGATGTAAGATCTAACCAAGCATGACTGTAGTGGAGAAATAACCAGTGCTCAAATTGAAGGGGGCTGGGGGGATCCAGGACCCCCTTAAGTAGTCAAAAATACTTAGGAGAGTCCCCCAGATACTTTTATTTTAGTAAAAATAACAAAGACTGATGAATCTGATTCATGCAGTTAGAATATGGTAAATTCTGTGATTTAATTATTTACAATCATTCATGTGACAGAACTCTTTTTCTGGGTTAGTTGTCATGTCTCTTTAAAGCAGAAACAGACCTACACCTTAGACTGCTAAGCGCGTGACATTACTGACATAAAATTCTTGCCTGGCGCCATACTACTGCCTACTTTACTTTTGAGGAGTAATTTTCTCTCTCTCTATCTTTCAACTATATTTATCCACTCCATGTCGGGGTTTTTGTATTCCTTACCTACATAAATTAGGAACATGCACTCATTTTTCATTATTACTCTTTTTAACATTTTATAATTATTGCAAAGTCACCAAAACTGACTTGTGGCATCCAAACTAATTATGTTGTGACCAAAAATGGCAAAAATGAGTTAAAGATTGTGCATGAAACTTCTTTCTTGAAATCACCACCAGGTGGCGCAAAGGGACGGTTAGCACCATAGCTCAGCAAGGCTGGGATTGTGACTTTCAGTTGTTGTAACTGAAGATAAAAATAACAAAATAAATTAAACAGGTAATTTAAGGTCCTTTAGAAGTTACTGACTGCTCTTTTATCACTGCTTTATCACTGAGACATTATGAAATAAGTATTCCTGTGCCACTGCTGAATCTGACAGTGAGACCCTCCAGTGAGTTTGGAAACAATCTGACTACTTTATACTGTTTTTGAGACATTTCAATGCATTTAGAAGTCATATGATTTTTGTGGGTCTTCAAGTGCCTTATGTCAAGTCAAGTCACTTATTTATATAGCGCTTTATACAATACAGAATGTGTCAAAGCAGCTTCACAGTGAAAAAACAGGAAAATAGCAGAACCAATTATGGAAACTCATGGAAACTTAAAGCAGTTTTAAAAGACAATAGTGTCATAATTATATATATACTCCTGATTAACACAAAAGCCTGTTCTTTTATGTAATCCTGATTTAATAAATGGTATAGAGTTATAAACAAATACCCTATCATTTTTTATATTATAAATATATTTTATATTGCAAGACTATCCACACCCCCTCAACCCCCCCTCAATATTTTATATTGCAAGACTATCCACACCCCCTCATATGTAAATATGACATGTTACATGTCATATTTACAACTTACATCCAATGACTCCAGGCAGTACCAGCAGAAAGCGTGCTTGCAGTTCTTACACATCATCTGGGCACAGCCTTCATCTCTCTCAATGTACACTTTACATTTAGGACAGCGTTTGATTGAAGCCTCGTCCCCCAGGCTCTTGATGTTGGAACTGAAGTGGGGAGATGAACATAGAACAGAACAGATGTTGAGCGTCATGTTTTGTTTAGGGTCTGAGACACATATTCCTAATGTTATGAAGTCTGAAGAAAAATAAAACCTAAACTTGCTAACATGCTTCAAATGTATATATAAACACTACAGTTTTTGGGATCTGTAAATAATAATAATAATAATAATAATAATAATAATTTTTTTATTTTTATTATGGTTATTATTATTATTTTGCAAGAAGTCTCTTATGCTTACCAAAGCTGCATTTATCTGATCAAAATACAGTAAAAACGGTAATGGTGAAATATTACAACTTAAAAGGAACTGTTTTTTTTATTTATTATTTTATCATATTTTAAAATGCAATTTATTATTGTGACGGCAAAGCTGAATTTCCAGCAGCAATTACTTCAGTCTTCAATGTCACATGATCCTTCAGAAATCATTTTAATATGCTGATTTGCTGTTCAAATAACATTTCTTATTCTAATCAATGTTGAAAACAGTTGTGCTGCTTTATATTTTTAAGTATTTAAGGATTCTTTGAGTAGAAAGTTCTAAAGAACAGCATTTTTTGAAATATAAGTATTTTGTAACAATATAAATGTATTTACTGTCACTTTTGATGATTTAATCGGCCCCCATTTTTAAAAAATAGTTTCTACTATGTGTTTTTGTTGAAATCAAAACAGAAATGTTAGTAAAATGAATACCAGTCATGTAAAACAGGGATACTAAATTATTTGTATACTTGACCTTAAATAGGTCAGAGAAACTTAAAGTATTTGAAGGGAAAATAAGGGGTTATTATTATTTGTACATAATGGGGTACACCCACAGAAACTATCTCTCTGTTGTGAATGCTACCCGATTTGATGCTAGGGTTTAAAGTATACTAAATCAAGTACCCGTTTTCCCCAGGCAAGAAGGTGGTAATTGGTAGGCTCTCCTGACATGCTTGGCCAGTGTGGCAGTCTGCCCTGCAGGCAGAGCAGAAACGCAGACTGCACTGAGGGCACTCCACCGGCTGCGGCAACTGCACCTCTGCTTCATTCAGCTGGCACACCGCTTGGCATGAGGACGACGGGCACCAGGTCCGACAAGGATCCAGAAGCACCTCTGTAAGGAAAAACAAACAGCATGTTTGAAATGATGATCTGTATCTACTTCAGACATCTACATTCCCAGTTTGACCTGAGGAATCTAACAATCTTAGTTTGTATGATGTAGAAACTTCCTCCCAGTGAAAAAGAGACAACATTTATTTAAACTAAGCTGCAAAACCATTCTGAATGAAACATTTAACAATGTCCTGATCACTTTATGTTGCACAATATTTTTTTGCAAAAAGGTTGATGTTGAAGATTGAGCATTTAAAAATACTATATTAGACATGACAGAAAACACACCTGTTCTTAGAGGAACAAAGCGGTATTAATTTAAAATACAATCCATTTCTTATAGACACAGTAGCAAAAAACTGACCATTTAAATAGATGAGTTGAAGGTAGGGTAAGTGTTATTTCAAAAATGCTTTATAAAAGTGTCTCGGGCCGAGTACCAAAACAAACTTGTAGCCAATCAGTAGTAAGGGGTGTGTCTACTAATGATGGGGAGAAGAGATCGCTCAGTGCACGTCATTATTCAATAGACACGACACACAGGACGGACATTAGCCGAGCGACGACAGAAAGAGAGAGATGGCAGATAAAAAAAACACACGTGGAAAATGTCTATAGAACAAAAGAAGGCTTACGATCAGGCAAGAAGTATCAGCTTTCCAGCGCTGGAGAGAACTCAAGGAGCGCTAAGGCCTGCAATCGTACGCAGAGGTTGCTTTATTTCTTCTCGGCGAGTAGGCGAGTAACATGGTTTTGTTTTGTTTCACAGAACTAATATATGCTAGCTTTTGCCTGCATATGCTCGTGTGTCATGTTCGCTTGTTTGTCCATTTGCAATCGTCGTTCACTGTAGCATGATAAAGACCCATTAATTTCCACATCCTATAAACCACTGTCTGTTTCAAGCGTCAGCTTGCAGTGTGTCCGAAAAGTAAGATAATAAACTCCTACTATATGTTTGTTTCCTTTGGTTCCTCTTTTAGTGATCAATATAACCCACTAATCTTGTCATTATTGTAATATATTCGTTAGTTGGGCTGTCGTGCTTGTGCTATTGAGTTGTTCATGAGAACTGTGTTTGTGTTTTTGGGATGCAAGGGATGACTATGTTCATTGAACATTCGACCTGGATTACCATAGTAACACATTGCTTTCACTTATTGATAACATCATAGCCTCAGCCGGCTGGCACAGCAGATTCTGCAATAGTCGTTGCCTGCGTTGCGTACGTATGTGTGGGGTGGAGCTATCAAAATAAGGGCGAGACCCTTTTGGGGTAGGGGCATGTTTGTTTTGGTGACTTGAAATATCAACACTGGTTACCAGAAAGCACTTACCCCACCTTTAAAGAGATTATTAAAAACGCGTGTGCAAAGTGAAAGTACTTAGCACCATGCACTTATGCATCTCTCACCTCGCTCAAACTGGAGTCTCTTATAACGTTGCATGACCTCTGCAGCCACCATACACTCAATCTACAGCAAAGAAACAGAGTATATGAGCAAGACCGGAGCAAATGACAGAGGGAGAGAGACTGTCTTAATACTTGAATAGTATTAAAAATGAAACATTTTAAAGGGGTCATGAACTGAGTAATCAACTTTCCCTTGAGCTTTTGATATATTAAAGGTCATGGTAATATAAGAATATCCTGTAAGTTTCAGAGCTGAAAACTTCCTTGTTAGTCAAAGAAAAGCTTTTATTGAAAGCTGGCTCAGCAAACAATCGATCTGCGAATGTGCTTCCCTGTGACGTCAGAGTGCAGTGAAACGCTGCCTTAACCGAAGACAAACGCCTAATTCTGTAGCCCTGCCCACCAACTCGCGCATGACATGTTATAGATAAATAACATAGGCCTACGTGGAGCTAAACCGGATCGAACTTCCAAGCAATAAACATGCCGCATAAGCTTTTTTCGGATTCCAATATTAGGAATGCATGGTTGAACTTTATTTTTAATGCAGATTCAGCTCACGTGTGTAAGACACTGCGCGTTTGTTTGCTTCATTTCACTGTGGATTTGTTTGTAAACAAGAGACTGGATTCGCAGACAGGACGAGATTAAAAAAAACTATGCTGTGCCTTCTATATTGGATCTGACAGGAATGATGCAATGTTTTTTATATGTGATAGTATTGCATTGTTACAGATCGTTTGATTTCTGCTGATTATGTGTATGTTATCTTAAATAGTGAAATAACATTCCTTTCTTGATGTGCGTTGTTCACTCTCTTGACTTGATATTTGAAGGAAAAATACAATCGTGGAAGTTTTGAACATGCTGATTTGTCTGCAGTGAAGTTTTGCAGATGTGTGTGTGTGTGTGTGTGTTAGTGATGCGGTTCGTAGTTATGTCCACCGATCAGGCGGGCCAAGTAATAAAAAATAACATTCCAATTAATTGCAAGTGGATGAGAGATAAATCATTGTTTGTTTGATAAAGACATATTGCGAGCCCTGTGGGCGAATCCGGTTGCCGCTTTTTCACACGTTTTCAAAACAATTAACACATGTAGTGAGCGGGGAGCCGAAGCTCATTATAATATACATAACTGTTATCCAATCATAGCAATGCATTTACTTCCAAGTCTTCAATGCGGCACGCCCATAAAAACCGAGCGTTCCAGGAGAGAGGCTCAAAATGAACGTCATAAGTTGAAAAGTCAGTTCATGATCCCTTTAAGTGAGCTTACCTCATTTTCCAGCAAATGTCCCTGTTTTGGGCAGGCAGAGTCTGGACAGCTAATAGCCGGTTCGAGGCCCTCTTTAATGAGCAGTTCAACATATTGCTTCAAACACTGTAAGAGACAGATTTCCTATTTTTCATCTTTAAAAAAAATAATGAGACAACTGCTGCCTGTGGTTATGTTTCCACCCACAAACGCTCTGTTCATTGTAGTCAAGCCAACATCAGACCATCACAGCATTCTGCTGAGACAACATTCAAGAGCGGCTTGTAGAGAACAGGCCAATTTGGCCCATATCACGACTCTAATCTTTATTAGCTTTATTATCTTTATTTATTTTTTATTGCCATATCTATTAGCATGGCAAAACAACTGTAAAAGCATTAGTAACAGTACATGTACACACATACTATACCTATTAAACATTAAATAATTAAAGCACATATTACTATTCTATCTATCTATCTATGGAATAATAGGAATCAGACAGGTCATAAGAATCAGGGGCATATGAGTACCAGCTTAATGCAGTTACATTACTGCTGTATTCTCACATTATGTATTACAGTTTGTTTTGTAAGACTAGTTGGCACATTGCTGAAAAACACACAGGAGTGGCCACTGAAGACAGTCCTTACCAGACTGCAAAACATGCACTGGCACTGGGAGACGGTGGTCATCTGTTCCAGGGGAAACTCTCCCAGGCACAGTTTACAGGACAGAAGTGGCGCCAGGTCCACTTCCCAGCTGGGTTCGTAGCGAGAGCTGCTCATGGTACGCGGATCTGGGACACTAAAAGACAGAGAACAAGCATGTCTTAAAAACCGCTAAAGCAGTTAATAAACAGCATCATATTTTATCTAAAAATATAACATAAAACATTACAAATTATAATTCTGTCGTGACAACTCTCAGGAGATTGGTATGGTAATAGAGATTGGCATGATAATGGATATGGCAATGTTAATGTATTTGGTCTTGGCGGAATAGATCTGCTACGGCTGCAGAGCAAGTACCAAGACTTGCTACTGCCAATACATGTGTACGTGTAACATACATGAATTAACCCCGTAGCAGATCTATACAGGTGGAGCTGGGGAAGGTGAAGGGTTTCTGAAAGCACACAGCAGACTGTTAACAGTAACACTACCGGTATTTGTTTGAATGTTGAGTCGCTGATGCAACAGCAACCGATCATCTGTGCTATGCAGAAAATTATTGCAGGTAATATTATTTATATACTATTATAGTATTTATTATTATATTATTATTAGCTTTTATTTGTATTTTTTTCAGTTTTAATTTTAGCATTACTAATTTGATGTATTTTATCATCTTTTATTAGTTTTTGTTTATAATATTACTTTTATTATTTCCATTTAATTATTTTTTTTGTTTTAGGGCCAGATTTACTAAACAGGGCAAATTAGCGTGAGAGCACAATTCCATAAAAGCGCCGATGGGAGTGGACAGTTCTGCGCGTAATCTACTGACAACACGCAAATTAAAGAACACAGAAGCAGCCGAATCATTTCTATAATGACCAATGCAATCTACCAGTTAGCGTCTGGTTTAAGACGTGCTTTTTTGGGGCGGTAAATAATGGCGCAAACACCAGTAAATACGAGCGCAAACCTTTGTAAACCACCTTGCGTGAAAAATAAATAATAGAAATTAGCAGGAACAATTAAATACACAATATTGATCAATTCATTAAAAATTCTAATAAAGGCCAAAAGCTGATATGGTACTGACTGAGATAATGTTTTCCCATATAAAAGATAATATTTTAACCTTAATAAAAAAAAGACACTTTACCTAGGACCATGGATAAAAAGATTTAGGGGATCTCATTACTTATCTATTAAAATGCTTGGTCTGCCACGTGAGATTCTGCTGTTTGCTGAGCGCTTGTCCAATCAGTCAATGGCAAGTATGTCAATATCCCTCAGTACTGCTGCCAGGCAACCCAAAGAAAACGAATGACTGTCTCTACTGGTGAGCCCTACAGAACAGACTCCCTGAGAGAGTACGAGCAACACAGCACAGCCTGTTAAAAACAAACAGACCTCCGCATAACACACACATATACTTTATAGGCTACTGGATGTGTAAACTTTCAATCGCTCCTTCACAATATGGCACAACAAAACTTTTTGCACCTGAACTTACTAAAAAGTAACATGGTTCACTATACCACCTCACTGAGCAATACACACCATCATGAGCTGAAATAATTAATTGAGGAACATTCAGATGGACTAGTTGGTGCGCTTCTCCACAGCAGATATCTGTGTAGGTAGAGACAGATGGAGACTTGCACCTGCAGTATCGCATTGTGTTAGTGGTGGGAATAGTCGACAGCCCAAACAACAAAGGGCTCTCAGCAGGCTGTGCATCTCTCCGTTTGGGCCTCTCACCTCCATCAGCACACCCACACAGCCTTAACCAGACACAGTAACTCTCAGTCATATCATATGTAAATCTGTGAGATTATTCAGTCTTTTATGATCATTGCTTTTCAGTTTGTGTGAAACACCTGCTGAGAGATCTTGGGCAGAAGTCAAGGCAGACTGTGAGACACAAACAGTTTATGTCAGACTGACTGTTTGATGTACATCTTTTGACAACAATGACAGGCCCATAAATCACTGCACTTTATGACATCCTCAAATTGAAATGGTTCTGTACAAATGAATAAAAATAAAATTTGCGGAGTGTCCAGACTGGAGTCTATCATGGACTGCTCTTTCTTTAGTGCGAAGGATAATAATGTTGATAATGTGAAGGGAATTAAATATTTCTCTTTCTTTGACAAACACATCAAACATCACCAGTTGTTGTGCACCTATTGGTTCTTCATCACACCGTAGGACTGCAAACCAACATTTTTGACTCATCACAGCCGCAATAAAACGCCCATTGGTGTGAAGTGATAACAGACTGCAGAGTTTGCCCTACTATAAATCTTCAATGATTAACAAAATTTGTCTCAAACATTAAAATCATGGCGACAGCCAAACTATTATATAATAAGTTTGTCCAATGGCCAGTTTCAATCCTTCTTCTCCAGCAACCTGTCACTCACATGAAACAATGAAGCAATGCACACTTTCTACAATCAAAACAATTCCATTTGTTTCTATTTTTCTAATTTGATGAATCGCGGATATAAATCATAATAACGAAGAAGAGTCAGTCAAAATGTCCTGTTCCCACGATTTCCACCCAATATCAAATGCCAAAATGAGTCAGTATAGTATACCAATTTTTCCATTTAGTTTTTTTATGGCCAATGGTAAACAAGGATTTAAAAGGTAATTTTTACCTTTAAAGGTAATTGATGCAAGTGGTGCAGAAACTGCTCGCTTCAGCGTTAATGTCTGTGAACTATATAAACAATAGGCCTCTGAGAAAGCACTGATTTGGTTTGCATTGATTTGGACCTTCAACATTTTGGTTGCCATTGAAATCCATTGTGTGGAGAAAAATCCTGAAATGTTTTCCTAAAAAAACACAGCTTCTTTTCCACTGAAGAAAGAACAACTGAAGACATTAACAACTTGGATGGCATGGGGGTGAGTCAATTTTGAAGTGTACTAATCATTTAAAAGCACATTTATAAGGGAACTGGTTTGGGGCCAAGATAACTTTCATGTGAGCTTGTAGCACAAGAATGAGTAAAATTATAGAACTAATAAAGGTCTTACATAAGCTATATTTTAATCCATCTAGGTTAAAGCCAAATTGTTGCTCCAACTGTCTCTTATGAGCGGTCTAGAAAGTTTGGCTATAGTCAAGACCTTTGGTGGGAACATTAAAATACATTTTCTTCCAAAAACGAAGACAACATAAAGAAAGTATCAGTATTCAAAAGCACATCTTTACACTAACTCACTGTACCTCTTCATATCTGCACTAGCACAGTTGCTGAGTGATGTGAAAAACAGAGAGAAAGAGAGTTTGTGCATCTACAGTAGGCCTGTCGCGATTGGTCGATGCAATCGACTGCGTCGACATCAATATTTTGAATCGACTGGGTAAGTTGGGTATGATATGAAATTGTATTAGTACCGGTAATTAAAAAATGACAGCACTCTAATAAGAGCAGTATTTCTTAATTTGTGTCGATGTGTGACAGCAGGAGTGAGGACGTGTGTGTGAGCTCTGCTCCCACCGTTCACTAAACAGAAACGCTTGCATTAGAAAATAAAGTGCGGCGCGGCCGGGACGTGCTCGCGCTGCCGGACTCTGACCTGAAGCGCGCAGTCGCGCACACGCCTTTCACTCAGACAGATCGCGACGTCAGTTTCGCGGATTATTGGGTTTGAATGGTCAAAAATATGTAAAAATACACGTCCTGGCGAGTATTCAGGTAAACACAGTCGGGTATTTTTAGTGAACGTATACAGAGTTGAATGAGAAATCGGATGTGTTACAATGAATTTGGTCCGTGCAGGTCTTAAAGGGCCGGACCTAATATTCTGTGTGATCAATGTTAATCAAACAACAAAAGAACATAGAAAATCACCCCATGCTTGACTGAATAACTTTAATATATTTATTAAGAATCAGTGTATAGTTAATTTACAGAGTGACTATGCATTTTTGTTTTTACATTTGATTATTTAATTTCTTTATTGAATGCTACTGTTAATTAGAGCTACTGTAGCTGAAAATAAAGCACTGTTTTTGTCATTGTTCAGAACAGTGGTTAGTGTTAACATAATGATGATAATATGATTGTTGCAAACATCTCTGTAAGGATGTTCACACTGACATGTATAGTTATTATTATTATATTATTTTTAAATACATTTTTGTCTGGTATCGTATCGAAGTCATAATTTTAATATTGTGACAGCACTATTCTATAGGGCTGTGTGATATTTAAGAAAAATGCGATATGCAATACCTTGTTAAATAATGCGATATTCGATATGCGATACGATATTGCTTTAAGTGTGTAAAATCGATTTAAATTATATAAAAAAATTATTTAAAAACTGAGAATGATACCATTTATGTGTTTCACATTCTTTCTGGGAAAAGCATCGCTACAACTTCTGAAAGTGACCAGCAGTGTTTTAGCAAAAATTAATGTCACAAATCTGACAATATAATTTTAACATCAATGTAAGCAAACAAAAAAATGTAATGCCAATATTTAAATACCAAAAACTCTTTGCTTGACTTGGTAACATAGTTATATCAACCTAAAACTTAACATCAAGAACACCGGGTAAATAAAGACACCTGAACTAGGGGTGGATGATTATTTTTGTTATTTTAATTTATCTTTGTTATTAAAAATAAGAACTAAAAACAGTAGTCTTCACATTAATTAAATATACGCTGATACATAATAAAGTATTATTATTAACTACAAAGGTTATTCAGCCAAGAGCACTGAGTGATTTTCTCTTTTTCTTTTGTTGTTTGACAGACAGCGGCAGGTTTACTGTATTAGCAGGCTGTCACTTTAAGACCTAATGCACGGATCCTATTGACACGCATTCGGTTTCTTTCCCCAACTGATATCGTTCACTTAAAGCATAACCGACTGTGTTTACATGAATACTCGTCAAGACAGCCATTTTGACATAACTGTGTGTGTATTTGACAGTTCGAGTGTGTAACAAGGCACGAAACAGAACTGGGCGCACGTTTCGGTGTGTGTGTCAGACAGCACAAGACTGCAAGGAGTTGTTTTTCCGCAAGTTATTGCGTTTAATAACTCTTTTAACGTCAAGCAAGTCACATAAGTAACAGTCATGTGCCCAGTCTATTCTCTGCTATATGAGTCGACCTAAAACATACACTTTTCACAATGTTGAAGTAGCCTATTAAAATCATTCAGATATTGCGTGCCGTTGCGATATGCATACGCGATATGTACATTTGCGATATATTGTGCAGCCCTACTATTCTATATAAAAAGTCTTTTCTGATATTCTCTATTTTTTGTTATGTTGGTTTACAAATTTGTACCTTTTTACATTTAACTCTTTTAGTTTTACATTTTGTCATGGGCTTGTTTACATTTGATTTTTACTTTTTTATAGTACACTACTGAATGCCAAAGTTGCAAGTTAAATTAAATGTTTTTAAGTAAAATTGTTAAACTATTGTGATAAATTAGTTGATAGATTAATCTATATAAAAATAGTCGTTAGTGGCAGCCCTAATTTACAGTAACTTTCATGAACTATGGACACAGAATCTGGTTGGTATTTTCCTCCATACTACAGCATGACTTCAAAAGACCTGATATAGTCATATACTGTAGGTCATTTATACAGTTTGTCTTTTTTATTTTTAGACTGCCCAACATTATTAATACATTAAAATTTTTGGTGAACTACATCTTTGTTAATACATAAAACATAGGAAAAAAGTTTTGTGCAAAACAGTGTGGCATTGTGAAAAAATCCAATGCTAATGACCCCTTCAGAACAAATAGGAATGGACAACAATGAAGGCACATTCTGAAAACATAATAAAAACTAGCATATATCCTCATTTAGAACAGTGTGTTTTTAAATAATCTCTGCAAGGCAGTGTGCAGGTCTGAGGGAGCTGAGAGTGTTCCTGCCAAGCACAGGATGTGAGCTCTGCCCAAGGAAACAGCAACACTTCCTGTTTTTGCCATACGCATACCAGCATGCATGGCTCAGACTATGCTCTGCAAGACTGAGACCTGCTGGTGTAACATAATACACGCACACAAAAAGTTTAGGTTTTTATGCCAAAAAAGATTTTACTATTTTAATTTTCAGTAATTATCTAAATAATATTTATTAATTAATATTCTTGTTCATCTGCATCATGTAAAGGTCAGATAGTTTCACTCAAAAGATTAAGGAAAATCATTCCTCAAGATATGATTGCTTGAATGATGACTACCTATGGTAAGGAAAAGTTATGGTTGTTTTAATACACAAAATATGCAGACACCAACAGCTATGTGTAATTTAATTCATATTCTGGCTTATACCACAATATAATTTAATAATTTAATGAAAAGTTAAGTAAAAACTAATAAGATCATATGACATATCGTCTCACAAACGAGGATTTGAGATCATTACTAAGTCTTTAATTGAGTGACATCGCAGTGTGCACCAGAATGCATTGGGAAAGCTCAAGAGATGAATGTCTAGAGGGCTTGTTCCATTTCAGTGTAGACAACATGATCTAAAGAGGATTTAACAGATTACTTGAATGACTGGGATCAAAGGATTTGTAGCGGTTCAAAATGCACACCCATCATCTCTCATTCAACAAATGTCTGAGGAATACAGAGAGATATGTAGGAGAGTTGTCTGTGTACTCTCTGTTCTCATAAGCATTTACGAGGTTTGAGAAATCAATACCTGATGTGTATCCAAATGTTCGCTTTTTTACTTTTTGGTGAATTTGTAATCTCTTTTTTGAAGTCACTGGCCTGTGGCCTCATTAGCACTTTGGGATTCCTTCTACTGATCTGTTCAGTTCAGATCCACTAACATTCATTGTTCTTTTGATGTCGGGAGTCGTTATTAAAGTTTATCAGCATGACCTCACGGAGAACTCACAGATCAAGCATAACATTATGTTAGGCATAACAATCTAATATTGTGTTGGTCCCCCTTTTGCTGCCAAAACAGCCCTGACCCGTCGAGGCATAGACTCCACTAGACCCCTGAAGGTGTGCTGTGGTATCTGGAAACAAGATGTTAGCAGCAGATCTTTTAAGTCCTGTAAGTTGCAAGGTGGGGCCTCCATGGATCGGACTTTTTTGTTCAGCACATCCTACAGATGCTCGATTGGATTGAGATCTGGGGAATTTGGAGGCCAATTCAACACCTCAAACTCGTTGTTGTGCTCCTCAAACCATTCCTGAACCATTTTTGCTTTGTGTCAAGGCGCATTATCCTGCTGAAAGAGGCCACAGCCACCAGGGAATATCGGTTCCATGAAAGGGTGTGCATGGTCTGCAACAATGCTTTGGCAGTTGGTACGTGTAAAAGTAACATCCACATGGATGGCAGGACACAAGGTTTCCCAGCAGAACATTGCCCAAAGCATCACACTGCCTCTGGCGGTTTGCCTTCTTCCCATAGTGCATCCTGGTGTCATGTGTTCCCCAGGTAAGCGTGATCCACGTGATGTAAAAGAACACTTTGGCATCAACTTGGCGCTTTCGGCATTGGACAGGGGTCAGCATGGGCACCCTGACTGGTCTGCGGCTATGTAGTTCCATACGCAACAAACTGCGATGCACTGTGTATTCTGACACCTTTCTATCAGAACCAGCATTTACTTCTTGAGCAATTTCTTCTACAGTATCCCATCTGTTTGATTGGACCACACAGGCCAGCTTTCGCTCCCCACGTACATCAATGAGCCTTGGCCGCCCATGACCCTGTCGCCGGTTCACCACTGTTCCTTCCTTGGATCACTTTTGCTAAAATCCTTACGCTTGCCAATTTTTCCTGCTTCTAACACATCAACTTTGAGGACAAAATATTCACTTGCTGCCTAATATAGCCCACCCACTAACAGGTGCCGTGATGAAGAGATAATCAGTGTTATTCACAGTCATAATGTTATGCCTGATCGATGTACGTAGGAACAGTACAACAGAGAACCACAAACATGTGAATGTGTTGTTAAATTACTGAAATATTGTCTTAAACTGCAGGGGCACATTATCAGCCAAACCCCTTTGGCATAAAAGATTGCTTTATGCCAAAGGGGTTTGGCACACAAAAGGTTGGGAAACCCTGATCTAGGCCATGAGATTAAACACAGAAGTCCAATCTGGATGATTTGCAGAAAAATATTAAAATGAAATGATGCTAAATAAAACACTAGTACATTTTTCATATCTGTATGATATATTGATAATATTCTACTTTTAGCTACGGCAGGATGGATAAAAATGTGTTGCAAGTGACAGCTCACATCTTTCAGCGGCGGAACCTCCTTAAATAACAAACACTGCGAAAAATGCACAGTTTGCATCTGAATCTGGATCGGAGTGACAATTGTCCCAGTTCATTTTTACCTACATTTTGTGCAAGTCACTCATGACAACAGGCACACTAATTATTATTACCCTTATAAGTGAATTTCTCAATCACTGACTAAATAAGGCTAAATAAGATGCGCTCCTGCTGATTTAATCCTCCTGTCAGAATTTGACTAAGAAAGTCTGTGATTTAAATTAGTCATTAGGGGTGTAACAATATATCGTGTCACAATATATTGCAATACAAAAATGCAACAATATGTATCGTGGTTCGTGATAATCTGTATTGTGTATAGTTCACCTAAAAAGAAAATTACTCTGTGAGAAAGAATTCAAGTTTACAGAGTTTTGTGTCAATACTACATTAAACTACTATATATAATGTTGAATATAATGTATAATAATGCAATGGGGGAATATTTTTGGGTCTTAATAATGCCAAAGGTCTTATTTTACCAATAAAAGTGGCCTACAATAGTTTAAATATATCTAGTCAGTGACAGAGTGCAAGCATATTCGTCTAAAATAATTCTGTATTGTCAGTTTCAGAATCATGAATATTTTTATTCTAGTGTCACCATTGTCCTGTGCATTGGGTTATCAGCACCAAGTCTAAGCTTATTCTTTTCCATCCCCAATGTAATACCAAATTTAGCATTTTAAATGAACAGTAGATTTTTTGTTAACCTTTTACCGTATATGTCTTGGAGTATCACAATAATATTGTATCGTGAGTTCAGTATCGTGATATGTATCGAATCGTGACATGAGGGTATCGTTACACCCCTATTAGTCATACATTTAAACAGTTTAATTTAAACTTATGTCTAAGGTACAAGACAATATAATATATAAGGTGACGCTTAGTCCAGCCTGGCCCTTAAATGCCGTAAAATGAGTCTGACACCCCTGTAGGCTGATATTATGCTCCACCAGACATAAATACACCTCATATTTTGTAAAGCTGGTGATCAGCATGCAGTGAGTCACCGCAGCCTCTTGTCCTCACTAGACTGAAAAGATGCTAAACATTTCTCACAAAAATCATAAAGGACACATTAATAGGCAAATTTATTTATTGTGGCCTCAATAACAATTAATCTACCTGTGCTGAGACACATAACCTTGACGTAATATTTAAAGTGTTTGTGTGTGTAGAGAGCAGGAAGACTAAAAAAGCTGGTAGGCACAGTTTGTTCCGGACATGGGAAGTCCCTGTGCATTTCATGAAAGGGACATTCAGAGCTGACCAGCTGTACTACAGCAGACACTAATGCCCCTCTTTCATGCTCAGCCCGCTTCTGTAACGTCACACTTGGCTCAATTAACTTCCCCTCTTGTTATCTTTATGTCTGAACATCCCAATTTAGATTAAAACCATCAACATTTACACCACCAAACCAAATGCAAATGCAAACAAATGCACAAAAGCCAATCATACAGATTGTAAAAGCCTGTTCATCATATAAAGCAATTGTGTCTCTTCTGTAAATTTTGGACTAAACAGCTCAATTCATTTGGATTTAGTTTTTACAAACTTTTTGAAGTCAAAGTTTCAGTTGCGTAGCTGTCAGCGGAGGGACAGAAAGCTCTCAGATTTCATCAAAAAGATTTGTGTTCCGAAGATGAACAAAAGTCTTACAGTTTTGAGACAACATGAGGGTGAGTAAATGATGACAGAATGTTCATTTCTGGGTGAACTAACCCTTTAAATCAAGCATGATCTGGGTCACCCCCAGACTGGCCACAGCAACAAATGCCAAGGCTGTGGGTGCTAGTCGAGTCAAACTAAGCTGAGAGGCTTTGCAGGAGTTTATGCATGAATAGGGCACATGTCCAGCTTGGCCACTCTTTTACAGTGATTTACTGATTCGTCAAACTCATAAAATCTGGAAAAAAAAAAAGCTGGATGTGAACCACACTTAGTTACAGTCAGGGTTAGAAATAAGTTACTAACTGGAAATAAATAAAAAGTATAACTAAAACTGAAATAAAAATTCTGTCAAACTTAATAGTAATATTAAAATACATCGAAAAAAGAGAGAAAAGCACATAAAAAAATGATATAAAATTTCAAATGAAAACGGAAAATATAAAAAAAATAGGCCTATAATTTAAAATATTTATAAAAGTATATAAATACTAAAATAACAAACAGGTTACTATTTTAGTTTCTTTTTTAATCAATAAGAGAAAACGAAGAAATAACAGTATAATTAGTTAATGAATAACTCTCTCTCGCCACACACACACACACACACACACACACAGTCAATCTGGTTTGTTAAAAAATTTTTTATTTCTCATTGATCCTTATGCACTAAACACCCTGCATAAACAACAAACGTGGGAAGCACATTCATCCAATGAATCAACAGTAGACTGTCAGCATTATATAACATACCATTAAGAACAACAACTCCCACAAACATTGTTAAAGGTCATGTTTTGACTGAGCAATGTCCTGGGAAAGGGGGGCACATGATCTCATCTGTTTTCTGAGTAGTCTAGCCGTCAGTAAACAATACTTGGTTTACTAAAAGTACATTTCTAAAGTGAATTAAACCCATCCATTTAGACGTTACTATTATCATTAAAGCCACTGGTGGTTATAGGGAAAGCCCTATAGGGAAGCCTGTTGTTTTATGACCAGCTCCTTAAATGACACGTATAAGATATAATGGAGTTTTCCTGGATTATGTGAATCGGATCAGCCTGACAGCATGCTGAGATTTTACTCATAAATATCTACAGCATGTTACGTGTTGCAACGTCAACAACAGCTACATTTTTAAATACAACATACAAGATTGCATGCAACCAAAACAAATCACTGCAGTCCTATTAGAATGATTTAAATCGCCACTAACGTTACATGCATTGCTTACCTTAGGATGAATCTATCAGTTGTCAGTCCGTTATAGGAATAACATCAGCTCCATGCACAACTAAGCGCAATGTCTTCCTATACGTCCGCATTTGTCGCAGATAAATTAAGAAATAATAGCTTACAGAATCATATCACAGAAATAGAGTAATTTGTCAGAGAAGCGGTTTATGTCCTTATTTACATCAGCTGGTCGGGCTGTCTCCGTGGCTCTCTGGAGAGGCGCCATTTGACTGCGCCTGCAGGCGCGCGGCTTCTGAGACGCGACCGATGTGCTATTGTAAGATCAGCGCTCACGGGCGCCCTCTGCTGACGCGACGCGAATAGTGACGTAGGGCGGACAAGCTTAAAGTGCCATCTGCTGGTTTTAAAGAGCATTATCGTGGATAGACTGTCCTAATTTGACCTGTGCATGACACATTATAACAGCACTAAAATTCTGAATTCAGGCAGTAAATGTAAATTGAATTATAGTTTAATTAATTTTTTTTTTGTTGTAAAAAGATCTGTCTACTTTTAAAAAGGTTTTGATTGGAGTTTGATCCGGGTTACATTGAAATTGCTTTGACATAATATATCAAACGTATGGGACAAAATCCTTTTGTGTTAGAATAAAACAACAACAAAATTTTCTTTGTTTGTTCACACTTATGATATCAACCCCAAATTGTATGTGAACTAAAAGAAACTTTATGCAATTTCCTATGTAAATAAAGCACTACAGCATATAGTTTTATCTGTATATATTTTAATATATTAAAGCGTCTCTGGTGTTTCCATGGTTTCTACTAAATAAAACATCGAGACGTCGAGGGTAACGCGGGTATGATGTCATTGATAGGCGACACGATCGATGTCCTGGTTAAAATGGCTTATTTATCTGGATTTAAACATTCTTGTAAACATTTGTGATAGTGGTCTTTCATATTGTGCCTTTAAGCTATGGACACTTTTAAGTTATAGAATGTCCGTTTTTTATATATTACGGTAAAATGAAACCTGTATTTGAGAAATGCCTTCATCATTTAATGCATACGTGTTTAAAGCTATAATGATGATCAAAGCAAAACAAACCATTTCATTATTTATGAATATGTAGGCTACGTAATGCTACTATGCAATCTGAGAGATTGACATTTTTTGTAGTGTCATTACCATTTATCCCCACTAGGTGTCAGTGTGAGGCTTACAATTCCACAGTGGCAACGTCACAAAATGTATCTGAAAAAAGTGTACTTGTCTACACCGCAGAACATGCCAGGACATGTTACAACATATTATATTTCAGCATGTTAGTTGTTTTGGAAGTCTGCATGATAATCTACATGCTAATCTGAGCATGCATAATGGCTCTGTTTCTATCACACAGCCAAGATACAGATTACTTCATGTAAAACATTGTAAAGCTGTAGAAAACAGTGTTACGCATGTATAATTATAACCTTAACATCTAAATACAACTTTTATCATTCATTCAGTAGAAAAACCATATGTACCATATGTAAGGTAATTTGAGCTTTACTATGTACAATATATGCACATTTGTATTGACAAGACAGCAGTGGAAGAAACGAGCTGTTAGGAGAGTGAAACTATCAAGCATGCAGCTTTCATAGTGAAAAATGTTGAGGAGCACAGCAGGTCACATATTGCCTTGTGGATTGGTGTTTACCTTTGCACTCCACGATGTAGCCCAGGGCAAATCACTATGGCAACTTCCTTGCACCAGGAAGGGAATAATTGCAGTTCGGAATTCCAAATGGATGGTGTGCCTTGTTGAAGGTGATAGTTTTGTGCTGCTCATTCACATACTGCAATCTGTCTGACTAAAGAAAACAGTCACATATTGACCTGGTTCCTGCGGTGGATTTCTGTGTTTATAATATGTTGCAAATCAATGGATTTGCTTCAGTATAAAGGGATACAACAAAAGCTGCCGTGTTTTATGTCATTAGAAGACATGTATGGGATTTTGTTCGTTAGTCCAAGTCATATATCATTTAGTAGTAGTTGCATTTTTCCTCTTTGGGTCCAGTAAGGCTTATTAAGGAGATAAATTATCTTCTTTTTTAATGTTTCTGCTATGAAACATTCTGTCACTTTGATCAGTCAGCTTTTCTTCTGCCTGCATTTGGGTGGTATCTTCTGAGAGAAATATTATATTGTGTGTGATAAAGCTATGAAAAGCACAGGCTCTATACTACAGAAATCACCTTCCAAAAACAGCAAGTGAGAAAGATTACATTGGTCTGAAGTGGTTGTAAAATTTAGTAATTTTAGTAGGAATCTATGTGATCAGGAATACTGAGTAAAGTTATCAATCCCTCTCTATTTTTTCCTCTTTTTGAAAGTTGTGAAAACCCTATTATGGAGTTTTTCTTTTGCTAATTGAGCAAATGAGAACACAAAAATGCATTTAATTTAGTCTCTCATTCACAGCTAGAAATTTACCAAACTATGACGACTTCTGCTTCTGAGAAACCCAGAAATGTGAAAAGGGTCAATAGTGTAGCAATGAATGTACAGAGCACAGATCACACAGAAATCAAATCGAGCCAAGCAGGTTTCTGTTGGTCAGTGCACCAAATCTGTGTGACCAACTCGAACCGTTGCAAAATCTGTGTGTATTTTCCCACGCAGACTTTGCATTAGGTTCAAGTTGGTCACACAGATTCACCACGTTATCGCTGACCAACAGAAAGCTGCTAAGTTTGATAGTGATTCTGTAGCTCTCTGAGCTGTGCTTTATTGATTGCTACACTATTGAAAAAAACAATTGACCTTTTTTGCCCCTGAATGCATTTTACAGGACAGCAATATAAAATTATGTGGGAAATAATTTTGCCATTCGGTGGATTTGAACATAGAACCTGGCCAAATCTGACAGAACTTTGTATTTCATGCCATATTTCATATTTACTTGTTTGGTGAGTAGCCGTGTAATAAGGTGGGTCCTGATCACCCTGTCTGAGATTATTGTGCAATAATGACTGGCAGACTGAACATATCCCTCACTTATATCAGCCATTCTAAAAGTGATTTCAAACATCTCGCACATTCATACCTCTATTCATCGCTGGCTGGAAATGGCTGGATTCCTCAGTCCTCCTGATTCTGCAATCATTCTCTCAAAGAAGATGGAAGAGGGTTAGATAAGGGCTAGAGATGCAGAACATCCGTGTCATATACCTGCTGACCCCTGTGTTTTGTTAGGCCCACCATGCCCATTACAATTTCATTACATGCAGCCAATACATCTTTTTTAAAATCTTGATTAAATCTTCATGCTTGAGCTAACCGGAGGCACTGATCCATCTAGCTGTCTTCTCTGCTCCTACTTTAACCTCTGGGGTTGTGTGTGCAGGGCCATTCTCGGCGCAGTCCAATGAACCCTTTTGACACTAATTGAATTACTGGAAAGAGCGCAAAGCCATGTGACCTCTTTATGTTATGGTCATTAACTGACTAGATAGGAACTGATTTTTGATCACACATACAGTATTTGTGAAACTTTTCAACTGACCCACAGATGCAGAGGACCTGAGGGTGAACCGCTATGCCAAATTCAACACGAGAAGTCTCTTTTCATCTGAAAAGTCCTGATTACAGGACTGCAGTAGGGCAGAGAACAGCAGCTTGGATCTGTTATCCATCACCCAGCCTGACATCGGACCACTGCAGGCCATTCAATCCCAGTGTTCCTCTCCTCTTTCCTGCACCATAACCATACATCTCCCCCTCCCTTCTTTCTACACCTGGTTCAAACTAATGAACCCCTGAGGTCAAGGGTGACAGTAGGGGCAATGTTGTCAGTCAGACAATGTCCAGATGATTCCTCTGTCGTTTCCCCTTCCATCATCCCTCTTATTCCTGTCCAAGTGCACCTTGATTAAACTAGGTAGCATTACCTCATCATTGCTGTTAAAATACGAGTTTCATTCAAATTCAGGCAGTTGTATGACTTCACTCAGTTGGCTGTGGTTTTCATCGGCATTTATACCCAGAGTCCCAGACCCCCAGACCTTTATTTCCTGGAATAATTAATGACCTAACCAGGAGCAACCTTGTTATTTACTAGATGAACAGCGCCAGTGACAGACACCAGGGGAGGGAATTAGAAGGCCTGTGTGTGTGGATTTGTTACAAGCCGTAACGCTTCTTTCCTCGGCCCAGCTGCAGTTCTTCTCCCAGCGGAAACCAACCGGACTGTGTCCATCACTTCAGGTGGAAGTGATTCCATTAGCAGCTGTAAGGCTAATGCCGTGTTCTCCCTGCAGACTGGAGTGGTTGTATAAGAGGCCTACATTAGCTCCCGAAGGCCCCGGAGGTCCTTTTAAACATCAGAATCTGGACCTATCAGAAAACGACCAAGGCGTAAAGGGGAGTGGTTTACACAATAGGCCTACACACAAGGAATGAATTGAAGAAATAAAGGGCAAATTTATTTAAATTGAAAAGTATTTGGAAACACTTTACAATTAGGTTTCATTTGTTAACAGTAGTGAACTGCATTAGTTAACATGAACTAAAAATGAACTATTTCTACAGCATTTCTCAATCTTAATGTTCGTCACAACATTTACTAATACATTTTTAAGATCAAATATCTGTAGTTAATGCACTGTGAACTATCATGAACATGTTTAACACAAACAAAATACTGTAAAAATGCATTGCTCATTGTTAGTTTGTGCTAGGTAAAGGTGCGGTATATAGGATTTACAGTGGTTGAAATGGGTACTGCAGTCCAAATTCAAAATATTGAAGAGAGTTGTTTGGCCCGCCCCCTCCTCCTCCTCCTCCTCAGACTCGACGCTCACGTGGGTTGCCAGCTTGAGGACACGCAACAAGAGTGAGCGCAATTGACAATGAAAGCCACACTGTAAGTTGATGAGTTGATTTATCCACGTTTTAATATGCTCTCATTCATAGATACTTTTTGATGGATGCGGAGGCTTTTTAGGTCTGGTAGAATCTGCTATCTCTGACCCAGTTTGTTTGGTGGCTTCCATGGCAGCAATACGTGGTGTTTTCAGCCACCTGGCAAGCTGTGGTGTCGAAATACTATTGGGTAAAATGGTGGCGTGCGGTATCGCACAGACCAAAACAAAAACAGACATTCCGACATGAAATGTACATTTAAAAGTAAAATAACTGGCTGTAGCATTGTTCCCTTCCGAGGGAACTCGCACTGCGTCGGAACGACACTTTGGGGACGCTCCCTTAGCGTTGCACGTCTGAAGCATGAATGAAACTAAGACCGATCTTGATTGGTGCTACGTCATGACGTAGTATGTGACGGCATACCCGGAAGTATAAAGGGACGCCGGCTCACAACCGCGCTAGCTTTTTCGCTCTTCAGCAGCGCTCTGTGTGTGTGTGTGAAGTGAGACTGATATTTCTAGTTCAGTAAAATAATTTTGTTTGAAATATGACGAGTGAGCATTTCAAGAAGTGTGTTCACCCCTGCCCTCGCTACATCATGGGTGGGCACACGCATATGTTGTGTGTAGACTGCTTGGGAGCGCAGCACGCTCGGTCAGCTCTCGAGGGGGCTGGCTGCGAGCACTGTAAAGCACTATCGATCAGAGTGCTGCGCTCCCGCCTGGCCGTGTTTGACAAGGCCGGCCAGGCTCGCGTTCCCCGCGGTTCAGGTCCCGCGTCCGTTGAGGCGGCGCGGCGGCTTAGATCGTGGGGATCGCAACGGGAACTGGCTGATGAGATTGGGACTGCCGAGGCACTTTCCCAATCATCCTCAGACAGTTCTGATGCGCTTCCTCCCCGTGCAGAAGCCCGCACTGCGGCTTCTTCTGCGCGAGGAGAGGGTCCGATGTTTGTGCTGTCTGCATCTGAGGATGTGGATGTGCTCAGCATCGAGGCGGGTGACGTGGAGGTTCACTCGTCACCTCACGTGCCCGCTTATGAGGAGCTCGTAGAGGTTTTGACTCGTGCGGTGACAGACTTAACATCAGCTGGCCATCACAAGTGCAGGAAGCGACAGTATTAAAAAGCAAGCTTGATGAGCGCTTCCTGCAGCACAGGTCTCAACCTCAACGCCGGGGTTTACCATTTTTTCCTGATTTGCACAATGAGTTGTGCAAATCGTGGAATAGACCACACTCCTCCTGCCTCTCTAATCCATCAGTGATGGATTATAGTAACATCGTGGGGGCGGGAGAGCATGGCTATGGGAGAATGCCGCGTGTGGAGGAGGCTTTGGCCAGCTACCTCTCTCCTGATGCGGCATCCTCCCTAAAAACCCCGGTGCTGCCCACCAAGCCATGTAGAGATACATCGGCGATGGTGGGCAGGGCATATATGGCGGCAGGTCGGGCTGGTGCATGTCTGCATACCATGGCTCTATTGCAGGCATACCAGGCCGACCTTCTAAAAGACTTGGATGAGGGCGAGGGACCCACACCTGAGGATGTGGCTGAGCTCCGCAGAGCGACAGATTTGTCTCTCCGTGTCACCAAGGAGACGGCCCGAGCTGTGGGCCGCTCCATGTCGGCTTTGGTGTCCACGGAGAGGCATCTGTGGTTAAATCTGTCGGGCATCAGGGAGAAGGATAAATCTGTTCTTCTTGATGCTCCTCTTTCGCCTTCTGGCCTGTTCGGCGACGCTGTCAACTCGGTGGTCGACAGGTTTCAGGAGGCAAAGAGGCAGTCTGCGGCGTTCCAGCAGTTCATCCCTTGCCGCTCCAAGTCTAAAGGGGCTGGTCCTAAGACCGGCCAGCCCCAGCTGTCATCGAGCTCCTCGTACCGGCAGGTACAGAAAGAGAGCGTCGCCTCTAGAGCCCCTCCTCAGGGAGCTTGGCAACAGAGGCGGCGTTCTCGCCCAAAGCCGGCTCAGCAGAAGGGCGACCTGAGGGCCGTCCTTTAGGCTAGGAAGAGTTTGGGGAAGAGGTCCTAGCTGTGGTAGGACCTCTGAGGGCAGTCCCCTCCGTAGAGAAGCGGCTGAGGCCGTCTTCTTCACAGAGCCCTCTGGAAATCGATGTGGTAATCCCGCCGTCTGTGACGCTTCGGGCCACATCAATTTCCAGTGTACGCGCGCTGCCTCGTCCGCCCCGAGGGCTTTCGGGCGGGCAGCGATGGCGTCCGCAGACCGAAAATCGTCCACGACCTCTCCCTGCCGGTCAGCCGCTTCAGGGGGTCGAGAGCGGTATTCAAAAAAGAGGTCAGTCTCGAGAGGCTGATTCCCTTGGTAGATTGTCTCCAGGCGTGGCAACGCCTGTCGAATGTGTCACCATGGGTCCTGCGGACTGTAGAAAAGGGGTACAGACTGCAGTTCGGCCACAGCCCACCAAGGTTCAGTGGGGTGGTCTGGACTGCAGTGATCCCAGAGCAGGCTCTGGTTATGGAACAAGAAGTACACTCCCTGTTGGTAAAGGAGGCCATAGAACGTGTTCCTCCGTCAGAAAGGGAGTCAGGGTTCTACAGCCGGTACTTTATAGTTCCCAAAAAGGACGGGGGTTTGCGTCCAATTTTAGATCTGAGATATTTGAACCGGTCTCTGAGGAGGTTCAGGTTCAAAATGCTCACTGTATCTATTATCGTGAATCAAATTCGGTCCGAGGACTGGTTTGTCACGATAGATCTAAAGGACGCATACTTCCATGTTTCCATCAGTCCTTCTCACAGGAAGTTCTTGAGGTTCGCTTTCGGGGACGAAGCGTTCCAATATCGGGTTCTTCCGTTTGGCCTAGCTCTTTCCCCTTGAACGTTCACCAAATGCATGGATGCAGCTCTGGCTCCACTGAGACTCCAGGGCATTCGTGTACTGAACTATATCGACGACTGGCTCATATTGGCCCAGTCGCGAGAAATGGCAGTTCGGCATCGAGATGTCGTCCTTGGCCCGTATCTCCCGTACGGATCGAGTCCATACGCGCGATGGTCTCCAGTGTAAAGCTAGGCCGCAACATCACTGTAAAGCAGTTTCAAAGACTACTGGGGCTCATGGCAGCTGCGTCCAACGTAATACCTTTTGGCCTGCTGTACATGAGACCCCTACAGTGGTGGCTGAAAGCCAAGGGGTTTTCCCCGAAGGGAAATCCATTCCGTATGATCAGGGTAACGCGCAGATGCCTTCGTTCCCTATCAATATGGAAGAAACCCTGGTTTCTGTCTCAAGGGCCGGTGTTGGGAGCGTCATGTCGCCGAAAATCTGTTTCGACAGACGCCTCCCTCACTGGTTGGGGCGCGGTCATGGACGGCCGCTTTACCCAGGGTCTGTGGCAGGACCATCATCATTCATGGCATATAAATTGCCTGGAGATGCTGGCAGTGTTCAGGGCTCTGAGGAGCTTCCTCACAGATCTCAGGGGTTATCATGTTCTGGTACGATCCGACAGTATGTCAGTGGTCGCGTACCTGAACCATCAGGGGGGTCTGAGGTCTCGCCCTCTATGCAGACTGGCGCATCAGATCCCAGGGGAAATTGTCGTCTCTCAGAGCGATGTATATCCCTGGGGACCAGAATCAGGGAGCAGACATCCTGTCGAGGCAGGGGCTGAGGCCCGGGGAATGGAGACTTCACCCAGAGGTGGTGAAGTCCATATGCGAGAGGTTCGGCCCAGTGGAAGTGGATCTATTCGCGTCTCGAGAGACGTCCCACTGTCCACTGTGGTTCTCCCTCACGCATCCAGCCCCGGTGCAGACGTGGCCGAGGCTGCGCCTGTATGCATTTCCCCCGATAGCTCTGCTCCCGGGAGTTCTGGAGAGGGTCCGGCAGGACGGGGTCAGTCTACTCCTAGTAGCCCCGTACTGGCCGGCCCGAGTATGGTTCTCAGACATCATAGCACTGCTGGCAGGTCCTCCATGGCAGATCCCTTTGAGGAGGGACCTGCTGTCTCAGGCAGGGGGCACAATATTTCACCCCCACCCAGAGCTGTGGAAGCTCTGGGTCTGGCCCCTGAGGGGGCTCAGTACTTAGAGGCTGGCCTGTCGGCAGGAGTAGTGGAGACCATACTTAGTTCCAGGGCTCCTTCCACAAGAAGGTTGTACGGCTTAAAGTGGAATGTATTTTCCACTTGGTGCGGGGAGCGTGAGGTGGACCCAGTTAACTGCCCAGTGGCTTCAGTGCTGGAGTTCCTCCAAGATCGCTTCACTGCGGGGCTTACCCCGTCCACACTTAAGGTGTACGTGGCTGCCATTATGGCTTTCCACGCTCCTGTAAGTGATGGGCCTCTGGGGAGACACCCTTTAGGCGTACGTTTCCTCCGTGGTACTTGGAGGATGAGGCCTGGATAACCCGAGACGTTTTTCTGATTAACAAGAAGGTGAATTTAGCATGTTTCCTACATATCTGCAAGCATATTATGGTATTTTTATGCTTTAATAAAGTGAAAAACTTACATACAGCACCTTTAATGCATTAACTAATGTTAATAAATTAGACCTTATTGTAAAGTGTTACAGAGTCAGTTTATTTATTTGAATATAAATGTATACAGGCCCAATTTATCAGGTTTGTTTCAGGTATTTAACATTGGTGTAAAGTATTTGACTAAATGCAATTAATTACTGTATTAGCTACTTTGTATTTTGACTGAGTTTCAAAGAAATTAGCAACTTTTACTCTCTCCTTGACATTTTTGAATAACTATATGTACTCTTTACTCCAGTACATTCATAATGAGTAACTCACTAAATTTTACATGGCACCTAACTTTTTCTGCAGCAGTTTATTTCTGCTACAAAAGAAGCAATATTGCCATCTACAGGGCATGGAAAGTATATTGTGCATTTTGCCCTTACTCGCCCAAAATTAGGCTATTTACACAAATGTGAGTGCATTAGCAGGTAGTTGTAAATTGCATGTGTTTCATATATGAGATGAGAACATGAGATAATCAAGTAGTATTGGAATTGGTGATTTTTAAATTGTAATGTAATTTTTGCTGTAAGTATCTGTACTGTTACTCAAGTATGGTTTTCAGTTACTCTTTAGACCTCTGGTATTTAATCCTGTCAGACTAGGAAAAGGAAATCATTGTCCTCAGAGGAAGAAGAAATATTCTATGTGAAATAAAAAAATAACGTTTAGACTTAAGTTTAGGCGGCTTGGCGGAATTGAGCAACTGGTGGAGTTGACTGTGGCAGTCTCCTACGCTGTTGACAGTAAACACAGTGCAGCGGTTTTGAATCGCTACGTCAGAACGCTGGCTAACCATTTTCGTCGCTGTAGTCACATGGACTATTTTAACAAGGAAGTGGTAATTTAATTGCTGTCTTTATTAAAATATCTTAATTTGTGTTTCGAAGATGAACAAAGGTCTTACAGGTTTGGAACGACATTAGGACATTAGAGTTATTAATGACAGAATTTTAATTTTTGGGTTAACGAACCCTTTAAAATATTCAAACATAGTTTCCTTCTTCTCCTTCTGTGAGAAGCATTGCAGTCTCTGATGTTGAGGATGAAGTGAAAAGGGTCAAGATGTTTATTCAGTTTAGTGTTAATCAAAAACAAATGTTTTATTTTTTCATTGTTAAATATTTGAATTTTTCAAATACTAACTAATAGTTCATTAGTTGTCCCTACCATTAGGTTATATTATGTTGAGAAAAATAAGCAATCTAGACGGAGGACACATTTGTCAGCAGCAGAGATGTATCATGGGTAATTGTGGGTGTATAAAAATTAAACTCCCAGGAATATTTGTTTTTATCATTCCCATACTTAGAAGCACCTCTGGCAGAATAAAAATGAATGCTCATCTACTTTGTAGCTCATCTGGGGCTATAAAACAGAAGATGAATCAAACCACAACAAAATTGTAATGTGTCTACAAATAATTAAAATCATTTTGATTATGATATTAAAAGATGATTATATCTAATCCAGTCTTGCTGTACTATTTTGAAACACTTGAAGCGTGAACTGAAGCATAAGCACAATATGTCGATTAGTTGCCCTAAATTTATTTTTATCTTGTTTGGTGTCCCTGCAATTTCTATATGACAACATCAAACAATCAATATATTACTCAAATGTAACTATTTTTACCTCAACATTCTCTGTGTGGCTGACATGATGTGCATGGTGACAACTTAACTTAAACTGAATGGACAATCTGTGTGTTTGCCATTGTATGTAATGTTGCCATTGAGTGTATTTCACGTATGTGCGTGTACAACTGAGGGAAAGCTGAAACGGGGTTTATAAAGTGACAGGCTGGTTTGTTAATAAGCAAGAGACAGAGTCAGTGGAGTGACGCTGAGCACTGCAGACAGATCCTTCTAAAGCCAGATATTTTCTGAGCAGAAATATCTCTCTGGGCAAGCTTGTGTCATGCATTGTGTGCTCATAATGCAAATGCGGACTGATCCCATTGTCGCTTTGCTTCGCATCGCAGACTCTCGGACCACTTTGTGAATAGATGGGGATGTGGATGCTAACAGGTCATGTTAGGCCTTTCTATCCTTTATGCATGCTGTGAGTGGGAGAATGCATATACAGATTAATTAAATATGTGTCAGGAACACAAATGCATTTGATTCTTTATGAAAGATAGCAAAAACATTAATAATCAATGTAGGGAAATATATTTGTCTCTGAAAGCGGTTTCCTTGAACTTATGTAATTGCTGATTACTAATACCTGGGACAGCAGCTCCACCTCCTCACAATAGAGGATATCTGCTAAGTCCTAAAACAGATAATTTTCTTATGTTGGCGTTTTAATTTTTATTATTGAGATTGGCAGCCAAAAATAAGACACAAAATAAGACAAACAGTATATCTACAGCATTAAAACATTTACAATTCATTAACTTATCCTCCAGTTCTTACAACACAGTGCATTGCCCTTCAAGTAGTCAATGAAGGCCATGGCAACTCTATTATACAAGACACAATGATGTGCTGAAGATTTACAATCTGTTATAAATCTTAAAGCACCATGATACACAACATTCAAGGAAGAATACAGGAAGCAACTGGACAACTGGACTTTCTTATGGAATGAGAAACATGGCTTGTTTCTAAAATAAAACCCTAACTTTGTGTTTAATCTTTTCTTCAGCTTAGTAATAATGTGAATTAAAAGATGTTTCATTGATGATAATAGCAAGATATTTGTACTGTGACATTAAAGGAGGCATATATTATGCCCCTTTTCACAAGATGTAAAATAAGTCTCTGATGTCCCCAGAGTGTGTATGTGAAGTTTTAACTCAAAATACCCCACAGATAATTTTTTATAGCCTGTTAAAATTGCTTCACACCAGAAGCCTACATTTTTGGATAAATGTAAAAAAAACAAGAACAAGAACAAACTTGTGTTCTGGACGAACTACTGGCCACCAAGCCATTTTTCGTCTGGCTCCTTCAATTTGCATTCCAGCTTATTGCAAGGTTTGTTCGATACAACGATGACTGCAGCAAATGCAAACTATCCCGGCTAGTGAGGGAGATTCTGTGCGACTTTGTTCATGCGGGAACAAAATTTCATGCAAGGACACACACCAGGTCTGCTCTGCATGTCTCGGGCTGAAACATGCCCAATTGGCGATCGAGAACCCCGGCTCCTGTGAACACTGCACACGCTTCACCATGAAGAGCCTTCGTCGCAGGCTAGCACGCCAAGCTAGCCTGTCAGGCCAAAATCCCCTCATGTCACCTAGCCCTGTTCCAGCTGTCACTCCGCAGGTTACCATTCCTGTAGAGCTGCCCACCACGGCAGCTTTGTCCTGGGGTGAAGAGCTTGATGTGTGCGTCCCTCTGCCCAGTGTGCTCAGCACGGATCTTCTCTCTGAAGAAAAGGAAGATTTCGAGGATTCCCCCTTTCTTCGCCCTGCACACACGGCAGGTGTCTCGCTATGAGGGCAAGAGGCTGCCGAGAGCGAAACGGGCAGCACGACAGCTCCTTCCAGTATTTCCAGAGCTCCTGGAGGAGGTTACATGGAAGGACAAATTGTTCACTAGCAAGATGCCTGTGCAGGGAGGATCCGCTCTCGACGTGGAGGGGATGGAGAAGGATGGCCTTCTCCGAATGCCCCCCATGGAGCCGTTAGTTGCGCGCACGTTACCATCCAAAGTGGACAGATTCCAGTCGAGCATGACGGAACGCGCTTACAAAGCAGTCGCTCTCTCTGTCAGGGCTCTGAAAGCGATCTCTATGCTGACCGTGTACCAAGCGGAGCTGCAGGACGAAGCGTCAACATGCCAGATCAGACACACTGGGAAGAGATCTGTGTCGTTACAGTCTAAGAAGAACTATCTGCCTGCAACAGTTAAGACAGTTCAGCCAGCTCCTCATCCTCACGCCCATTCTCAGGGAGAGAGGAGGAAAAAGAAGGTAGTTAGATGGGATCTTACCCAGGGACGGGAGCCCACAGCCCCCTGTTCGCTAGCTCCCGACCATCATTTCACATAAAGATATACCCACCCCACAGGAAATTCCTGAGGTTTGCCTTCCTTGGCGTGACATACAAGTATCTGGTTCTCCCGTTTGGCTTGTCTCTCAGCCCAAGAGTATTTGTAAAATATACAGAAGCGGCCCTGAGCCCGCTCAGGGAAAAGGGTATTCGTCGCGCTACTTGCTGACTGGCTGGTGACAGCTCAGTCAGAGCAGGAAGCGAGAGAACACACAGCTATGCTTCTGGAACACATACAGAAACTGGGCTTAAAATAAACACAGAAAAGAGTGTTCTAATTCACACACAGTCTATAACATATCTGGGGCTGTCACTGGACTCGGTGACATTCAGAGCACGACTGTCGGAGGACAGGTGGGAAAATTCACTCGATGACTGGCCGAATTTCAGAAGGGAAAAAGTGTCTCTTTCCGCACATGCCTCAGGCTATTGGGACTGATGGCCTCAGCCCTGATAGTCATTCCCTTAGGCAGACTATTCATGAGAGAGTTTCAACGCTGGGTAGCGTCTCTGAGGCTGGATCCATTACGGCACTCCCGGAGGAGAGTGAGAGTGACGTTAGAGGCCGTCTTGGCACTGCGCCAATGGAGACTTCCGACCTTTCTGGTTCAAGGGATACCCATGGGCATGGTTCAAGCCAGGAAGTCATAACAACGGACGCGTCGTTGTCAGGTTGGGGGGGCATTCATGAGGGCAGGATAGTGAATGGGAGATGGGGTCATCATCTGACCAATCTTCACATAAACTATCTGGAAATTCTAGCCGTTTTTCTGACGTTGAAGCATTTTCTTCTTTTTCTGAAGGGACATCATGTCCTCGTGAGAACAGACAACACTACAGTTGTGGCTTACATAAATCGACAGTGGGGTCTCAGATCACTTTCCTTGCACATGTTAGCACGCAAACTGATTTTATGGGGCAATGTCAATCTTCTATCCCTGAGAGTGACGCATGTACAGGGTGTCATGAATCAGGGTGCGGATCTGCTGTCCAGGGGTAATCCTCCATATGGGGAGTGGAAATTGATAACAAAACTGTTGGGCAGCATCCTTTTGTATGCAGGTTCATGAAGGGCACATGCCGCACTTTGCCAGTTTCAAAACCGCTTCATGGGACTTGGGATTGGTACTGGATGCTATTTCAATGTCCCCATTTGAACCATTGGACAAGACTGATTTCAAAATATTGTCGTTTAAGACAGCGCTGCTGTTAGCGTTGGCCTCAGCAAAGTGAGTAAGCGAGATCCATGCACTTTTGGTGCATTCAGCGTGTATGCAGTTCATGCCTGGGGATGCAGGTGTAATTCTGAAACCTAATCCTGCATTTATGCCCAAAATAATTAATTCTATCATCCCTCTTGAGTTGAAAGCTTTCTCCCCACCGCCTTTTGCTTCACTAGAACAGCAAAAGTTAAATGCGCTGTGCCCAGTGCGCGCTTCACGCATTTACGTAGAAAGAACCAGAGGGTTCAGGGAGAATGATCAGCTGTTTGTGTCTTGGGCGAAACCACGTACGGGGAAGCCGATTACTAAGCAGGGTTTATTGCACTGGATAGTGGAGGCGATTTCGTTGGCATATTCCAGTAAGGGTCTTGTGCCCCCATCTGGTTTACGTGCACACTCAACAAGGGGAATGTCAACAACAGCAAGAGAACATGTCAGAAACTAACGGTGTTCAGTTCAAACAGGACTCGGACAATAATGCCTACAGAGACAGAGAATAAATGCTGCATAGAGATAGAACAGGTATAGTTTAGTTTATTTCCGGTTTTAACTTATGTGGCCATCTTGATTTATCCACTAGTAGTACAAGCCTGTTGTAACGGACCCTATCCGAATGATGGCTAAAACTTTACTTATGAATTTAATTTATTGTTTATCACACAAAAGATAAAGCGTTTGTTTTCACTCCAGAAAAGAGCTGAATAAAACACAGTACAAAAAGTGCACATTAAAGTCTTATGCATAAACACGCTCTCCCTTTCATTATCATCAGCACACAGCGAATTGCACAAAAACACTCCTTACAACTAACAGTAAACAAATATATACATACCGTATGCCTTTTCAGGGGGTGCTTAATAAACTGGTAAACTTAAATCTGTAAAACAACTCCGATGAACTGTAATAACGTGTGCACTCTCCCTTTCATTACTGCTGTGACCAGTATTGCTCGGAGTCTATAAGCTGGATCACAAATAGCTGGTACTTTAACTTGTTAGCAAACCTGCCTTGAATTGTCCCTCGTTCAGGCAATGCACCTGCATTGCTTACAAGACATTGGCCGTTTCTCAATACCAAGTAGCCTACACGAACTTCTGACTTGCCAAGTTCGACTCAGGAGAACGAACTTCCGAGGACGGGAGGACACAAGTCTGGTACTCTGCTAATCGAACAGCAGCGTTCTTGATAGCGTCACTCGCTCTGGCTACTCCGGTTATCTCTGTATGTATATTTTATTCTACAATAAAATGAAATATGTAATAAAACACCACTCTGCATCTTTTCATTTTCATAAAAAAAAAAATTAAACATATTAATAACCACACAAATGTGGTTCAGGCAACGCATACCTTGATTATCTTCACTGCATGTACATTTATAACAAAACGAAATATAAAACAACCCTGCCGCTTTTCGTTTACATAAAAAAAGAAAAGAAAAAAGAAACAATAAGTGTGCATATATATGATTATCACTGTAATAAAATTAAATATGACATAAAACACAACCCATTCTCTTTTTGTTAAATGTCAGTTTATGTGTGATGATGTTACAGACACGCCAGGCTCCACCATCATCCAATCACAGCGCACTCCTTCACCCGATAACTGATCACGAACACCTGCACCTCATCTGCACAGTCATCACCAGCAGTATTAAAGACACACTCACGCACTCAGTCTTTGTCTGGTCTGTTACCTGCATGCTCACCTTAAGGACTGCCAAACTCTACTTACCTGTCTCCTGTGTTTCGCCAAGTCTCCATCGTGTTCCCTTGTCTCGTGTTGATCCTCCCAGAAGTCTCCTTCGTTCCAGTCTGTCTCCAGCCCGCTTCACCTGCAAGTACAAAGACTGTATCACTCAGTATTCCTCATCAGAACCTTGCTTATTCCAAGCTCACTCACCTGCACTGCCGTCATCTCTTCTGGTTGTTCAAATAAACATCAGTTACCTGTATCTCTTGTCTCCGTCCCTTCTGTGTTGTAACAGATCAATAATTGCCATTATAAAAGTATAAGTAAAGGTATAAGAAGCTAAACAAGAAACAAAGCAAACAATTCAGTCAAACAGTCAGTGCTAGTAGGCTACAACGGTAAAGTTAAATAGCCTAAAAATATAAAGTTATGGAACTTCACTTTGCCCTCAGCCAAAACGATTTGCCAAGGAACAAATTATAGATTGATGAGACCAAAGATCACTTGTTAGATCTACACAAGATTAATTATATCTCATGTTTAACCACTACTATGTGAACTTTGAATTGGAACAGTACTTGGGCAGCGACTGATGACGTTTCACAAGTCCACAAGAACACAAGTACAGACAAGAACGCATATTGAGAAACGGCCATTGTTGTCACTATAGATGCTCGAGTGCGGAGAAAATGGCGGACTGTGTACAACTGATTGAGGGAGGAAACTATGAACAATAAGGAACAGTCTGTCAGCGCCTTGGGTGGAAACGTGCAGATTAAGGGGCGGTAATATTATAATAGATCCCCTACCTACGTCAAAAGGGGAGAGAAATCTGAGTGGCTCGTTTTTCCACATGCTTGCAAAAAAAGGCTTACCAAAACAAAGTTACTGGGTTGTCCTTTTTCAGGTTTTCTGGGTTGGTAGATGCACCAGGACCCGATTATAGCACTTAAACACGGAAAAAGTCACATTTTCATGATATGTCCCCTTTAACTATATTCTTGTAGCTTAACCATTGCGCTAGCAACACCAAGAATGCAATGCAAGTTATTTTGGATAAAAGCATCTTCTGAATGTAAATGTAACACAATTGAATTTCCCTGCAGTCAAAAGAGAAATAAGGCTACTTACTGATTTCTCAAAACTTGACAATAACATATATTTAGGGTATGTTTACATGACAAAAATGTCATCTGTACGTTTTTTCACGTACAGATGACCGCGTTGTCAAAACGATCCCCATTCACACGAATCCGCGAAAACGATTAAAAATTTTGTATTATGCTGCCAGGCCAGTAGTTGGCGATGTCACTTTGTAAAGAAAAACTACGTGGCTATAGGCTGAACACGTAATACATGCGCATGACATCACTGTTTTAGTTTACACGGAAACGATAACGGTATCATTTTCAAAAACTTGCACTTTGAAACCTGTTTTTAAAAGTTTGCGTTTTCAGACCCCCATAGCGCTGTTGTCGTGTAAATGAATGGCCAAGACACATAAAAAGTTTTCTGTTTTTAGTTGAAAGTTCAGTTGTGTAAATAGCCCCTAAGTTATATAGGCGTTCAAAACAGGTTTTAAATGTATATAACCTTAATTGAACGGCAAGCTGATTGCTATTAGGATCATTTACAGCTTTATATTACTGTCTGTTTTAGACAGACTTTTATGACAGCCTGATTCAGGACTTTTGCTATCGTCTTACACCATTAACTCTCTGCATATAGATCTTAATCCTTCTCTAGTGTCTGAGTTGATACAGCTGAGCTTTTGTCTCTGTTCTCCCACATTACATAAAGACCACAGGACCACTGAACTGTTTCTCTGTTACAGGGACTTTGAAAGATCTGCCAGTCAAAATGTTATAAGCTTCCTGCATATGACAAGTTCCATTGCATGCAACTGTCACTTTCGTGGAGATTTCTGACAAACCTACAGAGCTAGTAAAACTCAAAAGACTATGCTATATGAAACTATACATGCCATATAATTTCTTGTTTGCTCACGAAGGCTA
The DNA here is from genome assembly GCA_039654625.1 of Rhinogobio ventralis. Lineage (NCBI taxonomy): Eukaryota > Metazoa > Chordata > Actinopteri > Cypriniformes > Gobionidae > Rhinogobio > Rhinogobio ventralis. Next base: position 23,391,901 of record CM077210.1, read on the forward strand.
CATAAAAAAAATATTATAAAAGTAATATTGTGAAATATTATTACAATTTAAAATTAGCAATAAAATTATATTTTAATAGTTAAAAACAGTTATTATAAACAGTATTATTTTTGTAAAACGTGATGCATTTTTTTTTAGGATTCTTCGATTAATAGAAAGTTTACAAGAACAGCATTTATTTGAAAAAAAAAAAAAAATCTTCTGTAACATTATAAATGTCTTTACTGATACTTTTGATCACTGCATCCTTGCTGAATAAAACTATTTTATTTTTTTATATTATATTAACCAGCAATTAACAAAAGATTTTTTAGTATTTGGTTTGTACCACTTTTGCTTTAATGACAGCAACACTCAAGTTGACATGATCCCACAAGTTTGTAGAAAACCTGATGTTGTGGTTGCCTGTTAAAAAATAAATAAAGTTAATCATCATCATCAAAATAAATACAAAAATAAATAATGTCTATAAAGTCACCATTGTGAGAAATAAATTGGCAATATGTCATAATTATGAGAAAAACATTCACAATTACCTTTTTATTTTATTTACTTGGAGGAGGAAACTGGCTTCCTGTTCATTTCAAGGTATAAATAAGATTTCCAATCCCAGATTTTTATTGTGGTCTCAAGAGGTCCTATAACAATAATGAAAGAAAACCCTTTCTATTGGTCATAATATCTTTGCTCCTTATGCCCACTAGTGTCACAAATCTTGAAGGTCATCAAGGCTAGCGACAGGCTGTGTGTGTGTGTGTGTGTGTGTGTGCATTCTGTGGTCTGGCTCATGGTCAGAGGCATCAGGAAGCGGATGAGTCAGGTAATGAGAAGGAGAGTGAGGAATGCTGAAACACCTCTCTGAGATCGATGTCATCAGTCTCATACAAATGTGCACAGTCTAGCCCGAGGCTTAGGCTAAAAGCCTGGAAAAAACACACATAATGGCTGGCCAAACTTTATCTCGGGGCTGCCTCCCTGTCTTTGTCACCTCACCCGTAGCCCTCAGCGCTGCAAAAAACCAAGGCATCGACTCTAAGGAGCTCCATTTTCTCTGCGCATAACCGGTAACTGAGACAGCCCCACTGAGCTCTTAAGAAACGGAAATGTGGCATTGTGGAGTTTCTTCTATTCAATTATTCACGCACAGCCCCTGGCCACTGCTACCATTTACAACAGGCAGTCATCTCTTCAAAGCCATGATGGGGCTGGGCGAGATCCTGTTTCTGAGATTGAGGAGTGTGTGAAGGGAGTGGAGCTCACCTTCAACTCCCTCCTCTGTCTTGCTCTATCTCTCTCTATACAAAGTAGTCACTCCAGGGCTTGGCCCATTCAACTCAGCAACATGATACAAATGTGGAACAGACAAAAAGGAGTGAAAAAGAAATGGCATACTGTACTCTATCAACAGCATTTGTGTCAGTGTAAAGGGCTTTGGGCTCTGAATCATAAATTAAACGCAAGGTTAAACTAAAGGATGATATCTGATTTGGTGGGGGCTACAAGACCATTTGAAAAGCAAACAGTCAAATCCTGCATAACCTAAATCATGCGCTACCGTTCATAAGTTTGTGGTCGATGCAATTTTTTTATGCTTTTGAAAGAAGTAATTTACATTTAATCATTTAGCAGACGCTTTTATCCAAAGTCTCACTCACTGCATTTATTAGATCGAAAATACAGTAAAACTATTTAAAATTATTTGAATATATTTCATAATGTAATTTATTCCTGTGATTCCAAAGCTGAATTTTCAGCAGACATTACTTCAATCTTCAGTGTCACATGATCCTTCAGAAATCATTCTAATTGGCTGACTTGGTTCCTAAGAAACATTTATTATTATTATCGATGTTGATAATGGTTGTGTTGCTTAATAGTTTTTGATATTTTTTTTCCAGCAATTTATTATGAATAGAAAGTTAAAATGAACAGCATTTATTTGAAACAGGATTGAGGCACATGACTATTAACTAATTCAAAATTAATACAAAACTCATAACCACAATGACATATTACTTAACAGTTAGTTAATAGTCATGTGCCTCAACAAGTAAAGTCATAACATAATAATACCTTTGCCAATCATTAGCTAATGATTAATTAAAGCAGACAACTGGAAGTTGAAATGCATGGCTTTGACCCATTGTAGTAATTAACATATGAATTTACACTGTTAGTTAATATAATATGTGTTACACTTACGTGTGGGAGATAAGCGCATGGAGACAAAGGAGAACAGGTAGCAGGAACTTTTAATAACAAAACTCAGGAACACGTAAAACATGAACGAGAACCGACAAACACTGAGGGCAAACTGAGGGCTTAAATACACAGAGCAAATGAGGATAACGAGGAGCAGGTGAAGGACGAGGCACAGGTGAAAGACATAACCGATTAATCAAACTGGGGACAACAAAGTAACAGAGACTAAATCAAAACACATAAGACAGGGCATACATGTAACATATCGCCCCCTCCCGGAAAGGCGCGTCCTCGCGCCGTAAACAAGAACAACTAAGGAGGGAGGGTGGGGGCTTAGGAGGAGGGCGCGGAGCAAAAGGAAACAGACAGTCTGGGGAAGTAAACAGAGTCCAAGGGGAAAAGTGGAAAGGGAGGAGCCAGAGGGAAGCCAGGAGCAGGAGCCAGATGGTGTGCCAGAAACCAGCCAGGACGAGGCCCCAGGGCGGAGTCGATGGTGGGAGGAGCCATGGAGGAGTCGACTGGGAGGTAGATGACACCCTGGGGACGACCAACGGAGAAAGGGCCATTGATAGAGCCGATGAGCCGATGAGCCCCCGCGAGGCAGAAGGTCCTGGAGACCGAGGTGGCACCGCAGCGACGAGCACCCGAGGTGGATCCGGGGAACCAGAGGGCAGCGGCTGAACTGGTGGGACCGAGGACAAAGGCGGAGCTGAAGGGAAGGCGGAGCCAGACGAAGCCGCAGGTGAAGGCAGGTCGACGACTGACCAAGGCAGAGCCGGAGAGACGAGGGAGCCCGGAGAAGCCGTATGACCGCTGGTTTCCGGTGGAGCCGAGGGAGGGAGGAGCCAAGGGGGCACCGAAGTGTCGACGGGCTGAGGCGAAGCAGGGGGCACAGAGGCTGGAGGCGAAGACAGGGTAACCTCAGTGCGGGACAGAGCTGGTGGCCTGAAGACACTAGGCGTGTCCACACCGCGTGTGGGCGGAGCAGAGGGGCGGAAGGACAGCAGCGAAGGGAGGACTGAGGAATAGACCGACAGAGGAGGTGGGAGAGGGAGGCTGGGTGGGAATTCAGAGGCAGGAGACACTAGAGAAACAGGGGTCGCTGGAGAGACAGGGGCCACAGGAAAAACCTCCAAAAAAGTCTATCAGGTCTACCTCAAAAACACTGCCCAGTTCTTCAATATAGTTGCCAGTGACTTCCTGCAATTCAACCACAGCGGCGGTGTTGTGGGCGGGGCTTTCCTCCCAGCCCTCGAACTCCACAATAACTCCCTCTGCGATATACGGCGTTGTCGGCTCACGCACCTGGTCAGACCTTGTTGGTGGTTCGGGCTCCGAGGCGATGACACACTCCGTCCTTGTCCTCGGTACGGGCTCGTCTCTCACGGGTGGCCGGTCCCCACGGTCTGCGGTGGGCTCGTGCAACTCCTCCGTTGCGTCACTCGCTGGTGGTGGTTGGCTGGTCTCTGGCAGTGGTGGAGTGGGACTGGTAACGCTGTCCTCCTCAGCGGGGCCGATGGTACATGGCGAGTGGTTATTTACCAGTACCCACTCCACGAATGCGGCGAAATCTTCCTTTGGACCGCCCGCTGGAACGCGTGCCTTCGACCGCTCGCTCAGGCCGGTGTAGTAGAAAACACAGAGCGAGCGGTCCGGGAAACAGGTAAGGCACGCGAGCTGTAGGAAGTCCCGAGTGTGTGCCTCCAGCGGACGGTCTCCCTGCTCCAGGCAGAGAAGCTGAACTTCGGGAAGGGCCATGGGGAAACAGGGAAAACTCAAACAAAACAGAGGGAAAAAAACGCCGCAAAAAACAACTTTTTTGGTCGGTTCTACTGTTACACTTACGTGTGGGAGATAAGCGCATGGAGACAAAGGAGAACAGGTAGCAGGAACTTTTAATAACAAAACTCAGGAACACGTAAAACATGAACGAGAACCGACAAACACTGAGGGCAAACTGAGGGCTTAAATACACAGAGCAAATGAGGATAACGAGGAGCAGGTGAAGGACGAGGCACAGGTGTAAGAGACATAACCGATTAATCAAACTGGGGACAACAAAGTAACAGAGACTAAATCAAAACACATAAGACAGGGCATACATGTAACAATATGTTATTAGGGAATTAATACAATATGACACATTTAACTAATAACAATTTAATGATTACTTAATCTGACAATCATATAGAATCTTCATTAGTTGCCGATGCAGTAATCATTAATAAATGGTTTAGTTCTTCATCAATCATACATTAACTCATGATTATCTGTGCCTTAGTTAAGCATGAATTAATGCATATTAGTGCACCCATATTGTAAAGTGTTAACAGTCTTTACTGTCACAAAAAATCTTGACTGCAAATGCTGAATGATATAGTGTACATATTCATAAAATTCATGAAATAGAATAGGCAATTTGTAATATTCTAAAAGCTCACTCACTCACTCACTCACTCAAACTTGTCGTGCTTTTTCTTAGGGAAGCAACCTTTGAATATTTAAGTGAATGTGAGTTTTGAGTGTTAATTATATTGGCATATTTGCATTTACATTAAGTCGTTTAGCAGAGGCTTTTATCAAAATCAACTTACAAATGAAGAACGTCACAAGCAATTTATCAAACAAAAGCCAGCAATACATACAATACCAAAATGCTAAATTCAAGAGCAAAGTACAGTAGTACACAAGCTTATGAAAGCTGCCACATAGGGGAAAACAATTAAACAATTAATATAATTATAAAAACATCTAAATGAGATAGCAAGCCATAATAATGACATAATTATGACATAAAATGTCATTTATGAAATAAAATAATTATGGGATAAAAAGTCTAAATTATGACAAACTAAATGATATATTATGAGATAAAGCAGAAATTGACAAACATAAGTCATAATTCTGACATTGAAAGGTCAAAATTATAACAAAAAGTCAAAATTGAAAATTATTACCTTTTGCCATAATTTTTTTCATATAATTATGACTTAAAGTATGTTATAATTTAAATGTAGTCATAATTTTAATGTTTTTTTTCAGAATTATGACATTTTTTATCTCGTAATTTTAAATTTGAATTTTTATATCATATTATGACTTGGTATCTCATAAATTAGACCTTTTTATGATTATGATTTTCCAAACCATGATTTTATTTTTCTTATGTGACATAAATGGGCTTCCTATGACAACATCTTCAATCATTTTGACATTTTAAAGTTTAGCCTTAGGAAAAGTAATACAATACAAAATTAGTTAAATACAGTACCAGAGTGCTGTTTTGGTATGTTGACCAAGGGGCAAAAAAGGAAACTGCAAATTCTTCAGCAATACTTCTTCCACTGATCGGAATGTTTCAAAGTGATTTAGCCCTAAACCGAGCCCGTTCTAACATTAACCGCAACTGACCTCGCAGACATACACTCATAAAAATCACTGCACCTATAATGTCAGAAAGGAGAGAATCAAGCTTTTAGTTACAATATGTGACAGTTACCCTACATTATCCACTGGAGGCTTGCGTGTAAGAGATGTGACCTGGGGCACGGTTGTTGCGTGACCCTGTCAGTGTGGTTCCCCGTGCCCATGCCCATGGTGAAGGTAAGCGCCATTATGCACTGAACCACACAATCCTCCTGTATGCCCTCAGGTAAACTAGTGCACACACACACACGGGAACCATCCATACTCTCTTGCTTCATGACAACAGTCATTTAGGCCAGTGGTTTCACGACGTCACACAAGATTACTACTGCAAGTGAGACAGAAGCTACGTGCCTGAAGAGGAGCTGTGGTCCCTGTTACCCCTCATGGTTCCTCAGATGTGGTGCCACTTTAGAGTTCAGTAAAAAAAACAAGCCCTATGGCCCGTGAATAAAACTCTATGGAGTTTGTATCAGTGCTGAATCATTAATGCAGCACCCATCAGTTAGACACAGATGACATTAGATGTGCATTAGCTTAATTGCTAGAACTGTATATGGAGAATGTTGTCAAATGATATCTGTTATAAAAACAGTGTACAGTAATGCAAACTTATATGTCATTAGACACATTTCATGATTAAATATTCATGTTCTACATTTACATGCCTTCACCAAGATGCACTTTATATGTTTCTGCTCTAGATACACTTGAGGAATTGATGTAAACAACAGGGTTATAAACTACAGCACACAGTACGGATCAGATAAGGTAAGATGGATTTCTGGGAACATGACTATGGACCTGAGAATACATTAGAATATGTTTAAAAATGTTTTTGGATGTGCCTGCCTGACTCAATATCTCATGTTTGCAGCACACATGCAACATCATATGGAGCTTCATCACTTACATTTTTCATGCTTTTATTCTAAATATTATATATATTTATATTTATATATAGATATATATATATATATTTGTGGTCAGTTAGATTTTTTTGAAGAATTGTATTTATTATGCATGAAACTGATAAAAAGAATCCTTTGCCATCAAAGGAAAGAAATTACATAATTAAAATATATTAAAATTGAATAGTTAAAAAAAGTAATATTATTTCACAATGTTACTATACATACATAATTGCTGAAATAATCTTCCTCCCACAGTCGAAATCATCAAGCTCTTATTGTGTCAATTTGTATGTTGAGAGGAAAGTAGAGGCCTGGTTTCGGGGAATCTATTGATCAGGGAAACCAGAGAACACAGTCCACAATTTCACAGACAGAAATACCAGCCATGGCTTTAAAGGGGTCATGAATTGAGAAATCAAATATTTTGACATGTTAGAGATCATCATACTATAAGAATATCCTGTAAGTTTCAGAACTGAAAACATCCTTGTTAGTCCAAAACAAAAGCTTTTATTGTAACCAGGCCCAAAGAACAACTCGTTGTGGAATGTGCCTATAGACTGCCTCTGCGGAAAAAAATCAACACCTACTTCATCATTACAACTTTGGCCCCACCCACTGGCGTGTTAGTGAGATGATGAGGAGGGAAGAGTGATACAGGATGGACTACAAATAACATTACCTTCCAAAGGATCCTAATGCTAGGAATATGGTTATTTATTTTCAACAATGTGAATGTCTCAGTTGAGCATTATTTATTTGCATTCAATACAATTCAATGTGAATTCTTTGGTAAATCAGTCACTATTTCTGCACAGGCTTTGCAAACAGACTTTTACTATATGGATTCGACAGTAATGCGACAACATGTAAGTAACTGTGTTAATTCTACTGCTTGATCTGTGACCAGTTAGCCTAGAAATCTAGATGCACCCTAACGGCAGCAAATGTAATTTGCAGCCAGGGTCGTCTAGTAACTCTCCGTTGGCTTGCGAGCTTGAAAAACCAAACTCTAGTCAGGCCAATCACATCGTGTATAGAGTTGGTGGGTGGGCTTAACGTAATGACGGCAGAGTTGCGATGGTTCCGTGTGCTATTCGAAAACAAAGAAGCTGGCGAACTGCGGTCTTTCGAATGGGCTTTGGCCGTGACTCTGGAAGACTTGGAGTTAAGCTTTTCTTTGAGAAAAGAACAAAGAACAGCACTGAAGTCATTCTTAAAAAAGGAAGATGTCTTCGGAGTTTTGCCGACCGGATACGGCAAAAGTTTAATCTATCAACTAGCTCCGCTTCACCTTCTTCATTGCTCTGGTTGGTTGTAGCGCTATCCTATTGCGTGCAGAGGGGATTTGAAAAGACAACCGTTTATCCTGCCCCTCGGATTGAGCCCTGCCAATGGTGTGTTCCCAGACCCAACATCTTGATATGGGTCTGGCTTGTCAGGCTAGTGACCAGTGGTTTCTGATATGTAATGATTCATGTAGTAGATGTTCTTTGTTTATGTGTCAGTAAATCAAACCAGTGACTTAACGATCAACTTCACATTGTTTCTCTTAGTAGGATCAAAATAATCTGTTATTTAAACTGTGATTAAATTATATATAGAAAGCGATCAATGAACACTCCCTTTGCAATCGCTGGAGCTGTCGATCAAACAGTGCGAGTTCTGGAGTCGTGCCAAAACTCCCGTAATAATCAACGAATCTCTTATTTATATTGTGTTTGCACTGTTAGTTACGATGAAAGCATTCGTTAGTGTGCAGAAATCGAGTTGCAATGACGAGATCACAGCATTTATGCACTCAGCATGTCTGTGATCGGCTACAATGCTCATCACTGCAACCTTTCATGCCACAATCTAAACATAATGATATAGATCTAAATATAATGCTATAATCAACACTTTTCACGATTAGTTAATTATAGAGAGCTATAATAGTAAAACCTGCTAAAAGTTTTCGAGAGAGTTCCACGTGTTACATTTGCTATTTCATATGCAAAGATGTCAGCCAATCACAGTAGTGGCCGTTTACACTGAAGTCTCACATCAGACACGCCCCTTCAAACAGAGCATTCAAATCAGAGGGCTAAAATCAGGGCAGGAAAATTTTTTTTTTTTCTAAATTATGACAATTTTTGATGTAAAAATCATACTAAAATTATAAGTGCACTACAGGAAACATAAAACAACAAAATGCAGTTCATGAACCCTTTAAAGCAGTAGAGTCTCAGTACAGAGCTCAGTTACAACGCATGTTAGGCACATACACAACTATTAAATGATAATAAGACAATGAGAGAGCCTATTTCATTGGCATGGCCATTAATTCATGGCTGTTGTTACAACGATACAGTACTATTTTCTATAATAAACAGCAAGAGTGTGCAAAACTGAATTTTGAATACATTGTCATTGTTATTTTCTCACTGAATCTTTAACTGATGTGCTCTAGAGATTCATGGGACAGGCTGACTGTATAATGCATCGCAAGGAACTCATACATACTCTTCCGCCATAATGAACACATCTGATATCACAAATAATACTGAGGAGAATCCACATGAGCTGATACCTCATTCTACCTCCTCCTCCGCCTCTGACTGCATGATTTTAAATAGATGAACACATCGCATACATTCAACAAATTACTTCATGAGAAATATCAGGATTGTTATTTTGTATAATCTTACTGAAGTCTGACCCAGTGCAAAGTCATTAGGGGCAGTACGTGTGGCCTGTTTTCTGCTGGCATATTACAATAAGTCATTGGGACAACGATACACTCATTTGATCCCTGCAGATCTCTATTGGGGGTGATGAATAGCTACAGACTGACTTTAATAATCTCGCCGTGGGAGGCCTGCAGCTCATGCGCATCTCACTGCCAGACTCTCCGAGTGTTTTTTGAGCCACTCATTTAATACAGCACAGAGACAATTTGAAGCAATTTGTCACTGAAATCTAAGTTATGCAAGAGGAGGGAGCCATGTGCTTAAAGGCAGTAATGAGAGCGGTCGCATTCATCTTTAGGTTGCTTATTTCTCCACAGTTGTGTTAATGAGGAAAAGGCATCCAGCATGCTGACATATGTGATACATTGGAGTGGGAATATTTAATGTCGAGTAATTGGATTAGCAGATGTCCTCCATGGAGCCTCAAGAACAAATTCTGTGTGTTGATGTCCACATACACGTGCGTACTACTAATGAGTTTAAGAGATTGATACTGTAAATGTTAGCTTATATATATACACTCACCTAAAGGATTATTAGGAACACCATACTAATACTGTGTTTGACCCCCTTTCGCCTTCAGAACTGCCTTAATTCTACGTGGCATTGATTCAACAAGGTGCTGAAAGCATTCTTTAGAAATGTTGGCCCATATTGATAGGATAGCATCTTGCAGTTGATGGAGATTTGTGGGATGCACATCCAGGGCACGAAGCTCCCGTTCCACCACATCCCAAAGATGCTCTATTGGGTTGAGATCTGGTGACTGTGGGGGCCATTTTAGTACAGTGAACTCATTGTCATGTTCAAGAAACCAATTTGAAATGATTCGAGCTTTGTGACATGGTGCATTATCCTGCTGGAAGTAGCCATCAGAGGATGGGTACATGGTGGTCATAAAGGGATGGACATAGTCCGAAACAATGCTCAGGTAGGCCGTGGCATTTAAACGATGCCCAATTGGCACTAAGGGGCCTAAAGTGTGTCAAGAAAACATCCCCCACACCATTACACCACCACCACCAGCCTGCACAGTGGTAACAAGGCATGATGGATCCATGTTCTCATTCTGTTTACGCCAAATTCTGACTCTACCATCTGAATGTCTCAACAGAAATCGAGACTCATCAGACCAGGCAACATTTTTCCAGTCTTCAACTGTCCAATTTTGGTGAGCTCGTGCATTTGTAGCCTCTTTTTCCTATTTGTAGTGGAGATGAGTGGTACCCGGTGGGGTCTTCTGCTGTTGTAGCCCATCCGCCTCAAGGTTGTGCGTGTTGTGGCTTCACAAATGCTTTGCTGCATACCTCGGTTGTAACGAGTGGTTATTTCAGTCAATGTTGCTCTTCTATCAGCTTGAATCAGTCGGCCCATTCTCCTCTGACCTCTAGCATCAACAAGGCATTTTCGCCCACAGGACTGCCGCATACTGGATGTTTTTCCCTTTTCACACCATTCTTTGTAAACTCTAGAAATGGTTGTGCGTGAAAATCCCAGTAACTGAGCAGATTGTGAAATACTCAGACCGGCCCGTCTGGCACCAACAACCATGCCACGCTCAAAATTGCTTAAAACACCTTTCTTTCCCATTCTGACATTCAGTTTGGAGCTCAGGAGATTGTCTTGACCAGGACCACACCCCTAAATGCATTGAAGCAACTGCCATGTGATTGGTTGATTAGATAATTGCATTAATGAGAAATTGAACAGGTGTTCCTAATAATCCTTTAGGTGACTGTATATATATATATATATATATATATATATATATATATATATATATATATAAAAGCTAACATTTACAGTAATCTAAACATTTCTGATGAAATTATGACTATTTTTCCCAGATTTAACCTTTAATTCTACATAAGCAGTATTACATTTTGCCTTGACAAATCTATAAAATAAACTGTGACGTAAAATAAAAATACTGACTAACAAAAGGTTAACACAATGAATCACACTTAAACTCATAAATGAATCCTGGGCATTCAAGGTTTTCAAGGTCTCACATTCGTAAACCATTATTTGCATCTTTGTGATGTCAATATCATTTAATGGATGAACACAGTATGTGATCTGTTTAAATTATGGCTTGACTCACTCTTGCGCATCATTTTGGCTCATATATAATAGAATTGACTTTCCAATTAACGTGTTTTCTGTCACTGTTTGATGTTTCGATTTCAGTTTCTGTGACTGTATAAAACATGTGAATATATCATGAAGCAGGCGCTCGTTGTTTTAAAAAAATGCAATGTGCTGGGCAGTGGAATGAAAAAAATCCCCACAATATCTAGAAACTATAATTTTAAAAGTTCAACTTATTTTAACAACGAATTGAAAACACACAATATTGTGAGTGCAGCGGTCAAACACATCTATCTGGAGCATGTTTAGATATAAAAATAGAATTAGAATACAAAACTGGGTTCTGTGTGAATGGCCCCTAAGGGCCAGTTCACATATAATGCGTTTAGGCATTTAAAAACGTGACAAGTGCAGGGAATGAAAAAAAAAGCAAGGTCTTGAGTGCCGTTTTTTAAGAACTGTAAAAGACATAAGTGCAACAGTCAAAGACGTCCGGTTAGCGCATGTTTGCGTAGATAAGCAATGGAAAAGCAGAGCAGCTAGAAAAGCTCAGCTGTTAACTCAGTGCCTATACTGTATGATTTTGAGTGATACAGAAATAGGATTTACAATGAGAAAAGCGACTCAATTTTTATGTATTTATTTATTTATTGCATACAAGTATACATACTGGCACACTGAGCATTAGTCATGAAGTAGCAGCATGGTGATGATAGATTACCTTAGGTCACATGGAGCTGTTTTTGTTATTGCCCAATTTATTTTATGATTCATAATGCAATAAACTTTTATAGCAGAATAATGAACATGACTTACATAGTGATGATAGACTATTTTCACACTGGCGACAGTAGGGCCTCGCATACAGCCAAATATTTAGCCAGTCTGATTTTCACCCCATGCCTCTTGCATTCATTAAATAAACCATAACTAGCTGAGAACTTGGATGACAACTCCCATGAGTTTATTTAGCACGCGCACACGCACACACACACACGCACACACACACACACACACACACACACACGCACACACATACACACACGTTGTGTTTTCATGTTTTATGGGGACTTTCTATAGACAATGGTTTTTATACTGTACAAACTGTATATTATAACCCCTAACTTTAAACCTACCCCTAAACCATCAAAGAAAACTTTCTGCATTTTTACATTTTCAAAAAACATAATTTAGTCTGATTTATAAGCAGTTTTCTCCATCGGGACCAAAAAATGTCCCCACACGGACAAGGATATCAGATATTGCCATCTTTGTGGGGACATTTTGTCCTCATAACGTAAGGTTTACCTTGACCACACACACACACAAACACACACACACTGTATTTCCATGTTTTATGGGGACTTTCCATAGACATAATGATTTCTATACTACAAACGGTATATTCTATCGCTTAACCCTAAGCCTACCGATCACAGAAAACTCTCTTCATTTTTACATTTTCAAAAAACATAATTTAGTTTGATTTATAAGCTGTTTTCCTCATGTGGACCAAAAATGTCGCCACAAGGTCCACGTTTTCTGGTATTGCCATCCTTATGGGGACATTTTGACATTTTTTTGAACCACACACATAAATTCAGACAAACCACAGAGTCAAGCACTGATGGAAGCACTGAGCAGACAGCTTATTTATTAATCCTATAAAGCCCATAAACCTAAAGGACAATGTCTGTTAATGTGGACCTTGCATTCATAGATTGCACACATGAAATCATTGGGAATAAGGGGCCAAGTCCCCCAAAGGGGAATTGCATTAGGTGAATTTTTCAGTGCAGCTCTCAGGCAGTGTCTCCTTAATCACTGCACAGGTTACACAGTGGCATAGTGTGTTAAAAGGTTATGTCTCTGTCTTATGGAACAGCTGTCTAGTCATTTGTGAAACGCATAGGGCCTCTGGTCTCATTCAATCTGCATTAATGTATGTGTCTTAATGAGCGCTGGACACGCTAATGATAGCTTGGTTACAGACCCAGATCCATTATCTAAGTGCATTTTACAGGCATCTGCAGCTGGTACCAAACCATTAACACATCGCTAATTTGAAATTGTGTAATGCTGATGCACAGGTCGTGCCTATTACAAAGACATGGGTACTGCACTTTTAATTATTTGTTGTGGAAAGTCTGATGAAAAGATTTCGGGGGATTTCTGACAGTTTCAGAATGACTTTTTAATGGTTAAATAATTATAAAACAATACATTTAATGGTAGTTTTATTTAACCTTGGTAAGTGAGAGAAACTAAAGTGATGGTAAGACAATTTGCATTAAATTTAAAATTTCCCTCTAAAAATTTGGTATCACAACACCAAATTATATCAAATTATAAAGCATATTAAGATTTTATTATTTTCTGACAATTAGGTGATGTTGCAGATTACATCATATTTAAATGGCAATCATGGTGACAAACACACCTACAACGTTTTACTTCAGCAGGACAAAGGATTTTTTTTACTATTATTTCCGTAATGTGACAAAACTCAAAAATCAATTCAATAACTTTTGTGACACTTAGTCTGAACATTCTATAAGTCAAATTTGAACAAGGAGTAGGAGGAGTATGATTTCAAATGAAAATACCAACTCAGGATGATTAGCAAAAACACGAGGAAGTGATTCCTCTCAATCAGAGTGCTAAATTTCATAACTTTCCTCCAAATGGGTTGACATAGACTCCCATAGCAGAGGTAGCATTTCGTTTACAAAAACAATAGGGGCTACGCACCTTTGGTGACCCTTCAGTGCTTGGCCCGTAAAAACATGAACAGATATGTTGAATATCTACTATCTGGACTGAAGTACACTTTAAAGAGGAGCTGCCTGAGGGCAGAGAGCAGAAATGAGCCACTGATTAGGGAGCGCCTCTGCACAGACTGCATGAGATCATTTCCTCATCTATGTTCAGACCTCTCACTCATTCTCTCATATCAAACATATCATTCTGCTGCTATTAGTATATTAGCTATATCTCATTCAAGTGATTTGTGCTTTGCTTTATACAGTAGATAATATATAGGGAATAAACAGACTTTGAGATTGTATCTGAAATGTTTGTAAATATCAGTTCTGGGAATGTTTTTTTGCATGCTTCATTTCCATTGTGCCAATGCTGCTGAACCAGCAGGAGCGGTGGAGGTAGATTAGGCAAGGGCCTTTCGGGACCAAAAGGCAAGGAGATAGGCCAGCCAAAGGAGCCTCTACACTGGGGATCTGCTCTGTTCAGAGAGGGTGGAGGCGCCTCCAAGGTCCCGCAGTACCAGGCAACACAGGGGCCCCAGATAACAGGGACTACTGTTTGGACTAGGGGTGCGACTACCAGGGGAGGCTGCAGAGAGGGACAGAGCTGGAGAAGAGAATAGCAGGGGTCTGTAGGAGTGTGATAAACTGTCATAGCACTCTGATAGACACAACTTTCAAGAAGAACAGAGTGGCACCTCCTTTTATACAGAAAGTAAACAAACAGTGTTTTCATTTCAATATCTCATTCGCGTAATCCTTCGATTTCTAAGGATCTATAATGATTTCAGTGTGACATAAAGCTATTAGCCAGTACAAGCTAACTTTTCAGTTATATTCCAGTTTCTTTACACTGCAAAAAATTATTGTCTTAGTATTTTTGTCTTGTTTTCAAGTACAAATATTTAAATATTCATAAATCAAGATGCAATTATTTGAGATACAAAATGACGAGATTAAAAAGTCTTGTTTTCTAAAACATTTATCACGTACTTTATGCTTAAAACAAGAAAAAGTATCTGCCAATGAGGTAAGAAAAAAATTAACCTGCTTTTCCTTTGAATTAAATTTATTTTCTTACCATACTGACAGATATTTTTTAAGTATAAAATAATATCTTAAGTAATTTTATTTCTCATGTAAATGTATCTTGATGTAAAAATGTTTAGATATTTATACTGGAAAACAAGACAAAATACTACTCTCAGTTAAGATCGTTTTTTTTTTTTTGCAGTGTATGAGTAGTCTGGTCTATCCAGTTAAATATTTCAAAAATCATGAAACGATTAATTAACTTGAGAACCAACACTCCAACAGATATTCAAAACTTGCTTTCAGACAACGAAAATCTTTAATTAATATGATCATATTTTATCTTACTGGCAGATTTTCTCACTTGTTTTAAATATAAAATCTTTCAGTGCAGACAAAGACAAAAATAAATAATCTAAAAAAAGTCTTAATATCTTATGGAGTGTTGCTTCTGTAATAAATTTGTCTTGTTTTTATTTATTTTTTTCTGAGAAACAAGAAAAAAGATCTTAAAAAACATTGGCTTAACCCGCACAAAAAAACTAAAAAAACAAACATTCACTTAACCAATGGTGTGAGTTTGGGGCGGGGCTATCTATTTTCACCAAGTAATGGCAGACAGAGAGAGTAATTGGGAAACATGTTTAAAAACAATCATTACCTTATTTAAATTTTTATTTTAGCCATTTTTGTGATTTTTTTTAAGCCTGGACAGTTTTAAGGAGACACTATAGGTTGCCTGAAGTAGGCCTATATGTCTGAGCACTGCACGTGGTCCAGAAATTACACAATTCACCTTAAACTGAAGATAAACGATGAATAAGAGAGAAATGGGGGACGGTGGGTAGTCTGTGTGCAGTAACACCAGGGTGCTGTCTTCTGTCAGCCCATGATAAAGCAGACCGCCAAAGCAGAAGGAATTTCCTCTGGTAAAACACAAACACTACCACCTTCAGCCCACGGATCTTACCATGCATACCAATGAGAGAACACAACAGTAAGTGTCCCCGTGTGGGATTGCGACAGCATGAATGAGAGCATAATCAACAAGGATGAGCTTCATAGCAATTAAATGAAACGTAATCTGTGAACCGCCACAACCAGCAGGTGGCAGTAAAGTAATCCAGTACATGTGCATTGGGATTGCAGCTCCACAGGCAGTGGGCCAAGTGTTTCAAGTTCAAATGTCTGGAGAGTAACCTACTTCTCCTATTTCCCCAGCCACAGGCGCCACAAGGACCTGATTCAGCGCTCACTTCCACCTCCCATAAGCACAGGCTCCAAACAGACACACACAGTGATCTAAACTGTATTGATCAAGCTGATACTGCTATTGTGACTAAATCACATTGGTTAAAACAAACAAATAACCCTTACAAAAGTACTACTGTGGTATCATGTCAGATCATAGTGCTTTGATTTATATATCTTGGTGCTAAATGATTACCATATTAATACATCAGGGGATCTCCAACAGGGTGTGTGTGGTGGTACTGCATGGGTCTGACAATTACTTTTTAATCTAAAAAAACTTAAATATGCATTAAACAAAAATTAATTATTATGTGATAAAGTTAAAGTTCCCTCCTATGTTAAAATTATATACACTAGTGTCAAAAGTTTCAGATTTTTTAATATTTTAAAAACATATCTCATGTACACCAAGGCTGCATTTATTTGATAAAAATACAGTGAAATAGTAATATTGCAAAAATTGTTTTTCTGTTTCCCATTTTAATATATGTTATGTGATTTATTCCTGTGATGGCAAAGCTGGATTTCCAGCAGTCATTAGTCTTCAGTGTCACATGATCCTTCATTCTAATATGCTGAATCATTCTAATATGCTGTTTTGATGCTCAAGAAACATTTCTTATTATTATCAATGTAGAAAACAGTTGTGCTGCTTAATATTTCTGTGGAAACTGTAATTTTTATTTAGTATTCTTTTGATCAGTTTCAGCTCTGTTTGGACTTTGTTTGTGTTTGCACCATTTCCCTGCCTGTGTTAGTCTCTGGTTACTAATTTGGTTTGCCCTCATGTTCAGCTGTGTTGTTGCTAATCCCCTCGTTTGCCTGCATTTAAGTTCCTGTGTTCTCAGTTCAAGTTGTCCAGTCTCGTCTGTTTCACTGAAGCTACCCTGTGTTTGAATTACTTTAAATATAGTGAATTGTGACAGCATCATTGCTTAATAAAAGTAATAATTTCTTAAAGTAAAAATCATACTGACCCCAAACTTTTGAACAGTAGTGTAGTCTACCTATATTAAAATAAGTAAATTCTGTCATGACAAGTCTCTGAGAGATTGGTATGGTAATAGAGATTGGCATGGTAATGGATATGGCAATGTTAATGCATTTGGTCTTGGTGGAATAGATCTGCTATGCTGCTGCTGCAGAGCAAATACCAAGACTTGCTACTGCCAATACATTCACAGACATTGCTGTGAGCATGTAAGACATGCTGCTGCACATGTAACATACATGAATTAACCCCCCAACAAAGCAGGAGACATAAGAAAAGTGCAGAGCCCTCCCCCCAAACATTTTTTCCCCAGATAATTTACAGGCTGTACAGCCAATGCAGATAAGATACACAGTTGCATAGCTTTTCCCAGCCGCTCTAGATTTGGAGTATGAAGCACGGTCTTCTTCATCGAAGAGCCATGAGCATGCCATGAGCATGTTTTAATATCTATGTGTGCCTGGGCTACCTTGCTGACTGGCTTAACACTAGTGGCCTATGACTATGTGTGCCTGGGCTACCTTGCTGACTGGTACCTGCATCAGGGCTGGGAAGCCTGAATGGGTAAGATGAATGAATCACTATTGCCGGCACTGTAGAATAATAAGAGAAACGCTGTGAGACAGGAGTACTGGCTGCAAGCACCGGCAAAGTTTAATTAACTCTCACTCTTTTCTTAGCTTTCAATGTATTAACAACATTAATTTTACAGAACAACATTTACTGGTTTCTCTGTAACACAACACATTCCATTAATGAAAATTACATTTCAATAAAGGGCTTTTCAGAAGTTACTTTTGTCCGAAGTTCTGTAACACATTAGAATCAAACAATACATTCACCTGCTACAGTGTTTTCACATCATCATAAACATTAATTCCATTTTCACACTGCCACAGAAATGAATCTAGCATTTGGCTTCACACTAACCTCATGTTTTACATGTAAGTCGCCATTTTGGCTCTAGTTCAGGCATACATGCACCGCCATTTTGGCTCAAGATAACTCCAGTAGCACATGTACATTTAACTCGCTTAAACTTTCTCATCCAATTACAATCAACATATAAAACTCTTTAGAAACATTCATCAACTCTTTTCATGAGTATTTTCTCTCATTTCACTTCAGATTCACATATTTGTAATCCGATATATGACTCATTACTACTGAATGCGTATATACTAATAAAATGAACAGTCTTTCTTAACAACCCATAAAAAAAATAAAATTAATACACCTTTGAGAAACAGTGTTTAACATCAGTTTCGACCAGTTTTAGAATAGTTTTTGCTCACCTGTAGAATAATAAGAGAAACGCTGTGAGACAGGAGTACTGGCTGCAACAGCGTTCAACTCCCTCTACAGGAGACAATAATTCTACCTTGCAGAATGGCTTAACACTAGTGGCCCATGACTATGTGGGCTTGGGCTACCTTGCAGAATGGCTTAACACTAGTGGCCCATGACTATGTGTGCCTGGGCTACCTTGCAGAATGGCTTAACACTAGTGGCCTATGACTATGTGTGCCTGGGCTACCTTGCAGAATGGCTTAACACTAGTGGCCTATGACTATGTGTGCCTGGGCTACCTTGCAGAATGGCTTAACACTAGTGGCCTATGACTATGTGCGAACGTGTCATTAGAGTTATGCAGCTAAACATGGTAACCACGTTAAGAGCGTGAATGCTCGCACAGCTCGCTGTTTTACTGTGGTGTAGCTGGGTGGCTCTTATGGATTGCCTGCCTATTAAAACATGAATAAAACCTAACCTTTAAACCTAGCACTACGTTTTACTTTTATCAATCTTATCGCAGCTTTTCTCTCTCTTAATGTGTGTCTACGAGAGAGAGATAGAAAGATGTTAATCCATTTATTTCTTAAAGCGCATATTTTAACGTATCGCAATCAGCATGTGTACAGTTTTCTATTGATTAGAAACAACTAGAAACGTTCGGAGGTTTGATATTTTCTGATAATGTCTGTCGTCAATAACAACGCTGTATAACAAACATGACTGGCGCCATCTTGTGACCATTCAGCGACTGTATTGAAAATGACTACTCGTCTTGTTGCTAGGACAATTGTTTTTTATTATATTATAATGGATTTATTATAATGGATTATAACGTAACAGGCTGGTTGTATTTCTTACATCTTAGGACCTTTAATACAAACAAAACAGATGATAGAAAGGTCATATATTTTGTCTAAATTAAAAAAAAAAAGTGGATTTTTGAATTTTTTTTTTTTGTAAGGCATACAATGACTTGAGACTTGACTCGGACTCGTGAAAAAAGACTCCAGACTTGACTCGGACTCCCGATGAAAGACTTGTGAACATCTCTGATATTACCATGATGCATGACCGAACAACCATGGTAAAACTATGGTACTGATTTGGTACATTATAAGTGGTTACTGGAAACTGAAACAACGACACATTTCAAATAAATTAATAAATATACAAGAAGTACATGCAGTCATTACATGACTAATTTCCCACACATTTCCATGCATAATCAACAGCTCTCTCGTGGGGACTTTTTTTAGCCCCTGCCCTCCCACACCAACACACACTTCCAACATTGTTTGTTCAATGTTATTCCTGCATTATCACGTTGCTACGGGAACATGACTGATGGTGTGAAAGTGCTATGTGCTCGCCGGTCACTTTGCATCAGCACGGCGATATTATCACTGCTGTCTGAGAGTAGGCAGAACATGATTCATTCTCTATCTCTGCCTGTCAGCTCCAAAGAAAAATAAATAAATAAATAAATAAATAAACATAATACAGACACTGTTCTGAACATGTGAAACACCAGCCCCCAAATAATGTTCTGTGAGGACAGCAAAAACTCACAGATGAATCACAGAGATCATAAGTGGTATGCATGTTATATAAATCACAAAATCGTGCCAACAGAGTGATATGAAATATATAACACCGATAAAGTCAATTCTGGGAGCTTGTTCTGTTGTATTATTAAAAGTTTGTGTCTGAATGGTTAAATCAAGCTTTTACAACTTGTTTGGTGGAAGATTACTCAGTAGCAACATTCACCTTTTGTGTCACCGTCTTATTTTTCTTGAAAGAACTGTGCTGTTATGAGATAACAATCCTTTCTTTAAAATAAGGTCTCCATTCAGCCCTGTCTTTTTAAGTTTACTGAAGATGTGTTTCTCTATTCAACCTGGTTTCTTTGAGCTTCTGAATAGTCATTATCATTATTGTATCATTATGTAACCCAGTACCATCATTGAAGTGCAGAGTGTATCATTACCTTCACAACATTAGGTGAGAACAGTGCTCCTTCGTGCTCAGTCAGAAGAAAAACTCTTATTCTCTGAGTGATTGACCCATTACTGTTTCGGACACCCACACACCATTTCACCATTGACTGTCGTACTGAGGAGAGGAAATGATGTACTGATGAACAGAACAGCATGAACAGAACAGATTGTACACACACAAACTCTCACAGCATGCTGGAGCAGACAGACAGAGCTGTACCCAAAGGTGGGTGCTTGTACTCAGAACTATTGACAGAGATGCCATCAATGTGATGACTGGATTCTTGTTCATGACCCCAGTACTTGCTCTCATTTCATCTCTTTCATCTGAGCATCTTACTGACCATTATCACTGATACAAGTGCAGTGTGTGGATTCATAAACGATGAGGTCACACAGTATAATAAAAAATAAGTTGTTATGCAAGTCCATCTCATTTAAACATAATGAGTCAATTATCTTATATAGATCTAAGCACAATCAGTGGTGTCACTCTGATATGACAGCTTCTGATGTGTCAAGTATGTGTCATTGTCATATGGTACAGTACAGTCTGTCATAATGATATTCAACATGCCCTCATTCACTTGGTCATAAAGCATCCAGAGACTTTAAGACAGCCATTGTAATATATTTATTTAACTGTTCAAAAGTTTGGCATCTGTAGGTTTTTTTATTTGATTAATATTTATATTCAAGGATGCATTACATTTATCAAAAGTGACAGTAAACACTTTTACATTGTTAAACTTAAAATTAATATTGTCAAAAAATAACATTCTGCATTCTGGATTTTCAGATTTGGTGCATCATAACTGGTTACGAGACAAACAAGAACCAATTTTGTACGACATGACTGACATCAAGCGTGACTATCTTGATGATGGAGTAGGTTATTAGGGATCAATGACTTAAATTTCCTCACACAAAACTCTTGCATGACTTCAGAAGAACTTGACAGTCTCTAGCATCTCCTTTTGTGTTCAATGAAAAAAAATTATATTCTTACGAGTTCGAAATGGCATAATGAGTAAATGATGACAGAATTTCTGTCATGACAACTCTCTGGGCCCTATTTTAACGATCTGAGTGCATGGTCTGATGTGCAGTCGTGCAGTCGTGGGTCAGCGCATCCCTGCTCTTTGAGAAAAATATTGGGCAATGACAGTTGTCTTCGGAGGGGAAGAGGTCGACCTCTGCCCTCCCGAAAACATTTCATATCATTTGAACTGTTTGGAGATGGAGAGTCCATTCCCCTGGGGACACATATCCGCTCCCTGGTTCAGTCTGCCTGGCATGTGCGCTGCCCTTAGCGAGCGCAGGTTGCCATTCGCCCATAGGAGGAGACCTCTGGCTAGTTTGTATAGCTGTTTTGATCTGAGCCCACCGTGGCGATTTATGTAGGAAACCGTGTCGTGTTGTCCGTACGGACCAGGACGTGGTGACCCGAGAGACGTGGTAGGAAGGTCTTGAGGGCTAGCACTACTGCCAGCATTTCTAGGCAGTTGATGTGCAACTGTGTCTCCGTGCTTGACCATGAGCCGAAGGCCGGTTTGCCATCACACAGAGCACCCCAACCCGTGTTGGAGGCATTTGTGGTGACCACCATTCGTCTCGAGACTGTCCCCAATCTCACCCCTGACTCGAAGAGACTGGGTTTCGACCAGGAGGCCAGGGCTTTGACACAGCCGTGGTTTACTCTGATCCAAAGACAGCCCGAGCGGCAAGCTTGGGGAGGAACGTGTGGTTTCAGCCAGTACTGCAGGGGACGCATGCCCAGCATGCCCAGCGGTAGTACTGATGAAGCTGAGGCCATGAGGCCTAGCATCCTCTGAAAGGTTCTGAGGGGTCTGTTGGTCCCCGTTTTGAACGAGCGGGCGAGTCGCCGTATGGTCCGTGAGCGCTCGTCCGACAGCCGTGCCTTTATTTGGGCCGAGTCTAAAATCACGCCCAGGAAAGAGATCCTCTGCCTGGGAAGCAGCGAGCTCTTGGTTGTGTTTATTATGAGACCCAGGCATTCTAGATGGCTGAAGAGCACAGATTTGTGAGAATTTAGTTCCGCCTCCGACCAGGCCAGAACGAGCCAGTCGTCGAGGTAGTTCAAGATGCGCATTCCTGTCTCAAAGGAGAAAGTACAAGGGGGCAGGGACAGTCCGATTGGTAGGACTGTATACTGGTAAGCCTTCCCGTTGAACGCAAATCTCAAGAATGGTCTGTGACAGGGAATTATCTGGATATGAAAGTAAGCATCTTTCAGATCCACTGAGAAGAACCAATCCATCGGGCGAACTTGTGCAAGGATTTGCTTCAACATTCTGAAAGGCCATTTGATAAGGGCCTTGTTCAGATGTCTGAGGTCTAGAATGGGCCTGAGGCCACCATCTTTTTTAGGAACAAGGAAGTAGCGGCTGTAGAAGCCGACTCGCTCTGGGCTGGCGGCACCGCCTCTATAGCCCCCTTTTCCAATAAGCTTGTCACTTTGCGTGGAGGTTGTGAGACATGTTGCTCCTTACTGAAGTGTGTGTTATGCCAAGCAAAGCGGGGTGGGTTGCGAGCAAATTGGAGCGAGTAGCCTTGCTCTATTGTGTTTATAACCCATCGTGACACACCAGGGATGGCTTTATAAGCCTCGGCCCGGTTGGCCAGTGGTTTCATAGTGTCGAGTGGCGGCGAGCTGCGTTTGAGCAGGGTGCCAACCCTCTTGTGGTGCGGAAGAGGAAGAATGCTCTTTTGTTGAGTATTTATGTTTTTTATTGGGTTCACTATAATAGCAGTTGGGTGTAAGCGAGTGCGCGCTTGAGCGGGCTTGCTGCTTACACTCGCAACAACAACAACACTTTTTCCCTCGGCCGTAACTGAAACAGGCCGCTGAGGGGAAACTCAGAGCATTTTGGAGGGCGGTTCGGCCTCAGCCCTCCCCTCTTCCTGCTCTGCAGATCAGGACTGCTTCCTCTGTTCAGGGTCCAGCGTTATCTTAGGCCAGGGTCCCTGATGCTTGGATGTGAAGCGTTTTGCCCGACTGGGGCACTGCCGCTCCTCAGGTGCTGGGCGGGACTGAGAAGCTGCAGGCGCTGGCTTTGACTGCTGCTGAGTCTGCGTTTTCTGGCGACTCGAGGAAGCAGAGCTGGAGCGCTTTGGCAAAAAGTGCCACATAGCCTGGGACGCTGTTTGTGCCGTGGTGAAGCGCTCTGCGAACCCAACCACCGCAGGGCCGAAGAGACCAGTGGAGGAGATAGGAACATCAAGGAAGGCGGTCTTGTCGGCTATCGAGTGGAGGGCGGAGCCTGCCTGTCCACGTGTAGGCCCTACCGCGTAGGATTGAGTGCGCTGATCAGACAGGACGCTGGCTCATTCGCTGGATCAGGCCGGCTGCTGGCTCGCTTGCTGTTACGTTGCAGGCTCTTCTGACTTCAGCGAGAAGGTGAAGGCTTCGAGTAGGAGGATCAGCAAAGGTCCGTAGATCGTCGCTGAAGGAGATTAAATCTGAATCCTATGGCAAATCGCACGTCTTTTATAGGCAGATGCCCCACCCATTCTAGCGGGCTCTGAGCTCAGCTCGGCGGGCTTCGCATCGATTGGTTCGCACAGTTACGCCGCTCTGCAAATTGGTTCGTGCAGTTCCCACTGACCAGCCAATAGCGTGCGAGTAGGGAACAATCATTACTTTATTATGCGAAAACGAGCTGCACTGCTACAGAAAACGCTGATTAAGTATTGGAAGGCTGAGCAGCTAGCTCATTGGCTACTGATACAGCAGAAAACCAATCAGCTGTGCCCTATTGATAATGACATAATTGCAAGCAGACTAAGCTGAGGGCAGAACTTTATGACAGAACTTGTATTTTTGGGAGAACAATCGCTTGAAGCTTAAGAGCTACAGAGCAAACATAGCCTAAATATGCTTAAACAACACAGTTCTCTAAAATGGTTGGACTAGTCAACCAGAGGTATGTCCAATGCAAATAGCCAAATCTCTTAGTCCTCCACTAGAGGTTTGTCTGAGCAAGAACAATCATATCTGCGAGATCAGAGAAAATCTCTGGAACTATCACAATGTTCCTTCCCATAATATGGTTTCATACTCTTAAATAAGGAATATCTGAATCAGATATACAAATATTTCATCAAAGTGCACATATAATATTCAAGTAATTATTCCCAGCCTCTCTCAACATTTTTTTTACCCTGCAGATAATGCTGGTTGATTTTGATCTGAATAAATTATATGAGTCACAGCCCATTGGTTGGACACAGTCAGCCAATGATCCAATGGCCTAAGGCTTTTCAATGGTAACTTATGAAAAATAATAAGTGTAACTGTGGTTAATGATAACTGTGTCAACAGTTTATGTGCAAGATACTCAATGTATCACATTACAGTTCAGGGCAAGTTTCGCCTATTTAGCAAAACATTAACTCACCTTCAGCGCTTGTTTGAATAGGAATATAATGAGTTAATGGATGTCTATAATGTACTTATGTAATGACACGTTACTGGGTTTCATTCGACTTTGCTAGAGGCCTGAAATAGGTAAATATTATGACTCAAGACGTATTCTGCACATTTAAAAACATGGATAACCATGTCGAGACAATACAAAAGCCCACTGTAGCATTATGGTCATTATGGTGTGACTAGCTTTTACATAAACATCCACACATGCACAAACACTCACGCACAAACACAAGCCCATCTCTTTTGCAAACAGAGAGCTGCTTTTACATCACAGGCAGGCCGAGATAAGGAAAAGCTCCTGCCGGACTCTTTCAGGTACACTGCAAATATGCAAACTGCCTGTGATGGCAGATAAGGGCCGAAAGCAAAGCTTGCACTCACAGAGCACTATAATTAAAGTTCTGTCATTAGGGATGGCTGATTAGTCATTTCTAATCACTCAAAGTGCTGGAACTCTTTCATTTTCCAAGACTTTCGGTCAGCATAAATGACCATAGAGGGTTTTTTAAACTAACCTGGGGTCAGCTGAGTCCTTGGATCTTTAATGTCGGTGTATTTATGATTAGCATTTGTGTGCAGCGCTGAGGTCTGGAGGTTGAGTTGCATGATGATCATGTCTTTGATCCGTTAGACAAACAGGACTAATTTATGCCTTGTCTTCTGTAAGAATGTAAAAAAGAGGGAGAAAAATGCTGTAAACCCATTGACCTTTCACTGCAGGGCTTCCTGAAGCAGAACATGGAATTGCCAGTGGGAGCAGACTGATGCCTGATGCTCTAAACAGGATGTACTGCACCTCAGTTGACTCGGGGCGAGAGAATGTGCCTTCTTGACTGAGATGGCCTGTGAAGAATCATTGAGATGGATGAACGCAAATAGGCTCACAGTGTCAGAGACGGAGGTTGAGAGGAACTGTGTCAGACTAAACCCTGTTTCTTAGTCGCTATTTCTCTGACCTACTTATGGCTCTGGATCGATACTCATAGTCCCTGTGGTGCTCCTGCAACGGCTGCATAAGAAGCCCAGGCTGCTTTAAATGGCTGCCCTCATCGAATTACTGAGATGGACAATCCTGAGTGCTAAAGCAACTTACCAGAGAGAGAGAGAAATGTCAATTTTATAACCACATTGTCTATAAAGAGGAAGAGAAGACATCATGTCCATTTGTTTGATTTAAAATGCATCATGATGATTTGGCACACTACAATAGAAGAATTAGCACAGAAATGTCATGTATGCGCCCCCTCGTTTTCTTTTTGAATAGAACTTCCAAAAATTACGTTGCACAATAGTGTGTAAGGTTGTTTGTCTACAATGCTTTATAATACATAGAATACACTGAAAAAATAAACATTTTTTACTGCTTGTTCAAATTCCTAATTAATTAAAATAAGCTGAACAACACAATTTCTATACATTTTCTCCTAACTCAATTTGATTCTGTTTAATCCACTTAAATATATGTAAAATTCAGGGGTGGTTTCTTCATTAGGTGCGAAAGGGACAGATTTTTCTATCGCATTCAACCACTGAGTTATGCTAACTGTCACTATTCTAGACTTATCAAACGATCTGTAACAATGCAATACTATCACATATAAAACAATTTTTTTTACTCACATTAGTGTGTTGCTTCATTCATTGATGTAATCTCATCCTGTCTGCAAATCCAGTCTCTCGTTTACAAACGAATCCATGGTGAAATGAAGGAACAAACGCGCAATGTCTTCCCCGTGTGAGCTGGATATTTATTAAAAATAAAGTTCATCCATGCATTCATAATATTGGAATCCGAATGAAGCTTATGCAGCATGTTTATTGCTTGGAAGTTCGATCCGGTTTAGCTCCACGTAGGCCTATGTTATTTATCTATTACATGCCATGCACAAATCGGTGGGCGGGGCTACAGAATCAGGCGTTGGTCTTCTTCGGTTAAGGCGGTGTTTCACCACACTCTGACGTCACAGCTTGGCACATTCTGAGATCAAGCGTTTGCTGGGCCTGGTGTCAATAAATGCTTTTCTTTGACTAACAAGGAAGTTTTCAGCTCCAAAACTTACAGGATATTCTTATATCACAATGAACTTTTATATATCAAAGGCTGAATGAAAAGTTGATTTCTCAATTCATGACCCCTTTAATAAACTTTGACATGCAATCATTTCCTCAGTGCATAACATACATTTCACAGACATATTCTCCATCTGAAAATGTTAGAAAGTCAAGCAAATATTTCCATTTTGCTGTCAGGAGTGGACGTGCCCTCTCAAAGCACACACTTCCGTGAACGAGTGCCAAACAGACGGAGCGCAATAATTCTGACTAAAATATACATTTTGCTAAAATATTTGTTGTTGAATATTTGTTGTTGGTGAATATAAATGTGACATATGTAGAAATTCAAACCTCCAAGTAAGTTTATTTCTGTGATAGAAGTAACTGTAAAGTGATTATTGTAGGGTAATCAAAAGCCTAATAATTAGTCTGTGCTTTTGTTTTTATTTATTTTCATTATTAGTTTAGTGAACTTAACTTCTGCTTTAAAAAGCATGATTTTGTTTTTAGATTGTAATGTTACCATGTTAGAATATAATACACCGATCAGGCATAACATTATGACCAGTGAAGTGAATAACACTGATTATCTCTTCATCACGACACATGTTAGTGGGTGGGATATATTAGGCAGCAAGTGAACATTTTGTCCTAAAAGTTGATGTGTTAGAAGCACGAAAAATGGGCAAGCATAAGGATTTGAGTGACAAATTGTGATGGC
The DNA here is from genome assembly GCA_039654625.1 of Rhinogobio ventralis. NCBI lineage: Eukaryota > Metazoa > Chordata > Actinopteri > Cypriniformes > Gobionidae > Rhinogobio > Rhinogobio ventralis. The sequence goes on from CM077210.1 coordinate 23,419,833, forward strand.
TAGACGACTGGGTCAGAGCATCTCCAAAACTGCAGCTCTTGTGGGGTGTTCCCAGTTTGCAGTGGTCAGTATCTATCAAAAGTGGTCCAAGAAAGGAACAGTGGTGAACCAGCTACAGGGTCATGGGCGGCCAAGGCTCATTGATGCATGTGGGGAAGAAGATGCACATGGCACCAGGATGCACTATGGGAAGAAGGCATGCTGGCGGAGGCAGTGTGATGCATTGGGCAATGTTCTTCTGGGAAACCTTGCATCCTGCCATCCATGTGGATGTTACTTTGACACGTACCACCTACCATGTAGCATGTCCACGTTGCAGACCATGTAGACCCGAAACGGTATTCAACGGTATGGCTCAACGAGATTGAGGTGTTGAATTGGCCTCCAAATTCCCCAGATCTCAATCCGCTGAACAAACAAGTCCTATCCATGGAGGATCCACCTCGCAACTTAAAGGATCTGCTGCTAACATCTTGGTGCTAGATACCACAGCACACCTTCAGGGATCTATTAGCGATCTATATGCCTCGACTAATCAGGGCTGTTTTGGCATATATATATGTATACTGTCATATACACCCACGTATATTATATAAACAAACTGATGCGATTAATTGCGATTCATCGATTTGACAGCAGTAATAAAAATATATCTATAACATCTTTTTTACAAAGTCCTATTCATGTCAGACCTGTTGGCAATATAGATACATCTATAAAATTTATTTGTTTCCATTTCTAAGAATAAAATGAGCAATTCAAGCTATTTAACATTACATTCATATAATTATAATAGCCATTATATTATATTATATTATATTATATTACACAGAATTAAACAGAATTATCTATCTATCTAATTTTTAATATAATTAACTACAATTACAGAACATGATCAATCTTATAACAAATTTAAATAGATTTTACCATGGTTAGATAAAAGTTAAGTGTTTCCAGCATTCATAAGGGACACCTCTGTTATGTGGCAGAACAGCACCGGGCTAGTCTGTGAGAATGATAACCCAATCTAAAACCATTTGGCAAATGGCAAGCAAGCTTAATGCAATAAACAAGGGCACTGTAATGCACCAGAGCACTTCCTTGAACCCTGGGCCACCAGGTTTGCACGTATACGCTGTTAAACTTGTTCATTATTTAGCTCTGTCTGAGGGAGGGTGGGTAGGCACAATGTCATATCTTGTGCTCTGGAGAGATTTCGCTCCTTCTGATTTTATAGCTGGCTGGGCATGGTGGGCGGCTGTCACTGAGTGATGATGCGTAGGAGGCCCAGGGTCATGCTGCCACCAGAGGTTTAGTGACAACAAGTTAAATGAGCTACTTTTGACCTATTTCTCCTCCCCGTTAGCTTAACAAGCTATAAATACCTGTGGCCCTCCCAATGTCTCGCCAGAGGAAAGATGGAGGATGAAATGCGTCTGGTACAGGAGCTGTAGGACAAACTGCTGAGTGAATCTGCATGGATGGATTATTGTGTGGAATACTGTCAAATGTGATCAGCTCATACAATTCACAGCTACGTTCAACATTTTTACATTTTACATTTTTACATTTCTCTTTTATAATACTGCCATGTAATATCTCAGGAAGTTCAAAACAAGATCTGTGGTTCTTATTTCTCTTTCTGACAAGGCACAAAACTGCATTTGAAAAGCAAGAAAAACTGTTTTCCTCTCATATAGTTTAGAGCTCTGGAGAGTCTATCAAAGCCTTTAGGCTCTCACTGATGAGGCTTAAATATTTAAACACATTCTGCTCTCCAGCTTTCTTGCTTGTACCACATTTGTCTACAATTATGTAATTCTGCCACAGCTTTCAAGTTCAGCTCAGTTTGATAACTTTCTCCATGATGGTTTGAGGGCACAAGCGCATGCACAGACAGAAAGAGAAAAAAGTTCCAATTTACTCAAACATTATTGCACAGACAAGCAGCATAGATAAATAATGCCTCTCTGAAACATTTATAAAAGACTTTTAAGGGATATCACTAAAAAAAAAAATCATTATTTACTCACCCTTGGGCCATTTCAAGCCTGTTTGACTTTCTTTCTCCTGTGGAACACCCAAAAAATTAGATGTTAGGCAGAATGTTCATGCTGCTCTTTTCCATACAAAAAAACAAACAAAAAAACCCTGTTACAAACATAAAGTTATCATATAATTTCAGAATACTTGAAATATCAAGTTGTTTGAATTACTTCTATGGTGCTTTTTGTCATTTTTGGAGCTTGACAGCTCTCCTTATCTTTCTTTACATGGAAAAGAGCTGTGTGAATATCAGTTTGTAAGAAAGTCAGTACAGATTTTGGAACAACATATTAAGGTTATTAAACAAGAAAATGTTACTATTTGGATGAACAACCCCTGGAAAGAGTGCATGTGGGTCTGTAAATAATTATTGCACTTAATGAAACTGGGAAGAGAGGGAGAGAAGCTCTTCACAAAAATCTATCAAATAAACCATGAGTTAAGCAATGACACACAAACCATACACAGTATTACATCTATAGATATTAAAGATCAAAGGCCATGAGAACAAAGTCTGTCTGGTTTTCTCAACAGTGTGTATGTGCTGCATTTGTATGCAACATTGTGTGTGGGTGTCTGCCTTGAGGAACTTGACAGGCTGTGGAATCCAGAAACAGCTTTTGGAGAAATCTCACAAAGCATATTCTGAAGGCCACACAGTTCACCACCTAGATTTCTCACGAAAATTAATCTGATGTCTATAGCACACTTACATACACTTTAAAAAAAATAAAGGTTCTTTATTGTTTCATGGAGGACCTTTAACAGCCATGGAACTTTTCTATCGCAAAAAGATTATTTATAGTGGGAAAAGGTTCTTTAGATTACTAAAATATTCTTCACAAAATGGTTCTTTTAAGAACTGTTCACTGAAATGTTCTTTGGGGAACTCAAAATGGTGCTTCTATGGAATTGCTGCGAAAACCTTTTTTTGCAACCCTTATTTTTAAGAGTGTGTGCTGAATATTAATTTACTATCTGCTCTGATTCTTATTGCTGCAGGCTGGAAAGGAGTTGAGCACCCAGCTAGCATAAAAGCTCTGCAAGACTAAAATGACCCATAACTTATAAACAGGGCTCTATTTGCAAGCCTCATTTCCACTGATTTCAGTCAACTTACAGAGCAGGCCGTCACCAATGAGTCCTGTGATCTCTGTCCAAACGGCACCGGCTGGTGGCACAGCGGATCAGAGCAGTTTGCATGCCAGAGTGGGATAGATGAGGGGGACCGCAGGGATGATCAGACGTCATTTTCTGCTAACAAATCAAATGATTCAGAGCAGTGCGCTGCATCACTCTTGTACCTTCTTCCTGCTCAGCTTCTAAATCATCACTGCCAGCACAAAACATGCATGTGTTCTCCTCTTTTCAAGGCACTGTCAATAGGGGCAGCAAGCTTTTCTGTGAGAGCATGTTGCTCCAACCACTAAAAAATGTATAGCAGGCTAGACAATAAGGACAGGCTGATGGCCCGGGCCAGCGTGACATTGTCAATGGCCCAATCTGGTCAGTTCTGCACACAGCCTGTAAAAAAAATTCCTTCTACTAAAAATTAAGCCAAATTATCCCAGAAATGACTGTTGACATCATGCGGCAATTGTGTCATTTAGAGCCCGAGTTTGAGCTGGAGCCGTGGTATCAAGATCCTGCCTCCCGCTCCCGCAGACCCAATCTCAAGCACAGCTGTCAATCATGATGTTTCACACCATTTTTATAGCATTAACTTAAACCAAACTTACTGGAAAAACAAACATTTGAACATATGTCTGCGTTATAAGAACTAGCTAAAAAATTATTTGAAGTGTATTTGGATTTTTTAGGTTGACTCACGTCCCATTCGATTACATGGAGAGGGCGGGGTTTATGACCTATAGAGGGTATGCAAGTGACGTCACAGTCGGTCGGAGTGACTGCGGTTATGCCCACTGAGTGGCAAAAAGACTGAGTGGCAGCATTGGTTTACAGCATGAATGCTGCGAAAAACACAAAACACATCTAAAACGGGAAACAGCTTTGAGATTGACTGTACAAGACAAGAAATCTGAGGTATATTTTTACAGACTGCCGAAAGCTTCAGAAAAGAGAAGCAAATGGGTCGCTGCAATTCACAGAAACAACTGGACTCCAGGCAGCGAAGCGTGGATTTGCAGTTATCATATTGTGCCAATATGTTGAATTTGGGGGTAAAATCATACCATATATATTGTATTGACAACTCATCAATTAAATATTTAGCAGCTTATATTCTGTATAAACTGGATGTTTTTAAACAAACACTGACAAAAACTATACAAGTTTTAGGGCTGGACGGTATAATGATATATATATATTTATATAACATTGATATAAGTGATCACCTGGATTTAGACCTACCTATATTGTATTTATATAAAGTGTTCACAGGCAAATTTGCTTTACATATTTTCCAGCATCGAAATCAGGCACATATAAATTTCAGGAAACAAGATTCCTGGCTGCATGTAAATATCCATAGATCACTGGATCTTTGGTAAGTTGTAATGAACACTATATCGAGTCCAACCTTTAGTTTAAACTGATAGTCGTTTGTTTTACTCACATTTTCACAGTTTCCCATATTAAACCCAGTTATGCAGCGGCTCTTCTGCCACTCAGTCCGGCTGAGGGGGTGTGTTCCGGTGGGAAAGTGTCATCAATGCATACCCTCTATACTGCAGACAGCCTTAGCCACCACAAGCCAGAATGACAACTTTCTAGTAATGTCTGAAGTCATTGTAAGCTGTAAGGTTTTTGTAATGTTTTGATAGTGCTTCTTATGGATTTTGGTAACACTTGAGTCATTACTAGTGGGTTACCATGATCTTCACTTTAGAATACAGGCCACCACCACTGAGTTCTGTGATGATGTCCAAATGGGACTCAGTGGAGATTAGTAATTAAAAGGAAGTAGTAACACCTGAGTCATTACTTGTGGGTTACCATGATCTTCATGATCTTCTTGATCCAGTAGTTCCATTAGTAGGATGTAGTAACACTGGAGTTATGACTATCCGAAACCTTACAAAAACCTCAAATGCTTACAGTGACTTCAGTCATTACAGGGAGTTATCATGCTTTTCACTTTAGAATACTGTTCCAAATAATTAGTCATTCCTTCTAAAGGATTTGGTAATACTTGAATCATTACTAGTAGGTTACCATGATCTTTACTTTAAAATTAATTACACATTGTGCATCACTGTCATTAATTATGAACCTTCATATAGTAGTTCTTAGTAGTCCTCTGGGAGGTATGAAAAAAATACTGATTAGCTAATAGTGAACTATACCTCATTCAACTGAGTGCTATTACTTACTAATTAATTAATCAGAGTTTCTTGTTATTTAATAGTGGTTACTTGAATGTTAATATTGTTACTCATTTGTTTCTGCATGTGTAGTTATTCATTAATGTTGGAACAGTATTCTATGTTTTCAATGTTACCATTACTTTATTCAATTACTGTTGAATTTCTTACTACTACTGTTAGACCTAAAGAAACATATAGCACTGTATATTTAATTTGTATCTTTGTTCTATTGCATTAATTTGTGCTATTGATTGTAATAAGTTCCCTTTCGAGGGAACTCGCACTGCGTCAGAACGACACTTTGGGGACGCTCCCTTAGCGTTGCGCGTCTGAAGCATGAATGAAACTAAGACCGATCTTGATTGGTGCTACGTCATGACGTAGTATGTGACGGCATACCCGGAAATATAAAGGGACGCCGGCTCACAACCGCGCTAGCTTTTTCGCTCTTCAGCAGCGCTCTGTGTGTGTGTGTGAAGTGAGACTGATATTTCTAGTTCAGTAAAATAATTTTGTGAAAAAGAGTGTTTGAAATATGAGTGAGCAGTTCAAGAAGTGTGTGCACCCCTGCCCTCGCTACATCACGGGTGGGGACACGCATTTGTTGTGTGTAGACTGCTTGGGAGCGCAGCACGCTCGGTCAGCTCTCGAGGGGGCTGGCTGCGAGCACTGTGAAGCACTATCGATCGCTCCCGCCTGGCCGTGTTTGACGAGGCCGGCCAGGCTCGCGTTCCCTGCGGTTCAGGTCCCGCGTCCGTTGAGGCGGCGCGGCGGCTTAGATCGTGGGGATCGAAACGGGAACTGGCTGATGAGATTGGGACTACCGAGGCACTTCCCCAATCATCCTCAGACAGTTCTGATGCCCTTCCTCCCCGTGCAGAAGCCCGCGCTGCGGCTTCTTCTGCGCGAGGAGAGGGTCCGATGTTTGTGCTGTCTGCATCTGAGGATGTGGATGTGCTCAGCATCGAGGCGGGTGACGTGGAGGTTCACTCGTCACCTCACGTGCCCGCTTATGAGGAGCTCGTAGAGGTTGTGACTCGTGCGGTGGCCAGACTTAACATCAGCTGGCCATCACAAGTGCAGGAAGCGACAGTATTAAAAAGCAAGCTTGATGAGCGCTTCCTGCAGCACAGGTCTCAACCTCAACGCCGGGGTTTACCATTTTTTCCTGAAATCGTGGAATAGACCACACTCCTCCCGCCTCTCTAATCCATCAGTGATGGATTATAGTAACATCGTGGGGGCGGGAGAGCATGGCTATGGGAGAATGCCGCGTGTGGAGGAGGCTTTGGCCAGCTACCTCTCTCCTGATGCGGCGTCCTCCCTAAAAACCCTGGTGCTGCCCACCAAGCCATGTAGAGATACATCGGCGATGGTGGGCAGGGCATATATGGCGGCAGGTCGGGCTGGTGCATGTCTGCATACCATGGCTCTATTGCAGGCATACCAGGCCGACCTTCTAAAAGACTTGGATGAGGGCGAGGGACCCACACCTGATGATGTGGCTGAGCTCCGCAGAGCGACAGATTTGTCTCTCCGTGTCACCAAGGAGACGGCCCGAGCTGTGGGCCGCTCCATGTCGGCTTTGGTGGCCACGGAGAGGCATCTGTGGTTAAATCTGTCGGGCATCAGGGAGAAGGATAAATCTGTTCTTCTTGATGCTCCTCTTTCGCCTTCTGGCCTGTTCGGCGACGCTGTCAACTCGGTCGTCGACAGGTTTCAGGAGGCAAAGAGGCAGTCTGCGGCGTTCCAGCAGTTCATCCCTCACCGCTCCAAGTCTAAAGGGGCTGGTCCTAAGACCGACCAGCCCCAGCCGTCATCGAGCTCCTCGTACCGGCAGGTACAGAAAGAGAGCATCGCCTCTAGAGCCCCTCCTCAGGGAGCTTGGCAACAGAGGCGGCGTTCTCGCCCAAAGCCGGCTCAGCAGAAGGGCGACCTGAGGGCCGTCCTTCAGGCTAGGAAGAGTTTGGGGAAGAGGTCTGGTTCCCTTAGTAGATTGTCTCCAGGCGTGGCAACGCCTGTCGAATGTGTCACCATGCGTCCTGCAGACTGTAGAAAAGGGGTACAGACTGCAGTTCGGCCACAGCCCACCAAGGTTCAATGGGGTGGTCTGGACTGCAGTGATCCCAGAGCAGGCTCTGGTTATGGAACAAGAAGTACACTCCCTGTTGGTAAAGGAGGCCATAGAACGTGTTCCTCCGTCAGAAAGGGAGTCGGGGTTCTACAGCCGGTACTTTATAGTTCCCAAAAAGGACAGGGGTTTGCGTCCAATTTTAGATCTGAGATATTTGAACCGGTCTCTGAGGAGGTTCAGGTTCAAAATGCTCACAGTATCTATTATCGTGAATCTAATTCGGTCCGAGGACTGGTTTGTCACGATAGATCTAAAGGACGCATACTTCCATGTTTCCATCAGTCCTTCTCACAGGAAGTTCTTGAGGTTCGCTTTCGGGGACGAAGCGTTCCAATATCGGGTTCTTCCGTTTGGCCTAGCTCTTTCCCCTCGAACGTTCACCAAATGCATGGATGCAGCTCTGGCTCCACTGAGACTCCAGGGCATTTGTGTACTGAACTATATCGACGACTGGCTCATATTGGCCCAGTCGCGAGAAATGGCAGTTCGGCATCGAGATGTCGTCTTTGGCCACATTCAGAGCTTGGGGTTGAGACTCAACACGAAAAAGAGCGTGTTGACGCCCTCCCAGAGGACCACGTTCCTGGGAATAGTATGGGACTCGAGGACGATGCGGGCACAGATGTCTCCCGTACGGATTGAGTTCATACGCGCGATGGTCTCCAGTGTAAAGCTAGGCTGCAACATCACTGTAAAGCAGTTTCAAAGACTACTGGGGCTCATGGCAGCTGCGTCCAACGTAATACCTTTTGGCCTGCTGTACATGAGACCCCTACAGTGGTGGCTGAAAGCCAAGGGGTTTTTCCTGAAGGAAAATCCATTCCGTATGATCAGGGTAACGCGCAGATGCTTTCGTTCCCTATCAATATGGAAGAAACCCTGGTTTCTGTCCCAAGGGCCAGTGTTGGGAGCGTCATGTCGCCGGAAATCTGTTTCGACAGACGCCTCCCTCACTGGTTGGGGCGCGGTCATGGACGGCCGCTTTACCCAGGGTCTGTGGCAGGACCATCATCATTCATGGCATATAAATTGCCTGGAGATGCTGGCAGTGTTCAGGGCTCTGAGGAGCTTCCTCACAGATCTCAGGGGTTATCATGTTCTGGTACGATCCGACAATATGTCAGTGGTCGCGTACCTGAACCATCAGGGGGGTCTCAGGGTCTCGCCCTCTATGCAGACTGGCGCATCAGATCCTCCTGTGGTCCCAGGGGAAATTGTCGTCTCTCAGAGCGATGTATATCCCCGGGGACCAGAATCAGGGAGCAGACATCCTGTCAAGGCAGGGGCTGAGGCCCGGGGAATGGAGACTTCACCCAGAGGTGGTGAAGTCCATATGCGAGAGGTTCGGCCCAGTGGAAGTGGATCTATTCGCGTCTCGAGAGACGTCCCACTGTCCACTGTGGTTCTCCCTCACGCATCCAGCCCCGCTAGCTCTGCTCCCGGGAGTTCTGAAGAGGGTCCGGCAGGACGGGGTCAGTCTACTCCTAGTAGCCCCGTACTGGCCGGCCCGAGTATGGTTCTCAGACATCATAGCACTGCTGGCAGGTCCTCCATGGCAGATCCCTTTGAGGAGGGACCTGCTGTCTCAGGCAGGGGGCACAATATTTCACCCCCAGCCAGAGCTGTGGAAGCTCTGGGTCTGGCCCCTGAGGGGGCTCAGTACTTAGAGGCTGGCCTGTCGGCAGCAGTAGTGGAGACCATACTTAGTTCCAGGGCTCCTTCCACGAGGAGGTTGTAAGGCTTAAAGTGGAATTTATTTTCCACTTGGTGCGGGGAGCGTGAGGTGGACCCAGTTAACTGCCCAGTGGCTTCAGTGCTGGAGTTCCTCCAAGATCGCTTCACTGCGGGGCTTACCTCGTCCACACTTAAGGTGTACGTGGCTGCCATTGCGGCTTTCCACGCTCCTGTAAGTGATGGGCCTCTGGGGAGGCACCCTTTAGTCGTACGTTTCCTCCGTGGTACTTGGAGGATGAGGCCTGCAACTCGCTCCAGAGTTCCAACTTGGGATCTGGCGGTGGTTCTCGAGGGATTGGCTTCGGCCCCCTTCGAACCACTCGAGTCAGCGACAGATCGAGTTCTGTCGCTAAAGGTGGCACTGCTCCTTGCTATCACCTCACTTAAGAGGGTGGGGGACCTCCAGGCCTTGACTATAACGCCGACTTGCCTGGAGTTTGCCCCGGGCGGAGTTAAGGCTATCCTTCATCCGAGGCCAGGCTATGTGCCCAAGGTGCCATCGAGTGTGGCACGGCCTACGGTTCTGCAGGCTTTTCATCCTCCACCTCATGTGTTGGCTGAAGAGGGGCATAGTGGGCATTACGTTCCCCAAAGTGTCATTCCGACGCAGTGCGAGTTCCCTCGAAAGGGAACGTCTCGGGTTATGACTATAACCCTTGTTCCCTGAGAAGGGAACGAGACACTGCGTCGCCTTGCCACGCCTCTCCATGCCTGGGAGCGACTTGCTTCATCGCGAAAGAGCTAGCGTGGTTGTGAGCCGGCGTCACTTTATACTTCCGGGTATGCCTTCACATACTACGTCATGACGTAGCACCAATCAAGATCGGTCTTAGTTTCATTCATGCTTCAGACGCGCAACGCTAAGGGAGCGTCCCCAAAGTGTCGTTCCGACGCAGTGTCTCGTTCCCTTCTCAGGGAACAAGGGTTATAGTCATAACCCGAGACGTTTTTTATATTCAACATTATATTCAACCTTCACAACATTTTTATTATTAGAATACAAGTTTGCGTCACTGACAACTAAAACAATAACTATTATTATTTTAAATTTAATTTGATTATTTATTGATTTTGGCATTGGGACCTGATAAGAAGGTCCCTGGTGAATTTTGATAGGTTTGCAAGGGATTCTTCAGCATACAGTATAACAAAAAGCTCCATGAAAGAGGGGAGAGTGAGGCTAGTTGTTACACATCTCACTCCAGCTAATACTGTATTTCTCAGTGTATTTCTAAATATAAACACATACCTTAGAGTTTTGGCTGCAGAAAAGCCTATTTAAAGGGATAGTTCACCGAAAAATGAAAATTAGCCCATGATTTACTCACCCTCAAGTCATCCTAGGTGCATATGACATTCTTCTTTCAGACGAATACAATCAGAGTTATATTAAAAAAGTCCTGTATAATCCAAGCATTATAATGGCAGTGAATTGTTGCATCGTTTTTGAACTATCCCTTTAAGATTTGTGCAATTAAATAGCCTTTTCAGCAACAGTCAAACAAAACAAACAAAAAAATAATAAAACAGCAAAAATGTACAATATAATATAAAATAATACACAAAAATTAAATTAATAAATTGTATAAAATAACAACATGTGACAAAAGTGACATCTCACCAGTGTGACAACTAGCCCCGCTATCTCCATATCTATTGACCATCTGTACTGTACTGTAAAAGTGAAATGTTGATTACGTGTCACAAATTCAGTGGAAACATTGAGTATGAAACAATATAGCACGAACGTGATATATGGTCTGACTAAACGATAGCTTAGCAAGTCAACTGAGAATCACACCTCTCCATGGCAATGAGCCAGAGTGCCTGCTATGGTGTGAACAACTTTTCTCTTTTTCTCTCACAGGAGAAATCTCAAGAAGCAGATGAACTCTTGTGTAAACATCTGTGTTTTTAACCATTCTGACGTACCATATACATAAATGCCATGCTTTTCCTCTGAACACACCTATGTTTAGTTCTCCCTCACAGTCAGGACATGCCCATATGCTGTGTAATCTTGGCAGGCTGTTGATTGGCTCTGCTGTCCCTCAGAATGATGTAATGCTCAGGGGAAGGATGGCTAGTGCTCACTCAGACTGATCAGCGTTCAGTGGAAGTTGATTACAGAAACCAAATACCTACAGAAAGGTACGAATAATAAAAAGAATTAGGAATTACCGGATAATACCAAAAACATTCTTTATAATGAATCCAACAAACACAAGAATAAAGTGACAGTTTAGCATATTTACATAAAACATTTAAAATGACAGCGCAGTGGTGAGTCAAATCCGTTCCATCCATTGCACAAATATTCTGCGCATGCATCTTAGAAATCCAAATGTGTTGAGAGTAATGTAAACAATTTTTGTTTTGTTTTTCAATTTAAAACTTCCAAGCGATGTATCTCAAGCAGTCTGCACGCCTTGGTGGGGTTTTGTTTGTTAATGAAATCAGTGTTTTAGAACATATCTTTTAAGTGAATGAATTGTGAAGAAAAACTGTCAGATCTGTTTTGTTATCAACTGCAGCATATCTCTTATCAGTTTTGTACACACAAGGTTTTTTAGTTGTGAAAAACTCAGTGATTTTTAAGTATTGGTTAAGTGAGTGATTCAAATGACTTATGAGTCTATTTTACATAAAGGATGTAATAAAATAGAGTTACATAAACAAAACAAAAACAAATTGGTAACACTTTCTATGAAGTCCATGACCTATGCTGCATTATAAGAACAGTTATAGTTACATTTATATTCTTTTTTATAATTATTATAAGTCATGCATTTGCCTTTCAATGTGCATGCTCATAATCCATTATACACTGATTTCTAAGTATTAATTTGTCAGTCGAATGGTTCCATGAATGGCAATTTTGATTTGTTAAAATCTATATCTCCTCAGCCATATGCATGGTATTGCTTATAAATTATTCTTTAAAAAATAATGTTGCAGTGTTTTGCTAGTATGTAACATTTAAAAAACAAAAACAATTTCAACTGTTTGTATTAATGATTTCTGTTGTCTTCATTATTGTTCATTAGTTACATTTACAAATAAACAACTTAAGATGTATAATGAGCATTATTTATTAACATTTGCTTTAGGAAAATTGCATCTTATGTTTTCACTTTACTTAAAGCCACCAATGATGCATTTATAGAGGTTAGTAACTGTATTATTACTCACAATAAAAACACTACATAGCTATTGATAACAATATATTACATTTGACAGAAATCTGAATTACTAAAAAGTCATTGTAACTATAATATAATACCATTATAGCAATGCAGGCTGCATCTTTATAAATACATTAATGGAACCATACGACTGGCTAATTAATACTACTAATAAATCAGTGTATAATGGATTATGAGCATGCACATTGAAAAGCAAATGCATGACAAGTAATTATAAAAATAATATGAATGTAACTATAACTGTTCTTATAATGCAGTATATGTCTTAATGAGTCTTTATACATATATTTATAGAATAGTAATACTTACTTATAAATAAGTATAAATTGGGCTATAATTCATTATAAGCATGGACTTCATAGAAAGTGTTAGCAATTTTTTTTTACACATTCCATTTAAACCCTGCTCATACCCGATTCTATCCCAATACAGAAACAGATAATTTTGTCATTGCAACACATACAAATAGTACACATGGCTTTGCTCCATACCCTTGGTGTTGATGCCCTCTAAAGCTAAAAAACTCCACAACCAAAGCTTGCACCACTGACTGCTTATAGATAAGACATTATGGTCTGCCCATCAGAGGCAATCTGTAATGAAGTATTGTAAGAGTTTAAAATGAATTTAGAATTAAAATGATTCACCACCAAGAGAAGTTTTCAAACAAACAACTGCCCAGTGGTATTATGCCCTTAGCTGTTTTATCTGTGAAAGAGAAATCAATAAAGTAATATTTCATTTCAAGAGCTGTCTATAGTTAAATTCAGGTCCATTAAGTTATAAAAAAATAATAGATTTATGCTGAAGTGTTGCTGTTGGGTCGAGGTTGTAGCCCAAACAGGGGAGAGAATATCAAATAGTGCTCACAAATGGCTTATTTCTGGAAACATGCCCAGGCACTGCTCAATGAGCTAGACATACCTGAGTGACAACCTGCTGAAATAAAACTCTGACCCATTGTGTCTGCAGGGTCATAACTTTAGTGGGGCAAGAGGTAGGAATGATTCTAGGGGCCTGCAATTCCACAACAATTTCTAAATTAACATTAAGATTAAATGGTAGTTTAAGGCTGTAAGTTTGCGCAGTTAATTAATAAAGTTAATATTATCCTACAGAGGGGTTGGGTAGTAACTGATTTGGAGACAATTGTAATACTTATAAAATTACATTAATCCGTTGTGTGTGTGTATATATATATATATATATATATATATATATATATATATATATATATATATATATAAAACACACACACATATATATACCACAAATATATCACAAATAAATGCTGTTAAACGTTCTATTCATCAAAGAATCTTCCACAAAATATTAAGCAACACAACTATTTTTAACACTGATAATAATAAGAAATGTTTTTTGAGCAGCAAATCAGCATTTTATAATGATTTCTGAAGGACGCATTTCTGTCATGTGACACTGAAGATTGGCTGATGAAAATTCAGCCTTGATATCACAGGAATAAATTACATTTTAAATGTTATTTTATTTTAAAATATTTGAAGTTATTTAAAATTTTAAAAATATAAAGTATTTTTGATACACGCTCAGCTTATGCTCAGCAGCCTTGTCACTTTCAAAAACATTAAAAAAATCTCAATATATATAAATGATAATAAATTGTAGGCCTACATGGAAATTACATTTAAATTGTGACATATGCTGTCAAAAGCAGATAGGACAGAAAAATAATGTTGGAAAATGAAGGAAAGTTACTTTGTCCTTTTAAAAATATAAGTTAATAAATATAACTTACATCAAAAGCTGTTCTTTTTTCTTCTCATCATAATGCCAACATACAGGTCATTTAAAATGCCAGGATTTTCCTCCTCTGACTACGTTATTTGATAACTCAGACCTTTACAATGAAGTTTAAGATGCTAAATCCTAAATATAAATAGAACCAGCAGGCATAACAGAAAATGAAAGAGCAGAAAGTCTGTCTGAGAAGCCCAGCCAATCACTGCAGAGCTAGTGGGTGTTCGCACCTGCCTAATTAATTTCCACACCAAAGGTTCCCATTGTGTGTCTGCACAAAGCTGGACTGACCTGATACAGCTGTCCTTGTCCATTAGAAATTGGGTTTCGCAGGACATATGGTAGGATGGTGGGATGGGTGTATGTGAAGTGTGTGAAGATGGAGGTGCTGTTGACAGTCACCACGGTGCGCTACCTGGCCCACTTCCACTCCATAAATTTAAATGAATGAATCATGCTGGCGACATATGCTCTAGTGATTCTTCATGTGCCAGAAGCCTGCAGGTTCGGTACTCCTGTAGCCCAATAGTAATTCCACAATCTGTTCCTCTGCAGTCTCAGGAGGAAACCCCTCTATCCTCCCTCTTATAAAGCTGGTGCTAAGAGAAGGTGGAGAAAGTGAAGACTTTATTAACTAATATATCTTAAACCATCCCATCACTTTGGAACGGTCTCCCTCTTAACTTAAAGAATTTGTCTTTAATACTTTTTTTTATTTTAATTTTTTTAATAAAAATGTGACCCAATTTTTTTTTGTATTAATTTCTATGTTTGTGTTTTGGATTTCTATTTAATAAAAGTATACAAATGTAAATATGTACTTTTTATTTTCTTATAAAAATATGTACTTATAATTTTATTATGAATTAAAAAATATTGTATCTTAATTTTGATTTGTGGGAAAGTAATTTGTACAGGCCCTTAAAAAATAAAAAAATAACTAATAATAATTCTTAAAAAAATACTAGCATTAGTATTGTTTACTTCTCTAATGTTGCAATTTATTTTTGTGCGCAAATAAAAAAAATAAAAAAACTTTTTTAGAGCGAAACCACATCTTTTTCCCTTTCCAATAAAAAGATTTTCCTCATTATTTGCTGCAAGCCTGCATCCCCTAAAGCCATTTTCTTTCTGCGATATTAACTCATCCTGAGCAAAAAGTATCTGAGTGGATATGAGACAAATTGGCCTTTGCCTTAGGCTAGGCTTTTTCCCAAGATGGTTGAATAACAAGGACATGCAGTACAGAACTGCCCGGTGCAAAACCCGGTGCTGCTCGAACAGCCCATCCCAACTGGAGAGAGAAGCTTCTGCCAAAAATCAGTGATGAGCTGACGCCCATCTCTGCCAGAGAACACACTTGCAGTACGGCAGGTCCGTGCCCAACGCTGATGTAATGGTGCCACTTCCACAGATGGCTCTGTAACTCTATGCCACGTTAGCAGCTCTCCTCGCTCCCTGTGCTCGGTCTCTCTGAGCACCTGCAGCTTGTTAATGATGAGACTAGATCTGTAACGGTACAAAAGTCTTCAGCTCTGGAAGACAGGTGCAGTCTTTTATATGTACTTTATTCTACAGGGATGAAATGTTATGATGCACTAAATGGTCCCGAGTGACACAGGAGACGGCAGGAAACAGCAAAGCCGCTACACCAGACGACAGGTGCACGTCTGTGTGGAGAGACAACTATATCCTTCTGGATTGTGTGAACAGACAGAGTTAAGTAGAACAGCAGAGACAGATCGTAAAAATTCTGACCAGGAATGCATAAGTTTACTTATAGTCGTTAAGGAAGTGAGTTTTGGAATGCAGTATGGTATCAAAAAAATACAGATAATAAAGTCATTACTGCCACACATTACAAAGCGGAGTAGATCTAGATATGGACATCTAAATCTAATTCACATGAAGACAGGGACCATAAACAAAGACTTTAATCTACACACAGCAGAAGCCAAACACCAAAATGTAGCTATAAATTCAGTCATTTACTGAACAGAAAGTGTTGCCTGTCAGTGACAACCTCATTCATATACTGATGAATTTGCAAAAATATGACTTTGAAACATCAAACACTGTAAAAATGTCTGTTTGAAATATTGAAGAAAAATTACAATATAGTTCTGTTTCAGGGATAAACAGGGCAGATATTTGTGGATGTTTTCTTGAAATGTCTATTTGTGCTATGTTTCTGTTACGGGTTATCTGTACGCTATTTGTTTCTGTTTTGGGTGGGTTAGTCACGAGTTCTGTTTCCTTCTTTTCAGTTTGTTTACATGGTTTTTCATGTATTGTTTGAGTTGAGTCGTTGCACCTGTCATTCATTTTCGTTGATTCGTTTCCCTGTGTGTTTTGTTCAGTTCATTTGTCCGTTCACAACGCTCAATATTCGCTCTGTTCCGTCATTTAAAAAAATTATAAACATGACTTGATTATTATTTAAATAAAACCACAGTTTAAATATATATATCTTAATCTAAAATTTGATTTGTGGAAAAGAACCTTGTATAAGTCCTTTATTATAAATAATGCTTCAATGTTATTTCTGAATGCAAAGATAATATAATATAATGATATAAAAAACAAAATAAAATAAACTATTAACCACTGTTTAATAGTGCTCCGGATTTGTGGAAAAGTACCTTGTATACATCCTTAGCTATTTATTTATTTATTTATTCTAGAAGTAATATTTTTTTCTTTCCAATTTTTGCTTCAATGTTATTTCTGAATGCAAAGATAATATAATATAATATAATGATATATATATATATATATATATATATATAAAACTAAATAAAATAAACAATCACAGTCTGATAGTGCTCCTGTTTCAGTTCTTTTTTCTATACTGCATGCTTTGGAAACACTAAAATAATCGGTCATACCAATAAAGCAACTGAAATTGAATAAGAGTATAGAGAGGTGTAAGAAAGACACTAAAAAGAGTAGGAGAGAGGTGTGTAGGTATATCAGATTATTGGTGTGCCCTTGTCCCCTCCCACGTACACAACCACTCTCTCTTTTCAGCCAGGCACCTTTTCAATAAAGAGGTCTGCACAAAAAAAAAAGAAAAAAGAAAGAAAAAAAAAAAAGAAAGTTAGCTGATGCATTGGCCCTTTCCATCAGCATTTGCCACTTAAGATCAAAGCCCCTATGGCCATGCTCTCCTTCTCCTTTTCCCTCTTGCACTCGCTCCTGTGTGTGTGTGTGTGTGTGTGTGATGTTCATTACCACCCCAGGCCTTGCCCATGCTCTTGAGCCAGACAGATCTGCTTTCTGGTATGAGCTGTAAGCTTCAAATTCACTTCTCAAGATCAAAGCAGGGAGAAACAGGGCTTGCTTGTCAGAAAACTGAACCTACAAACTACTTATGCGTTAAGATCAGATGTGGACAGACCTACCTGGATTCCTGGATTCCTTCCACTACAGTAGAACCTGAATGCTGTTTTACAGATCAATTTGCTAAGATGCTCCACCCTGTTTGCCTGTATCTTCATGCTGGCTGCTCAAAGATGGATGTACAGTAAGATGTCACTTTCTAACTACAGAAATGTGTTCTGGTAAACATAATATGATGGATGTTTATGGAGTTGTATCAGATGTAAAGCAATATTTTCCTCATTTTAACATTATTGGAAAATGCAGTCTGTTCTGACAGGCTTTTAGCATATTGTCATGCTCAACTTTTGAAGTTTTTCAAGAACAGACATCTTCTTTTGTCCAACGTATGTTTGTTTCTGCTGCTATAAAAACATAACTCCTCTATTCTCTCTTTAGACATGATTTAATGTTTAACCTACAGCCATTGTTAAAGTCAGAGCATCATATCACAACTGAACCCTTCTGCAGCTTCTCAGTACAAACAGACAGTGCAACAGGCCAGTGACAAGGTAGCCTCTCCAGGGCATTGAGAAAGCGGTGTGGGCTTGGAGAATGTAGAGAAGTTCACACAGAGGCAGATACAGATAGCCCTGCGTGGCACAATAATTAATCAGACAGCAAGCTAACGCTAACAAGTAATGCATCAGTGTGGTGGAGACCTGGGTTATGGATGATGGGGAGAGAGAGTTTCTCTGGATGAGACAGATCTGGTGCACCTGGGCAGAAAATCACATGTGCTGCTCCCAGTCGCCAGGTCCATGAATCACCTCCACACTGAATGAGGCCTGCACTGCTTCCATGTCATTTCATCTTAGCCAAGAGACACACACAGTCCACAGACTTGCTAATGTGGGGGCAAAAATATTTGTGGAGGAAAGAAAAGACACTTCTTACTTTCTTGTTTTTAGCTCTTTAGCAAATAGGTTATCATTTTCTAATTTTTATAAAAAATGGAAAGTGCAGCCAATCAGTTTTCATGTCCTTCAATTAATTTTAATATTATTAATAATTATACAGTAGACTACAACAGTTAATTCTGTTCCTCTAAATTCATCCTCTCTCTCTCTCTCTATATATATATATATATGTATATACACATACATACACTGTATACTGAGTTTATGAAAATATTATTACTGTTATTATTATTATTTCTAGTTTACATAGAGCAAATAAGCATGGTATACAAAGGCTTACATAATTTATTACAAGCTTTAAAAATAACATAAACAAATATTATATTATTCATATAAATTGATAATTGCTATATTACATCTTGTAATTTATTACAAGATTTAATATACATTCAATATATATATATATCAATAAAATATTCACATTTTATTGTTATTATTATAATAATTTAATCTATCAATAATATTAATACTATACATATATAGTGTTATTATTATTGTTAGATGACATTATTCTAATAATAACATATATTATAATAATATACATAATAATAGAATTGTCACGTTTGGTTTTGATTTTTGTATTCATCCATTTTTTCATGTTTCTTATTTTGATGTTTTCCTATTGTCATGTTCGTGGTTTTGTCATGTGATTCCCTTCCGGTCATGTGATCATGTCATATGTAACATTTTTTTATTGGTTCATTGTGTTCAGGTGTGTCTTTTTAAGTCTTTAGTCTTTGTGTATATATAGCCCTCGTGTTATCATTATCTCTTGTCTAGCTTTGTTCCCTGTAACCCAGTTTTGGTGAGTCTATCAAGTTCATGATAATGCTCATTAATACACAATATTATACTTTTATATTGTATTTATATTTTTGCTACAGTATGACAAGGTTTATCCCTTTAGCTTTTAAACCAACAACAAAAAATGAAAAAAATCCTTCCAGAAATTGACAGTACACATTAGCTGAAATTCTATTGTGTTTTGTGGTCTATCGACTTGCTATCTTATGCACGATCATCATTCACACGGACAGGCATTTTTTTTTTGCCAGTAGGAAAATGGATTGTGTGTTAAGCAGGTGTGCGGTTATCTTCCAGTGAAGATCTCACAGAAGGGCATGCTAAGCAAAAGAACAATACACAGATTTTTTACCTGCTGAGTAAGTGGATACAGAAGCTCTTAAATAGGTTATTGAGGGTGGTCAGAGCCTAATTGCTTTTAATTTCACACAGGGTGTCCACTAGCCCAATTAATTACAGTGCAAATGAGTCCTTTATAAAGTCCTTTATACCCGTTGTCCTTGATTTTGAATCCTGTAACTGATAAAGTATTCAATGGGAGTAAGTGGCCACTTCTCCAATTCTAATTAGAGCTTGAAAAAGAGAGGTGAGGGTGGGAGGCAGTCATCTGTATATGGTTTTCCTCCAATCGCTCCCTCTGCATTTAACAAGAACCAATCTTCACTGACAGGAAATGAAGCGTTACCATTTTAAATGACCTAGGCTATTGCAATGAGGAGAGAGGCAGGATGTATTTGTATGCAGGACAAGTGCCAGGCGCATGACAATGTCAAACTCGGTGACAACACGTTGGAAATGACTAACCAAGAGAGAGAGAACGCTTGGGCTTAGGGCAGCTCACGGGGTGAAAATAATCCTTTTAGCAAACATTCAGCAGTAATGTGGAGATAATTACTTGGAAATGTCATGGTTTTATCGCAGCCATGCACAGAAATGTAATTTCATTCAGACTGAAAATGTGACAACATTTTTAAATGGGGTCGCTTACACTCAAATCATTTCAAATGTATTTTTCTAAGGTCTATGCATGCATCTTCTTGTGAGCCTTCAGAGTCCATTTAAAATATAATTTACAACACATATCCTGGACAATGTTAAAAAGTAATTCTGTCATACTTCCCATAATCACAATTAACAAGCACAGAATATGCATAAAACACAGGCTATACTTACTTTGAGGATGAAACTGATTTGATTTGACTTCACACAATCCCACTGAGGAAGCAAAGCACAGACTAACATATTAAACACAGATGGACAGGTTATTTAATATTAAACATCAAAAGCATGCTGTGTACGTTTGATAGTATTGGAACAAATTGCTTTCTTATGTGGGTCAAATGAAAAATTGCTCCTCAAAAGCAGCAGAAATAGGGACCATTTGCCCTGCTGCCCTGTTTGAAATCACTTGCTAGGCCCATATCATATCTCACTCCTGTAGTCCCACTGGGCTGCCCTCTATCAATGCTCTTCAGTGAATGGAAACCCTGTATCTACCCATAATGACAACCATACCACAAAGATGGGTTTTTATTTAGAACCATTTCCATTAATGTGCTTTCTTCCATTAATGTGGACAAAAAAACGGATAAATACTGATAAAGTTTCCTTTACTTCCTTTCTTCTTATTCAGCATTGCCACAACGCCGGTACAGAATCACAGCACATCCACTGAAGTCTGAATCTTGAACGAATGACTATAATGAGTCAATTCTTTTTTGTGAATCAAACATAAACAGCACAACCAGTGTAGCTCTTATGAGCCGGCTCTTTTTAGCTAATCAAAAACACACAGCACTACCAGTGCAGAGTGAGAGAAGGACTCTTATGAAACGGTTCTTTTTAGTGAATCAAAAACATACAGTGTATGGAGGACCAAACCTGCAGAAATTAAAAATAAATAAATTATTGAATGAATAAGTAAATAAATGAATAAATAAATGTATAAATATGTAAATGAATAAATAGATAAATAAATGTGATAATAGGAAAATAAATAACAGAATAAACAACTTGATAAATTAAATATGATTCATTTTAATCAAATAATTTTGTATTATCTTTCCCTTAATTTATTATTTTCTGCTTTTATACATTTAAAAAATATATATTTTAACTTTTATTTATGTTAATTAATTTAAATATTTATTTTTACATTTATTTTTACTAAGCGATAGAGGAGAGTTCCCTTTCAAGGGAACTCGTGCTGCGTCACCACTTTGGGAACGCCTCTGCATGATTGCGTCGTGAAGCACGTGTGTAATCAGTCCAATGGAGAGACGGAACGTCATAGGCGGGTGACATCATTGACCCGGAAGGTATAAAGCATACCGGCAAACAAACGCCGCTAGCTTCTGTTGTCTTCAGCAAGCGCTCTGTGTATCATTGTCTTTGTCAGCTCTGTGTTTGTGTCTGAGTTCAGACTTTTTTGTTTTCTTACAACAAGTTGAAACACATACTGACACACTAGAGAGACACTATGGTGAGCGAACAGCGTTTCAGAAAGTGTGTTCCTCCCTGCTCTCGTTACATCACGAGTGGGGATACACATTTGATGTGCGTTGTTTGTTTGGGAGAGCAGCACGCTCAGTCGGCTCTCGAGGGGGCCGGCTGCGAGCATTGTGAGGCTTTTCCTCTGAGAGTGTTGTGATCCCACCGGGCGCTCTTCGAGGAGAGCGCCGCGGCTCGCGTTCCCCGTGGCACAGGCCCCGCTGCTGCCGAGGCACAGTGGCAGCTTATGTCGTGGGGTTCGCAAATGGACCTGTCAGAGGGGTTAGAGACGGGCCCAGCCCTTTCTCTGCCTTCACCTGGCAGGTCCAGTGCTGCTTCTCTGGGTTTGTGAGCCCGGGCTGCGGTTTCTCCCGCCCAGGATGTGGCCTTGGCGCTACAGTTGTCCAGCTCCGAGGAGGTGGATGTCTGTAGTGTCGACGCAGAAATTGAAGACTCGCCACTCCAATCTCCTGCTAGTGAGGAGCTAATGGAGGTTCTGAGCAGAGCTGTGGCCAGATTAAACATCAACTCGCCACAAGAAAATCAGGAGCGCGTCTCAATGAAAAGCAGACTCGATGAGCGCTTCCTGCTAGCCCGCTCTGTTCAGCCTCCATGTCGGGGCTTACCGTTTTTCGCGGATCTTCACACAGAGGTGTCGAGAACGTGCAAACAGCCCATGTCATCTCGAGTTTTCAGTCCCCAAACTTCTGTGTATAATAACATCATGGGGCTGAAAAGGCATGGGTATGGTTCGATGCCGAGGGTGGAAGAGACGCTTGCGAGCCATCTCTCTCCCTAGTCGGCCATTAAACCCCCGACATTGCCCACCAAGCCACTGAGAGCTACATCGGCACTGGTGGGCAAAGTGTACTCAGCAGCGGGTCAGGCCGCCGCACTATGGCTAGTGTGCAGGCATACCAGACTGACCTGCTGAAAGACCTGGGGGGTAGCCACGAGATTGGAGCAGATTTAATCAATGAGCTCCGATCCTCAGCAGATTTAGCTCTCCGTGCCACCAAGGAGACGGCAAAATCTATAGGCCGTTCTATGGCAGCCCTGGTGGCCAAGGAGAGGCATCTGTGGCTCAACCTTACGGAGGACAAGGAGAAAGATAAGAGCTTCCTGCTTGATGCACTGCTGTCTCCTGGGGGCCTGTTTGGTGACGTCGTCACTACTGTCACCGACAGGTTCCGGGAGGTTCTCGAGAGGCTGGTACCCCTAGTAGATTTTCTTGCAGAGTGGGAGAATCTGCCAAATATATCTTAGTGGGTCCTGCAGATGGTAAAAATAGGGTACACCATCCAGTTCAGGTGTCGTCCACCCAGTTTCAACGAGGTTCTGCCCACGCTGGTGGGCACGAGCAGGCTCTGATTATGATTCAAAAAGTACAGACCCTCCTGCGGAAAGGGGCCATAGAGAAGGTCCCCCTCTCCGACAGGGAGTCAGGGTTCTACAGCCGGTACTTCATTGGCCAAAGAAGGATGGGGGGCTGCGCCCTATTCTAGATCTGCGCATCCTCAACCGCTCAGTAGCAAAGCTCAAGTTCAGGATGCTTACACTCAAACATATTGTGTCTCAAATCAGGTCCGAGGACTGGTTTGTCACGATAGATCTCAAAGATGCCTATTTTCATGTCTCCATCCTTCCGCAGCACAGGAAGTACCTGAGGTTTGCTTTTGGGGGAGAAGCGTACCAATATCGGGTGCTTCGGTCTAGCCCTTTCACCCCGCACCTTCACCAAGTGTGTAGACGCGGCATTAGCCCCCTTGCGTATGCAGGGGACCCGCATTCTCACTTATATCGACGACTGGCTGATCCTAGCACAGTCAGCACGCCTGGCGGCTCAACATCGAGATGTTGTTCTCGCACACATGAGGAAGTCAGGGATGAGGCTCAACTTCAAGAAAAGCGTTCTTTCTCCAGTTCAGAGAATAACATATCTAGGCGTGAGTTGGAGCTCGGTCTCAATGCAGGCCCGCTTATCAGAGCCTCGCATAGGGTCGATCCTCTCAGCAATAAAAGGGGTGAAGCTAGACCAGTCACTCACTGTCAAACAGTATCAGAGGCTGTTAGGTCTGATGGCAGCAGTGTCCAACGTAAATCCTTGTGGCCTGTTGTGCATGAGACCATTACAATGGTGGCTCAAGACCAGAGGATATTCCCCGAGGGGAAACCCTTTTTACATGATCAAGGTAACACGGCGGTGTCGCCGCACCTTGGTCATGTGGAAGGATCCTTGGTTTCTCTGGGACTGGATTACATGGTACAGGAGTGGCCGAGGCTGCCCCTGTATGCATTTTCCCCCGATCGCTCTGCTTCCGGGAGTTATAGAGAGAGTGCGCTGGGACGGGGCCCGTCTTCTGCTAGTAGCTTCGTTCTGGCCAGGCCGAGTATGGTTCTCGGACATTGTGTCACTCCTCGACGGCTCTCCCCTGGAGATTCCGCTCAGGAGGGACCTTCTTTCTCAGGTGGGCGGTGTCATCCTGCACCCTCGCCCAGAGCTGTGGAATCTGTGGGCTTGGCCTCTGAGGGGGCCCAGGTCATAAGTTCTGGTCTCTCAACCGAGGTTGTGGAGACCATTCTACACTCTAGAGCTCCCTCCACGAGAAAAACTGTACACCCTGAAGTGGAGACTCTTCACTTCATGGTGCAGAGATCGCCTGTGGGATCCAGTTAACTGCCCTGCGAGCGCGGTGCTGGAGTTCCTGCAGGAGAGGTTCTCCACTGGGTTAGCTCCCTACACATTAAAGGTGTATGTAGCGGCCTTAGCAGCTTACCACACTCCTTTGGGTGGTGTTTCATTGGGGCAACACCCTCTGGTCACTCGTTTCCTCCGTAGTACTATGAGGCTGAAGCCTACAGTATGCACCAGGGTGCCGGCCTGGGACTTAGCCATTGTCCTACAATGACTTTCTGAGGCTCCCTTCGAGCCAAGTTCCTGAGAAGTTTCTCACCCTTAAGACTATCTTTCTTCTTGCTATATCTTTTCTGAGAAAAATAGGGGATTTACAAGCCCTCTCTGTGGCACCCTCGTGCTTGGAGTTTGCTCCCGGTATGGCTAAAGCTTTTCTGCACCCTAGACCGGGTTACGCTCCTAAGGTTTCCACTAATCCTGTGAGACCTATAGTACTTCAGGCCTTTTGTCCTCCGCCATTTCTGACTTCAGATCAGGAAAGATCTAATCTGCTTTGCCCTGTTCGTGCACTAGATGCTAATGTCCACAGAGCTGCCCTGTGGAGGAAATCAGAACAGTTGTTTGTTTGTTACGGACCACCCTTGAGGGGGGGGTCCGGCTTCAAAGCAGAGGATGAGCAAGTGGGTAGTCGAGGCTATTTCACTTGCTTATGTGGTGGCTCAACCAGGAGTATGGCTGCCTCTCAGGCATTTTTGGCAGGGGCCTCCCTGCAGGACATTTGTGACGCGGCAGGATGGTCCTCACCACTCACCTTTGTCAGGTTCTACGAACTCGACGTTAATGTTACTCCGGGGGCCCGGGTACTCGCCTCCTAGACAATGTTACAGGCGGGCATCCGGCTCCTATGGGGGCGTGGGTATTCTCGTTCCCATAGCGGTGACGCAGCGTGAGTTCCCTTAAAAGGGAACGTCTCGGTTATGCGGCTTCAAAGTAAACACCTTAGTTCCCTGAATAGGGAACGAGACGCTGCGTCACCCTGCCATACTCCCCGCATGCCCGCAAGCGTCTTGCTTCAGCCTTTCAGGCAACTAAGGTTACATGCGTAACCGAGACGTTTTCAAAGTAAATGGCAGTCGGATAGTTCTTTCACAGACACCAAACAACTTGGCAATGTTTCTAGCAGTTAGACCGATTAGAGATAAGTTTCAATGGTACTTATCGGAAGCAAGTACGATGGACGTCACGTCCAACCGTAGTACCATCTGACTTGCACAGGTTTTGAATTCGACAGGTTGTAGCTCTTGCATGTATACTATGGCGGACGTTTTACAAATAGCTAACGTTAGAGAGTTGCGCAACTTAGCGAATGAAGTCAAAAACAATGCATCAAATGAATGTTGTTTAGATTAGATGTGCTTATTGATGTTTTAGGAGCGCTATATTTCGAATGTGGAAGTACAGACTGAATTGTTAGGCACTCTGTAAAATATTTCCCAGCACATTCAAAATCTGTGCGAGTCAGATGGCACTACGGTGGGACGTCCACTACTTGCTTCCGATAAGTAGCCTACCATTGAAACTTATCGCTCAATGGGTCAAACTGCCAGAAACATTGCTAAGTTGTTTGGTGTCTGTGAAAGAACTATCTGGCTGCCATTTACTTTGAAAACTCTCCTTTATCGCTTAGCTGGTCTGACGATTCTATGCGTGAGATCTCAACCAATGATGCACTGAAGCTACACAAGTTCCGCCTTCCTCATTTCCATGTTGCACACGGAAAAGTACAAATAAATGAATCAATAAATAAATCAATCTAAAAATAAATACATGTGGGAATAAATAAATATAAAAATAAATGAATGCATAAATAAATGTAAAAATAAATATATGAATATAAAAATAAATATTAAAATGAACTAACAAATAAATAAAAGTTTAATATTTTTTAAAAATGTATAAAAGCAGAAAATAATAAATTAAGGGAAAGATAATACAAAATTTTATTTGATTAAAAATTAATCATATTTATTTTATCAAGTGGTTTATTCTGTTATTTATTTTCCTATTATCACATTTATTTATCTATTTATTAATTTACATATTTGTATATTTATTTATTTATTCATTGATTTACTTATTTATTCATTTATTCATTTATTTTTAATTTCTGCAGGTTTGGTCCTCCATAACGGTGCAACCTGTAGTACGATATCTCAACAAATTACTGTAATAAATCTGTTCTTTTCAGTGAAACAAACACACAGATTACTAGTTTTGGGGGTAATGCATTACAAGTGTAGAATTGAAATTATTGAATTTAAAACAATAAATTTGAAATTAAACAAAGACATTTGCTTTACTGTTTTCAACCCCCACAAGGGCCATTTGGAATTCCTAAAGACAAAGAGCTGCTGAAGGCCTGTAGGCCAAAAGGTGTGTCACACCTTTAGTACAGTGGGGGAAGATGTAATTATCTGATTGGTCAGTTTACTGAACCACTGTTGGCGAACCACCCTTAAAGGGCACCTATTATGCTCCTTTTTACAAGATGTAATATAAGTCTCAGGTGTCCCCAGAGTGTGCCTGTGAAGTTTCAGATCAAAACTCCTAACAGATCATTTAATATACCATTTTGAAAATGCCAATTTTTGGGTTTAAGAAAAATGAGCTGTTTTGTGTGTGTCTCCTTTAAATGCAAATGAGCTGCTGCTCCCCACCCCAGAGGGCGGAGCCTTCACAGCTCCTGAACACACGAATGAAAACTGAAACATGATATCTGTTTGTTTTGATGATCATCTCTATCGCAGACACGCTCATGTGACATTGCAAATCTTCATAATCATGAAATATTATCATATGCATGCGTTTTAAAGCCTTATCACTCTCAACTTGAGCGCACACACCTGACGCATGCACACACCCGATGCAGAGAGCTGAATGTCGGTGTGTCCGTGAGTAGGCTATTAAACTAGACTAGTTCTCTTTTATGTGTTATTGCGATTAAACTGTCAAATGCACACAAGGTTATGACAGAAACACACAGAGTTCACATGAAAACAGTTGGTTATGTCTGTGCACGAATGCAGAAAGTAAGTTACAGAAATCCTGTGTGTATATTAGATCTGTGTATTAAAGTGAAAGCAGTGTAATATACAGTACCTACTGCTATATCTGCTGTTAATATGAATCAAACAACAGAAGAAAAACAGAAAATCACTCACTGCTCTTTACTAAATAACTTTAGTAGCTTTATTAAGAACACATTTCTTACTTGAATGCTGCTGTTAAATTCTCTAGCGAGGAGATAAACATGGTGGACTGTGTACAGCTTTCTGAGGGCGGGGTCTTTGCTAATATGGCAGTGTCAATCAACACTCGTGGACGGGGCCTGTGAAATGTGATGTCACATTCCCCAGAATCTGCAAACAGCTTGTTCTGAGACACTGCTTATGATTTATGGGGATTAAAAAAAAAGGAGTGGGTGGATTTTTACCATTATAGGGTGGTTGTGTTCACACACTGCCAACACACATTTATGTTCAAACACCTTATAAAAGTGAATTTTGCATAATAGGTGCACTTTAAGCTTGGTACATACTCTGCAAGAACAAAGAAATGTGTTCGTTTTCTCGAGGTGGCAAGAACAAGAACAAAGTTCGTTCTGGCCAGGACATTCTATACTTCATGAGAAAAGCAGGTGCCGAACATCTCCATTTCTCCGCATTAACCCCGCCCACTTTAAATTCCTGACCAATCACACAATAGTTCTCGGACACCCACAAGAAAAAAAGTTCTGCTCAGATGATGTGTCGAGAACAAGCTGCGAGAACTTCCAAACCAGGGCTGCGAGAACAAAATGACGTAATTTTGTTCTCGCAGCCCTGGGAGCGAAAACTTTTTTCTCTGTTTTTTTCTCAGAGTATGTAATGGCCTTTACACAAGTAACTTGAGTTCCCTTTCAGTCAGTACACTATGAGTTACATCAGTAAAGCCTATCACCTTCGAGTTGTACAAAACGAGCCAATAGCATGACAATGCCATGGGTCTGCGGAATTTGCATAGCGCAACTCCGCCCCATCTCATGCCATCGCAATGTTGCGTTCGAGACTCCGTGACCTCTGTCTAGGAGGTAGATTCCCCTCTACCACACCCCAATCTATCTCCTCCTCGAGAGGTGATACTTTGGCTGGTGGTCAGGGTGATCTGAGGGTTACGGTGTAGAATGAGCCGACGAATCCTCCTCGGTCCACACCCCCCTCTATCGCATTGCAGCCCATGGTGTTGCCGGATGAGGTCGCTGGTCCGTCCCACGGGGGCCCAGCGTGTTATTCGGGGCGCCGGCGGATGACGCCATGTCGATTGCCGCGTCACAAGGTGGGCTGGATTCCTCTGGAGATGAGAATTCAGCTGTGCTGCCTCCCTCGGGAGTTCATTGTCTGAGTCTGATCCAGAGCTCACGGTCATGCTTGCCCGGGCAACTGAGAGCATCAGGCTTGAGTGGAACCCTTCGCCATATCCCGAGCGCTCGAGGTTGGATGATTGGTTCTTGGGGGCGGCCTTTGCTGACATACGTCAGCACCCACCTCCAGTTCCGTTCTTCCCGGAAGTGCATGAGGAGGTGTCGAAATTGTGGAAGTTCCTGTTAACTTACCGCGATCGCTCGACAGCCTCCTCCGCCTTCATTGCTCTCGATGGCGCTGCGGCGAAAGGGTACACTGGGTTCCCCCCGTTGAGCGCTCTGTTGCGATGCAACTGTGTCCTCAGAGTGCTGCGACGTGGCGTAGTGACCCAAAGCACCCGTCTAAGACCTGTAAGTTTTTGTCTACTTTGGTGGTGAAGACCTATAGAGCTGTGGGCCAGGCCGCGTCCGCTCTGTATGCTATGGCGATCCTTCAGGTCCACTAGGCCAAGGTCCTCAGAAACATGCACGAGGGTAAAAACTGCTAGATCTGCTTATTTCTCGACTCTCTTAGAAGAAAACAAACACAACCCTAGGTATTTATTCGATACAGTGGCTAAATTAACCAAAGATAAAGCTTCAACTTCTGATGTTTGTAAACAGCACAGCAGTAATGACTTTATGAACTTCTTTACTTGTAAGATTGATAATATTAGGAAAAAAATTATAACCATGCAGCCGTCTACTACTGTATCACATCAGACAGTGCATTGTAGTGTCACTGAGGAAAAATTACATTCATTCACTGCTATAGGAGAAGAAGAATTGGCTAAACTCGTTAAATCATCTAAATCAACAATATGTATGCTCGACCCTATACCGACTAAACTACTAAAAGAGATGCTTCCAGAAGTCATAGATCCTCTTCTTAATATCATTAATTCATCTTTGTCATTAGGATATGTACCGAAAACTTTTAAGTTGGCTATTATTAAACCACTTATTAAAAAAACGCAAATTGATCCTACAGAATTAGTCAATTACAGGCCAATCTAAAATCTACCCTTTCTGTCAAAAATACTAGAAAAGGCAGTGTCCTCACAATTATGCTCCTTTTTAGAAATAAATTATATCTGTGAGGATTTCCAGTCAGGATTTAGACCGTATCATAGTACTGTGACTGCTCCCATCAGAGTTACAAATGATTTACTCTTATCATCCGATCATGGTTGTATCTCTCTGTTAGTGTTACTCGATCTTAGCGCTGCATTCGATACTATCGACCACGTCATTCTTTTGAATAGACTCGAAAATTATGTTGGCATTAGTGGAATTGCATTGGCATTGTTTAAATCATACCCAGCTCTATATTTCTTCACGCCCTGACGAAACTTACCAATTCACAAGATTAACGGAATGCATAGCTGATATAAAAAATTAGATGACTAGTAATTTCCTGCAACTTAATTCAGAAAAAACAGAATTTTTAATTATTGGACAAAAAAACTCCACATGTAGTAACCTAGAATACTGTCTAACACTTGATGGCTGCTCTGTCAAGTCCTCGTCGTCAGTTAGGAACCTGGGTGTGCTCTTTGATACCAATCTCTCATTTGAAAGCCATGTTTCTAGCATCTGTAAAACTGCATTCTACCATCTTAAAAATATATCTAAATTACGGCATATGCTTTCAATGCAAAATGCTGAACAGTTAGTTCATGCGTTCATGACCTCAAGGCTAGATTATTGTAATGCTCTACTGGGTGGTTGCCCTGCACGCTTAATAAATAAACTGCAGCAGCTTGAGTTCTTACTAGAACCAGGAAGTATGAGCATATTAGTCTGGTTCTGTCAACACTGCACTGGCTCCCTATTAAACATTGTATAAATTTTAAAATCTTGCTAATTACTTGCAAAGCACTAAATGGTTTAGCTCCCCAGTACTTGAGCGACCTCTTAACGCATTATACTCCATCACGTCCATTGTGGTCTCAAAACTCTGGCCAGTTGATAATACCTAGAATATCAAAATCAACTGCAGGCGGTCGAACCTTTTCCTATTTAGCACCTAAACTCTGGAACAGTCTTCCTAGCATTGTTCGGGAAGCAGACACACTCTGTCAGTTTAAATCTAGACTAAAAACACATCTCTTTACTATGGCATACACATAAAACATTTTTAATTTATATTTTATTCAAATCAATTAAATGATTGTTAGGCTGCATTAACTAGGTCTGCCGGAACCGGGAACACTTCCCATAACACATGATGTACCTGTTACATAATAAGAAGAATGGCATCTACACTAATGTTAGTCTCTCTGTTTATCCTGAGGTTTACTGCAGTCGGCCGGATCCGGGCCGTATCCAGATCAGATGGTGGACCTGCCCCCAGACATGACCAACGCATCCCTGAAGTGTCTGCAGAGACCGTGTCAATTAGACTTCCCCCTGAAATTGCCTCACCGACACGGCATCCTCATAAACCCGTCTCCGGCGTGATGACTCCGATCTTTCGAATATTCCGATCTAATATGACTTCTGACCTGTAAGGTTGCCAAAATAATAATCATTCACTGTTTGTTAATTGGCCAGAGTACAGAGTACAACACAAGTACTTTTTTACCAATTTATTTACAAATATTAATCTCCAATATACAATCACGAGAGCACCATGATGCATATGTGTTGTGTTGAGGTGAGAGCAGACGTTGTTTCGTGAACACACATTGGAGATTAATATTTTGTAAATAAAGTGGTAAAAAAATTTTTTTAAATTTTTTTTTTTAACACGGTTAAACCACTGGAGTCACATGGATTACTTTAATAATGTCTTTAATACCTTGCTGTCAATGGAGGGACAATGGAGGGACAAAAAGCTCTCAGATTTCATTAAAAAGATCTTCATTTGTGTTCTGAAGATGAACAAATGTCTTACAGGTTTGGAATGACATAAGGGTGAGTAATTAATGACAGAATTGTCATTTTTGGGTGAACTAACCCTTTGCAACTGGAATCATTAAATTCTTTACAATTCCATTTGCTATAGCTGCATCTTACAATGATATTCAAAAGCACAAAACACTCTTAGCTGGTAAAAGACGTTAGCAATGTGGGTAATGAGGACGTATGGGGTTACAGTGACAGTGGTGCTCCACAGGGGGAGAGCGATAAGATACATATTAAGACCGTATATTTGTGTCACAAATAAGTTTATAACCAGCTTAGAAGCGCACACACACATGTCCTCTTATTCTTTCTTAACCTGGCAGCTACTTTAACCAGGAGAGTTCTGGATGATGTGGTGAGACCCTGAGGGCAGGAAGCTGTCAATTAATGGTAGGTCCTGTCACAAAAGACTTGTCGGAGCTCTACTAATCAAAGACCTGTTCCTTAGCAACAAGTCCAGGGTCTCCTCCATCAAGACATTTTCATTTCACTTAACATCTAAAAAACTTTAAGAGGTCATAACAGACCCCATGCTAAATGTGCGGTGACTTGACTGAACGGGGGTATTAAATGCTTAGATTGAAAAGTGAAATATTATTGAGAGGAAAACTGTGACTGCTGTGGAGATGATGACAAGAAAAATCAAGTGGTGCTAAATTAGGTTTAGGGATAGGGTAAGGTAAGTGTTAGGGTGTGGCTGGACCTTCAAGCTCCATCCATTACATCCAGAGTGGAGGAGCTGGATGTAAAGCACCTGAGAGCCAGATTGTTTACACTCAACATACAATGGCTTGCAGTTGTCTCTAGAGAAACAGAAAAGGTATTTTAACAGGAAAACAAGTCGGCATTAAACAGAAATTACTATAGTCTTCCTATTGTGAAGTATATCTGAGTGAAACGCCTCTCGAACAAGAAAATAAAAATTGCTGAACTGCTGTCATTTACTATTGTTTTGATCTCATATGAGTGACAGGTTGTCCTGCCTTCACACCGGTAAACACGTCAACAAAGAAGAGAAGAGATTGCAAGGGGGAGGGGAAGTTATTTTGATTAAAGATAGAGGGCACATGAATTAAAAAAACACTGCATGGATATACACTATATCGCCAAAAGTATATGGACACCCCTCCAAATCATTGAATTCCGGTGTTCCAATCACATCCATGGCCAAAGGTGTATAAAATAAAGCACCTTGGCATGCAGACTGCTTCTACAAACATTTGTGAAAGAATGGCTCGCTCTCAGGAGCTCAGTAAATTTAAGCCAGGCGAAGCGGTGCTCCTGACGTGGACAACTCAGAGATGGGTTCCAGTTCTTTCCAGGAGATGGTAGCAGGGCCACTCCTTCCCCCGGTGGAGGGACGGGGGATGGCAGTGCGCGACGCTCAAGGGCCTCGCCACTCTCGTCCCCCTCTGGCGCCAGACCCCTGTCAGAGCAGACCCCAGTGGAACGCATGTCCTTCCCTGGTCTCCTCTGTCAGGATGCGGCAGATGACCGTGCCCCCACACCGGGACGCTCCGCCTCCCACGGGTACGTCTGTGGTTCGCATGACCCCACTGGTTCAGTTCTTGGGAGCCTGGCTAGAGCTTCCCAACCTGTCCCGCTGGCTCGTGAGAACGATTAGGCTCAGCTATGTGATTCAGTTCGCTTTCGGGGAGTTCGCTATACCATGGTAGGTGGCAATTCCCCTGTCATGCGTGTGGAGGTCGCTACCTTACTGGCAAAAGGTATGATTGAGACTGTCCCTCCGGCCGAAATGAAGTCCAGCTTCCACATCCCTTACTTCATTTTACCCAAGAATACCGGTGGTTTTACTCCCGGACCCTCGGCACGGATGCACTAGTGACAGCTGGCTGCGGGGCCTCCACAAGTATGCATTTCACCCAGTGAGCCTTCTTGCACAAACCCTTTGCAAGATTAGGGAGGACGAGGAGCAGGTCCTTTTGGTTGCGCCTCATTGGCCCAACTGGACTTGGTTCTCTGAACTGGTGCTCCTTGCGACAGCCCCTCCCTGGCCTATCCCTCTGAGGAAGGACCTCCTTTCTCAGAGAAGGGGCACCCTCTGGGACCCACGTCCCAATCTATGGAATCTGCATGTGTGGGTCCTGGACGGGACATGGCAGGTTTGAGTACCCTACCACCACAGGTGG
Organism: Rhinogobio ventralis; assembly: GCA_039654625.1. Lineage (NCBI taxonomy): Eukaryota > Metazoa > Chordata > Actinopteri > Cypriniformes > Gobionidae > Rhinogobio > Rhinogobio ventralis. Next base: position 23,453,789 of record CM077210.1, read on the forward strand.
TGGCTACCATCACTTCCGCTAGGGCTTCCCTGAAGGTTTACGTGCCTGCTATCTCTGCAGACCATGACCTTGTGGAGTCGAAAACGGTGGGTCAGCACGACCTGGTCATCAGGTTTCTGAGGGGGGCTAGGAGACTAAATCCTCCTCGCTCTCCTTTCATACCCTTTTGGAACCTCATGGTGGTCTTATCCACCCTGCAGAGAGCTCCCTTTGAGCCTTTGCGATCAGTGGAGCTTAAGTTCTTGTCTTTGAAGACAGCGCTCCTGGTCACTTTGGCCTCCATCAAGAGGGTAGGGGACCTGCAGGCATTTTCGGTTGACGAAGCGTGTTTCAAGACCTCAGACCAGCTCTTTTTCTATTATGGTGAGGAGGTGAAGGGAAAGGCTCTCTCCAAGCAAAGGTTGTCACACTGGATAGTGGACGCCATTGTCTTGGCTTACCAGACACAGGGTCGTCCATGCCCCCTAGGGGTGAGGGCACACTTCACATGGAGTGTGGCCTCCTCCTGGGCACTAGCACATGGTGAATTGCTAACAGACATCTGCAGAGCTGCAGGCTGGGAAACACCCAACACATTTGCGAGATTCTATAATCTCAGAATAGAGCCAGTGTCCTCCCGTGTACTCACTTCCAGTAGCCAGTAACTAGGACCTGCTCTGTGTCATCGCTTGCTCGCCATTCCACTCCATGGACTGGATACGTGCGATATTTCCTCAGGTGAGTTTCCTCCTCTGAAGCCCTGAGTTCCTCCAGCACTGTTTATGCCGACACCAGAGTGCATGCCTGCTTGGTCAGCCCTCGTGTTAGGCTAGGTGCCTCCATGTAAATGGTTTCCCCGTTGGGCAACCCCCACATGTGTATTTCCACTGTAAGCCTCTGATCTATAAAAAATAATCGTAATTTTTACAGTAAAATGCAGTAAAAATGCTGCAGTAAAAATCTGTTAATTGATAAACAGTAGTTCTCTTAATCTAACGATAAAAAACTGTAATAGATCCAATGGGAAATTTCATGAAAATATTATAAAATACTCTTAAATGTACAGCTTTTACAGTTATTTTGTCATTTACAGTGAAAAACTGTAAATTGTCATTCCCTAACTTCTATTTTAAATTTCACAGGTTGTTTACAGTTACAGATATGCTATTCTAGTAAATTACATTTGCCATTATCTGCATCAAGGAAATATTTTTATTCCTATTAGTTCATAGACATCAAATATACTCTATATACGGCAAACATATTTACCACATCACAAGAAAAGCGGGAATCATTACAGCACATAAATGAGTGAGTAAATCTAACAAAAAATGACATTGAATAAAATTTCAGAGTGTCCTGGGGATTTCTTGTCCTTCCATACAATACACTATGGAGATATTTAACCTGCTAGCAGTAACAGTGTGATCTTGATGTTGCGTGCTTATCTGAAAGAGAAATAAATGTTACCAAAGGAACATCCAAAGGCCAAATGCCTAGACCACCTTGTCTGGGTAAGGATATCTGAACTAAGAAGAACATGCTGTCCTAGTGAAGCACATGGTTCTGGGTTGAGGATAAGGGCTGAAGGTAAGTGATGTTAATGATGATAATCACAGTGATCTGGGAGTTAAGACCCAGCTGCATAAACAAAGAACAACCAAAGAAAGCTGTTTGTGGGACCAGCAACAGGATCTCTACTTCATAGTGCCAAGTTCTATTGTGGGAGCTTTGATAAGAAACATATGGAGCAAATCAGCCTCGTCTTCTCACCTTCCAATTACAACATGACCCATATTAGATGTAATCAATAGAACTAAAATGACTGCATTTGATAAAGAATGTTCTCTGATAGATTCTTTATCGCATTTTTCACCATGACTTTGACAATCTTTTACAAATATATATATCCATCCATCTATGCATCCATCCATATCCATGCATGCATTAGCAAGTGATGGCAGCCATTAACAAACATCCATATCCATGCGCCTCTATTACAGACAATGACCATCAGTGGATGCTGAGAGCTACAGAGGGATCTAGTCTCATTCTCAGTCTATATTGGCCCCTGACCTCTAGACTAGAATTATAAGCACTGACCTCTGACCCAGAAGACAGACAGAAATGGAGCAGGATAGGGTGACTCTAATTATAAACAGGATGGCCTGTTCATCAGCCAAATGCACATAAGGACAATAGAGACAAATAGTTCCCATCTATGGTCTAACTGTTAAACTATCTGGATAAGTGCCCCGAAGTGGGTAGATGTGAACTGCTGGATAAATGTTATGATGTTCTCCCCCCAAAACAAACAATCAAACAAAAATAGCTTTGGTTGTTTTGCTGTAAGGCAGGACACTTTTTGGCTGGAAAGGATTTTTTATATGAGCCTCAACTGCTGGTGCCAGCTCTTTTTTAAACAGTTAAAGATGTGTTTGTTTTTTAACAGGTTAATATTGAATGCAACAAAACAGGGAACGGTCATTCACCCAGGCCAGACTTTTAGAAACAGGCTTAGTAATATTATTAATGTGTATAAATATAATTGTATAATATTTGTATAGTCCATCGCAGTATCAAGTCTTTGATTTGAAATGAATTATTTGATCATAAAGCCAAACCCAAAGTTAAATATCTATAAAACATTGCACAGTTTTCCTGGAACACACAACCCTGCCTGCAAGTGTCATTCCAGAGTTGCATTTTTGGACAAAGATGCGGCTGTTGAGGAGGCCGGGGAGCTGTGATGGTCCGTGTAACAGCCTTATCCTCTCTGCACAACTGCATCCCTGAGTTATGGAGTAGCCTCAGGAGATTTCGATTAATCAATGCCAAGTTCATACAAACTAAGCTGTCGTGCTGAAAATTTATAGCCTTTCCCTGGATTTTCCTTTTCCCCTTCCATTTTTTTTACCTTATGGCCCACAGGAATCATGACAGCCTTGTATGTGAATGACCCATTCTTTACAGTGTGGCAGCCAGATCAAACATGAGCAGCATCCCGACAGTCACCAGCACTGTAATGCAAATAAATTATGGTTGGCTCACTGATTCAGAAGGTCAAAATTTTTTAATGGCTGTCACAAGGTTATTGATAAGGCAGAGATTTAAAATAGGGTTTGTTTGGAGAAAAATGATGCTCAGTTTGCAAGGTTTTAGCCTCTATCCTGTGCGGCCTTTATGGTAGTGCTGTTTTCCGTGTGACTTATGGCCACAAGAGCCATTACAACAATGCTACAAAACTTTCCATTATAAAGCAAGAAAAGCCATAGCTAAGGCCTATTAAAGACAAGGTCAATTAAACAATATATGGTCTCTGACTTCATTTGACGGCTGATCTGCTGTAAAATAGGAGAACAACTGCTGATATGACTGCTGAGCAGTTCAAAGCAGAAAGGGCAGGTGGGAATGAAATTATGAGGTTGGGGTCTTCAGAGACAGAGGGGATGCATTTAAGGCATTGCTTTAATGCACAGCAATGTATTTGTTCAGCGTGGCCTTCATTTTAACTTTGGGTGCAGGTATAGGCACAAGGATCAACCTACATCTGGGGATGGATGGATTGTGGAAGGGGGAATTAAGAGCAAGCAATTTTTCTCCATCTAGTGAATCAAGCCTGTGTTTTATCAAAGCTGGGCAGGAGAGTGAGGAAGGGGGAATAAAATATGGGCAATTTGAAACAAAAGCTTTCTTAGCTTTTCCGTTCAAGACTAGCAGATTTATTCCAAATGACACTTTACATTTCTTTCTTCTCTTAGCATCTCCTAGCACACTGTTAGATTTCCTAGTGAGTTCATTGTTTTGAACTGTGCTTTCAGTTCGAATTTCAATGCAAATATTTCACACATAAGTATGCAACTTAAAGGGGTCATGAACTGCATTGTTTTATAATGTTTCCTGGGGTGCACTTATAATGTTAGTATGATATTTACATCAATAATTTAGAAATAAAAGGCATTTTTCCTACCCTGATTTTAGCCCTCTGATTTGAATGCTCTGTTTGAAGGGGCGTGTCTGATGTGAGACACCAGTGTAAACACCCACTGCAATGATTGGCTAACGTCTTTGCATATGAAATAGCTATTATATGTGGAACTCTCTCAAAACTTTTAGTACGTTTTTACTTTTACAGCTTTCAAGGTTAACTAATCGTGAAAAGTGTTGATTATTGCATTATATTTAGATCTATAGCTTTATATTTAAATCGTGGCATGAAAGGTTGCAGTAATGAGCATTATAGCCAATCACAGACATGCTGAGTGCATGAATGCTGTGATCTCGTCATTGCAACTCGATTTCTGCACATTAACGAATGCTTTCATTTTAACTAACAGTGCAAACATGATGTAAATAAGAGCTTCGTTGATTATAACGGGAGTTTTGGCGCAAGTCACTGATAAACTAGCGCTGTTTGATTGACAGCTCCAGCAATTCTAAAGGGAGCGCTCTTTGATCGCTTTCTATATATCATTTAATCCCAGTTTTAAAAACAAATTATTATCCTACTAAAAGAAACAATGTGAAATTGACCGTTTAGTCATCATTGGTTTGATTTACCTACACATAGACAAAGAACATCTGACTGTACGTAAATCATTACATATCAGAAATCACTGGTCACAGATCAGGAATTAGAATTAACACAGTTACTTACTACATGTTGTCGCATTACTGTTGAGCCCATATCGTAAAAGTCTTTTTGCAAAGCCTGCTCCAAAATTGCGACTGATTTACCAAAGAATCCACAATGAAATGTAACGAATACAAATAAATAATACTCTACTGAGATATTCACATTTTTGAAAATAAATAACCACATTCCTAGCATTATGATCCTTTGGAAGGTAATGTTATTTTTAGTCCAGTGATCCTTTATCGATCTTCTCTCCTCGTCATCTCACTAACACACCAGTGGGCTTCAGCTGAGGCAAGGAGGAAACTGAGATGGAGCTAGCCAAGGAATTCAAGAAAGGTATGGCTATTTCTCATTCTTCGGTGGCTGACGAGGGCGGGCTCAAAAAAGAGAAACTTTCTCCTTGATGCGCCGATTTTGCCTTCTGAACTTTTTGGTCGCCTTCTGTTGAGAGTGTGGTCGGGAAATTCAGAAAGGCCTTTAAGACCTATATATCTTGCTGGTCCAGGTCCATGCCTCTAGGGGGCCTGGCCCATCTTGGTCTAGGGACCAAAAACAGGGCCAGAGGGTGAGCGTCGCCACACAAAGGAGTAGATCGCAGAGGAGGTGCAACGCAACAAAGAGAAAACAGGAATTGAGAGAAATAATCCAGAGTATACACACCCGGTGCTCTCAGGATGCAGAAGCCAAATAAAATTTGCCTCCTTCCTTCTTTTCTGACCCCCCTCCCCCCATACCCTGACTGAGGTGTTAGAGGCTTCCTTCACGCACTTACATCAGGCCCTGAGGCTGGAACTATTATATTTATATTCCTGCCCTCTAATGGTTTGGCACAGGATACTGTTTGTGAGTGTGTTGTTGGGTCTTGGGGTTTTTAAGTTAAGCGTAGTTAGGCCTCCTCTTGTGGAGTGTATTTGTTGAGGCCTTCACTCTTAGAATCTGCCCAGGTTGGCCCTGATGGGTCGTTGGCTCCTGTGAGCCTCCCCATTAGAACTGTTCCTCTCATTTGAGAGGCATTTTAGTGAAGCCTCCCTATTTTAGAGCTCAGCCTGGGTGGGGCCTTCATTATGTATGGCTCTATGAGCCTCCTCGGAGTGACTTCCATTGTAAGCATAGTTAGGTCTCCTCTCGTTCTAGAGATTTTTTCCTTTGAGACCTCTGCTCCCCAGAGCTCCGTTAGGATAGCAGTATCGGGTTGTAGAGCTCCCTTTGAGCCTCTCTGGTATGCAGTCCTTGCATAGAATGTAGTTTGGCTTCCTTTCATTTTAGAGAGTTGTTGTGTTGAAGCCTCTGCTCCTAGGAACCAGCTATAGAAGGTGGAGTGGAGCCTTCTCTCTTTTAGAGTCAGTATACTGAGGCCTCCATTAATAGAGCCCAGCCGGGTGGTCGCTGCAGATTGGATCCACCCTTTGGGGATCTTTGCTAGGTTTCGTCTCGATTTAGAGAGTCATCATGCTGAGACTTCCGCTCCCCAGAGCTCCGCATGGTCTGAGTGGTTTGGCTCTCTGTGAGCCTCCTTGGTGAGGTGGTTATTTTAGCGTAGAGCGTAGACAGGTTTCCCCTCGCTTTAGAGCAGTGGTCTTCGCTATTTTTTTTCAGGAGAGCCACACTGATAGGACAAAATCAATAGGAGAGCCACTTTTACCACAAAGTATCAAAAGTTACATCCAGTCATAAATAGCATGTCTGCTTATCAATCTGTCATCCCTGAACATACAATATGCAATGCAATAAATACAAAAGGTAAATAGATAGCGGTATGCATAATATATTTTTAATGTAAACTTTCTTTTAGTGCTATTTTCTTTTTTTGATAGTGCTATCAATCGATTAAAAATATTAACTAGATTATTCACACATTTTTCTGTTTAAAACACGTTTTAATATATTTTATAATGTAATAATTTCACAGTAAATTGCCAAATTAATGTAGAAAAAACAAAGACCATATATTTTAAATATTTGTTCAATGGCATCTTTTTATGATTGAAGGCCAGTTTCACTGATACTGATACTGATGTCATGTCTCTATGAAATAGATTTTCCCCCCAATTTTAAACATTAATTTTAGCCATTCAACATTACAGTGTAATTGAAAGCTTATTAACATTTATTAGGCTTCAAACTTATTATGAATTAAATATAGATTAATCCTTATTAAAGCTACAATTTTCATTTGTATTTCATCAAAGTCATTTTGTTCTATAAATTGCACGATAAATACAATTCGTGTTATAGATATGATCTATAAGAGCACATTCGGCATAAAAAGCTGGAAAGACAGCCAAAACTGGCAACTCCGCAGTGAGTCATGGACGTAAGGGCAGAGCAAGTTTAAATATCCTTTCTATATTTCCATCTTGTAATACCGCTCTTTTGGGGTATTTTTTAAATATAAATTATTTGTAATAAAGCAGACACTGAGTTTTTAATGGGTTATGTTATAGCCCTGCTTGTATTTATGAAATATATGTATTGACTGTACGATCATTTCACCGTATTATTTACTGCCATGCGATCCGCAAATTATGCTGGGCGAGCCGCAGGAGGCTCGCGAGTAACACTGAGTAACACTGCTTTAGAGGGTGATTATGCTGACAACTCCACTTTGAGAGCTCTGTGAAGTCAGTGGATTGGGTGGTAGGCTCCCTTTGGGGACTAACTGGTTAACTGTCTTCAAGGTGGGCGGTGCTAGGCTTCCTCTTGCTGAGGCCTCTGCTCCCAGATTTCCGCCTGGACAGCAGTATCAAGTTGTCAGGTTCCTTTGAGCCTCCTTGGTAAGAAGTCCTTAGCGTAGAATGTATCTAGGTCTCCTCTTGCTTTAGAGAGTTGTCCTGCTGTGGCCTCCATTCTCAGAGCGCAGGTGAGGTGGCTACACCGGGTTGTATGGTTCTCTGTGAGCCTCCTTGATGGAACCACCCCTAGGGAAGCATTGTTAGGTTTCCTCTCGATTTAGAGAGTTGTTATGCTGAGATCTCCGCACTCTGGAGCACCGAATTAGATACCGCCCTAGGTTGTGTGGCTCTCTGTGAGCCTCCTTAGTGAGGTGGTCTTTTAGCGTAGAGCATAGTTAGGTTTCTCCTCACTTTAGAGGGTCATTATGCTGAAGCCTCCCTGGTTAACTGTCTTTTAAGGTGGCGTTGCTAGGTTTCCTTTTCGCTTTAGAGTCTTCCTGCTGAGGCCTCTGCCCGGATAGCAGTATCGAGTGTTAGGCTCTTTTGAGCCTCCTTGGTAAGCAGTCCTTAGTGTAGAGCGTAGTTAGGTTCCCCCTCGCCCAGCTTTAATTTGCGGCTCGCTTGTCAGTAAATAATACGGTAAAATGATCATGCCATCAATACAGATATTTCATAAAAACATTAAAAAGCAAGCAGGGCTATAACATAACCCATTAAAAACAGCATTACAAGATGGAAATATAGACTAGAAAAGATATTTAAACTTGCTCTGCTCTTACGTCCATGACTCACTGTGGAGTTGCCAGTTTTGGCGGTCTTTCCAGCTCTTAACGCTGAATGTGCTTTTTGTATTTATTGCATTTCATACGCCAAAACTGATAAGCAGACATGCTGTTTATGACTGGATGTAACTTTTGATACTTTGCAGTAAAAGTGGCTCTCCTATTGATTTTGTCCTATCAGTGTGGCTCTAATAGCGATGACCACTGCTTTAGAGGGTCGTTATGCTGACAACGTTGCTCCAGTTTATTGAGGTATGTGGCCATTTGTTTATGCACAGCTCTTGCAACAAGATTTCAGGTAGGATGAGGTCTGAACTTCAACTGGGCCAGTGCAACACTTTGATTCTTTTCTTTTTCAGACGTTCTGTTGTAGATTTTTTTGGTGTTCTTTGGATCATTGTCCTATTGCATGACCCAATTTTGGCCAAGCTTTAGCTGTTGGACAGATGGCCTTACATTTGACTCTAGAATACTTTGGTATACAGAGTTCATGGTCAACTCAATTTTGTATGAGGTGTTTGTGTGTTCACCAGACAGACATTGTTACAGAAATCTTATGTTTTGTTCAGATGCAACTTTTGCAAGCCTAAGCTGTGCCGCCATGTTCTTTTTTAGAGAGAAGCTTTCTACTGGCAACCCTTCCAAATGTGCCATACTTGTCAGGTTTTCTAATTGTACTGTCATGAACTTTAACATTGAACATGTTAACGGAGGCCCGTAGAGTCCGAGGTGTAGTTCTTGGGTTGTCTGCAAGTTCTCTTAGTCTGATCTTGGGGTGAATTTGCTGGGACATCCACTCATAGTAAGATTGGTGTCTGTTTTAAATGTCTTCCAATTGTGAATAATCTTCCTCACTGTAGAATAATAGACTTCAAATTGTTTGGAAATGGCGATGTTACCCTTCCCAGATTGATAGCAGCAACATTTGCTTCTCTAAGATCATTCTCTAAGAACTTTCCTTCTTGGCACTGTGTTAACACACCTGAAAGCTCCAGACCAGCAAAATACCAGAACTTCTGCTTCTATAGAGGTGATACCACTTGCTGATGATCAGTTAATCAAAGGCATTTGATTAGCAGTGCCTGACTGTTACTTGCCCTCTTAATTCCTATGTTAACAAGTAATGCCGAGTTCAGACTGCACGATTTTCAAACTCGTCGGATCACTGCTCTTTTCACACTGCATGACTATCTAATGTAGCATTTAGTCACTGCTGTGTTCACACTGCACGATGGATCGGCGACAGGAGGTTTCACACTGCAATGACTTTACAATAGGAAGAGTCACGGACTACTCTCTCCGGTGAGCAAACTACGTTTCACAACTAAACACACGCGATATGTGACAAGTAAACAACGTGAGATCATGCGTGCGTCAGACCAGAGTTCTCACGCGAGACTGGAATTGTTATTAAAAATGATAAACTGCAGAAAGTTTGTGATCCAAATTGTCTATGCGCTGATTTGCAGCGAAAAGGTGAAAAAGAAAAAAAGGAGTAAATGGTTGGGGAGACACAGGGAGCAAGGATTGTGTTCTGCAAAAAAAAGAGTTTGAGGTAAATAAATAATTGTTCAATGTGTTGCTGTTGTGGCTGGTCGAGCAAATGTTTGTGCTTTGTTTCTGTTTGATATAATTGTAAATATATCTATTAAAATACTGATATTCTGGTCTATAACTCCTCCCTGAACTTCCCGCTGGCCTGTATCTCTCTCTTTCTTATTGGCTGTCGGTCATCGCCAATGTCATTTTCAGTCATAACACATTTCACACAGCATGATTATGAATCGCCGACAGGTCCAGATATTTAGCATGGCAAATATCTCACGGGTATCTGCGACTCGTCGGCGAGTCTCTCTGATCGCGTCTTTGATAATTCACACTGCGTGATTGTCACTCACGTGCACGAGCACGATTTGCCTATGATTTCGGGCATTTGTCAGGATTTTGCAAAACCTGTCGGCGAGTCAAAATTGGGGCTAAAATCGGGCAGTGTGAACTCATCAGTGTCATGAGTCGGGTTTGTTCTCTGTCCCTCCCTCTCTCCTACTACTTTCACTCAGCTGTTTGACATCACAATCAGTGTTCACGGTGATTGCCACCGCACCTGTTTCTTCTCTACCCTGATTCTCTCTGCTACTTTACACTGCAGTTCTCTCAGCTTCTTTGTAAGATTATTGTTGTAGCGTATGCCTGTGGTCTTCGCATGGTCTACCGTTTGACTCAACTATTGCTCAAGTTTTCTAGCCTTGTCCTGTCTTATCGTGTCCTGTCTGGCTGTACTCGCCATACCTGTTCTCTGCCCAGCCACCCCGCTGTTCATGGCCGCCATCCTCACTGCTGTCTATGGAACGGTATCTGCTGACTGTGGAGTGAGTAGCTCTCTCTGCCTGCCCGCTACGGAGCCTGGATCTCGCACTGACAAGTTATAGACTTTTACGTTTGCTCCAGATCAGCGTGTCACGCACGGCTGACTGCCTGTGTTTCTGTCTTCATTAAATCTATATTTGAATCTGCCTTTGTGGTTTCGCTGCTGACTAGACGAGCCCCGCGACTGGGAACAGCCGTCTGGGAGGTGGAGGCTGTGTGCTGCTAACGGTTCAGCTTGTTTAAAGAAGAGATGATTAAGGTGTTCGACCGCTCGGTCCAAGGGACGAGAGGCATCTCTTTGCTTGCGGTGCTACGCCAGGGAAGATGGTCTGTTGCTGATTACACCATAGAGTTCTGCACGTTGTCAACCACCTGTGAGTGGAATGAACCTGCTTTGGTTGCATGTTTTTTAGAGGGGCTAAATTTGGATCTCAAGGATGAGATTTATGCTCGTGAGCCTCCTACTCAACTGGACCAGCTGGTGGAACTGGCTGTTCGCCTTGATAAACGCATTGAACTGCGTCGGCACGTCCGGAGCATGGCTACCAAGCAACGGGCAGTCCAACCCACAGCTGTTGTTTTGCCAGTGTCTAGTCAGGAGCCTGAGCCCATGCAGCTGGGGGGTATTCGCATATCCTCTGCTGAACGTCAGTGACGTATCCTAAATCGACTTTGAATCGGCCGCTGATCATTTCGTCTCTGCATGTCAGCTAAAAGCCAGTGCTACTGTTCTTTCCCCATCGTCCAAGACTCGTACCACTTCGTGGCTGTTCTCCGCTGGGCCGGCTCCACTATCTCCTGCTCTGCACTCATCGATTTAGGAGCTGAGGGTAATTTCATTGACGAGAGATGGGCGCTTGAACAAGGCATTCCCCTGATGAATTTAAAGGACCCCATCACTGTCTTTTCCCTGGATGGCCGGGTGCTTTCTAAGATACTTCAGACTACCATCCCGGTGAGTCTCACAATCTCGGGAAACCATCAAGAGACCATTACCTTTTTTTCTTTTTTTTTTTTTTTTGCCTGTCAGACCTGTTGTTCTGGGCCATCTTTGGCTAACGCAACACAACCCTCAGATTAACTGGGCGGAGGGGACTATTTTGTCTTGGAACCTGTCTTGTCATGTTGAGTGTTTAGTATCTGCTGTCCCTGCTGTTTCTTCTGTTTCTGTGTTTCAGGAAGAGCCTGGTGATTTGTCTGGAGTGCCAGAGGAGTACCACGATCTGTGAATGGTGTTTAGTTGTTCCCATGCTACATCTCTCCCTCCTCATCGACCTTATGACTGCAGTATTGACCTTCTCCCAGGTACCACACCACCCCGTGGAAGACTATATTCCTTGTCTGTGCCAGAGCGCGATGCGTTCGAGAGATATCTAGCTGACTCTCTCGCCGCTGGTACTATTGTCCCGTCCTCCTCTCACGGCGGAGCGGGGTTCTTCTTCGTAAAAAAGAAGGGCGGCTCTTTGCGTCCCTGCATAGATTTATGTGGGCTAAACGACATAACTGTCAAGAACCGGTACCCTTTGCCACTTATGTCATCTGCCTTCGCGATCTTGCAGGGAGCAAAGGTTTTCATGAAGTTGGACCTCCGCAATGCATATCATCTTGTGCGCATAAAAGAGGGAGACGAGTGGAAAACCGCGTTTTATACACCCCTAGGGCACTTTGAATATCGTGTTTTTCCGTTCGGGCTCCTCAATGCTCCTGCTGTTTTTCAGGCTCTGGTTAATGACATTTTGAGGGACATGCTTAATTTTTTTTTTTTCGTTTATCTGGACGACATCCTCATTTTCTCCCCTTCTCTCCAGGTTCATGTCCAACACGTCCGCCGTGTATTACAGTGTCTCTTAGAGAACCGTCTCTTCGTTAAAGCTGAGAAGTGCATGTTTCATGTGAAATCTGTGACTTTTCTAGGTTCGGTCGTGTCAGTAAAGGGGACCAGTATGGACCCTGCTAAGATGCAGGCAGTCACAGAATGGCCCGTTCCTGAGTCTTGTGTCGCACTCCAACGATTTTTGGGGTTTGCACATTTTTACCGCCGCTTTATCCGGAATTTTAGTCAAGTAGCTGCGCCTTTGACTGCGCTCACCTCGTCCAAATATCGCTGGCCATTCGTTTAGCCCTAGGGGAGTGGCGCCAGTGGGGGCCTCGTTTCATTGGGCCTTTTTCCATTGTCAAGGTTCTTAGTCCAGTAGCAGTATGCCTCAGATTACCCCGCTATTTGCAACGCGTTCACCCCGTATTCCATATTTCTTCTATTAAGCCTGTTATTCGTGCCCCCTCCCGTCCCAACCCCACTCTGGTTCTTGTTGAGGGGTCTCTTGTTTATAGGGTTTGGAAACTATTGGATGTTCATCCCCCGGGGACCGGATCATCAGTTTTTGGTCAATTGGGAGGGTTATGGTCCTGAGGAGAGAAGTTGGATTCCAGCCCGGGACGTCCTGGACCGCTCGCTCATTGAGGATTTTTTTCGCACTCGCCGGACCTCTACTTCGGGAGCGCCAGGAGCTCATTGAGGGAGGGGTACTGTCATGAGTCAGGTTTGTTCTCTGTCCCTCCCTCTCTCCTACTACTTTTACTCAGCTGTTTGCCATCACAATCAGTGTTCAGTGTTTTTTCTTCTCTACCCTGATTCTCTCTGCTACTTTACACTGCAGTTCTCTCAGCTTCTTTGTCAGATTATTGTTGTAGTGTATGCCTGTGGTCTTTGCATGGTCTACCATTTGACTTAACTATTGCTCAAGTTTTCTAGCCTTGTCCTGTCTTATCGTGTCCTGTCTGGCTAAGCTCGTCATACCTGTTCTCTGCCACGCCACCCCACTATTCGTGGCCACCATCCTCGCTGCTGTCTGTGGAACGTGTCTGTGGGGAGTGAGTAGCTCTCTCTGCCTGCCCGCTACAGAGCCTGGATCTCGCACCGACAAGTTATAGACTTTTATGTTTGCTCCAGATCAGCGTGTCACGCACGGCTGACTGCCTTTGTTTCTGTCTTCATTAAATCTATATTTAAAATCTGGCTTTGCTCTTGGGTCCTCTGTTTCACCTGACAGAAATGGTGTCCTTAGTTTGTCACCCATGGCTTTTCCATTTTGGCCTAGTTTTTGTTAAAGGGGTGGTTAATTATGATTTCACTTTTTAACTTTAGTTAGTGTGTAATGTGTTTGAGCATAAACAACATCTGCAAAGTTACGACGCTTAAAGTTCAAAGCAAAGGGAGATCTTTTAAAGAAATCGCATTTTAAGGACTACAACAAATGACTGGTAGGGACTACAATGAGCTTCTTCACAGATTGGTGACATCACTAACCCTAACATTTACATAAACCCTGCCCCCGGGAATACGCAACAAAGCGTATGAGAAGTATGTTGAGAAGAGGAAGAGTTGTTGTTGTAGTAGAGCACATTTGGGAGTCTGCTCAAGCTGTTGCATCCGTCTTTTCACATTTATTGCAATACAGAACGAAACACAAATGCAATAGCATGCCATAAAAGCAAGATGACAACATAAGTTAAAACTGTAATTAAACGAAACTATACCTGTTCTATCTTCATCTTACAACAGTTCCCACAAGCGAGAATATGCTAATCAATGACTTAAAAGACAGTACTCCACATCAGCTACATAAATTCATTGACTAACCATTCAGAAACGTCCTGTTGCATTCTACAAGTTGTCACTTCTTCTTGAGTCTCTCCATCCTTGTCCGACTCCAGTTTGAACATAAAAGGCTGAACAGTTTCTGACCTTTTCAGTGTGTTTCAGTGTCTGAGTGAGGTAATCGGAGCTGCTAACGCAAGCTCTTGAAACTCCGCCCCCTTCTTGAAAGGAGGCTGGGAGCAGCAGCTCATTTGCATTTTAAGTGACATGTTTTTGCTTCACATACACACTCTAGGGACATCAGAGACTTATTTTACATCTTGTAAAAAGAGGCATTATAAGACCTTTAAATAAATAATGACAGTGTGCTATGACAATGTTGTTCATCTGAGGTTTTATTATATATATATATATATATATATATATATATATATATATATATATATATATACACTAACATTCAAATGTTTTCTTATGCTCACTAAGGACTTTTGATTAAAAAAACAGTTAAAACAGTAACATTGTGAAATATTATTAGAATTTAAAAAACTGTTTTCTACTTTTAAATATTTTAAAATGTGCTTTGTTCCTGTGCTCCTGAAATCATTCAAATATGCTAATTGGGTGCTCAAAAACATTTCTTATTGTTATCAATATTGAAAACAGTTGTGCTGCTTAATATTTTTGTGGTACTTTGATACATTTTTCACAAGAACAGCATTTATTTGAAAGATTTTTTTGTAATAATTAAAAAGTCTTTACTGTGACTTTTGATCAATTTAATGCAATTTAAATACATTTAAATAAAATAAAAATAAAATATTAACGATGAATTATTGCTTCTTTGTGAAAACATTCACACACAGGTTTTATACACACATTATATTGTATGCATGGTTAGTGAATAAGAGCCATTAAAAACCTAAAATAACGGTTTATGTGTGGCCAGTAAAGCCTTCCTCGTTTTAATATCATTATCCCACAGGACATACTACAACAAGGCTTGTCACTTTGAATCAGAAGTATCAGATTAATAAGCTACACAACATATAAACGGTCACAAACAACGCTGTAAAACATATTTATTAGGCAATAACCTATCACAAATTGAGCCGTAAAGCTGTCTGTATTTGCTTGTGCTCCAAATCTGGCCTCCAGGAGAAAAGATGTGTGTTTACAAGCACAATTTGTTGGTCCCCTGAAGTATCTCACTATCTCAGAATGCTTTCTGGAGCAAATTAAACCATTTACTATATTTTAACTTTTGCATTTCAGCCTTACTGAAGCTGAATATTTACTGAATAAATGTAAGATGAAGAAAAAAAAATGTTCCAGACACCTTCCACTAATTCAGTTTCAACAGACTGTGAGAACGGCACCCCTTTTTCTCAATTATATTATACAACTCCAGCAGGCCCTCCTGAATAACAAAACCCCGAGGCCACATCTGTAGCCATGCGCCCTCCCTCTCTCTCAACATGGTTTCTATTGATCTGGTGGTCGCAATATCACACTCATCTTCAGCATGGGGCAAGGTCCTACTCCCACCTTAACCCCCTGCGGTCTTAAGCAGTGCCTACCAGCAGGAACCCTGAACCTGGGGTCGTTCTGAGTCCTCCTACATCCCTTGTATCCCCCCTCCATGGTCCCATGGCCCCATGCCCCTTGCGACTGTGTTTCTGTGGCCCAGCAGGGCCCTTGCTGCCGCCGTCTTCCATCTGCTGTGCCGTGCCTGGTGCCCTTCCTCTCGGCCACATTAGCAAGTCAATGTGGCCTGAATCAAAGGGCTCATGAGAAAGAGAAATCTCCATTTTTTACTGTTGATTTAGATGCCACTTTAAAAGTAGCATTTAATATGCCGACTACTTTGGAAATATGAACTGAAGTAAAGGGGATATTTGAGGGGCAAAGAAAAATGATTAAACTGCAATGAGATATGAAGCAAACAGACCACAGCCTGTTGCTTTAAAATTTCAGTGTGCAAATAAGGAGTTACAGGTAAAGCACAGGCCATCTGCTGAGATATGCATAGACAGAAAGAGACTGAACAAGCTTAACTGACACCTGTGGTCTCTCATAACGAATGATCTCTGGGTATTCATTCCAGCCCCAGGACCACGGTAGCAGAATATTGATTAGAGTTGAGATCCAATGTGGAGACAAAGAGAGAGATGTGATGAGGCCCTCGGAGACCTTCACGAATGTTTCCATCCTGTAATCCGAGAGCTATGTCTATTGGCATGAGTGAAGAATAGGAAAGAAAAACAAGAAATAAAAAGAATAGAGGATCCTCTTTTTAAATATTTTATTGGACAAGAGACTGAACATGCAACTTTTATCCATGTGATATTTGCAGCTGTGCCCACAGAAGGAAGGAAGAAGACTGGCATGTGGCACATTTGGATTGTGGCATCAGGAATGTGGAATAACATCAGGTCATTCCATGCTAAACAAACCAGCTTAGACTTGCATGTGTTCCCATAATGGTCTAGATTTATGCTGGGTTAGTTCTGGTCTAGCTGTGCAAATTTCTCTACCAGATTTCTTAAAGGGATAGTTCACCCACAAATGAAAATTCATGTTGTTCCAAACCTGTGAGATTTTCTAAATAGTCTATTGCTGTATATTTAAAAAATATTTTATGTTCCACAGAAGAAAGAATATCACACAGGTTTTTGAAACAACATGACAGCAAGTGACAGAATGTAAATTGTTTGGTGAACTATCCCTTTAACTAGCTTAACCAGCAAGACTTCTTTTGTCAACTAGCTTCAGGAAAAAGGTCATGCTTTTTCACAAGTCTTGTTGTTTAAGCTAGTTATGAAAACAACAGCACACAAGCTTCACATAAAGAAAAACACCCATTAAAGAGCTGCTTAAATGAGGCAGTTCACAGAGTTTGTTGCTTGTTTAATATAAAAAGAGAGATAGTAGGGGTTAAAGTTAAATGATGGAAATAATGAGCAGCCTGCTTATACAAAAATGCTTCTAAAAAACAAAGGATTGTGGCTGTAATAAATAAGACAACGTGGAGTGTGTTAACTGTTAAGTTTTACTGCTAACATCCTGGTACAATTGCAGGGTTAGCCAGTGTGACCCATTCATTCCACTGACAAATGCTGGTGGAGAGGAAACAGGAACAGCAACGTTTAAAAACAATTTTAAAGATATACAATACGTAAACATTTACTGCACAGGACATTGTTTAGATTGCTTGAGTGTTGAATAGTGAAGATGAACGATTCCAGAGTGCGTCTGTTACAACATTGGCCAAAAGCCTTCACAACAAACACTAGAAGACACAGTGTTCTTCTCTTCCTCTCTCCACAGCAAGTGTTTTTAATTGCACTTTAAATGTTTAATTGCAGTCGCACTAAGGCAATAATTCGTCTTTTTGAAATGTAAATGCTGATGTCTGACTAAAATCTTCCAATTTTGTTGTCGCTGTGTGCTTTCCGGGAAAGACAGAAGTGACATAACATATATTTATTCTATAAAATATTTGATTATTCGTTGTTGTCATGCATACTTGAATATGACAAGACATGAATACTGTCACTCGACTACACAAAAACATGCTGTAGCTTGATTAGAGCAGCAGATAAATGTACAGTGTCTAAGGATGATAGATAAAACTACATTTTCTTAGATACACTCTTCAACGGATCAGTACATTTTTTGTTGTTTGAGGGCTGCATTTATTTGATCAATAATACAGTAAAAACTGAGTATACAAAAAAACAGACTATAACATTAAACCTTTTTAGATCATCAATAAATTGATTGTAGTAAGTATTGTGGTGTTTAAAGTGAGCCTTGGTCTCTCACAGGAAGTGAGCAAGCAGTCGAGCCACAAGGCAAGCATACCAACTGCCTTCATTCAATTAAGAGTTCCTGAGTTTGTTTTCACTGTCTGATAACCACATTAAACAGTGATATGCACAAGTTTCAGATGTTTTACTGATGTGCACAAGAATTTCACATTATGTTTGCTGAAGCCACATTTTGGTGCTCTTTAATAAGACTGCCTCCCTCATGTTTCCACCACTCCTCCTTTCTCATCTTCGAATACAGTTTTGTTTATCCAGCCGGTGATGTGTAACCAAACAGGACTCTCACAGCCAGAGGGGGTGGTTGAATTACCGAAGATTGCAGGGGGTCATTGGCGGACACACTGTGTGGATTTGAGCCTTAGTTCACCTCCTGCTGCCCAAGAGGTTTAATTACCACAGGCAGGACTGTGTGGTGTTCACATTCACACAGAAAACGAAGAGGTGGGGGCAAAGGCCCGCTGAGCTCCACTAACAGAGAAGGCGAGACTGCCAAACAAGTCAGCATGGAAAACGACCAAAACAACCCCACATACCTCAAGTTCACTTTAGACAAGGAACACAGTATTTATGCAGGGAAAAGGAGAGGGAGAAAAATCTGCACTCCATATCTGGAAGCTGTTGCAGACTCATCTCTCGAGTGCAGATTGACCGTGTTGGTGATTGAAGTGCCACAGGGCATGAGAGGAGGAATTACCGAGCGCTCTGACACGAGACACCTAACAGTCAGAGCCAACACCGACATCAAAATATGAGCATCAAAACCAGGCTTGCGGCGAAATGAGGGAAAAAACCTAAACAACACTTTCTTGGAGCAAGAAGCTACAAATGTAACCTTTTTCCGAATGCCACGGGCAGAAGCGAGAGCCAGCAATGGGCGCAACTGATAATTTCAAGCAACTGCCTGGGATAAATATTTAATAGAGTGCAGAAAATATAAAACTGTAGAAACAATCAAAGGCCTGCCTCTGTGTGCAGGTTATCTGTCTGCCGGGTGTTATGTGAATCACTGACCGGCAGATACCGAGGTCCCAGAGGGTCCCTTTCATTATCACACAGGGAAGAGCAGGAACACGGCCAGACCGATGAATTATTCAAGTCCACCTTCAGTCTGCACCGCTGACTATTTTTTTTCCCATCTCTTCACAACTAAATACTTTTAGAAAAAAATAAAAGATTCAGCCAGCCTGTATAAAGTATCAGAAATACATTGAAGTAAACAGAATTTACACAGGAAATAAGACACTACTTTTGAGGGAATTTAAATTGATAAATGTTAATGCTGTCATCATTTAATCATCCCCCTCATTTTGTTCCAAACCTGTATTGACACATAACAGGGTTGTTATTGTTAGATAAAACTATTACTATCACTATAACTCATTTTCGTTAACTTACATAAGGCTGAAATAAAATACTAAAAATATGTAAACAATGACACAAAAGCAGAAATTTGTATGTGCCTTTTGTCCAAGCAATTACAATAAATGGGGATTGAAGCTTTCATGCTTCAGCAAGTTGTCTAGTCTATATGACTTGTGTACTGTACTCCAAATCACCTTTTGTGTTTGGTCCTAGAAGTAAAGTCAAATGGATTTGGAATGATGTGAGGCTGAGAAAATAATGGCAACATTTGCAAGCACAAGAATTACAACAAATATGAGTTATGTGAGTTTCTCTACGTACTTTGTTCTCACAAAATATAACGTTCAACTCAGAGGCCTCTGGGCATCATTCAGAGCACTTCTGATTTAATCTTGTTTTGTTTTGTGCACTGATGAAATAAGAGCTTTCAGAATTCCTTCCTGATTGGTTCCTCGCCATTGAGATTTGAATAATTTATCAATTTAACATATGCAAAGCAGAAGGCTACTTTCCTCTACTGAAAAGAGGGATGTCATCACATCCAGCAGTCCATGGTAATCACTCACTTTCAATTAGCGAGGAGCGAAGGGAGGGTGAGAGCAATTCACAAAGTAAACTGTAAAAGAAGATCAAAATATACAGCAATCAGCCCCGCATTTAAAACGCGTCAGCCATTTCAATTTCCCTGCTTGATTGAGCAAATAAATGGCTTATTTAACTCTGTGCTCCCCACATGAATGCGATTCAGAAACTAGCGTGCATTATAGACTAAACAATTATGTACCAATTCTCATTCAGTGATAGAATTGAAATAAGGGAAACAAGGCACAATAAAATGGTATGTGCAACATTGCTACTTTATATCACAAAAAATATTACTTAATTTTTTTGTCATTGCTATTTTATTTCTCATAATTGCAACTTGATCTCAGTTTTATTTTTATTTGGTGAACGGCTTCCATAAAAACACTTTACAGCTTTTTATAATTTTGTGTCATAAACAGGAAACATGATCATTCATATCATCAGTTGTTAGCATAATGCTAGTTTGGGGTTGACAGAGTGCTTTTTCTACCCTGTCATTAGCTCCAGAGGTTAGGGTGGGGCTTTCCAGCTCTCTTCCGCGGCCTCTGCGCTGCTACATTATTGTGTGAAGGAAAGTTCAGCAGGAGACGCTCAACACAGATTGGAAAAATGACTCCAACAGCAGAGGCTAAGCACATGAACAAATAGTGCAACCCACCATTTGGCTCAGAGCGCAAATGGCTGATTTTAGAAAGCATATGGGAGATGTTAAATTTTCCTGCTGGACCTTTTTTTCCCCCCTCTCCCCAAATGCTTAAGTACAGCTAATGACCGAGATCTTTCTGCACTGGGTAGCAGATGGGCTCTAGTTTTCAAAGGATAGGAAAGATGGTAAGCGCTAAATGCAGAAAACAGTGTTTAGTCAAAAACTTAGACCTTCCTTTTCAGATCCTCATTTATAATGCGCACTAAAAAGTGTGTTTCGGGCTTCCCCTGGGCTGTCAGCACTATATTAATGAGACTTTAAAAAATAGGGGATTAAGTCTGTGAGCGCTTGCCAGAAACGGGCTTCATAGAACCTGTTAAAACGTCTCAAAAATCGATGGCTAAATAGACTTTGCGTCAAGTGATCCGTGTTCGTGACTTGAGAAAATTCATTAACAACACCATGAATCTCTCTCAAGAAAAGGTGTTTAAATCCTTGAAATAAAACCAACCAGGTTCATTGGAAAAACATACCTGTGGTGACATTTCACCAAAGTTATGTTACTTCTTTCATGTTTTGCAGCACTTTAAAAGTGAAATGTCCAGTGAGTGGCACTAAAAGCGTTACATTTTCTCAAAAACACGTAAACATGAATTTGGCATCGTTTTATTACGTTGGATGTACGTATTGCAGCAGCTCAGAAAATATATTTCCAGTAAGGTTAATGCTCTATCGCATTTAAAAATAACGTAAACGTGACCCTAAACCTAACCGACTGTGTTACCAAAAGTAAATGTGATATAAAAATGCATTTGCTGAAGCAACCATGCCATTTTAGCTGGCTTCTACAAGTCTTTAAGCTCTATTATCATGACTCATGGGATTCGTACCTGAGCACTTTGCATCGCAAGCGCAATGCTTTACCAGGTGAGCTACCGAACAAGTTTACATTGTCAGAAAAGCCAAACATAGAGCTGGTTATGTGAGGCAGACAACAAAATGTATTAGTTTACAAATGCACTATAGTAAAAGTGATTTTTGAGGTCATAACATAGTATCGTGCATTAAACTGGGCAACAATATGTCTTTATTAATCAATAATCTGCCATTGTGTGTATAGGTATGTGTTTGGAGTTAGGTTGAATAACTGAATTTGACTGAGTTATTCTACAGTGAGCTAAAAGTATATGATAAATAATTAAGTGAACTACCAGGCATAATGATAAATCAAGTATAAACAGCTCATAAAAACATCCAAACAGTCTGGGATTAGAGGGCAAAGTACTCCAGGATGTTTGGGCCAAAGAGACGCCCCACTCTCCATCAACAAACAAGTCCATTTGTTTTGAGAAAGGTGGTTTGCATGGGGTGCTGATCATCCTGTGGGGAGATTTCCCCTGGGAACAGAGCAGTCGATCACATCGGACAAGCAGACTCTGCCTCATCTGAACCATCCCACCTCACTGCATTCATCAGTGAATGTGCCCTACATTATGTGCTTGGAAGTGATTTGAGAAGCGTGATAACACTGAGCTGTTTGTGCTGTTGCCGACTACGTCCAGAGAGCCCGGACCCCTGGGCTGAAGGACTCACACTGGGCTGTCTGTGAGGGTCTGTCTGTGGCTGTGCGGATGACCCCACCGAACCCTTGCTCTCTCTGATGAGGTCAGCCATCAGTGAGCTGATCGTAATGTTAGGCAGGCGAGCAGGGAGGAAGGGTGTCGGGTGGTGGGGTGGGAGGTGTTCAGGAAGCAGGCATTTGGCCCTGTCTGACCTTGGCTGATTTCTCCCCTCTGTGTGTTTTGCTCTGTTAAGACTCTTTTTCTCTGACTGCATGCCAGCACTGATGAGCTGTTACACGACCTGCATTCTCGCTAAAGAAAACGTAAAAGGGGAACACAGGACTCCCCCGATGCCCTTGAGACTGCTGTTTGGGTCTCACGTTGTTTGTGAGAACACTTAAACAGTCAAGCCAAAAAAGGCAATGTATGTTTTCTCATGATGACAGAGCTGTGGGTGTTACAGTGTAAGCTTTCAGACCTGGCCTTCTGGTATACTTAGCCTGGTGTGCAGACAGACAGATCACAACAGCTTTCACAAGGTATATTTCACTCGTTGCACTGAAGAGAGGCCATCTGAGTGTCCCCTGCTAATAAGTAAATGAGCAATTTATAAAGACTCGAGTTAAAACGGATATCACAAACTGTACAGAGCCCAGCAGATTATCTCATTGGCCTTCTGGGAAATGAAGAGTCCCAAGGCAGTCAAAAGATCTTGCCAAACATTTTTTCTTCCAAACATTTATTGTACTTAAATTGGGGTACGAGAGGGCTGAACTGTCAGTCTTTGTACGATCAACCTAGAACTTACAGATCTAGACCGAATTAAAGTAGACAGACAGACAGACAGACAGACAGACAGATAGATAGATAGATAGATAGATAGATAGATAGATTCATCATTTATCTCAGTGACTCACTTTATATTGAGTTATAGTCACATATGCATAGAAAGATATCTATTTCAAAATTGTGTTGATAGTTTATCAATACATATGTTAATATGATACTGTACAAAAAAAAAGAAGAAATAAATACCTGCCAGTGTCATGTGTAAAAAGTAAAAGACTTTGGACTTTGAAAAATTAAAGCAAAAGAGAGACAAACCAAATACTAATACATTAAGGGCCAAATTTACTAAACAAGGCCAATTAGCATGAGAGCACAATCCAATTAAAGCGCAGATTGGAGTGGAAAGTTCTGCGCGTGATCTACTGACGACTCGCAAATTAAAGGACACAGACCGGATCTTTTCCATAATGACCAATGCAATCTACCAAGAGCAGCGCAAATTAGTGTCTGGTTTATAACATGCTTTTTTGGGGGCGTTAAATAATGGCGCAAATATCACTAAATTGACAAGCGCAAACCTTAATAAATCACCTTGCATGATTCATTAAATGCTCTCCTCCCATAAATTTTGCATCTGAAAGGGAAACTCTAACAAATACTGCAATAAGATCAGTTGCAAAAATAAACCTGTCCACGTCTTTTCAGCGCTAATTGTTTTTACTGTGTGTCGTTAGTAAATCCTGACAGTAGTTTTTTATCACCAAAAGAGGGTCTGCGCTGGTGCAAGCTGTTAGTAAATCTGGCCCTAAGAAATTAATAAAAAAAAATTTAATTAAACTTTTCAATTGAAAATAAAAAAAAAGCTAAGCAGAACCATTTTCACTTTTACAGAATTTTGGGCTTTTGTATGTATATTGCAATAACCCATCGTTTAAAATCCTTGAAAACCAAATTCAAAATGAAACACATATGCCAAAATGAAACCTGAAAATCTGATTTAAAAATCTCATCTGTGGAGGCAGCCACAGCAACTGTTCATGCGAGGTGTCCAGTGCGCTCGCTCGCTCGCTCACTCACTCACTCACTCACTCACAGGGTATCAGTCGACTCCTGCGCCAGCATACAGCCAGCCAGCCCTGCCTTCTGAGGTTATTAATGGGCCGAGCAACGTGCAGACTGCAGCCCTGCTGGAAGTGTATGGTAAAATCATCTGTAGCCATGATTAACATGTCTGCAAGAGCAACCACACCAAAGCCAGAGTCTGCGCCGGGGACGGCTGCTCTGAGAACAGCCCTTAAATCAAACTCTCATTAATCGCCGGCCCGCCAGTCAGTGGCACCACATGCCCCTCTGAAGCAGAATCAAACCCAGAGTTCTTCCACTTCCTCCCTTTAGCCTTTATGTTCCTCCATTTCCTCCAATCCACAGACTCATGGCTGGCATGTTCTCTCCCAATGTCTCTCTTTTAGTGTTTGTCTGGAGTGCTTTTAGTCTACTCAGTGACATCTGAGGTTGTACTTGTGAAATAACTGTGCATATGAGAGCTACTTGCATCTATCACTTTAGCTGATTTACTTCTGGGAAGAGTCATTACTCAAGCATTTTATAGTCAGTATGAAGGGAACGACCATTAAAGGGACAGTTCACACAAAAAAAATCTGTCATCATTTACTCACCATCATGTTGTTTCAAACCTGTTTGACTCACCCAAAGCTTTCTTTTTTTTGGGTGAACTATTCGTTTAAGACTGAAAAGACAACAAAATATCTTAGATTCACAACCTTTCTAGTACACATACATTTTTTGTATGCTTGCATAGACACTGGAACTTACATTAACATCTTGACAGGATCTAAAACTTAAGAACAACTTAACTTTGAATATTGAAGTTATGGAATTAATAGGTTGATTGTATTGAATTTAATCAATGTCATCACATTTATTTTATGGATTTACCTAATTTGACATTATAACAGTTTCTTTGTGTTGTAATTTTCGATGCTGTATTAACCACTTTACCAAAGTCTAAACTTTTGAACGTTAAAATGAATTTTTAATTAAAAAAAATGTAACTATACAAATATATTTGTAATATACAGGCATTCATAAATATTTTTGTGTCTATACATGTGCATACGTACACTTTCTAAACGGTATGTTTCAGTTTATATCCAAACATACAAAACTGAATGTGTAAACATAATGTACAAATACTTATGAATACTAATGAGATCAGGTTTCTTTTGCATAATCAACTCTCTCCATCTCAGCCTGCAAAGACTGAAGACCTGCCAACAAGTTCTGCATATTTCCGGTATATAAATATAACCTTTTGACTTGTAAATTTGTGCATTGTATCAAGCATATGTTATCAACAAAGTCCAGAACAATTCATTTATGGACATTAAATCTGTTTTATGATAATATTTTTGTGATAATAATGTTACAGAGTTGGATCAAACCATAACAAACCAATAACTTTAATAATAATAAAAAAAACCTTCAACTCCAGACTCAACTTCTGGCAGAAGTATAAAGCAGTAATTCTTAGTCTCACTGAGTTGATAACAAATGTGCATGAAATACCTCTATTGATAACCTCTCAGTGAAATTCAGCCCAATTAGAGGCACAGCACGGATCAGTTGGATCTAAGGTATGCACATAATTCATCAGTTTCAATACAAGAGACTAGCAGTGAAAACAGCTGTTTTTCTACTGAATATAAAGCACAGAAGTTGAACTGAACCATTACTGAGAGTCTGAGCCTTTCTGTAATGAGTTGTCATTCCCGAGATTTCAAGGAGAATCGAGATTTAAGATCAAGGTTTTACAGCAGGAATTAATAAAAATAAGCTTCTCTACTGATATCAATCATTAGTATAAACCTCTACATCTACATCTTACTTTACAGAATAGCTGTTTTGATTTTATTTTGTTGTATTAAATGAATAGTTCTATCGAAAATGACAATTCTATCATCACTAAATCTCAATCAAGTCGTTCAAAATCTGTATGCCAGTAAGTGATCCAGTGATGTTTTGGACCCCAATGACTTTCATTGTATGGATAAAAACAGTTAAAAACTGTTATTTCACAGAAGAAAGAAAGTCATACAGATTTGAAACAACACAAGGGTGAATACTTTTTTGGTGAACTATCTCTTTTCACCAAAGTGTTTGTCTGCTAGCAGTTAGCCTCCATAACACATCTTCTGTGTGTGGTCAGAAGGCAAACTCAGACTAAGTATACTCTTGGAGTGTATTTGGTGTTCATTTTTTTTAAGTTAAAGGTGAGGAGGTAAACTTTAGCGACATCTAGCAGTGAGATTGCGAATTACAACGGCCCACCACTCACCCCTCCCTTTCGAAGCACATAGAGAAGCTACGGTGGCCGACACAGGACAAAGATGTCGTCATCTGAGACAGCAGAGAATAGCTAGTGCTCTGTAGAGTTTATCCATTTAGGGCTACTGTAGAAACATGACGGCGCAAAATGGCGACTTCACTGTAAGGGGACCCGTGGTGTATGTAGATAGAAATGGGATTCTAAGGGAATAAAAACATAACGGTTTATTATATTGCATTTCTGTCAATAGATCCTCATAAATATTACGCACTGCACCTTTAAGAAATTAAAGCCCGGTTTCACAGACAGGGTTTAGATTAAGCCAGGATTAGGCCTTAGTTAAATTAGGACATTTAACTAGCTTTTTAAAATGTGCCTTAGAAAAAAACATTACTGATGTACATCTCAAGACAAAACAATGGCACTGACATATTTTAAGATATGTCAGTGCAAGTTGTTTTCAGTTAAGAAAGCTCAAACATGCATTTTAGTCTCGGACTAGTTTAAGCCTTGTCTTTGAAACCGGCCATAAAAGCAGAACTTTTATTTAGATTTTTATTTTGTACTCATACATTTTAATTGCTCTTAACTTGAAATAATTGAGTAAGCTAATTCATACACAAAACTACACTTGTCAATTCAATAAATGCTACCTTGCTAATTGGTAACAAAATGCTTTGAAAACATTAGTATAGCATAGAACTTGCTGAATGAGTACAGCAATATAAAACATTTAGCATATATCTGTTCTCAAACATCTGACCCCCCCCCCCCCCCCCAACATAACAGAAACTCTTAGCAAAACATTAAACACTACTAAATCCCCCACTTAACATTAATCTTGCACACAAACATCATATAACAATTAATTTGATAATTTACTCTCCATTCTTTTGTGAACTCAAAAGAAAAAGAAATACTCATAAAAGTTAATTTGATTTAACTAATTTCTTTAATTTGAGTTGGCTCTACTCAAACCAATTAATTATTTTGAGTGTTAGAGTGTTATTTACAGTGTATAATGCACCATGATAAATCATAATCTAGAGGTTGTTTTGAAAGTGCAAATAGATGTTCCTTGCTAAATCTTTTCTAAATAGAACTACATTCTTCAGTGCTTTAAGTTTGTTTAACAGCAAACAAATTGCTAGCTCCCATAAAAGAGAGCAGATTTGAAGATGACAAAAAGCACAAAATAATGTCTGCATATCTCAATAAAGGCATGCAATGTTACCAAACCATCCTGTTTTCCCCTCTGAGAATTGGTAGGACTTGTGGTTTGGAGTCTTAAGCAGCCTGCAGTGGTAATATGACAGCTTTAGGAGACATGAAATGCCATGTCACTGACCTATGATGTTACAGCAGAATCTTAAAGACTAGCCTTCAGCAGCACTGTCACCACGGCAATTAAGTGCAAAATAACCTCTCACTTGTTACAGCCTCCCATGGTGCACTGAAGGTCATACGTCATGCTACAGAAAGAGAGAGAGTTGTTGATGTAGAGGGCAGGAAGGAGAAAATTAGACCTACATTTACTAAAAAGAGTAAAGGAACGCATATGCGATAAATGCAAACAAGCTGAAAAAAGTGTCTAGATACAGATCATTAGGGGATTCTGACTACAATATTGATTTTACCGAATGAGCTCTTTCTTTTTCTTTCAGCACTCCCCGAACACAAAGGTATCTTCCATTCTTTTTGCTCACTGTTTCTATTGACCGAACTGCTGTTATTGATCATGTTTTAGTTGCAGATGAATGCACCCTTTGACCTGACCTGCATTGGAATAAGCAACCAACACCGCTGTTATTGTGTAAAGGAAGTATCTTTTTTGTCACAGACTAGTCGAAGATTTAAAACATCATAGGTTGATGAGCTTTAGTCTTGTAGGGTGCATTTAATGTCTGGCGTGGAATAGTGCTTTCTCATCTGTCTTTGATCATATAAATCTGCAGAAATGTGAGTTTGTGGATACTGACAGTATTGCTGAAAATGTAAAATCTACAAGTCTGCTACATCATGGAAAATATTACACAGATATGAGAATTATGATTGGGAGTCGCATCATGATTCAGCTTCAGTCTGGCTTGTGTGTGTGTGTGTGTTGAATGATTCGATGGGCTGGTGTGAGAGTCAGACTTCTGATCCTTTGGCTTTCTCTCTTGCCCATCTTCCTCTCTGTCTGACTGAGTCTCTGATAACACCTGAGACATGCTGACATCACTATTTGTGGTTAATGCCACTGCAGAGGGCATGACCAGCAGAGGAAAAATAGCACAGACGCGGGGTGCTCTCTCTCTCTCTCTCTTTCTTTTTTCCCATGCATATTCTGCAAATATATATACTGGTCGAAAGTTTGGATTTTGTAATCTTTCTGAAAGTCTCTAATGCTCAACAAGGCTGCATTTATTTGATGAAAAATACAGTAAAATCTGTAATATAGTGAAATATTATTATCATTTAAAATAACTGTTTTCTATTTGAATATATTTAAAAATGTAATTTAATCCTGTAATGGCAAAGCTGAATTTTCAGAATCATAACTCCAGTCTTCAGAAATAATTCGAATCAATTATTAATAATGATTCTTATTATTATCAGTGTTTTGCTGCTTACTACTTTTGTGGAAACCATGCTACATTCATGAATAAAATTGATCCATATGATCCATTTAATGCATTCTTGCTAATAATAATAATAATAATAATAATAATAATAGTATGTTTTATTTATAAAGCGCTTTTCCCAAGCTCAAGGTCGCTGTACAAGGAGATAACACAAACACAGCATCAAACATAAGTATGCATCATATAGTAAATACATATACATAAACTATATTGCCAAAAGTTTTGGGATGCCTGTCTTTACATGCACATGAACTATTCTTCATCCGTAGGGTTTGAGTTGGCCCACCCTGTGCAGCTATAACACCTTCAACTCTTCTGGGAAGGCTTTCCACAAGGTTTAAGAGTGTGTTTATAGGAATTTTTAACCATTCTTCTTAAAGTGCATTTGTGAGGTCAGGCACTGATGTTGGACGAGAAGACCTGGCTCACAGTCTCCGCTCTAATTCATCCCAAAGACATGGCTCATCCATGTCTTTACGGACCTTGCTTTGTGTACTGGTGCACAGTCATGTTGGAACAGGAAGGGGCCGTCCCCAAACTGTTTCCACAAAGTTGGGAGCATGAAATTGTCCAAAATTACTTGGTATGTTGAAGTATTAAGATTTCCTTTCACTGGAACTAAGCGGCCAAGCCCAACCCCTGAAAAACACACCTTAATCCCCCCTCCACCAAACTTTACACTTGGCACAATGCAGTCAGGCAAGTACCGTTCTCCTGGCAACCGCCAAACCTAGTCTCGTCCATCGGATTGCCATTCAGAGAAGCATTCACAGACATTTCTCTGTCACTACAGAGAAATGTCTCCACTGCTTTAGAGTCCAGTGGCGGCATGCTTTACACCACTGCATCCGACGCTTTGCATTGCATTTAGTGATGTATGCAGCTGCTCGGCCATGGAAACCCATGAAGCTCTCTACGCACTGTTCTTGAGCTAATCTGAAGGCCACACGAAGTTTGGAGGTTTTTAGCTATTGACTCTGCAGAAAGTTGCCGACTTCTGCGCACTGTGTGCCTCAGCATGTGCTGACCCTGCTCTGTGATTTTACATGGCCTACCACTTCGTGGCTGAGTTGCTGTTGTTCCTAATTGCTTCCACTTTGTTACAATACCACTGACAGTTGACCGTGGAATATTTAGTAGTGAGGAAATTTCACTAATGGACTTATTGCACAGGTGGCAACCTATCACGGTACCATGCTTGAATTCACTGAGCTCCTGAGAGCGACCCATTCTTTCACAAATGTTTGTAGAAGCAGTCTGCATACGTGCTTGATTTTATACACCTTTGGCCATGGAAGTGATTGGAACACCTGAATTCAATGATTTGGAGGGGTGTCCCAGTACTTTTGGCAATATAGTGTATACACATACAAATATACAGTAACTAAACAGCAGAACACTAAACAGAGGAGGGTTGGAAATACGGTAAGAAAAGATAGGTTTTTCGTTTTTAGTAGAAGACTCACAAAGAGTTAGAGGAAGAGAATTCCAGAGTTTCGGAGCCACAGCACTGAATGATCTTGGTGAAAGATGAAAACAAAGTACAGTAAGCAGTTTTAAGTCAGATGACCAGAGAGAACAAGAAGGTGAATAATAGCGCAGAAGTTCAGATAAATAATGGGGAGCAAGTCCATGAAGACATTTAAAAGTTAACAAGAGAATTTTATACTGAATGCCGACAGAAACAGGTAACCAATGTAGATTGTAGAGCAAAGGAGTATAATGTGATCTGATTTCTTGACTTGATTGATGACTCTGGCAGCAGAATTTTGAACATTTTGTAATCTGGTGATTGTTTTAGCAGGCAGCCCAATAAGAAACGAGTTACAGTAGTCGAGACGAGAGGTTATCAAAGCATGAATTAGAGTTTCAGTGTCTTTAGTGCTGAGAGCAGGTTGCAGGGTAGTATTGCAAAGGTGGTATAATGCAGTCTTGCTAATAGAACTTTTATGAGATTGAAATGTAAGCGATGAATCAAATGTTACACCCAGGTTTTTAATAGTATGAGATGGAATTAATGTAGCCCCATCAATAGATAAACTGGGAATGGTGGGAAAGGGATGGTGGACCAAAAACAATAACCTCAGTTTTATTATTATTAAATTTTAGGAAGTTGCTATGTTATCAGATTTTAATGTCAGCAATACAGGTAGTTAATAAGTTCAGAGGAAGTGCAGAAACGGAGCGAGCTGATATGTAAATTTGCAAGTCATCAGCATAACAATGATAGCTGAGACCATGATTACGGATAATGTGACCAAGAGGTAACAAATAAATAATAAACAGAAGTGGTCCAAGAACAGAGCCTTGAGGGACACCTTGAGTGAGAGAACACAAAGAAGATTTGAATTTATGAACAGTAATAAAAAATTGTCTATCAGTAACCGCATTTCCATTACCCTTCAAGTTGCGCAAATTGAAATTGCGCATTGAAAATACGCCCAATGGAAATGCATCAATTTTGCAAAAACTCCCATATATCGCAAAAAAGTTTTTACGCTTGCATGAGGTGGTTTTTCAGGCAATTCGAGAAATTTTCGCAAAACTGCAATGGAAGGTCACCTAAACGTAAAAGTTGATAATTCTTTACAGATGACGCGGTATGTTTGGACAGAGTCGAGACAGAGTTCTTTATTAAACTCATAAAAGACAAAAATTACAGAAATACTGGATTCTAAACAACAAAGAAATGCCACAAATTATTATTAAGACCTTGAAGCAGATATGAGGGAGAAACACCTACAAAATATGAGTAGAGAAACACCTACAAACACATGGCCGCTCCCAAGAATAAGGTGCTTTCCTTGCCATTAATGCTGCGGTGGCTACGCATAACATCGGTTAATGGAAACGCCGTCATTCCGCAATATTTTTTATCGACATTTAGAAAATATCGCAAAAGTTTTGCGCAAATCTGTAATGGAAACGCGGCTAGTGAGATATGATATAAACCAAGATAAAGCACTACCTGTGATGCTGATAGCTGATACAGTGCCAAAGGCTGCTGTTAAGTCAAGCATGATGAGAACAGTAAGACAAACAGAATCAGCTGATATTAGAATGTCATTAGTCATTTTTACCAATGCTGTTTAAGTGCTGTGGCCTGATTGAAAACCAGATTGATAGGGATCAAGAAGATTGTTAGCAAAAAGATGAGCTTGTAGCTGCGAGGCAACTACTATTTCAAGCAGCTTAGAAATGACAGGAAGATTAGATATAGGTCTGAAATTATTCCTAACAGAAGAATCTAGCCCAGGTTTCACAGCCGTTCCCTTTCGAAAACAGTTCCTCGTATTGCGTCGCTAGACGCCTATGGGAAAACTGAGCCCAGCAGCGGAACGCAGCAAATCTGCAGCAGCAGTTCAGCGGATGGCGGCTTCCTGCTCAGCGCAGTCTGACTCGACGCCGTCATCTGCTAATCTGGAGTGTCTTCGGGAGGGCAGAGGGGGACCTCTTCGCCTCAGAAGACAACTCTCACTGCCCATTATTCTTTTCAAAGAACAGGGATGCGCTGGCCCACGAATGGCCCAGCTTCCCCCTTTACGCATTCCCTCTGGTCTTGACCGGTCTTGAAGAGTTGAAGGTGCAGTCCTTCTAATAGCCCCTCTTTGGCAGACCCAAATATGGTTCCCTGAGTTGATGAAGCTGCTCGGAGCAGTTCCTTGGCTGATACCCCTGAGGAAGGAACTCCTTACTCAGGCAAACAGGACAATCTGGCACCCCTGTCCTGACTTGTGGGCCCTCCATGTATGGCCCCTCGACGGGTACCAAGGGACCTTCCGGAAGTAGTCCTAAACACTATTGCTGAGGCTAGAGCTCCGTCCACGAGATGCCTCTACGCCCTTAAATGGTCAGTGTTTACCAGCTGGTGCTCACTGGTACTTTCATTTTTACAAGAGCTACTGGACGCGGGTCGTACCCCCTCCATGCTCAAAGTATACATGGCAGCCGTAGCAGCTTTCCATGCTCCTCTGGCCGACCAATCTCTAGGAAGAGACTTAGTCGTACTCTTCCTCAAAGGGGCCAGGAGGCTGAACCCGCCTTCTGCCCAATTCAGGACAGTCAGAACAGCTCTTTATATGCTTCGGTGGCCGCACCAAAGGGCTTCCGGTCACGAAGCAAACATTATCACGTTGGATAGTAGACGCTATCTCTTTAGCCTACGTCTCTATGGGCCTTCAATGCCCCATAGGCGTCAGAGCTCACTCAACGAGATGCATGGCCTCTTCATGGGCCTGGTCCAGTGGTGTACCAATTGATGACAATTGTGTGGTGGCCGGGTGGTCCTCGCCATCCACATTTGTGAGATTTTACAACTTGGAAGTCCCTTCACTGCAGGCACGAGTTCTTTCTGTATAGTGAGGTTGGCCTCTAAGAGCCCAAACCACTAGATACTCCTTCCATGGGCTCCGACCCTTGTCCGGGCCCCATTCGATTTCTGGCCAAAGTTCTACTCTAAAGCCTTAGGCTTTGTTCCTCAGGCTAGAGTTCAGAGCTCGGTCATCAGCCTTAATAGCACGGCATGATTGAACTGAGTTCCCATAGGTGTCTAGCGACGCAATACGAGGAACCGTTTTCGAAAGGGAACGTCTCGGTTACTCAAGCTGTCGCATCTGTCTTTTCACATTTATTGCAATACAGTACATAACACAAATGCAATAGCATGTCATAAGCAAGATGTCAACATAAGTTATAACCGTAATTAAACTAAACTATACCTGTTCTATCTTCATGCAGCATATATTCTCTGGCTCTGTAGGCACCTTACAACAGTTTCCACAGGAGCGATTTATATATTGTATCATGACAGAATATGCTAATCAATGACTTAAAGATAGTAACTTCACATCAGCTACATAAATTTATCAACTAACCATTCAGAAATGTCCTGTTGCATTCTACATGTTGTCACTTCTTCTTGAGTCACTCCATCATTGTCCGACTCCAGTTTGAACATAAAAGACTGAACAGTTTCTGACCTTTTCAGTGCGTGTCTGCATGTCTGCGTGAGGTAATTGGAGCTGCTAACACAAGTTCTTGAAGCTCGGCCCTCTTCTTGAAAGGTGGCTGAGAGCAGCAGCTCATTTGCATTTAAAGGGACACACACAAAAACGGCGTGTTTTTATTCACCCTCAAAAAGTTACAATTTTAACATGCTATAAAAATTATCTGTGGGGTATTTTGAGCTAAAACTTCACATACACACTCTGCGGACATCAGAGACTTATTTTACATCTTGTAAAAAGGGGCATTATAGAACCCCTTTAAATATTATGTATTAAATCAAATTCTTACCAACCCCAAACCTTTGAACTTTGAAAGTGTATATAATTTATAATGATGGAATCAACTTGACTATAAGTTACATCAACAAAAATAATTTTTAAGGGTCAGAATACAACTAGGAATAGCTTATTATGGTAAACACTGCACTTTTTAGGTTAGTTCATGTTAACTAATGCATTTAACTAATGTTAACATATGTAGACGTATTGTAAAGTGTTACAAATATTTCTCTTTGAGAACAAAGCATGTCTGGAAATCCATAAACAGTCGGCCAACAGGATCTTTCCTCTTTCTCTCTCTTCAGGTCTTATTGATGAGGCTAATAAAGAGGATAATCACAATCTATCTGCAATGACAGTAATGTCTCTGTACCCATTGACCTTTACGAACATGCTAGTTTGCTTCACAACAAGTCTGTACGGAAATCCAACCACAGAGAGACAGCCACTGGCAGATTCAGCTTCCCTTCCCCTAGTCTGATGACAAGAGAACAGGAAGGAAAGCTGTGTCCATGGGGGAATGATCTGCTTTAACCCTGGCATGAATTAACTCATTTTGCAATTGTTTAGTTGATTCATGCATCATCTATGTTATGATCATAACAAATATACCCACAGTTCTAAACAGACTAACATAATTTTAGTGTTAAAGAAGAGCGTTTGATGTTCTCTGTGTATTTATTAGAGTTGAAATGCTAAAATGGGTATTACATTTGTAGTTGGACACTAAAAGCAGAGATTGACATCAATAAAAAAATAAAATAAACATACTCTTTAGCATACTCATGCTATTCTATGTCTATATGCTCAATTTAGATTATGACTATGTAGAGTAAAAAATGTTCATGGCAGAAATTAAGCTTTAATTTCTAAATTTGATCAAGCAAATCAAGCCACATTTTGACAGATAATTTGCTTTAAACTGAAAATGTTGTCATTATCTACCGTTTAAACCCCATATGGCTTTTTTTCCCCTGTGGAAAACATTATATAAAAAAACCCTGCTTGTCAAAGATGTTATTTTCCAGTTCAGTTGCAATTTTGCTTGGTTTATTAAGAAAATTATATACAAGATTAGGATTTGAAGCCAGGTCCCCTTGCACGCTAATTGAAACTGTATCACTAGACTAAAATATCTTACATAGCTAATCAATAATGAAATACTAAGATGTTATCTTGCCTAAAAAGATCAGTGCATGACGTACCTGATTCTCCACACCAGTATTATTTCTCTAAACTTTTCAAAACAAGAAAAGGATGAGGCAGATTATAATCTAGAAGAGTTCTTCATTCGTATAAAATCTACATCAAAGAATGTTCATATCAATCTGACTCACATAGAAATGCCTCATCAGCAGTACAACACATTCAAACAGTCCAATGACAAGACTGCATCAGAAGCCACAATCTGATAAAACAGGGATGTGATATGTGGTGATAAGATAAAACCTCTGCACAACCACAACCACAGACATACAGCCACAGTATCTCAGTATTCTAGCCTCTATCACTCTACACACAAGGTTAAAAAGGAGAGAAACTGTGAAAAAGCTCTTGAGATAAGTAATCCGAATGGGTTGGCGAGCAGCCGTGTTTTCATGACATAATTGGTAGGCTATAAAACCAGAATATTCTTGTGCATGTGAATGCAGTCACTGTAAGACTTTAACTGGAAGTGAGTTGAAGAATTACTCCTTGTCGTGTTTAAGCGTGTTAAAACTCTGCGCTGTAGTCTTTTCATTTAAACTGTGGTTTCTGTACTGGTGGCCTCTAATCTCTAGGTTCCTTTCAGTTTAATTTGTCTGTGAGGTGGATCGTTTAGCTTCCTGCTGCAGGAACACACACACACACACGCAAGCCTTGAAAGTTATCATTGACATCTGCTGGATCGCCTGTGAGGGTAGACAAACTTTCTCTTGCTTTTGCAGTGAAAAACATGTTTATCTGTGAGAAGTAATAGGCCTGCCCTCATATTACTGCTGAAACTTGTCTTTCTTTCTTTCTTTTTTTCTTTCTTTCTTTCTTTCTTTCTTTCTTTCTTTCTTTCTTTCTTTCTTTCTTACTTTTCCTTTCCCAAACATAAATTTAAAACCATTACAGATCTGAAAAAGCCACAGCCTGACTGTGTGTGGATAAACACAGGTCTGGCATGACAGGGAAGGGTACCTCCCTCCTTGTGCCCCTAAAACCTGAGCAAACAAAAAACACACAAGCTCCATGACTCAGCAGATGAAAGACATGGGGGGGATCACTCACGCATACTTCGCCACGACGGTGACATGCACTAACGGGCAACATGTACTCTTGAGACAGAAGCAAGATGCACTCATCAACCTTTTTTTCTGAGTTGGCAAACAGAGAAACATGCCGGTTTCCTTTGGTCTGTGTGTGTTTTGTGTAGGTGGTTAGAAGACCACAGGTGCTGAGGAGATCAAAAGGCATGAAAAACTCTGTGTTCTTTGTTTCTAAACATGCCCAGAAACCTCTACAGTCAAAGTACATAGATTTTTCAATTCTTTGACACCAGAATGAGAGGAAGTGAAAGAACCATGGCCCCTCAGGACAGACAGTTTCTTAACCCTCATGTTCTGTTGAGACTATAAATAAAATAAAATATAAAATAATATATACATTACACATAAAATATTTCTATGCAGGATGATTTAAGCCAATTAATACAAATACATTTTTATTTGTTGAAGCTACCCAGCAAACATTTGGACGTTTAATGACCGTTCAAAAGACGTCCCTCTGACACGTCTCATCATGGTTGAAAAACAGTTCCAAAATGAAAGTTGAACGGACGTATCTGAATGCATGTTGAGGAAATGTTCTGTGTTACATTTTACCGATTTATGCCGTCCTACCGCGACTATTTTTGGCCAGGGACACAACGTTGCAGTCAGACCAATATTTGCTGGGTATTAACATGGACCTGGCTGGGACCTCAAACAGAACATGAAGGTTAAAATTGTATATATTAAATATTTTCCGTTACACTTTATTTTGATGGTCAGACTACTAACTAACTATAAGTAACTTTGCAACTACATGTCAAGTAACTCTCTTTAGAGTATTAGTAGACTGTATAGACTAGTCTGTCAGGTTAGGTGTAAAGGCCTGTCCACACCAAGAACATTAACAATAAAGATATAGCCTAGTTCTAAAAATCGTTCAAAATATAAAAGTCCACACCACAACTATAACAATAATGGCACCAAGAAACTATATCTTTGGAATCACTTTCAGAACGATTTTTTTCCAGCTGATAAACGCTAAAAACATTGACAGCCAATCAGAATCCATCATGCTTTAAAGAGCTCGAGCATTTAAAGAGGTAGATGACAAAACTTAGAATAAACAGAACGATATCGACTGCGGATGTAGATGCGAATATAGCTTATTATTATAGTTATCTTTATAGTTAATGTTCTTGGTGTGAACAGGCCATAAGGGTTCGGGTTAGTAGAATAAGTTATAAAAAAAATCATATATATAAATAGTTTTTTTTAAAAGATGTCTATATTGTTTTTATAAAATTTTATGTCAGTTTTAGTTATTTAGTACATTAAGTTTTATTTCAGGTATAAGGTTTATTTTAATTTCACGTAACAAATATTATTTTATGGTTTTAATATATATCATGTATGTATTTTTAAAGCTATTAACATAGAGCTGGGACCCCAAACATATAGGGGATAACAAAAATGGTTTTTGAACATCAGGATAGGTCCTAAAAGACTTCGTCTTCAACACTGTCATTATGGAGTGACATCAATTAGAGAAATTCATCAATTATCACACAAGTCAATTCTCACCATCATAAGTAACCCCTCTGAAAGTTGTGCTGGTGGTGTAAGGTTGTAACACCTGGAGGAAAAGTGCCTTTTTCAGGCTCTTTTTGACACTCTGCAGATGCAGTCAGGAACTTGAGATGTTTAATCCTTTCATACATGAGCTACTGTGTGAAGGATAGCAAAGCTGTTGTTTAAACCCAGTTCTTAAGACTCCCTGAGAAAAATGTGTATGTGTATCTGAGAGAGTGTTGTGGCTTGTTCAATAGTCTGTCTTCTTTTCCAGTCTGTACATTTTACCCTCTCTCTCACTTTGCATTGTATGTTAGTCGCAGAACCATGTATTACAGCCTGCAGCTCATTTTTTCTCTGGATCAGATTTCTCAGAACAGTGAGAACACAGATGCTGCAAAAACACACAACAAAAAAGGCTTTTAAAATAATGCATCCGTTGATTTCCAGGCAGGCACTAGCCTCCTGGATTCCAGTTTGACCCACCCATCCAAACAGCTTTGAAAAACAATTTGGCTAAGAAGTCAAAGCTTCAACGCTACCATAAAAAAGAATGCATTTGTGACTGGGAAACAAGAAGCGCCATGTTTGTTTGAGGGCAGCATAATGCTAGTTCACCGGGGTCATCTTTGCCTCATGATCAAATGAGGAATGCTCTCCCTCTGTGCCTTTATAGTTCGAATTATGCTGGTAAAGTATCTTATCATGACATCTTGTTCCCTGGTCCGAACATGTCTGCCAGCTTTGATATGGGCTACGATCGTGTCATAATGAGATGGCATAATGGGAAAGGGATCGGAGAGGGCCTACATCTGAGAAGCCTCTGGAATGGAAAGTATTCACCACTAAACCAAAACATCAGAGCCTGTAATCTCCTGCCTCGCAATAATGTTTATTGTTTTTCCCTTCATACTAGCTAATTGGATGACAATGAAAGATATGATAAAGACGATGATGACTGGGAGTACGTACTGGCGGTGAAGCTGACGTCAACACGGGGCCGACCCACCTGTAGACATGCACATGCATGAATGGAGCCACTCATTCAGACGACCTCACAATGACCCACACAAACACAATCACTCACCAACTCTTTCATTTACAAAAATGCACAGACAGACACACACATATATACACTTACATTAACAGCAACAGTCTAAACACAATACCACCCTGTCAATAAAGAAGCAATCAAAATGGTAATTGCAGTAATGTTGATATTTTGCTTGCACTGTTAGCACGCTGTGATAATACCGTCTCTCTGTATACAAAGCAGATGACTATATGGTAATATTTAGTCTGATGTCATTTATGTGTAGACAATTTCAGTGACTTTTTTATTTAGGGCAAGTTGAAAAATATTATGCTGAGACAACTTTGTCATGTACAGGATGATGATGCATATAAATGGAAATAAATGGAAATATATGCCAATTTAGATCATACAAATAATTTATGGAATTAAAAAAGAACTTCCTAAATTAAAATGATTATTAAATTAAATACTCCAGCAAAAGTATTCCACTGGGGTTTTCTGCTGGGGTCAAATTAATCCAAAGGGTCTAACCTTATTTTTTTTTAAATTATAATAATAATAATTTTATATATATATATATATATATATATATATATATATATACTCTACACTGTAAAAATATCCTGTTAAATGTATGGTAAAAAAAGACATCTGTGGTTTTCAGAAATTTACCGTAAACATATGGTCAAAATGTTTCAGGTCATTGTGGTCCTGGTTTGTATTTCCACAGCATGAAGGTAAGATCTTACAGATTTATGAATGAAGCGCTCGTTTTAAAATCTATTAAATCTATTTTAATAATTAAATCAACTTCATCGGCTAATTACTCTTTGTCAGCTATGCCATAGAAATATACAGAGTTACCGCAAAAACTGAAATTCAAAGACAACATTCCAAAGATGGCTGGATGCTTGTTTTTCTGGCGCATAAGGCATAGACTGTAAAAAAATATGGACGTAGTGTCTGTGATAGTCATAGTTTTTATTTGCCAAAATCATAAATTTGATAGTATTTTACAGTAAAAAAATTTTTTTCTGTATATATAAAATTGCATATAATGAACCATTAACAGATTTCTTTTTACCATTTATGTAAAAGTAACTTACAGTTAACCAAACAGGTTTTTATTGTACCAATTTACTGTTTTTTTTTTGCTGTGTCAAACCTCATTAACAAAAAAATATATGTAGAATATTTAAAAATGAATAAAAAAGCAGGCATGATTGAGGAGCTATTCATTATTTAAAAACACTTAGGGTGGGGGAGGGGGCACAATCTTCACCTATCTCATGTGAAGATTCATGAACATTCACAATGACAACAGCTCTGTCAATCACCTGCAATTAAATATTGCAGTGCAATAAGAACAGTATAGCCCACTAAAACACCTCTTCACTGAGGCCTCGTAAGTGCATGTGACCCCGACTCACTCACCAGTCACGGCTGTTTATAACAGTTCCCATTAGGAGCCAATCTCCGCTCGAGAAGCATGCAGAGCGCTTGGGCCACTTATCGAAAGACCTCTGGAAAACTTCAGCCATTAGCATGTGTGTGCATGATGATTTGTAGCGCAAGAAGAAGAGGGAGCGTAAGGGGGGAAGGGGGAACATGGCAGACAGCTCCTTTCACAAGATTGGACTTTAAACCAGCCAATTAGTCGTTTCACACATTGGGAGCATTGTGCAGGTCCCACATTAATTTGAGAAATGAGCAGGAAAAGTGGAAGCTGGTGATGTGGAGAGAGAGAGAGAGAGAGAGAGAGAGAGAGAATGCTGCTTTAATTATAGCAGAATTGCAATTCACATATTTCCAACCCCTCAATTCTATTTCACCTCCTCTGTCACTGCATATTTCACCCAAAAAATTGACAGGCTTTCTTCGGCTTTGAATGTCCTTCATTGCCTCTCTGTTTGCTCTTGTTAGCAGAGCTCCAACAAGGATTTGACAGCAAGTAAATTCTCAACTTCTTCTAATTTGACAGGATCTGGTGATCTGTATGCAGGGATTTTGTGATGCATTTTTAACTGCATGCACAACCATTTGTGTGTTCAGGCCTGTCTCTCCATGTTCGTATATATGTGCATGTGCAGGCATCTTATTAACTCTAAAGTTTCGACTTACTGTCATGGTGTATCAAAACACGAAGAGTTCTCTATATTGTTACATTAATGAGAATAAACAGCATGGGAATAAAACTATATTTACCACCTAAACTCTTATTTTGTTTCTTAGGTAGCTCAGGCAACACATAAAGGCACAGACAGTATTTCACTGCAAAAATAGTCTTTTTCACTAACCATTCACAATCCAGTTTAAGTACAGGTTTTCAGGTTTTAAGTACACTAAAATAGCATGAAATTAATTTAAACAGTATTTAAATTAAGTCACACAGCTCTTTTCTATGCAAATGAGGCTCATTATAGATCGGACCTTATTCACAAAACTCAGCGCTGTTTGATTTGATTGCAATTAATGTTGCAGAAACTAGGCGGTAAACTGAATATTATTTAAAAGAGACATTTGTGTACATTTTAGTCATGATGGTAGCAGTAATTCATCAATGATGATCAATGATAACTATATCTGGTACTGTGGATGAGTACACTTTATACATTTTAAAGACCTGGTGCAGATGCCTAGAAATGCACTGCACTGAAATTTTACTTTGAAACATTTTTCTACTCGAATAATTACAAAGAAATGACAAGAAACACAATGAATTAAACTGAAATAGGATTTTCTTTTAAAACACTCCAGTAAACCAATACTTCATTTGTTTATTGAATTTAGTGATTTGCATACTTAGTTTAGTGCATAATTCATTTCAGGTACTAAAACAACTTGAACCGCATATGCAAATAAACAACCGCATCAGCAGACCTGCTTCATTCTTCGTGAATTCCCCTTATAGTCAGCTATCAGCTCTTGTTTCAGCCAGAAAAATACAATGTACAGTGCTAAGACAAATTATTGTTCTCCAAGTGCATTTATCTGCAAACTCGTGGCAGTGCGGCTCCACTGAGGACCTGGAGAAAGTTTACATTGCGGGAGAACGAAGCATATATTGCAGCAGAATCAATCTAATCAATCCACTGGACCACAATGGCTCTCTGGCAGGGGAAAGCAGAGGAAATATAGATTGTTCAATTATGTTGTTAGATATGAGAGCAGAGAAAACAAATAACCCGAATCCATAAGTGCCTGAAAACTTTAGCTGTGTAATACATGTACTCATTTAAGAGTGTTCAGCCATTATCTTGTGTGACTTGCATGGTAAACACAACACCAGATGTATCAAAAACGTATTAAGGCTTAAGAACAGCTATGTGAGGGGAATATTTACATCAATGTTTACATTAAATAGGCATGCTAAGCATGAAAATGCAGAGTTGTCATATCTAAAGCACACCGGCCCATTATATTGCCAGGAATAGACTGACTTGAGGGCTGCACTTAAGCACACACTTCTAGGTTAAATGTCTTGCCATCTTTGAAAGCTTGGTGTCATCGTCACTATAGAGCCATTCAAATACAAAAATGTTTATTTGAGAACATCCACCTATCAGAAAAAAGAGCTTTGCAAGATATCCTTAGTGGCCAGACACTGCAGATCGAACACCCTGGTTTGAAAAGAAAAGACCTCTGCTCTCTTATAAAATTATAAGAAATACAAGAGCTATTCACTGCAACAGTGTGAGAAGGAAAAGCACACCTAAGTGATTGACAGTGATAGCTTTGGCCAATAATGGCAATGACATCTTCCTCAGTAGCTTAGTGCTTTTACAGCAGCACTGAATACTTATCAGTCCACAGGATCAGCAGGAAGTAACAGAAAGCCAGGCTTATCTGTGTTTTGGTCTGGAGCTTTGGGGGAAGGGCTGAGGAGGCGATGAGGAGGAGGTTTGGAGTTGGTTCTCCTGTTTGGTGTGGAAACATGCCACAGGGCGCTAGGCTTGCTGAGTAACGGAATACTAGTAATGGCATTACATAACCAACATGCAGTTATGTATATACACTCACCTAAAGGATTATTAGGAACACCATACTAATACTGTGTTTGACCCCCTTTCGCCTTCAGAACTGCCTTAATTCTATGTGGCATTGATTCAACAAGGTGCTGAAAGCATTCTTTAGAAATGTTGGCCCATATTGATAGGATAGCATCTTGCAGTTGATGGAGATTTGTGGGATGCACATCCAGGGCACGAAGCTCCCGTTCCACCACATCCCAAAGATGCTCTATTGGGTTGAGATCTGGTGACTGTGGGGGCCATTTTAGTACAGTGAA
Source organism: Rhinogobio ventralis (assembly GCA_039654625.1). NCBI lineage: Eukaryota > Metazoa > Chordata > Actinopteri > Cypriniformes > Gobionidae > Rhinogobio > Rhinogobio ventralis. Next base: position 23,496,991 of record CM077210.1, read on the forward strand.
CTCATTGTCATGTTCAAGAAACCAATTTGAAATGATTCGAGCTTTGTGACATGGTGCATTATCCTGCTGGAAGTAGCCATCAGAGGATGGGTACATGGTGGTCATAAAGGGATGGACATGGTCAGAAACAATGCTCAGGTAGGCCGTGGCATTTAAACAATGCCCAATTGGCTCTAAGGGGCCTAAAGTGTGCCAAGAAAACATCCCCCACACCATTACACCACCACCACCAGCCTGCACAGTGGTAACAAGGCATGATGGATCCATGTTCTCATTCTGTTTACACCAAATTCTGACTCTACCATCTGAATGTCTCAACAGAAATCGAGACTCATCAGACCAGGCAACATTTTTCCGGTCTTCAACTGTCCAATTTTGGTGAGCTCGTGCAAATTGTAGCCTCTTTTTCCTATTTGTAGTGGAGATGAGTGGTACCCGGTGGGGTCTTCTGCTGTTGTAGCCCATCCGCCTCAAGGTTGTGCGTGTTGTGGCTTCACAAATGCTTTGCTGCATACCTCGGTTGTAACGAGTGGTTATTTCAGTCAAAGTTGCTCTTCTATCAGCTTGAATCAGTCGGCCCATTCTCCTCTGACCTCTAGCATCAACAAGGCATTTTCGCCCACAGGACTGCCGCATACTGGATGTTTTTCCCTTTTCACACCATTCTTTGTAAACTCTAGAAATGGTTGTGCGTGAAAATCCCAGTAACTGAGCAGATTGTGAAATACTCAGACCGGCCCGTCTGGCACCAACAACCATGCCACGCTCAAAATTGCTTAAATCACCTTTCTTTCCCATTCTGACATTCAGTTTGGAGTTCAGGAGATTGTCTTGACCAGGACCACACCCCTAAATGCATTGAAGCAACTGCCATGTGATTGGTTGATTAGATAATTGCATTAATGAGAAATTGAACAGGTGTTACTAATAATCCTTTAGGTGAGTGTATATAAAAAAAACATAATCCGATCACTATATATACTGTATAGTGAGAATTACTAGCAATTTTTTTTTCTTAAGTAAATTAAAGTAATAGTGGATCCTTGTTTATGTGATAAAAGTTAACTTCTTAACTTCTTTATTCATGGCAATTCTCAGTTCTATATGCTACTTTCCAGAGGTGTAAAGAGAGAAACACGCTGAAGTAAAAGTATAGATACCTTACAGCGAAAATGACTCCATTACAAGTTACAAGTCACCAATTTCAATACCACTTGAGTAAAAGTCTAGAGTATCTGATTTTAACATACTTAAAGGGATAGTTCACCCAAAAATGAAAATCACCCCATGATTTACTCACCCTCAAGCCATCCTAGGTGTATATGACATTCTTCTTTCAGACAAATACAATCAGAGTTATATTAAAAATGTCCTGGCTCTTTCAAGCATTATAATGGCAGTGAATGACAGCCCAAAATTTGAAGAAAAAAGTGCATCCATCCATTATAAAAGTAATCCCCACAGCTCTGGGGGATTAATAAAGGCCTTTTGAAGCGAATCGATGGGTTTTTGTAAGAAAAATATCCCAAAAATACTTTTTTGGACTTCAAATTGTGGGCTGCCATTCACTGCCATTATAATGCTTGAAAGAGCCAGGACATTTTTTAATATAACTCCGATTGTATTTGTCTGAAAGAAGAATGTCATATACACCTAGGATGGCTTGAGGGTGAGTAAATTATGGGATAATTTTCATTTTTGGGTGAACTGTCCCTTTAAGTATTTTACTCAGACTGTATGTAAGGCTCAGAGATGCACCAGTCCTCAACACCTATGAAAAAACTGTGAACAACAAGAAACAGTGGATTTGTGAGGAGATTGATCATGTTTATTTTTTAAGTTGAAATAAAACACTTAAATATTGCAGTCGACACAGCAGCCTACATCTACAGACACTCAAGTCTCAGTTAAGCTCAAGTGCTCAAAAGGGCTGTAAACCAATATCCTTCAATGTTCTGTAGATGGCAATATTACTTCTTTTGTAGCAGAAATAAACTGCTGCAGAAAAAGTTAGGTGCCATGCAAAATGTTGGCTGCATCCGTAATTGCATGCTTCCCTACTATATCGTAGGTGAAAAACAGTAAATGACAAAAGAAGTATGTCCGAATTCACTGTAATCATAAAAGAGTAAGCAAAAAGTACCTTTTACTTCCTCCAGTGAGGTTCTGAAGTGTGCATACGATAGACACTTTACTATCCCATGAGGCCACAGGAGAAGATTTATGAATGGCAGTGAAGCAATGTAACTGATGCATGATAATGACAACATGGAGAATGTAGTACATCCAGATTATATTCATACTAAGCGGTTGTGAAGTAATTACTTCAAAATAAGTACCTACTCAAGAGAATATGCTATTGTTTTCAACATGAAGCACCATGAAGTTTCTTGAGCACCAAATCAGCATATTAGAATGATTTCAGAAGGATCATGTGACCCTGAAGACTGGAGTAATGATGCTGAAAATTCAGCTTTATCATCCCATGAATAAAGTAATTTTTTAAAATATATTCAAATAGAAAACAGTTATTTTAAATTGTAATTATATTTCACAATATTACTTTTTACTATATTTTTGATCAAATAAATGGAGCCGTGGTGAGCATAAGAGAGCTTTCAAAAACATTTTTAAAAATCTTACCAACCCTAAACTTTTGAACGGTAGCATGTGTACAATTATTTCACAATTCTAAAATAACCCATGCAAAGTCAATTGTTGTAATGTCATGTAAAGCTTCCAGTGAAGATAATATTGCAATGCACACATGAGGTAAAACCATTGATACAATTCCCAACACAACCCTCACTGCCACTACTGGAAAAAAAAAAGTTTTCATTGTGTGGAAACACATGACAGAGGATTTGTGAACAGCAGAGACTTCTTGAGAAATTGTTAAGTGAGGGACTGTCAAGAGGAAATGATGCTATGCAAATGAGCAATTAGAAAACTGGGCCAGAAACTACATATGAGGCAGATCCTCAAGTTGGGGAGACCAATGACCTTCTTTCTTTCAGACTACTCAAAAAGCACTATGTGATCTGATGTGACATCTCTCTGCACAAACATGACAAGCTCAATTACAGGAAATTGAGGATAACAGAAATTGCTGAGAGTCAGTTAGAGGGAATGCAGACGTACAGATGAGGGCAGTGCTGGTTAGTGACTATAATCAAATGACTTCTGAAGGCTTTCTGGCTGAACAAAAAACAATCTCCCGAAAAGAAGATCATAGGACTAATAAATATTTTGTTAGCATGCGGTTTTGCTCTTCCAGTCGTTCTTATGCATTTTTGGAGGACCTTCCTTTGAACATTTATCCCACATATGTGACCAATGACAGGCCAGGATGTATGTGTACTTAGAAAAATAAAGACCAGCGGTATGTCTCTGGAGAAAGTGTCAATCAGAAGATTCATAAAGGAATGGAGGAAGAAGGACAACTTACTCCGCATCTTCTTCCAAAAAGGATGAAGTCATTTATCTTATCTTCAGAGGAAAGCAGATCTTCTAAAAACCTATCTACAAAAAAACCCCCCCAAAAAACAGCATGTTTAAGGTATCAAATGAGCACAAGAGTATAAATTTGAAGAGTATAAATTACCCGGGTGTAAGCAAATTGTGTGCAGACACTGTGTGGCGTCCACAGAAAGAGCAAAAAGGGGGGGAAATCAGATTAATCCTCAGCCTATTCAATTGCACCGCAACTCCCACATTCCATCAAAAGGTATTTTAACATATCTAGAATGGGACTTAATGGAGGTAAAGTCTGGGCGCCTTGCCATTCAGAGAAGGTTACGCACCTTTCAAAATCCTATATTTACAATTACATATTACAATACTGGTCAGAGGTACAGCAGACTCATGTTAACAGACATCAAGTGTTGCAAAATTGTTGCAAAATTGTCATGGCCCAGAGTTCAACATTGTTTAAAACCTTCGTTTTTTTTCCTTATCAATTTAATGGTGTCTATGCAGTGTAATTTTCACAAAAATATACATATTTTAATGGCTAATCATTTTTAACAGACTGGTGAAAGTGTGGTTACAACTAAATGTAAGGGTTAGATCACATAGAAATAAGCTCCTTAATACCACCAAAATAATTAAGATAAAGTGGAAGAAACATTTTCTTAAAGAAAATCATTTTTCATGTTGTTTTTATGTTTATGTGGTGTTTTAACATGCTTCCAGACAAACCATGCACAAATTCATAAGTAAACACCATTGCTGAGTATTTTCTCCTTAAAACTGCAGTGAACCAAAAACAGTCTTAAAAACGTGGTTTGAAATTGACTGTGTTTCTTACGTCACAAACTACCTTGTATCCAATCACTTCAATGTGCAGGCGAGCTCATTAACCATGCTGTGAAGCAGGGGAGTCCCAAGAGAGGCCAGTTTATCCCAGTATATTTTTCTGTTGATATGAAAAATCGGGTACTTTTTGCAATATAGTGGGGTGAATTATGTATATGATGTATATTATGATGTAATTATGAAATATATGCCTTTCTCCACTGATGTTCTATGATTTTCAAAATGCTTCTAAGGATGCTGTTTTTTAGAAGGCAGACTGAGAATGCGAAAAGGGGAGCATGGATTGTGTAACATTAGCAACACATTTTTAGCTGATAACATAGTCAAGCAAAAGACTAATCATATTAATTCGTTATTTGTCCGACGTTGTAAAGAGCGATATACTTTTGTGTAGAGTTTACTACAGTAACTTGAGTAAAAGTTGACCGAGTGGATCTCTGAACTGGTGTGAGTGAGTGGAGGCAGGGCTAATTTGCATATTAATAGATCTGCATATATTAAATGAAACAAGGGTGTAGAGTTACATTTAAACTGAATTTTTTTTTGCAGGAAAAATGTTTTAAATATGTCATTTTGGTGATCAAAGATAAGTTTTGAAGGACTGAATTATTGACTACAGGGGGGCTGCGATTTAATATCACACTGAACTAAAACAACATGCACATTTGTTGACATAGGCTCATTAGGAAAATTGACATTTTTGGCTTCATTCTAAATGCCTTCTGAAAATTTTGATAATTCTTATGTTTAGCATTTGAGTCTTAATGAACACCATGTTCTGTTCAGATCATTTTTGTACCATGACATTTTGATTCTATTAAGCCAGTTATGATTAGATTATTGTGAGCAAGGTAGAGAAGAGCAACAGTTAATGTGCAGCTAAAATGTTTAAACTTTGATGCATTCATTCATTTATGCATACTGCCAAATTAGCACTGTGAATTTAATTTTAGGCTTTTCAGCAGTCTCCCACTGTGAATATACATAAAATATTATAATAATACTATTACTTTCATTCATATAGTTCATGAGCCCATAATATCACAGAGAACCTCTGAGTACTTTCAACTAGTCCAGACTAAACACATACTGTAGTAGTATAGTGTAGAGTGTGTAGATCTTTAGTTAAATCAATAAAGAACAGCGGCATACGGTTTAAGCTGCAAATCCAGTTTGTCTCTCTGTTTGGATTTAATTAATGGCAGAGACATAAATGACAGTATATCCTCACACCAGACCGCCATCTGTATGGTGGGAGGCAAACGGTTTGACAGACACATACTTTGTGTAGTATGAGTATGTATAAGCTGCTTTGCTTGTTATTCTCTGTCAGAGATACAGCTCCAAAGCATCTGAGTAAGACCAACAAAACCACAAGCATAAATAAAGATCTGCGGGGTGGAGATGGTGGGGGGCACCCAGCTGAGGGATAACCCAAACTCTACCTCAGTGGTTCTCAACTGGTTTCGCTTCACAACCCAGATTTTACAGTGACCCAATGCTGTGCACTTAAAAAATTATCCTAAAAAGATGAAAATCAAATTAAACTGAAGTCAAAAATAATAATTTAAATAATATAAAAAATATATAAAACAAAATTACATAAAATAAATAGAAAATATGATTTAACCACTGAATCAACCTAAATAAATTAGATTACACCAACAAAATTACATTTAAGAAATAGCTCCTTAAAGTAGCAATGGCAGGTTACTTTTTACAGTGTACCAAAATTCTTTATCTTACAAAACTGAACACAAATGTCTTTAAATTGTAACATTGCTATTTAAAATTACTGTATTAAGAGTACGGAGAAGTAATAAGGTTCACAACTAACTAAGGCTTCTATGAATGCCCTGCTTAATACACAAATGACTGTTCATATTCATTAACCTTTAAAGATTGTAATTCAGGAAGCCTATTCTCATCTTTGTAATGCCATAAGTCAGATATAGGTGTTCTGCCTCGTATGGAAGTCACACCTTGGTGATGTTCACTGCAGAGAGATTATACATCAAACACAATAATTAAAATCTGAAATGCTCATTTTCAGTTCCTTAATAGATAATAAAGGGGGAAAGGGGTGTGAAAGCCTTCTGTGATTTAACAAAGACATTTTGCATGAGATTGTTGGAAAGATTCCTAGGCTTTATGTGGTATACAGAAATTCAACTCAAAACTTGCATTCAAGTCATGATTAACCATCCTATGTGAATCAAGCAATAGGCCAAATATTGGATAAACTTTCATATTTGCCCTACTGACCCCACTTCCTGATCAGAAGAGAGAAGGTATAAACAGATACAAAAATCGAAGCCAAATTTTCATAAACACTGATGAGGTGGACATTATAGATCCATATTCCTTATTATTTTAAGCTAAATCAGTACAGAAGCCACAAAGAAAGCTCTTATAATGTCAACATGTCTGGTAGACAGAGAAAAGTGTTTTTAGGTCAAAATGACACACACCCCTGAACAGAACACGAGAATGTATAATCAAACCCATGTATCTTGGCAGCTGCCTCGTGAATGACTTTCCTCTTGTAGATTAACATATGGGGCAAATAAGAGAGCTATAGAGTGCTATTCCCCCATTTCGTTTCCTCCCCTCAATGCACTAAGACTCAGAATTGCTTCTATAAGATCCCTTTCCAGAGATAATAATCTAAGTATAAATCATTGTATTTAATTATAAGCATGAAGAAGGGATAATTGCTGAGGTTCATAGAGTCACAGCCAATACTGTCTTAAATAGCCTGTGCGTAGCACTTCATCTTTTATAACATTTTAGACAAATGACAAAAAACTGAGCGCTCACATATACAATTAACTTTATATACTGTAAGTTGATGAAAGAGTAATGCGAAGCACTTACTGCCTCAGATGCAGCCATTCTAATGTCGGACAAAACACATACACTCACCTAAAGAATTTTTAGGAACACCATACTAATACTGTGTTTGACCCCCTTTCGCCTTCAGAACTGCCTTAATTCTACGTGGCATTGATTCAACAAGGTGCTGAAAGCATTCTTTAGAAATGTTGGCCCACATTGATAGGATAGCATCTTGCAGTTGATGGAGATTTGTGGGATGCACATCCAGGGCACGAAGCTCCCGTTCCACCACATCCCAAAGATGCTCTATTGGGTTGAGATCTGGTGACTGTGGGGGCCATTTTAGTACAGTGAACTCATTGTCATGTTCAAGAAACCAATTTGAAATGATTCGAGCTTTGTGACATGGTGCATTATCCTGCTGGAAGTAGCCATCAGAGGATGGGTACATGGTGGTCATAAAGGGATGGACATGGTCAGAAACAATGCTCAGGTAGGCCGTGGCATTTAAACGATGCCCAATTGGCACTAAGGGGCCTAAAGTGTGCCAAGAAAACATCCCCCACACCATTACACCACCACCACCAGCCTGCACAGTGGTAACAAGGCATGATGGATCCATGTTCTCATTCTGTTTACGCCAAATTCTGACTCTATCATCTGAATGTCTCAACAGAAATCGAGACTCATCAGACCAGGCAACATTTTTCCAGTCTTCAACTGTCCAATTTTGGTGAGCTCGTGCAAATTGTAGCCTCTTTTTCCTATTTGTAGTGGAGATGAGTGGTACCCGGTGGGGTCTTCTGCTGTTGTAGCCCATCCGCCTCAAGGTTGTGCGTGTTGTGGCTTCACAAATGCTTTGCTGCATACCTCGGTTGTAACGAGTGGTTATTTCAGTCAAAGTTGCTCTTCTATCAGCTTGAATCAGTCGGCCCATTCTCCTCTGACCTCTAGCATCAACAAGGCATTTTCGCCCACAGGACTGCCGCATACTGGATGTTTTTCCCTTTTCACACCATTCTTTGTAAACTCTAGAAATGGTTGTGCGTGAAAATCCCAGTAACTGAGCAGATTGTGAAATACTCAGACCGGCCCGTCTGGCACCAACAACCATGCCACGCTCAAAATTGCTTAAATCACCTTTCTTTCCCATTCTGACATTCAGTTTGGAGTTCAGGAGATTGTCTTGACCAGGACCACACCCCTAAATGCATTGAAGCAACTGCCATGTGATTGGTTGATTAGATAATTGCATTAATGAGAAATTGAACAGGTGTTCCTAATAATCCTTTAGGTAAGTGTATGTCCGACATTCACTGCATGGTCAAAAACCTTGTAACTCCATCTGACCTTGATTTTGGTAGAATGTTCATAATATAATGACACATGCAAGTGTCTAACCATATTAAGCCACAATACCAACTTTGACAATACTGTTTATTATTGTTAATATAATAATAAACAATGGCTTGATCAAACAGACGAGCTACTGTAGCTCAAATTGCTCAAGAAGTTAATGCTGGTTCTGATAGAAAGGTGTCAGAATACACAGTGCATTACAGTTTGTTGCGTATGGGGCTGCATAGCTGCAGACCAGACAGGGTGCCCATGCTGACCCCTGTCCATCGCCAAAAGTGCCAACAGTGGGCACGTGACCATCAGAACTGAACCACGGAGCAATGGAAGAAGATGAATCACGTTTTCTTTTACATCATGTGGATGGTCGGGTGTGTGTGCGTCACTTACCTGGGGAACACATGGCATCAGGATGCACTATGGGAAGAAGGCAAGTCGGCAGAGGCAGTGTGATGCTTTGGGCAATGTTCTGCTGGGAAACCTTGGGTCCTGCCATCCATGTGAATGTTACTTTGACATGTACCACCTACCTAAGCATTGTTGCAGACCATGTATGGCTGTGACCTCTTTCAGCAGGATAACGCGCCCTGCCACAAAGCAAAAATGGTTCAGGAATGGTTTGAGGAGCACAACAACGAGTTTGAGGTGTTGTGTGAAGAAGAGGAATCAGTAGAGCATGTAATCATGATTTGTAGCAAATATGAAACACAGAGAGAGGTGATGAGGGAAAAAAACTTGAGTGAATTTGAGTGTATTAGGGGGAAAGACGGTAAGGAAAGTACATTGTAAACCTATTATCTGATCCACACTCCGGAGCAGAAGGTGGCGGTAATGCACCAATAAGCTGGATGCCAACCGCCGTAAAACAAGAAAGAAGAAGAGGTGTTAACAATCCAATCAAGCATCTGTGGGATGTGCTGAACAAACAAGTCCGATCCATGGAGGCCCCACCTCGCAACTTACAGGACTTAAAGGATCTGCTGCTAACATCTTGGTGCCAGATACCACAGCACACCTTCAGAGGTCTAGTGGAGTCCATGCCTTGACGGGTCAGGGCTGTTTTGGCAGCAAAGGGGGGACCGACACAATATTAGGTCATAATGTTATGCCTGATCAGTATATTGAGCTGACTTTTTTTTAATCATTATCTTAACTGTAAACTAATCTTACAACCCACATACCTTCATTTTGGGCTTGGTGGCACAACTCATGAGTTAAATAGATACTAGATAGAAATAGATACAGAGTGCCAGAAGCATGACAGTTCCTACAGCCTATTAGTAGATCCTCTGCCACTCACTGAAATAAAAGCTGAGGTAAGATTGCATCATATAAAGCCAGATTGCAATGACACAATCATTAATAACATGCAGTACTGGAGCATCTATCCAAGTTCAAAATCTTCCAAATTCAGCTTGTGCGAATGATTGCAAAGTTTTTTTTTATATGCACATTCAGAGCAGCATTCTTCTTACCAGGATGTGCAGTTAGTCTAGAGAGTGGGAGGCTTGCTGAATGAATGCATTTCAGAAAGGGAAAAGAGGGGCAGAGCCCTTTTGGACACTTTGGGGAGGGGATCGTAGTTACACCAATCAAAATGAGCTTCATATGGCAGCGCGAGATTTGATTTCTTAAAGGGGCAGATTTTTTCCAGTTCAATGGAGAAAGGGGGAAAATAAAGGCATTACTCAATTTTAGAGAAGTGGGAAAATGTTTGCATGCATCTGGAAACACCAACCCTTCTGAAGGAGCCCAATGGCAAGATCACAAATATCCTTCCTTTGATCACTCAGACACACATGCACACACACACACACGCCATTAACCAGACATAGATTTTCTTATCAGTTCCAGCTGATTTATTTGTGTCAGATACAGACTTCAGCATGACGACATGTAACTCATTTCCTTTGCTACAAAACGCAGATGGTCCATTTTGAGAGTATATTGCACAAAAATAATGAAAAACAAATGTGCCATTATGAAGAAAACAAAAAAAACAAAATCCAGTTTTACACCTGCTATTTGGGACCCATTCACACAGATATACATAAACTCCTAGCTTTACTATATTACAGAACATATACAATCTTCAATCTAGTACCAGAAATGAGGCTCATGTGTTTCCCCCATTCCATTGTACACTTCCCTATAGAAACGCTTCAGATCTACAGCTGTACATTTGCCTTGAGTAAAATAACCAGGCATTTAAATGCAAGTTGAATTCTCAGTTTAATTCTTGCATGCTTTTACAAATGAAACCGGGTTGAAGTGCCTGAAGAAACCTCACTTAAAGCACAGTAAGAACATTCCCTTTAACTGTACAAAAATATGCCAGAAAATATTTTACTTTTTTTTTTTTTAAAAAGATGAGGTATGTTGGTCATGTATCAAAATGCTTCCTGCCATACCTGTGTGTTCTAGAGTGGTTATCTGCTTAAATATTCCCATACTTGGAGGGAAACTGAACCGGTTAAAAAACAAATAAAAAAAAAAAAGAATTGTGGCGTACAGAAATTACATAAGACCTCAGAAAAAGTTCCGTCCTGAACAGTGTTTCAGAATTGCCTCCATTCGGTCCAGCGGCTGTTTGCCAGCTCCCTGTAGAGATATGGGTGGGATGGGAATGCATAGTTCAGATTTTACATTTTGCGCTCCACCAGTTTAAGCAGTTTCACTGCAACCCCACAGAATAACCACACACTATGGCAAGATACTTTAACATTTATTGCTTTAAACTAAATTATATCTATTTTCATATGACTAGCATTTATTTTAGTTACTAGTAAGCAATTCAACAGTTGTTAGTATTTCAATTTCACTAGCAATTAATCATTTATATAACACTATTACTTACTCCTACTAGTCACTATTCTATACCAACTGGAATACACACTAGTGCCTGATAATTAGGTACTAGTAAAACTGGAATATGTACCAGCAGCAGTTACAATACAGTGAATAATTCATATCTGGCAATGGAAAAACAAAAAACAAAAAAAACAAAACAATTTGTTACCAGTAACAGCAGATTAGTTACTTGTCAACTTAGAATAAGCAATATTGCTAGTGAAGTTCTAGTGAACTGAAAAAGAAACCATTTAATTACTTACTAGTAAAAATAAGAGAGTCAGATAAAAATAGATGCCGTGTAGTTTAAAGGAATACATGTTAAATGCGCTTGCCATACACACACAGCCCTGTCAATTTTGACCATGTTGTCACTTTTTTTCTACAAGTCTCGTAACGCAGGTTCCGCAGTCTTAACCGGGACAACCACAGAGGCAGAGTCAAAAAATAACCTGAAGATGCGAGATGCCTCCTTGGTTCTGGAGGAGTTTGTCAGTTAGTAAGTGAAAACCAGGTCTGAAAAGTTCGCCTCCAGCCAGTCTCCCGCGATCATCTCACTGAGCTCGGGAGTGCAATAGTCCGGGAACTCGAAGTGAGAACCAAGGCTGCCCTCGCTGAAAGAGTCCAAATCTTTATCCACCAGAGAGAGACAAAGGTTTCCTGAAGTGTTCCCCAAGTCCGCCGCGTGAGAGCCTGCCGCTAGGTTCAAACTGAAGTCTACCAGCAAGTCGTCGGAGTCCTCGCTGGAGCTGCTGGATGAAGAAGAGACGGACCTGAAAGATGATGCTGGTGACACCGAGGCAGGGTAAGCTGCGCTCTGCTTGGTAATGTTCTTGAAGTTGTAAAACAGTCTGCTGCCGGGAGTCGCGCTCATGTGCCTGGACTCCTCGTACATGCTCGCGCCCTCGGACTCCGCCGCGGAGCTCAGCGTGGGGCTCGCGGGCACGTTGTGCAGCCTGATGTGCTCCTCGTCCTCATAGTCATCCTCCTCATCGTCGTCGTCGTCATCGTCGTCGTCGTCTTCGTCGTCAGTAAGTTCCCTTTTGATAGACTTGGTCACTTTTAAGTTTGTGAAAACATAGTTAAATCTGCAGTCTTGTGAAGAAGCTCTCGCTGTAATGTTCCCCGGTTTGCTGGGCTTGAGTTTTGCGCACTTCTTCCCTGCAGCTTTGACACTTTTGCCGATCTTCTCCGGAGACTGCACCGCTGGTTTCGAAGAACTGTCGAGCTTTGGTTTTTTCTTGGGTCTGTATTTGTAGTCGGGATAGTCAGCCATGTGTTGGAGCCGGAGCCGCTCGGCTTCGCGGATAAAGGGAATCTTTTCACTGTCCTTCAGCATTTTCCACCGCTTTCCTAGCCTTTTGGAGATCTCAGCATTGTGCATGTCCGGAGACTGTTCCATGATTTTTCTCCTCTCGATCTTTGACCACACCATAAAGGCATTCATGGGTCGTTTAATGTGGCCGGTGGCTGTCTTACACCAGTCCGGTTTCGGCGGCACAGGGCTGCACGCCATCAGTTCGTTCTCCTCGCTGTCTGTGGTCTCTCGCGACATGCTGCTCTCCGTCTCGCTGTGCCCCGTTTGCTGCACCATGTTCAAAGATACTTATCCCCCTTGATAGACTTGCAGCTGCTACACTCTGACCAAACCTCTTTTCAAAGTTACCGACTGCCTTCTTAACTAGTTCCTAGGTTTCTCATATCGATTGCGTCACGTATAATTATCCAATAGCGTGCCGCGGCTCCTCCCACAAGCCTAGACATTCGCTTAACCCCTTGCGTCCGAGCTAGACCTTGCCTAGTCTATGATTTAAGTGGTGCCTTCATAACCAAATGACAGGCTACACTGGCACCATAATGTCATGTTTACTAATCTAAAACAAATTCAAGTCTGCTGTATAGTCAATAAAACACATATTAAGTGACTATATGCTTATTTATTCTCATTACAAAATGAGTTATGATTTATGAACAATGGACATTTATGAATGAATCGAATGCTCCATCAGATGCCTTTTATTATTATTATTATTATTATTATTATTATTATTCTCTTCTGCACGTACATGATTGTGGTTTAAAATAGTGAATGATACATCTAAACAGATTAGATCAAAAACAGATTAGATCAGGCATCTTACTATGCAGACACTGAATTCGGACATGCCTTGTTGCCATCCTACCTCCATACACAGCCCAAGATTTCATTTGTGCTTACGCCTGTGGGTGGGATTTTCATTACGTGTGCGAGACAGGCATATTGAATGAACACCAGTCCGTTCCGGGTGAGACACCAGGGGACAGAGATAACATGAGAGGATAAACATTTAGTGTATCTATTGAAAAATCAGAGCATGTCCTTATCATGCACTATTTAAGCATTACCTATAAAATACCTAGTGTAACTAATATAGAACAATAAAAACTTTATCATGATTCATGTGAAGATGAGGATCTGCATTGTCAGTCCTGTAAACACATCACAAAACGGTGTTTAAAACTTTCACACAGAAAATCAATTTATGACCACTAATCAGAGATAGGAAAAACAAAAGCACTTAATTGATTTTTTTCTAATGCAATAAACGAATGAAATTTCCTCAGGTTTTTTGTAGGGGTCTGGGTCCCCTCGTAAGCCCATTACAATTTGAACACTGCATTTAATGGTGACTTCATAGATTCACATCTTGGCAACAGGTTTCTTGGTTGGTTGGAAATATTTGGTCTGAATACACTACCGTTCAAATGTTTAGGATCAGTCAGAGTTTTTTCTCCTCTTTGTAGTTAGGATAATCTGCTTGTGGTCTGCACACTTCTCAACATCCACGCAGAATTCATTGATTCACATCTTAACAATATAATGTCAGTGATGGTGTTGATTATACCCCCCTGTCCCACTTACTCTATATTATGCAAGGAAAATGTATGTAGGTTATTACTCTAAAGCCTGAGCTCATAATAGAATAATGATGTTATATACAACCCGGTTGTCTTGACCTACATATTTACCTTGCATAATTATTTTTTATAATATGATGGGTCCAGACAGCAGACAGGAGAGGGAGTGCAAAGATTTGCTGTGTCAAGGAGGTGAGCAACTCTCTCTCTCTCTCTCTCTCTCTCTCTCTCTCTCTCTCTGTCTGTAGACCACCCTAGCCACAGCTCTGGCTGACAGCCAGCTCTGTCTCTGATAAACCTCTCTGCCGTTCTCTCATTTCTCCTTCCCCTAGAGGGCAATCATTTACCCCTTTGAATCTGTCCTGCCCTGCCCCCACGCATCACTTCCTCCCCCACCTCATGCTCTTGCAGTGACACATTAGAAATGCAGTGAGGGGATTTTGCTGGGCAGTTTTGCATTGAGATATTGAGATATAGCCTACGATTAATTTTCACAGGCAGCGTCTCCTACAGACCAGACCACCCCCTTCCCTCCCGTCCCGTCACGTCTTCCCGCTGAGACTGGCTGCTTTCGAGGTCTGCCTGCCACAAGCCACATGTCTTTCCAACTCTGAGCCATGGATCATAATATTCTGCTGCCTTTTCAGCTACTTTGTATAGTCTAATTTAAATCTGACAATGTCACCTAAAGTCACCAAAGGTTGAAATGCTGATAATGTGGAACAAAATGAGCTTATTGTGCACTTCATCCATCATGCAAACCATAATTTCCACTTGTCCCTTGTTTTAAAAAATAAAATAAAATCTAGGTTACAGTGAAGCACTTACAATGAAAGTGAATGGGGCCAATCCACTTACAGTGAAAGTGAATGAGGCCAATCCGTTAACATTAAAATACTCAGTGTTTCAAAAGTAGAGCCAAGATGTATTCAAAATGCGTGTTAACATTAACATGATTTTAAAACACACCATAAAACCCTAAAACTACTGTAAAATTATTTAAACAGCTTTACGGCTCAAATAATACACACGTTTTAGGAATTAAGAGGAATTAATGCAAGTGCTTTTATAAAATGATATGCTTCACAACAGCTTTTAAATCCTCTGAAAACTGGCCTCATTCACTTCCATTGCATGTAAGTGTCTCAGTGTAACCTTGATTTTTGCAGTTTTTTAAAGAAAATGAGAGATGAACCAAAGTTATTTAATTTTTTAATCAACATTATGTTACAAATAGTGATGGCTGAGTATAACCTAAAACATTCCTTTAAGCTTCAAGCTAAGAATACTTAAGAATTCCCTTTTTTTAAAATATAATAACACCCTCCTGCTCTCAAAGCAATGCATTACAGTAAATTAGATGAGGCTTGTACCGTGGTAAAAATGGGTTTAGCTGTAAGAAGAGGTGAACAGAAGATGATAGAGACAGAGAGGAGCACACCAGACAGGAATGACTCATCTCCTCCATGGCGTTTATCTTCCTTAGACTAGAAGCTGCCACTCACCCGCTAGAGAAGTGCTAAAGCCTTGGATCGATAGACAGTCCTGACTAGGAGCTATCTGATATTGAAGATGCAGGAACGTATACCCTCTGAATGGCCCCTGGATGGGCCTGTTCAATATGCCTTCAATCTCAACAGCACACAAAAGGCCAGAGTCAGATTAGGTGACTGCAGGGATGGAGGGACACTTGCAATGGGTGGAGCACCACATTCACATAAATGAGTTAACAAGCCTAGCATCCTGGCCATTGATTGGGAATGCAATGGCTAGCTTTGGTCTTAGGGGCCGTAGCTTACCTAACAGCTGCCGTTAGATGTGTGAACTCAAAGCACTGTTGAGTAGGCGTGGAAACGGACTGTTGTGATTGTTTTTCAACACTTTTTTTGTCTTGTAAAGCTGTGTAGGCTGGTTGGAAATATCTAAATACACTACTGGGTCAAATACTTTTAATAATACAAATCTTCTATTCCGAAAAGAAACAATAAAGTGACAGTAAAGTATTTATAATGTTACAAAAGATTTTTATTTCAAATAAATGCTCTATTTATCAAGGAATCCTGAAAAATCATCCTGGTTCTACAAAAATATTAAGCAGCAGAACTGTTTTCTACATTGATAATAATAAGAAATGTTTCTTGAGCACCAAATCAGCATATTAGAATGTTTTCTGGAGGATCATCTTACACTGAAGAACGGAGTAATGATGCTGAATCAAAGCTTTAATTTTTCAACTTTACCATCACAGAAATAAATATATCATTTTATGAATATATTTTTATTAATCAAAAAATCCTGAAAAAAGTATCACAGGTTATAAAAAAATATTCAGCAGCACAACTGTTTCCAACATTGATAATAAATCAGCATATTAGAATGATTTCTGAAGGATCATGTGACACTGAAGACTGGAGTAATGTTGCTGAAAACTCAGCTTTTCATTACAGAAATAAATTATATTTTAAAGTATATTAAAATAGAAAACCATTATTTTAAATTGTAATAATATTTCACAACTTTTCCTGTATTTTTGATCAAATAAATGCAGGCTTGATGAGCATAAGAGACTTCTTTCAAAAATATCAATTGTAATAATATTTCACAATATCACTGTTTTTACTGTATTTTTGATCAAATTAAAAATGCAGTCTTGGTGAGCATATAGAGACTTCTTTAAGAAACATTAAAAAAAATCTTATCAACCCCAAACACTTGAACAGCACTGTACATTTTACTAAATTCACTATAGGTTGAACCATAATGTTTGATGCAAAAGGATAGGATACCTTTCAAAGTACCCCCTTCCGACAGTTATATATTTTCATGTACCCATTATTAAACTATACATAAGCTCTTAAGCTCTTAACAAGATATAGAAGTCAGCAGTATAGCACACACCACAAATGCTGTAAGAAATTATTTTCAAAGATTTCCTTTTCTGTCATTCTGAATTTTTTTACGGACATTTCCTCAATTTACCATGCATGATATTTTGATCTAATTCTGTCATTTCCAAACATTTTTTCCCCTATACTCTAGTGAAAATACCACCATCACTATGATTTGGGGAGAGTAAAGGATTTTGTTATCAGTCTTAGATAAGAAGCCTCTGAAGTGGAATACATACTGTAATGCAATTGACCTCATGTCTCCACACTTTCAAGGTCTGATGCTTGGCAGACAGGAGTGACTTCACGAGAAGATAAACAGAGAATACTTAACACGCTGGTGTGTGCTTGTGTTAGACGTTGTCAATGCAGCAAATGCAATGGCAGATTACACTCCAACACCGTAACCTTGCTCTCGTATTCTTACAAAACATCTCCATGTGAATTGGAGGTGGCTGTTGAAGTTATTTACAGGATTTCACAACACTCTCTTCAGTCCCTCTGTGTCAAAATGATGAAAGTAGTGAGGTAAACAAGATAAATGACAAAAACAACTCAATTTATGTTAAAAACTTCTGTTTATGGCTTTATATTGTCAAGCAGCATGAAATCAAGCAGTCGTCTTCCGTCTTCTAACAAAATTGTATAATAATAATAATCTATAAACATGCAAAGAATGTGCAAAACTACATATACGTTCAAAGTCAAACTTGTTGGTGGGTCACCTGAAAGATAACTAATCAGTTTTAAGGTAGAGCTGCATATTGGTTATTTAATTATCCCAATTTGATGTATTCTTAGGTGGCATTTACACCAGGGGTTTTCAAAGACTTAAAAAATGGGTCGCCAGGATGATCTAAGGAAAATGGAGTTACATAAAGAAAAAAAAAAAATTGTTTTCATAAAATCATTGTCTATAGTCCTATATAAAAGGATGAAATATATTTGACTTAAATAATTAACAGATTAACAAAAAGAAAGAAAAAACTGTGGCGTTTGGTTTATTTTTGTGAGGGGCGGCGCTCCTCAAACAAGTTCACGGAATGGAAACCCAGACGACAAAAAAGCACATCTTGTTTTATTTATTTTACAATAGCACGATGTAAGTAAACACTTTGCAATTTTGAACGATGTCCTACTCTTATTATCTGCATGACCAAAATGACGAGTATTTTATGTTTTCTCTGTTCGATCGCGCCGACGCCTCAAGAGGAGACACAACATATTTGCAAGTTTGCAATGCTGGAGCATTGCAAACTTGACATCGCAGCCTGTTCATCATCAAAATAAAATAGTCAACCTAACATATAAAAAGTTACACAGCTCAGTTTAAATAGTCAGTAGTACAATTCGTGCCATTCAGCGTGAACACCGCTGCTGTGGTGTTTCCAAGCATGATTTTTTCCATCAATATTGGGACGCCAGTGAAGTACAAAGCCTATAATAAATAACGGTTTAGCATAAAAATACATCACGAATATGGAAACATTTGGATTGGAATGAGAGAGTTAGGCTACGTGAGTCTAACGCTGGTTACTTTCAGTTTATCATTAAATGATTTTGTTTTGGCTTGTTATAGTTAGCCCTACTTATATTTTTTAATTCTTGATCTGTTCTGAATACCGTTAAATTTAAAGGATTTGTTGTACAGTGAGGGGAACTAAAATAGCCTATAGCTGTGTTTGTAGTACATTATAACATTTCGCTTTATTTATTTCTGAATGCGATAAAATGCGACTTATACGTGACTTACCTGTTTTTCTTTCTCTCAAAAACATATATATTTGTAGTGTATTTAAGCATGCAGCAAACGATTAATTGGTCAAAATTCTTGTTGGTTAACCAGTTAATTAGTGTCCCATATATAGCTAGATCAAATTAGTGCAGAATCAACTTTGCGTTGCAAATGCGTCAAGGATCAAAAGCGGTTGTGTGGATAAGTGCTGAGCCAAAATGTTGTGCCATCTAGTGATTTAATGGAGAATACAGTCAAATGGCCCATTAAATAAGTATTCTTATGCTTGGCTTGACTTGTTTGAATGCCTTGATTTAATGCCTTGTTTGAATGCCTCCAAGAATGATTGTAGGCCTATATATGGGTCGCGACAATTAAAAAAAAGAAGAAAAAAAAAGAGGGTCGCTCTTAAAAAAGTTTGAAAACCACTGATTTACACAATATGCGTTCTTGCATTCAAAAACAAATAGCTAGACAGAGCGCAAAGGGTTGGATCGAAATTCAGTGGTCTTAAAAAAACAACACCATGTCAGTATGCTAACAAAAGCACCAAAACTACAAAAAAACATATACACTTGTTTGCTGCTTTTTGCAGTAATAGTAAACATGTATTCAGAGGTTCTCGTGGGGCCCTGACCCACTATAATGAGAGTGTGTTTAGTCTGAAGGCCAGGCCCTGTGTTGATGGATTGCACTGCCTGAGGGAGAGTTTTTTTTTCTTTCTTGACACCAGGAAGGCTCTACAAGGTGCAGGGTGGACATAGATTTCTGTGTGTGTGTGTGCCCTTTTCAAACTATCGATTACTGGAGCCGATTTCATGTCATAGCTACAGGCCTCATGCATATGTGGTGGCAAAGGGCAAGATGAAAGGCATCAATCAGACAATGTTGCTTTATTATCTTGCTACAAAATCATGCAAGGTGGATATATAATAAACATACTTGAATCATACTTGAATCTGAATCACTACCTGAGTTGTACCGTTAACTTGTGATGAAAGAATGTTTGACCTAGTTTTACAGATTTACAAGGACTGGAATCAGTCCAGACTCCAGGCCTTTGTTAGAATCAGAAGTACAATCTTGCTTTTAACTCAGTAGCCATTCTTAGTGCAGCAAGAGCTGAGCTGCTTTCCTATGTCTTGTGTGAAACTATTCTAAAGGAATAGTTCACCCAAAAATTACATTTCTGTCATCATTTGTTCCATGGAACACAAGAAAAGACAGTTCAAAGACTGATTTCCATTCAATTACGATGTACACAAGCTTTCAAGTATAAAAAACAATGCTTGTTTACTGAAAATCATGATGTCCATGAATCATTCTTTTGAACCAGATCTTTATAAAAAAAAATTGTTTTGCCTACAACATTGTAAAAAAAAAAAGGTAATTAAAACAAAGATTATTGGAGTATGTTTTACAAGAAAATACCATTTCAGTCTTTCTGCTTCAAAATGTCAATATTCTGTTTAATTCAATGTGCTATTTCAGTTTTTTTTGTAATTGTGAAATGTACTTGCAATTTATGAGTAAAAAAATTGTCTCTGTGCCATTTTTTGTGTGAAGAATAACACTGAAACACAATTAGAGAAAAATAACTATATTAGAGCTCAGAATGTAAAAAACAAATCCTTATATAAAGTACATTCCCATTAGTCAAATTTTAGATTAAGATTTCAAATAATTAAGTTCTTAATGCATAATGAAATTATAGACAAAATAAATTACAAATAATTTAAAAGTACATATCCATAAATACACACACACACACACACACACACACACACACACACACACACACACACACACACACACACACACACACACACAATGGTGCTCAAAAGTTTACACACCCATTGTAGAATGTGTGAAAATGTTATGTTAATCAAAATCATACACAATGCATGTTATTATTCTATTTTAGTACTGTCCTGAATAAGATATTTTTACATAAAAAAGATGTTTACATATTGTCAACAAGACAAAAAATAGCCATATTTCATTTTCAACTCTTTCCAGCAGTGACTGTATGATTTTGAGATCCATCTTTTCACACTGAGGACAAACGCAACTATTAAAAAAGGTTCAAACATTCACTGATACTCCAGAAGGAAACACGATGCATTAAAACTTTTTGAATTTGAAGATCAAGGTAAATTGTACTTAATCTGTCTCCCAGGAAACATGTAAGTATATTCTGTTGCTTCCGAAGGGCAGTACTAAATGAAAAAAAAATTAAATTTACACAAAATAAGAAAAAATTGGACATTTTCATCCTGTTCAAAAGTTTTCACCGCTGGCTCTTAATGTATTGTGTTTCCTTCTGATGCATCAGTGAATGTTTGAACCTTTTTTACCTATATATATATATATATATATATATAGAGAGAGAGAGAGAGAGAGAGATGTGAGAAACTGTTGAATCTTCTCTGTGAATTTGACAAAACTCGTAGTACAGTAGCAGATGTTAACAGCCACTTGGGCTAAAGATTATCGATGAATGACTTAAATTTTAGTATGTTTCATATGCTTCAGAAGACTTGGCATATTGTTCACAACTCAAAACGACTACTTTTATGATACTTTCATGTGCTTTTGCATTGTTTTTTGAAGCTTAAAGGCTTCAGTCTCTATTCATTGTAATTGCATAGAAAATAAAGCCCAGCAGTCTTTTGTGTTCCACAGAAGAAAGTAAGTCAGACAGGTTTGGCACGACATGAGGTGAAATATTCCTTGAAGAGAAGTTCAGCTCAAACAAGGTTTCAAGTAGTTAAGAAATGTTTTCTTCCTTAACACTCGACACTTCTTTTTGTGAAATTTTACAGTGCAGCCTTGAAACTCCAGCTGTTCCCGAAAACCACTGAATTAGTAAGCTGTCACGGGTTTATTAGCAAACTGCTCACAGCTACTTGAAAATTGAAGTTCTCTTTTCCTCGGCAAGCCTCTTCAGAGCACTTCATCCTGAGGGCAGACTAATTTAAAGGTAAGTAGAGGATGTCATCAATTGTGAACAAATAAGACAAAGGTGAGGAGGGGCCGGGGTTGAGGTGTGGATGACAGCACTGGAGATGGGTAGGAAAAGAAAAAAATACAAAGATAACGATCACGACTCCTGGATAAAAGAAGCTATTATTTCACAGCAGTTCATCTCGTGTTGACATTCCAGTTAATTACCTGGTGCGGCGGGAGAGAGGTGCGCTGAGCCCGAGCATGACAAACACAGAAAGGCTAAAGTTGGGGTTGCAGGTGGGCTTATTCAGAACAACCTGCACGTAACAAGATCCACAGCTTGCACTTTATCTGAGGCACCACGTCAACATCCATTAAGAGCACTCACACTCCCTCACCGTTTAATGAACGGTGAGACGCCACACGAATGAATGCCGGGTGGGAGTGGGGGGGGGGGGGGGGGGGGGCAAATACTGCTGTTGAAATGCGGTATTTAACAAAATTGGAGTGAATTGTGAAGAGCTCTTTCCTTGTGTTTTTTAAAAAACACCAAGGGAGTCGTGCTCCCCATGGCTGTTGAAGTGAATAATGCGATGATTACAAAGCCCTTTTCGATTACAAAGCAGCACATAAATGCAGTCTTAAAGTGATGTGAATTTCACACTCAATTATACACTCTACTATCACTGCTGTCTGTTGATTTTTAAACATGTTTTACTTTAAAGTCAACATGAATAGGACTTACACACTGTTTTGCGTTCATAATGTGACATTAAATGTTTAAAAAATATAGGACAGAACTTAATTTCGAAGGTCAGGATTTGTTTGGGCAGTTAAAAGTGGGCACAACATAATATCGAGCCAGAATAAACATGAGTTGCTATGGGTTAACAATATCTAATAGCCCAAGCTGCTAATGTGAGGTCAGCAGAAAGGGAAAGTAGTTTCCGAGTACATTATTTCTAATATATAACATACATCAGAGATTCATTCATCATACCATTTTTAGACCATGATTAAGAAAAAAAATAGGGCTAAATGTGAATTAATTTTGACTTTAACTAGACTAAACTCTCAATCAAGTGTAAACGGTCATAGGCTGACTAAACTACAACTGATCTTTGGTCTGATCTTTTTAAAAATGGAAAAGACCTCATGTCCCCAGAGTCCCTTACAGTCCTCTAGTCAAGTACACGTCATTCAGCGAGATGCTGTGTGTGAGTGTGCAGTTTTCTTTCTACAGGCACCCCCCGTCCAAAGAGCCATGCTCTCATCAACTGGCCCTAATGAGCCTGAAACAAACCTGATGAACCTGACTGAGACACGGCTCTGAGGCGTTGGGTGGCTGACTGCTGCAAACCTACCCAAGCACAGACAATTCATTACACTGAGGTGTTCTTTGGTCTTCTTTTTATGGGATTTAGCATAAATGTTGTGTCAATGTTTTCTTAGTGTATAAAAAAATGTTTCAGTATGTACTGTTCAAAAGTTTGGGGGTTGTTTTTTTTTAGCAAGGTGAGAGTGAAGACATTTATAATGGTACAAAAAATGTCTATTTCAATTGCCTAATGGTTTCCAACACTGATAATAATAATAAAGCACCAAATCAAGAGCTTTCTTGCTTTCTTGAGCACCAAATCAGCTTATTAGAATATTTCTGAAGGATCATGTGACACTGAAGACTAGAGTAGTGGCTGCAAATTCAGCTTTGCCATTACATTTTTAAAGCCACAATATGTAATTTTTCACTGCTAGAGGTCGCTTATTTAAAACAAAGGAGTAGCTTGATGACGCCTTGATTTCGCAAAGCTTTTATGCCGCAGACGACCGCTTCTGCTTTTTTTTTTTATGTGGTTGTAACGCAGTTCGTTGTTATGGGAAGAAGGAGGCGGGAACCGGCAAACATTTAAAAGACTTTAATAAGCGTCTCTCTCTCACGGCTCTCGCTTGCCCGGCTCGTCACATACCCCCATCGCCCTTCGCAGGCCGGGGGGTACCCACGAGACTGCACTCTACTCCCCCCCGGGGCCAGTCTCGGCGGCCGCAGCACCTGGGGATAAGAACAGACGAGACGAGAGAAAAGGAGCCGGAAGCATGAGGAGCGACAGAGATGAGAGAGGGGAGAGAGGAAGAAAGAAAGAAAAAAAATTCTGGTCCGGTTCCCGGACACACTGCCACTTGGTCCTTGTCCAGCCGAGAGGCTCTTCCTCGCGGTGCCATGCGATGGTACTTGACGCTCGGTGGACGGCTCGATCCTCCTCCTCCTGGCGGCCGGTGGTGGCTCCTCCTGTTAAGGGCAGCTGGCAGCGAGTCCCGCGCTCCCTGCTCCTTCCCGTCACCGGCCTTGCGTCGCTCTCTGACGACTCTCGCTCGCCCGGCTCATCAAAGTGATGTAACGCAGTGCTGTTTTATCATATTAGATACATTATTTGAGTGTGTTGAAAGTTGTGCTATAATGCTACTCTGTGCATTCGCTCCGTGGCTACTATGAGACACTTGTTGCAAACTGCAATAAGCTAGATCGATATTAGGCATGGTAAAACATGGTACTCGTGGTAAATCAAGAAAATGAGATTTAAACAATAAGACTAACTGTGTTGAGCTATATGATTCATTTCTGTCATTGAATGTATCCAAACAGTTGCTCATCTGTCTAATAAAATAATATATTAAAGCGTCTTTGGTGTTTCCATGGTAGAGTTTCCACGGAAATCGAGGGTAACGCAGGTATGATGTCATCGGCAGGCGACACACAGACATGGTCCGTGTCCTGGTTAAAATTGCTTATTTCTCTGGATTTAAACGTTCTTGGCAACATTTGGGATAATGGAAGTACACAAGCCAACAAAATATATAACATTGTCCTAATGGTTTTTGGATATTTTAATCCAAATCTTACATATTGTGCCTTTAAAATAGAAAACAGTTATTTTAAACAGTAATAATATTTCGCAATATTACAGTTTTTACTACACTATACCAACCCCAAACTTTTGAACTTTTATTTGTCTCATCAAAGTCATCAATGGTACAGTGCTACCTCACAGAGTGTTTAAAGAACTTAAATATAAAAAGCAATGTTGACAGCAAGAAGAATGATGAATGAATATTCACTGAGAATTTTTATTTAGACAACAATAATGTTTATCCTCCAGATCAAATCAAATTAGCATATATTACTTCTCCAATTATAATTAAATAATAGTTTATTTGGCATTTCCAGATAAAGGAATATAAATATCGGTCTGGTGGTAGATATTCTATGCATGACCTTAAAATATGCACATATAGATCGCTATTTTCCACCTCCCCATATCAAAGATCTTCCTTTGCCTTTTAAGTGTCTTCCCCCTCTATATTCTACAAATGTCAGTCATTCTGTCTTATCACATAATCTCAACAGCCTCACATTTATTTATGAGGAAAGGAGGTTCTGCTAGAATGACATAGCAAGTCAATGTCAAGAAATGAAATACTGTATAGTTCCACACATTTGTTCAGAATATCAAGTGTTTCTAGAATAACATAGCCCACTTTTCCTGAAACGTTATATGTTGTGGAATAGCTAAGATCTTATATTTATGCTACTTATATTTAGAAGGCCCTTAATCTTATTTCCTGTTTCCTAGTCTTTAAAAAAACAGCATTTTCAATGTACCTTTATAACAGATGTTCTTGAATGAAAAAGCCTCTCTGAAAGCTAAATTGGCCCCAGTTGGTCCATCACTGCCTACTCTGTATTATTTGTGAAGTGCATTCAATTCTCAGCAAAAAATCCTCCTTTTCATTTTTTTTAAAAACACAACACATAGGCAACAGAATACTATGCGTTTTACAACCTCTAAACCCGTGCTTTCCTTCCATTTTGAAAACAGCATTCAATATGTCTTTATTCTTCTCAGAACATATAAGACACATGTCTTTTTCCACTGTGAACTCAGTTATCTTTAGGTGTGAAGATAGTAGTATTCCCTCAGAACTATTGACACAAAGCCCACACATCAATGATGGATGGCCGCTATTATAAGGCAAAGCTTCCCCCAGTAGAGGCAGAGAGGCAGGGATTAATCTAGCCCATTATATATGGGGGTGGGGAGGTGGGCACATTGACTCTGATTAGGCACACTGAAGACTCCTGGAGCTCTAGGGCCCCGTTTACACCTGGCATTAACATCTGTCTTGGGTGATCTAAACAGTGGACAGCGGCAAAACAAGGTCCAAAATGTTTTGTGCATGCCATTTTGTGTTTCATCAACATGTTATAAGTCAGTGATAAATGCACTCTTGAAATCCCCTTAATGAAATCTGATCACAAGTGGTCACAGGAGATGCATTTGAGTCACATGGTAATACCAGGTGTGAACGGTCTGTCTCAATTGCATGATGACTTGCTCAGTTGGGGACACTAAATTCTCAACTAAATATCCAAATAAATTTAATTACTAAACTAAATTAACTATATCAACTAAATTACTGATCTGCCCATATTGTCGCTATATGACAATTGAAATGAGCTAGATGACTGACCAGTTTTCTCCAGAGCGGCTGTACAGCCGAATCAAATTCTGTTAATTATTTTCCTGTCTAACACTGTGAAGCTGCTTTTTAAACAATCGGCATTGTAAAAAGCGCTATATAAATAAAGTTGACTTGACTTGACTTAACTTGTGAACGGCTCAAGGCCCAGATATACTTCAAGCAAAACTGAAGAATGAACTGGTGTGACGTCATTTTGAACAAAATCAGGCCAAAACTAAGTTTGTTTGGTGTTTATTTGGGGAGTTCAAAATAACTTGCCAAAGCGAACTTTCTGGGAAAGTTTTCTCCAGCTGGTAAACACCTTCAAACTACCACTGGTCCATGGCGATTACGTAATTTGTATGTGTACTTTGAGGCTCTGCCTTTGACGCAAATATTCTCTAGTTCAATTCTCATGTTCAGTCCGTCGAGGTCAGACGTCCACGAGTAAAAACACGAACACACTGAAGTTGTAATTTTATTTGAAAGAGACACTGACACTCTGTTAATGTTTAATACAGTAAAGCTGCTTGCTTTTAAACAATCTATTGCATAAAGTGCTGTAATAATAAATGTGACATGACTTTAGGACCCTATCGTACACCCGGCGCAATGCGATGTCAGGTGCGACGCAAGTGTTTTTTGCTAGTTTCAGCTGACGCAGTTATCATTGTCACGTCCTGCGGCACGTTGTTTAAATAGCAAATGCATTTGCGGCCATTTGTGCACCCATGGGCGTGCTGGTCTGAAAACGAGGGGTCTTCAGGCGCATTTTTGGTGGTGCGTTGCTATTTTGAGGCAACTGAAAACGACTGCGCTATTGACCAACAAAAACCTGGTCTAAAGTCAATAGCGCAGTATTTTTTTGTGTTATTTAAAGGGTACGTTAGTAATATACGCATATAGACGGGTGCACAATGTGTGATTATTACACATATACCTGTAAAATATCAGTTTTTCCACTTGCAAATATGCCATGTAAATAGCGAATCCGCCATGGCGCGAGCGCAACTGGCTTTTAAAGGGAATGGGAGATGAGACTCTGATTGGTTTATTGTGTGTTTCGCCTAAAACACACCCATGACTCATTAACTCTTTCCCCGCCAAACACAGAATTTTCCGTGTTTCCATGTTTTCACTATTATACGGTAGGGGGGCGCTATTACACATCTTCTAAATGAGTACATAATCTCCTGATCAAAACACAGGCGAAGAAGACGCAAAAAAACAAGCGATCATACATAAGCATATGCATATGTAAAATAACGTGATCATCAACATTAAACATCATATAAATCAAAATGGCCTAATGTTACTGAATGAAATGTCGACCCAGGACGAGCTATAGGACTGTGAAGCTTTGGGGTCTGTCTGTCTGTCTTGTCTTGTTTAGCACATGTTGTGTTTTTGTTATTTTCTGTGCATGTGCTTGTGTTTTGTCATGTTTGGTGTGAGCACATGGCTGGTCATGTGTTCCTTGTGTCATGTGCTCTCTTGTCTATTGTCTTGACCCCTCCCACCTTGTTTCCTGATTATTGATTAATTTGCCCCACCTGTTCTCCCTCATTACCTGCCTTGTTTGTTCCCTTTATAATCTCCTTGTGTTTGCAGTCCTGTGCTGGATTGTTGTTTGATGTCATCTGTTCCCTGTTGTGCTTTACGTTCCTGCCCCTCGTGTTTAGTAGGGATGGGCAGACCGAGGCTTCGTGAAGCACTGAAACAGTGGAAGCAAATGTGCCATATTGTTTCGAAGCTTTGAAACAATCCGACACCCGTCTCTACGGCGATACCTAGTGGTCACTTGCATGTGTTGATCTGAAATAACCTTGACAATGATCCATGTAAAAAAAATTTTTTTTAACATCTGTCTGACAGCTACATGATCTTGGTTTTGTAACCTGTAGCCTCCTCATTGTGAATAACTATATGTTTTTTTTGGTCATGAAAAATGAAGATTAATAAAATAAATAAAGCCACAATGTGTCACATTTGTTAC
This sequence comes from Rhinogobio ventralis, assembly GCA_039654625.1. Lineage (NCBI taxonomy): Eukaryota > Metazoa > Chordata > Actinopteri > Cypriniformes > Gobionidae > Rhinogobio > Rhinogobio ventralis. The sequence goes on from CM077210.1 coordinate 23,525,336, forward strand.
ATAACATTTTTATTCAAAAATATCAATTGCTCTGCTGTTGAAGGACTTAGCCGACTTCTTTTTTTACATATAATTTCTCCAGCCTTTGAAAAAAATCCTCTCACAAGGAACACTTTTTGCTGGCATGCACAAACATTTTTTAGCAAGTACATACAAATGAGCAGTGTCAGTAGCAGGCCTAGGTACAGGGGGAATGTTACCATCCTCAGCACTCTCCAAAATGGCGGGATGAGTGCTCCTCAAATGGCACATCATGAATGATGTATTGTTGCAGAAGGCTAGCTGCCTATCACAATACACACATCTCACTTTATTTGGTCTTTCCAAATGGAAATGCTCCCACACCACAAATGTACGGCATCTCTTACGTGGAGCCTCCATTTGTATTTATTCTAGTAATATATCTATCTATATATCACCTATGAATCTATATCTATATAATTCTATATCTCTAACTTATGTCACTATCTAACTTAGCCTATATGAATGTGTCACTATATCTATCCTAACTATCTGTCACTTTCTATACCTATAAGTCAATATATCTCATTTAAATCTAGCCTAAATATAACTAACCAAAGCGCACTATAAATCTCACTTATATCACAAAATCACTGCTATCACGAAATTTCTCACAAAAACCCACAATGTGAAGATGGATTAACTTCACTTTTAAACTGTGGGGAATTAGGTTCATACAGATGTGTGACTGTGTGGTTTGTTCCCGCCCCTTTCAATCAAACGCAGTTTCGACAGGCGCCACCTGATGAAACACTTCGAAGCTTCATTTAGCCGTAGTCACGTGACATGGGTGTTTTGAATCACAGTTCGGAGCAGTGTTTCGAAACATCTGCGCTTCGGGATCTCGACCAAGCTTCGAAACGTCAGTTTCGCGTCAGCCATCCCTAGTGCTTAGTTTATGTTAAGTTGGTTTTCCCCCTTGTGGGTATTTTGTTTGTGTTTGTTTTATTTCATTGTTAATAAAACACCCTCTTCTTGCACTTGAGTCCTCGCTCCCTTTATACTTACCTGTTCCTGACACTCGATCTACTCTGATCTGGATGTAGTCCAGTGATTTTCTCAGCTTTTTGTTCAAAATGTTGCTTTTTTTTAAACTAACCCATATTTAAGTGTTTATAAAAAAGGAATGCATGAAGCTAGAATAAAATGTTTTTTTTTGTTTGTTTCAAAGAAGAGGGTCTGCTCTTTCTTTTGATATATGGCATGCTCAGAAATTCATACAACAAAATATTCTATGGGCCATTACATTTTTGTGAAAATGATCAAAAACCCTGGTGGTGGCTGGCAACTTTAAAAAAAAAACACTGATGGGGAAAGAGTTAAGAGAATAGGGACAACCCTTTTAGACCATGTGCCGGGCGCGCCGACCATTTTTCCTGTCGTTAAACTAGCAAAAGTGGATTCGGACAAAAGAACTTCGCTGTGAGTATATCGGGGCTTTCACCTGAGGCTGGTGTTAAAAATGGGTATAAACAGGGCCTAGATGTTTCTGGACTTGCCCAGTAACACTTACCTATAAAATGTTTATAGTTTAGATGAGCTTTTCTAATACTTTATTTCATAATATAAATTCTTTATAAATAAAGGGTTTTTCTGATTTTAAACTTTTTTGGGGAATAAATAGGAATTGGGTTTTTAACTTTTATATTAGATGTACAAAGTTTGCTATATTAAAATATATTTTCAATTATTTAAATATTATTTACATAAAAAAATGCTTTTATGCTACATTTACAAATTTCACAAAATATTAAAATATATTTCCAATTATTTATATTAAATTATTTAAATGTAATTATTTCCATGCTATAAAAATATACAAAATGTATAAAATTATCTAGTTAAGTATAAAAATGGTCATGCAGAACTACATACTATATTCTGAAATGTCAATGCTTTTACAAATCTCGTAAAATAATCTTATTTAAAAAATATTTAAAATTATTTATATTAATTATTTAAAAGTCTTTTTTTACATTATATATAATTATCCATACAAAAACTGTATATTCAGAAATGTCATTGCTGGAAACTTAGAATGCAACTAAAAGTATTATGTGACATCAGCTCAAATTCACCCAGCAGTATGTCATTGTGGTTGTTGTGGTGATGGCCCTGCACCACAATACGTTAAGCTATAATTTCATGCAACATATCTGATCTTACGCTGGTAAAATCAGCTGTGTGTCAAGTGATCTTGCTACGAGAGAAAAAAAAGCTGACATGATGACAGATTAAGTGTCTAATAGCGGAGGAGAAGAGATAGATGGGGATCTTGCATGTTCGTGTGAAGCACACCAGTAATTTCCCCAGCTCATCTACACTTACATGTGTGCATTTTTCAGGTGTACAGAAAGAAAGAAGGTAGGGGAGTGCTTTATAATTTCCGAAGAGGGTAAAATGTGTGAGGTTAGAGAGATAGAATGGTACAATATTCAGTGACTCATATTATTCACTAATCTATTAGTGCCAATTAATTCACGGTGGCAACTTGGACACCGTTCCTTAATTTATTATACTGGAGATGTAAAGTGGGGCGGAAGTAGAGACGTAGAAGAAACGGCTTGTAATTAAAGAAAACGTAGCTTGACATTCCTAGAAAGAGATATTCCTGGAGATGTATCTGTGCACTACTTTTCTGGTATGGCATGACCACTACCACAACATTTTCTTGCAAGAACCTTTTACGATGAATGCTAGTCAAATGGCATATTCAACTCTTCAACTCAATTCTTCCAGTTACAGTAAAAGGCCTGTCCATTAGTAAAACTATCAATAGGTTGTTCCTGTTATGCAGCACATTTTTAAACTCTGTAACTTTAAAAATGAATGTTTGTGTTGGTCTTGTCAATTGGAATGAACCTTTAGCATATAGTGACAAGAAAATGATCAATGTTTCACAGGATGGAAATAAAAAGCTGTAGTTAGGGTTGAGCTCTTTATTTTCAGCCGGTTGACAGTTATTTTACATCAGTTTGTCAACATTAACTTTACGATTTTTAATTATGTTTTTACATTTTAATATTACAATTTATATCAAACAGGATGGAATGTTTCAAAGTTAGACAAACCAACTAGTACACTAAATTTTTATAGGAGTATAGGATTTACTTGGAAAAAAAAGCTAGGAAAAAATATTTACTCAGTAATTGCTATTTCACAAATCTTTACAAAGAAACTGTAAGTAACACTGAATTAACATGAAATGTTGAAGTAGAAAGAATTAATTAGTATTTCTTCGTATTTCTTCTTCTATTAATACTATTTATTGACAAAAAAAAACAATTAACAGTGTACCAAAAAATATATTTCATAGGATCCATTGCACATGACAATACATGGCAACATCATAACATAATGGCAACAACATACAATTTACCTCCATGTCCACTTAAACATGTATTTTAAGATATGTAATGGGGAAATAGAAATGTACCGCATAACAGAATGGACCCTAATATATTTTATCTATGAGCAGTTTAGTGATGAATGAGTTCAGGCTTTATACATTGTGCCCTCTGAGATAGACAAAGTGTCCGGGGGCAGATACTGTGACATTCTACGTCATACTCCTGGCAACCTGTTATTATTTATGGAGATTATTAATAGCATGCCTTTGAAGATGAAAAGGCAGAAGAGCCTTTGCCGATCACGTCTCAGTTGTTTGGAAGTTCAGATTGAAAGCGAAAAAAGAGTTGTGCTTTTCTCATGACAGCCACTCAGTTTTGATAGCTGAAATTTGCAAGCGTGGTCGTGAGAGTCAGGGGTTTATGGCTACATCCTGTATTCAGATTTACACATCAGAGAATCCAAAATGGAGTGGAAAGAAAGAGGAGAGAAAGCACAACCGAGAGGGGGTCTTTTCAAGGTGAACTCCTTCAATGGCTGATGAGAGCAGTGGTTTGACAATATTCAAAAGCTTTTTTTTTTGTGTAGGCCCATGCTAAAACAGTTAACCGTCTGCTGGGCTCACTGCCTGAAAACTGTCCTAATAAAAATCATTCCTACATGCCAGGTCATGCTGGGCTCAAACATCCTTCTTGCCCCAGCGAGTTGCAGAAAGGTACGATAAAATGACCGCTGAGGTTTCTACATTGGAATGTCAACTGTTATGTAAAAGGAGTTTCTCAGGCACATATCTGAGATTCTCTGCTTATTTTTTATAATGAAATTTGTTGGCTAAAATCTAAAATGTAAACTAAAAACAATTATTTTAAAGTGAATTATACATTATAATGTACAGTATGAGAAAGTTTACATTTAACAGTGTTATTCAATTATTTATGTTATTAAAGATAAACTTTTATTGAGCACTAGATAAAGTAAAAGAGTTTGTAAAAAAGCATACTTAATACAGTGTCCAATATCAGTGGTTATATATCCAATATTAAATAAAAAATCTGTTTGATCAGACCACACGGGCCAGCCTTCGCTCCCCACGTGCATCAATGAGCCCTGGCCGCCCATGGCCTTGTCAAAAGTTGCAGTATTGGAGATGCTCTGACCCAGTTGTCTAGCCATCACAATTTGGCCGTTGTCAAACGCGCTCAAATCCTTACGCTTGTCCATTTTTCCTGCTTCTAACACATCAACTTTGAGGACAAAATGTTCACTTGCTGCCTAATATATTCCATCCACTAACAAATGCTGTGATGAAGAGAAAATCAGTGTTATTCACTTCACATAATGTTTTGCCTGATCGGTGTATATTGTAAATATATGTATAAAAATGGCCAAATATATATGAGGAACAATAAGTTGAAAAAGCAGTATATTTTGAAATAAACATACATAAATACACTCACCTAAAGGATTATTAGGAACACCTGTTCAATTTCTCATTAATGCAATTATCTAATCAACCAATCACATGGCAGTTGTTTCAATGCATTTAGGGGTGTGGTCCTGGTCAAGACAATCTCCTGAACTCCAAACTGAATGTCAGAATGGGAAAGAAAGGTGATTTAAGCAATTTTGAGCGTTGTTGGTTGTTGGTGCCAGACGGGCCGGTCTGAGTATTTCACAATCTGCTCAGTTACTGGGATTTTCACGCACAACCATTTCTAGAGTTTACAAAGAATGGCGTGAAAAGGGAAAAACATCCAGTATGCGGCAGTCCTGTGGGCGAAAATGCCTTGTTGATGCTAGAGGTCAGAGGAGAATGGGCCGACTGATTCAAGCTGATAGAAGAGCAACTTTGACTGAAATAACCACTCGTTACAACCGAGGTATGCAGCAAAGCATTTGTGAAGCCACAACACGCACAACCTTGAGGCGGATGGGCTACAACAGCAGAAGACCCCACCGGGTACCACTCATCTCCACTACAAATAGGAAAAAGAGGCTACAATTTGCACGAGCTCACCAAAATTGGACAGTTGAAGACTGGAAAAATGTTGCCTGGTCTGATGAGTCTCGATTTCTGTTGAGACATTCAGATGGTAGAGTCAGAATTTGGCGTAAACAGAATGAGAACATGGATCCATCATGCCTTGTTACCACTGTGCAGGCTGGTGGTGGTGGTGGTGTAATGGTGTGGGGGATGTTTTCTTGGCACACTTTAGGCCCCTTATTGCCAATTGGGCATCGTTTAAATGCCACGGCCTATCTGAGCATTGTTTCTGACCATGTCCATCCCTTTATGACCACCATGTACCCATCCTCTGATGGCTACTTCCAGCAGGATAATGCACCATGTCACAAAGCTCGAATCATTTCAAATTGGTTTCTTGAACATGACAATGAGTTCACTGTACTAAAATGGCCCCCACAGTCACCAGATCTCACCCCAATAGAGCATCTTTGGGATGTGGTGGAACGGGAGCTTCGTGCCCTGGATGTGCATCCCACAAATCTCCATCAACTGCAAGATGCTATCCTATCAATATGGGCCAACATTTCTAAAGAATGCTTTCAGCACCTTGTTGAATCAATGCCACGTAGAATTAAGGCAGTTCTGAAGGCGAAAGGGGGTCAAACACAGTATTAGTATGGTGTTCCTAATAATCCTTTAGGTGAGTGTATATTGCCATATGTGTTTTTAAAAATGCATGTCATCCATGTCAGAGATCCCATAATAATATTTAGTATCCTTTCAGAAAGATATGTTAGAGTAATATAGTCTTTATATGTTGTAACTTGTACTTGTATCCAGTGCAACACACACATTTCCTCCATGTATCTGAACTGCTGATATGTATTTAATATCCCCTGTTCGTTTGGCAGAATACATTCCAGTTGTGCCTCCTCCCTCCCAGGGCTACAGGCCTGTCTGCTATTTTATTTTTCCATTCTCCACCAGAAGGATGTGGGCGATGATTTATAGAGCATGTCCAATTGGTTTCTGTGTACCAGCACAGGGCATGGTGTCACAAGTGTGTTGGTACAGTAGGTCCAAATCCAATAAGGAACGAGGTGGGGGTGACCGATATGGGCATAAGCCAACTTAGCCAAAAAAAGAGAGAAATGTTGAGGAAATCAAGTTCCCCATCAAAGAGAGTTTTATGCAGGGGCCCTGTACTGAAGGATTTTCAGTCTAATTACCGTGAAGGCTGGGCAGCCCAGTGTCAGATACTAGGGAAAGAGGCAGTGAAACATAAGATGTTTCAGGCTACGAGACCTGTTCGCTCTGCTACGGGCTTGTTATAAAACCCCCTTTCTCTCTCTGATACCCTTTTCAAAAAAATGAGACTGCTTGCCTTTGGCAAATGAAAGTGTACTGGCACAAAAAGAATCTGTGTGTCCTTTTTCTGAGATAATAAAGACATAAGAAACACTCTTTTCACTTGAGAGAGCCCTGCATTAAGCAGTCTTTGGGATGGAGAGTGGGGATTTCTGTCAGTAAAGTGAATGGGGGTTAGCACAGCTGCTGAGGGCTTGGATCTGGTACCATGCTGGCTGCCTGTTTGAAGAGGGCTGCAGCTTAACAGGGCCTTCTAATACCTCCATTGTTCACCATACAGGGGTGCAGACCTCGAGTGCCAGGCTGAGGTGAAGAGGTCCACAGCTGCACCGAGTCTGAGAAGAGAGAATGGTGAGGTGTTTCGATTTTGTTCGGAACTGATTATAATAAATGAGTATAATAAATCTCAATGCATGTTTTAGTACTTACAGAGTGGTACAACAACTATGGCAAAATTCTGTCATCATTTATGGGGACAGAAGTGCTCAAGCTCCAAAACAGACACAAACATTTTTTTCAACACCTCAGTCCCCATTCATTGTAATTGCATGCAAAAGAGTAAGCAGCAAATTATTAAACAATTCTTCTTTTGTGTGTAAAAGACATTCATAGATTGTAATGACATAAGTAAATTATGACAGAATTTTCATTTCCAAATTCAAATGGAAAATGGAAAATACTGGGTTGTTTTAACCCAGGTTAGGGTCAAATATGGACAATTATTACATTTTTAAAATTTAATTTTTAAACCCAATGGTTGGGTGTGTCCATATTTGACCCAAACATGGGTTGAAACAACCCAGCCTTTTTTAGAGTGCATACTTCAATTTCTATCATTTTACAGTTTTCTAAAACCCTTATGAAAAAGAAGTTTATTCAAGTGTGCTATTAGTATTCTTCTTTTAAACAAAAAAATAATACTTTCATTCTACATTTTATGTACTTCTCAGAAATATACTTAAAAATGCTCTTAAGTATTTTTGACTTGTACTAACAGAAAAGTATATTTAGCCTATACTTGTACTCAATCTTTTGATTGAGATATGCTTAAAAATGTAATTGTACATATCTGATATAGCATTACATTAGCAACTCCGTCACTGCTTTATATACTAAAAAGTGGGCCAATTTAGTCCCAAGCCATATTGAAATAGTACACTCACAAGTATACTACTAGTACATTGATATTAGTATACTTACTGCATAAAGTATTGTTAAAGGATTAGTCACTTTAAAATGAAAATTACCCCATGATTTACTCACCCTCAAGCCGTCATAGGTGTAAATGACTTTCTTCTTTCTGATGAACACAATCAGAGTTATATTAATAAATATCCTGAGGCTTCCAAGCTTTATAATGGCAGTGACAGGGTCCACTGAGTTTGAAGGTCAAAAAAGTGCATTCATCCATAATAAGACCGCCTTCCGTATTCAACTTGCGCAGAAAATGTAACGCCTCTCGCAGTTCAAAACGCTTGCGCTACGTCAGACGTCATATGTCGTGCCAGTTACGCTTTTTCCATGAGTTGAATTTCGTAAGTTTACTAATACTTAATAAAATTAACTTGAAGTATACTTCTTTTTCGTATAGGGAATGCAGAAAAGAGTAATAATAAAGAATGAGCAAGAGTGGTAGTTTATATATGGATAGATGTTGTGTGGTGTGTAGAACCATTAACATCGGGTGTGAAAACATTCACATTGAACATTAACAGTAACATGCTGTGAAAAGCAAACTTGCACATGCTAATGAAGGTCAGTAAGATTTTTTTTATGTATACTTTTATTCAGCAAGGATGCAATAAAAGTAACAGTAAAGATGCTTACATTGTTACAAAGATTTCTATATAAATATTTTCTTAAATGTATTTTATATAATTATTTTATATAAATGCTGTTGTTTTGAACTGTCTATTTATGACAGTAATGATGCTATAAATTCAGCATTCTCATCAAAGGAATATATTCTAAAATAGATTAAAATAGAAAACGTATGTAACCCTCGTTCCCTGAGGAAATGGGGGTTTCGCTTAGAAGCCTATCACCTTCGAGTTCTTACAAAACGAGCAAGGAAATGCCATGGGTCTGCAGAATTTCATAGCGTAACTCCGCCCCACCGTGTGGGCATTAAAGGAAGGACGCTGGCAATCTCGCATTATGTTACCTGCTGAGGAGTCGAGACTGAACTCCCTGCCGTTCCAGCTGTACAGCGGAAGTGGCAGAGGGACGTAACTATTTGTCCGGAGTGACTGAACGAAAGGGAACGGCTCGGCTACGTATGTAACCCTTATTTTCTGAACAGGTCCTGAAACACTGCGTTCTGTCTACGTAAAGCACGGAGGGCGCGCACTGGACAGAGCAGTGCCAAGGTTGGGTCTGCCTCCTCCGAGGGCAGTGCTTGCAGGTTCACCACCTGATCTCTGAAAGGAGTGGTGGGAACCTTGGGCACATATCCAGGCACGCTTCGTCAACTGAAAATGCCTGCAGGTCCCCTACCCTCTTGGTGGAAGCCAAAGCGACCAGGAGCGCTGTCTTCATAGACAGGAACTTAAGCTCCACTGATCGCAAAGGCTCAAAGGGAGCTCTCTGCAGGGCAGATAAGACCACTGCGAGGTCCCAAGAGGGTATGAGAGGAGAGCGAGGAGGATTTAGTCTCCTAGCTCCCCTCAGGAACCTGACGACCAGGTCGTGCTGACCCACCTTTTTCGGCTCCACAAGGTCGTGGTGCGCAGAGATAGCGGCCACATAAACCTTCAGGGTGGAAGGAGACAGCCTTCGTTCCAACCCTTCTTAGAGGAAGGAGAGCATGGACCCGATCTGGCATTTTCTGGGGTCTTCTCGGCGAGAAGAACACCAGGTGACGAAGAGAGGTTCCACTTCAACGCATAGGCTTGTCTCGTGGACAAAGCCCTAGCGGAAGTGATGGTAGCCACCACCTGTGCAGGTTCCACAGATCAGGACGTGGGTGCCAGAGGGTGCCCTGTCTCTGAGAAAGGAGGTCCTTCCTTAGAGGAATTGGCCAGGGAGGGGCTGTCGTGACCTATAGTTCGGAAAACCAAGTCTGGTTGGGCCAATAAAGAGCAACCAAAAGGACCTGCTCCTCGTCCTCCCTGATCTTGCACAGACCCTGAAATAATTTCAGTGAAACCGCACTCTTGACCTCGAATTGGCTCAGTCAAGTCAGCAGTGACTGCGCATGCTCACTCGTAAGCTGCACGTACCGAGTTGATTTCCATACAGAGAAAAGAGATCCTCTGCACGGGGGAGAGTCTGCTCTTTTCGCAAACCTGGTCTCGAGAGTGAGCTAGTATCTGCCAGTCGTCGAGGGGCTGCCTTGCCTGCCCCTCCAAGGCAAACCGTAGAAATGGTCTGTGTCGAGGAAGAATGGAGACATGAAAGTACGCGTCCTTCAGGTCGATTGCTGCAAACAAATCCAACGGACGAACGCATTTGAAAATGCGTTTGGCTGTCAACATCTTGAATGGAAGCCTGTGAAGGATTCGGTTTAAGACGCGCAGGTCCAGGATTGGTCATAACCCACCGGTTTTCTTGGGTACAATGAAGTAATTGCTGTAGAAGCCGGACTTCATTTCGGCTGGAGGGACAGTCTCGATCGCACCCTTTGCCAGTAAGGTAGCAACCTTCGCATGCATGACAGGGGCTTGCCACCTACCATGGTAAAGCAGACTCCCCGGAAGCGGGGAGAAGACCGTGTGAACTGAATCGCATAGGCGAGCCTGATGGTTCTCGCGAGCCAGCGGGACAGGTTGGGAAGCTCTAGCCAGGCTCCCCGGGGGCCAGCAGCAAAACCAAGGATTCTCCCCCGGTGTGATTCTCGGCCCTGCTGCCATCTCCTGGAAAGAACTGGAACCCATCTCTGAGTTGTTCGTGTCAGGAGCGCTGCTTCGCCTGCCATTTGGCAGGCTGCGGGGCTGGAGCGGACTGGGGCGCCTTCCTCATGCACCTCGGGAAAGAAAGGTACTGGGGGCAGGAACATTCCTGCAGTAAGAACATGACTCATCCACAAACTCATCCACAAACGCTTGCTGAGCGTGTTTGGGCACCAAGCAGTTCGTTTTGTAAGAACTCGAAGGGGATAGGCTTCTAAGCAAAACCCCCATTTCGTCAGTCACTGATGTAACTCGGAGTGACAGAACGAAAGGAAACACATCTTTTTACTGTATTTTTGATCAAATAAATGCAGACTTAGTGAACATGAAAGAATTTCAAAATCAGATCCGTCTTACAAAGTTTACATCATGATAACGGTTCTTGGTTCATTTTGAATCAGACATAACCACAAAATGACTGCCGGTTTAGTGCGGGAGTCACCCCAAACTTTTAAACTTTAGTGTATGCCTATATGATATACTTCTGTCTTTTTCTAGTCGATCCTGAAAACAGACATGTTAAAAAAAATACTATGCCAATAGACTGAGGCAAAGTGTACAGAACTATGAAACAACATGGGCAGCGCAAGAGGAAGAGGCAGGTTCAGAGGAACAGTCTTTCTTTTTTCAGAAAAAAAAGAGTCAAATTAAAACAAAAACCCAGCAGAACAGAATTAGCACTTTAGTTGCCAAATAAATAGACCACTGCTTAAAAATATCATAAGACAGCCTGAATTCAAATTAGTAATTCCTCAGCAAAGGGGAGCATTTCATTGATTGTTCATTGCTAAAGTTAAGGCACCAGTCAACTTCATGCAAATATTTGCATGCAAACTTTAAAATCATTTTATAACACAAAAGTTCAGAGCAGACAGCTGCCTTCAGCTTTTTTCCTGTAATCTGAACTTATCCAACAACTTAGATGTTAGACGGTGGAGCAAGCAGCCACGAGAATAATAGGTCTATTGATCTCTGTTGTGTGTGAATGTCCCTCCTATTGACTTCCCCCCTTGCAATAGCACGAATCTGGATCACAATAGGATCCCAATGCAAATTCTAAGCACTGTTAAATGTCCAGGCCAGAAGGGAGTGTTCAGTCCACTGCATCCAGCATCACTGACCCATACAGCAGGGTCTGGGCAGAATGCAAATACTATTAGACTCTATTTTGGGCAAGACTTGGGTGGATCAGAGTTGGAGATTGAATCTGGCCTCGGGTCATGTGGCTGCATGGATCTACATGTAACCCAAACAAACATGGTGGAGAGGCTTCCTAGAGTGAATGAAAAGGGAAGTGCGTGGGTGTAGTCGCTCATTCAGAGTTGCAGCATATAAAACTGTGTCACAAACAAGTGGAGAACACTTTATAGTGCATTAATGACACATTTTGTCTACTATTATACACTACCTACCAAGCATTTTCAAAACACACACACACACACACACACACACTAAAGATATGCATGACTAGGAATGGGAAAGATTCTAGTTACATTCTTAACGAGTCCAGTTCGTTAATTCCATTACTGATTCTAGCACTAAGGAATATATATTTTGAGAATAGAAATACAATTCCATTGCAAAATGATAAAATAATTTAATACATATATAAACAGTCAGTAGAGTCAGTAATTACAATGATTTAAGATTATCATTGTAGTTGTTATGTTCTATAAATGTGTCGTATTTATGATAATCCGCACAGCTTTCAGTGGATGATACCTTTTTAAGTTATTAATAACGAAACATGGATTAATGGGATAGTGAAGAGCGAGATGTGCTTGATATTAAAAAGAAATATTCAAAGTGCAATAAGACGCAAAGGAGAACTGAATCTGCTATTGATAGAATGCTTTCTGTGTCTATTCATGTAAACACATTCGACATAAGCACTGTGCATTGTTCTTCACTCACTCACACACACACACACACACACACACACACACACACTGTTGGTGCAACTACATTATGAGGACATTCCATAGAAATAATGGTTTTTATACTGTACAAACTGTACATTCTATCCCCCTACACTACCCCTACCCCTAATCCTACCCATCACAGGAAACATTCTGCATTTTTTACATTTTTAATAAAACTTTGTTTAGCATGTTTTTAAAGCTATTTGAAATATGAGGACATTTGAAATGTCCTCATAAACCACGTTTACGTTGTAATACCAGTGTAATACCCATGTCATTATACAAATTTGCGTCCTCATAAATCACATAAGCACACACACACACACACACACACACACACACACACACACACAGAGAAGAGGATTTATGTGACCCAAGTGGTATACAACCTCACATTGAAAGCCCTGCACAATTAATTCCATATTGCAACTTATTTATAGTTTTTTTTTTTTTGCTTATTTGTTTGTCTAGTTGTCTTAGGACCTAATACATTTACTATTATTGAAATGGTATTGAAAAATGTGTATTATTTTTATTTTGCTGTGGCTCTTTTGGAAAAATTAATCAACCAAAAAACAAACAAACAAACAACAACAACAACAACAACAACAACAAAAACATGGCTCTTTTGTCAATAAAGGTTCCCGACCTCTGATTTAAGTGTTTTTGATCATTTGTTTGAGAGTCGATTCACTGAAAATAAAGTTGTTTGATTCACTGAAAATAACCAGCTCATAAGAGTCATGCATTTGGGAGTCGTACTACAGCTGTTGCGATGCATGTTTTTGATTCATTAAAAAGAACCAGATCATTATAGTCATTAATCCAGTAATCAGACAACACTGGTCATGCTGTCTATTTCATACTGTAGATTCAGTAGAGATGTAGCGGTGCCGATGAAAGCAGCAAACTTTGTATTTAGATACAAATGCATGTGCGATGACTGTTAATGGAACACAACTTCCTTCGGTTCCAATCTTTTTTGAAAATGAAAAAATACCGGAACGAAATGAGTTCCCAACCCTACATAGCTGACTGTGATGTTTGATTTACCAATTCATCTTAAGTCAGGTTTCTACCACCATATTTAACCAGAGCAAAGGCCAAAGTAGCACTTTAGAGCCTATGTCAACCAGGTGAGGGCTGCACTGCATTCCATTTTTAGTTCTCACCTCAAGCACCCTTCTCTCAGCATTCGTCTTTGACTGGAGCATTGTTAAACAACATTAAATCAGGTAGACAAGCGAGACAATTTCATTATGTGTCTAGATGGAGGTGGCAGACAAAAGTGAAGGCGGAGATGAGATCTACTCGATGTAATGCAAATGCAGAATGGGGACCAGCTCAGCAGGGGGACTAGAGGGAGTATATCTGTAGTATATATTTGAAAATGCGGTGCAGAAAATGAATTTTCTGGTATTCAAAGAGGGGGGGGGGGGGTTGTGGTGTTTGAATTTTTTTTCCATGTGGTGCTGATGGATTTACCAGTGGATTGTAAAATTAGGTGCAACAAGAATAATTTAAAAATATATATATTTATATAGAATGTGCAACAAGACAGAAAAAAAATATTTGTATTTATATAGGCATATATAATATATTTTGTAAAACATATATTATATAGGTCATATATGTTGTAAAAGCAAAGCTCCTTACAGTGATTTTACCACATGTTTACCACATGTTTTAAGCTTTAAGATCATATTACAGCTAAGCATCCTATCAGGTGTGAATGTTGTTACGCATCTGTCAGTTCAGCGAGAGCATTACAGACAACATCCTATTAAACAAGCTTTAAAACCCCAGTCATCAGATGGCTTAACCACTGTCTGGACTTTCAATTAAATTCCACATAATAAATATCATCAGCTCTGCAGAGGAATTATGAACCAGTTCTAGTTTCGGCCCAGACTTATAGGAGGAGCAACCTAGTTTTTACAGGGCTGCTTAAATCGCTCTTTGATTTTATGAAGCAAGTTTGACACGGTCCCATCTGGAGAAGGGCATGCGGAGAAGAACTGGTTTCCCCCTCTCAACCCTCTTATATATTTTATATTGGGAAGCCAACAGGAATTAACATTCTACACAAATGCCCATATTAAACATAAACACCCTCACCATATCATTCATGCACAATTTCTTACATTTCCTCTTTCTTTTTCTTTCTATCCTCCATATTTCTTTACTTAAGTCTCCCGGCTGCCCCCTGAGGTCAATATAATTGGATCCTCATTTCCTGAGCATGAATCGTCTGACTTCATATAATGGACTCGGTTCTCCTTGTGGCCTTGTAATGCTCAAATAGGAACCAAATGCAAATAGCCAAAGGGCCATGACCATCAGATAAAAGTTCATGGCGACAGACAGAGACCTGGACAAGAAAGTTTAGGAGCCACTCCACGGTTGTTCAAGTGTGTTCTGAGATAACATCAACAAATCTGGACATTTTACCCAGTTGACCTAGAACACTGAGAGCTAGCTGGCACTTATCCCATTATATTTTGCATACTGATAACCTAAAAATAGCTCGGAATATCTTGCATAAACATTGGTTCCTATTGCTGGCATGTTTTCACACACTCACACCAAATGTAGACTGCAGTTACTATATATAAAACACCAATTTTTTGAGGCCATTAATTTGATGAGCCTCTGCATAATGCTAATATGTTAATGTAAATGGCCGGTGCCATGAACTCTCCATTCACATTCCAGATTGTGTTGATAACAAACCAGTTCTTTTTATTTTGACTCCTTGCATTTGAACAGGCTCTAGTCTGGCAACAATAGATCTTTCCCTCCAGCCACTGTGTTTGCTTTTCCAAAATTAGCATATGACGAAAAGACTTTAACGAGCTTGCAAGACTGCCGCAGTTATCTCAGGAAATGAAATAATCACTTGATTTTGAAATCAGATAACTTTGGAGTTGAGCAAATAGGCCAGTATAAAGGTCAGTTTGTTGTGTTCAGATACTTTTAAGATCTATTGTTGTGCTTCAAACTGTCTTCCTGTTTTGTTTCCGACTAATTAGAAATGGCTAAATTGTCCCCCCAATATTTGATATTGTTGATGCTGCTCTGCTGTACTCCATTACACACCGCTGTTTGTTTGCTAGGATGACAAAAGTAAAAATGTTAAATTTTTAGGTTGGTCTGCCTCAGCGATCTAACAGTGCTCGTCACTGTCAGAATGAGTGAGATGGCCAATCAAATCAAAGAAGGCGGGGCTTACTGTGAATTCCAACGCGACACTTTAGTTATAGCAGTGAAAGTGAACTGTTTTACGATAAAAATGTTCAGCGACCAACAGTAATATCAAGTGATGCAAACTATTTGGCATTTTTAATGAAATGTCACCATTTTTAATTAAAAATATGACATTATTTATGTAAATCATAAATGAATTTGATGAAAATAAGAGTGAATGTGTGCATATTTAAAAAGAAATATTTGCAAATAGTTAACTTCATAACTACAATAGAACTGGGACTTTTACCATTCTTATTTATTTTTCTTTATTTCCTTAAATCCCTTTAATAATTGAATTCCTTTAAATAAACCAATAAGACCAATACCCCACCCTTCCCCACGCAAAAAAAAAACAAAAACAAGAAAACTTTGGTCCCCCCCCCCCCCCCGGCCTTGTTTTAAAGAACGTTGGGGTCCAAATAATATTTTTCAAGAGGGGAACAAACACCACTTTAATTTACAGCCCGCAGATTCATACTTACCCTGTAACTACATGAAACAAGAGGGGAACAAGCACCACTTACCCTGTAACTACATGGATAATTACCCCTTAATTAAAAAATACTTACAGTATAAATACTTTGTTAATTTTCCTGATAGTTACCCCTTTATTCACCAAATATTATTGTTCCCTTATACCTACACATACACACTTATTATAGTTACACTATAATTACCGAAAGTTACGCTGTAAATTCTTTTTACTTACGCAGTACTTTCCGGGCTGTAATCTAAAGCGTTACCAAAAAAAATCTCACTAACCCCAAACTTTTGAGTGGTAGTGTATAATTACTCGTATTTTATAGTGAATCTAGCAGTGTCGTGATAGTTGTCCTGAACAGGTGGTCTATCTCACTTGCCTTCACCCTCATCCTGAAAGCCCTCATGTCTGTCCAGCTCAGGATCTGTCAGCACTTCCTCTGAGCTGATATCATGCCTGTCATCACCTGGATCTCTGCTCTGGCCTCCACCGAGACTCTTCCTGTAACAGACCTGCATATCGCCACACAAACACACAGAATGACTACCCAAAACAGAGAGGGAAGTTCAAAAACTGTCATTACACATCCCGTAAAACAGCACAGGCTGTTTTAAAAACTAAGCATGTTTGAACATCAACTGTAAAATAAGCATAAAAATACTCTTTAAAAGTCATTAGAGAGACATTACAATCTGAGGGGCGGCGTGCCTTTGATGCCGGTGATTATTAGTGTGCCGCAAAGCCCTGAAGAAGGGGTTAGGTTAGGTTCATGTCTGGGATGCAGGTGATTTAGTTTCTCCCAGTCGGAAGCCTCTGGCTCTCTGACATGTTTTGTGTGACCTTCCATGGACCAGAGTATCATTAATTACTTGCTGAACTTTTACAGGACGGATCAAAGGTGGAATGGAAATAAACTGACACGCGTTTTGGGTTTGTTATATGTTTTTCAGTTTTAAGTGTCCATCCAACTGTTTTTGGGGAGGTTTTAGCTGTGAAGATATAACAATCCTGTTGAGTGAGGGAAAGCGAGAGAGGCTGCAATAATCCACACCTCAGGCCAGCCATCTGTTACAGAAGCTGGGGAAAAAAGAAAAGAGGTTTGTTCTGACCAGTCACCCCTCTCTGTTTTCACACTCTGTCTATCAGAATGTATCTACTATCAACAGCTGGCCATTACCTCAGGCTAGGTTTCTGCTTCGTTAAACATCTGGATCTTGCTTGAGGGGTTTAAGATGTTTTGTGGGCCTCATATAGACACTTGAACCTTCTGGGTGTGTAATCTCATTTATTGTATTTAATTTTTAGCCAATTAATAGGACTTTACAGAAATATTGTAGGTTAGTGTAACTGAAACAATCATATTAAAAAGTTTGTGCAATGTTAGTTGTGTTGTGTTATTTTAAACCCACTGAAATGATCATCAATGCAGCATTATTTTAATAATGCTTATATTTTAGTTCCACTAAAATAAAAATAGAAAAAATAAATAAAATAATTGTATTCTGTATATTCTCTCTGCAGTACTTCAGAAAAAATGTCTAGAATACAGCTTTTCAACCATTTTTCCTGGATTTTTTTCTCTGTAGGACTTGTCTTTAATAAAAAAAACAAAAAACAAAACAAAAAAACTATTATTTTAGATAACAAAGTACTACAGAAAATTTCTACTAACAGTAACTCAATAACTCAATTACAAAATTTGATCTAGTTTATCCTCACTTTTAATCATTCATAAATTTAGAAACAAAAAATGTATTAGCTATGTTTATGTTACCTGTACATTTTCCATAACCACATAATAAAATAAATAAATAAACAAAACAAAACAAAACAAAACAAAACAAAACAGAATAAGATAAAATGAAATAAACAGATAATTTCTGTAGAAAAACTGTCCATTCTGGAACTTGTTAATTACCAGTCACTTGCATGTTGAGACAAAAGTAGGCCAGAAGTTACATAACAATATGTCATGAGTTACTCCCATGAGCATTACATATATTATTTAGAGTCAGAGAGGAATATCACCCATTAAATATAAGACAGGGATTTGCATTTTAGATGTGTTCAAATTATTTGGTTTTAAAGACATGCAAATGATCAGTTAATCCCATCCACCATCACAGCAGTCATATATTTGCGTTGTTTTACAGAAGCGGACTCTGAAAACGGTGATGTACCCAAAACCTCATAAATAAACTGGCCCTGAGGAACAGTGCGAATGTGGATAAGCAGTAGGATTGTGCTTAAAAATGCTGACGACTGTCTAATAGTTGCCCATATAGAAGCACAATGTAGCAGAAAGAGCGGAGGACAGAAGGGTGGGGTGGGGGATTGAACCTTGGCTATCCTAGAAGCCTTCCGGGGTGCATTCATTTGCAAAACACTCAGGGAATGGCTCATCCATTTCGCCCTGGCCTCTTCCAGACCCCCCACTGGAGAGATGGTATCTTGTCACCTTAATAATGGCTGTGCATACAAAAAGTGGCTTGGTCTCTGCTGGTGCTTCAATTCAGTTCTGGAGGAGGGGGCATAGATAAACACCTAGAGAATGACTTGAATGATAGCACCAAAGGCCAAAGCTTTGCCTTGGGATTCACTTATCTGAATGGTAATAAGAAATGCAAACAGAACTGAGAGCACAAATAAAAACGTCTTCATTGCTCATGTGGAAAAAATAAATAAATAGGAGCAGGTGGATAGAAGGGTCTTAAACCTTTGGAAGTCTCTAGTTAAGTCAAGTCACCTTTATGTATATAATGCTTATACAATACAGATGGTTTCAAAGCTGCTTCACACTAATAAGCAGGAAAATAACAGGATCAATGATGCAAACATCATTAAATTTGGAAAAATTCAAATTATACTGAAACATTCTGCGGTTATTCAGCTCAAGTCAGATCAGTGTTGATTCAGTTCAGCTCAATAATTATGAATCAAGTGCAATTCAGCTGATATAAGCATCTCTACAGAAGACAACAGTGTCATCATACAGCTCAATTCACTTCAAGAGTTGTTCTCATCCGATAGTATCAGTACAGTCAAATCAATAATATTACTGAATATTAAGTGTATTTTAAACTCCAACTAATCAAGCTAAAGGTGACAATGGCAAGGAACCCAAACTCCATCAAGTGACAGAAATTGGGGGGTTGGTGGACCTTGGGAGAAACCAGGCTCAGTCAAGGCCCAGGTTCTCCTCTGGCCAAATGAACAAACATAATGTGATTTATTATTCCAGGCTGCATCAGAAAGTCAATCAATCAGAAATTTAGCATCCAGCTCCTTCTGTTTTACCATTACTGCGACTCTCACAGAAGTGACGTATCAAAGCTTGTTTCCAGGAAGTTCTGGAACACGAGCTGCGTCCACATGTGGCCACTCTGATTCTGACTGGTTTGATTGGCCTCCTGCCTTCTTGAACGCTTGCTAGATCAATTGGCAAGCAGGAAATAAATACCCCTGATGAAATCAAGTTTGGACTAATGAAAGCCATGGCTATCAAAGGGCTCTCCCGCTGGTCGGATACATGCATATACAATTGAGAAAAGAGCAACTGCAGGTGACAGATAAACCATGTATGCAGCATATTTCAGCATTTTCAAGCCTGACTTGTCAGTCCTTCATAGACACACACATATTCACTTAATTGCTGTCAGGTGGTGAAAGAATATTTGATATAAATTCAGTGAGCATGCTTAGTCATATCTTGTGAAACAGTCGAGGTAACTCCAGGCATTGTGCCAAGCGAACAATCAATGGTGGCCCCGTGAGCTCAGTGTCCTGCAGAGGGGTCCTGGTGAGCACAATCCCAGCATGCACTCAGGCACACACCACACTGAACGTTGTTAAATCTATCCCTGAGCCCTCCTGCCAAAGCCTTATAAATTTGTACAACAGAAGATGAGTGGTGCATGAAAAGCTCACAGTTTTTTAACATATATAGCCAATGAGATTATGTTAATTTTATAAAATGTTATATATGAAAGAGTCAGTAAATTTTTTTTCTCAATTAATTTTATTCTGGAAGGATGCATTAA
The DNA here is from genome assembly GCA_039654625.1 of Rhinogobio ventralis. Classification (NCBI taxonomy): domain Eukaryota; kingdom Metazoa; phylum Chordata; class Actinopteri; order Cypriniformes; family Gobionidae; genus Rhinogobio; species Rhinogobio ventralis. Next base: position 23,545,621 of record CM077210.1, read on the forward strand.
ATTGATTAAAAGTGACAGTAAAGACATTTATAATGTTACAAGTCAAGTTAAGTTTATTTATATAGCATATTGTATACAATACAGATTGTTTCAAAGCAGCTTTACAAGGGTAAACAGGAAAATAATGATTCAATGGCTGTGCGAAGTTGCTGGACATTGGCAGGAACTGGAACATGTTGTCCATAACATACGTCTGCGCATACCATAACCCCACTGCCACCATGGGCCACTCGATCCACAACGTTGACATCAGCAAACCGCTCACCCACACGACGCCATACACACTGTCTGCCATCTGCCCTGTACAGTGAAAACCGGGATTCATCTGTGAAGAGAACACCTCTCGACGCCATCGAATGTGAGCATTTGACTACTCAAGTCGGTTACGACGACGAACTGTAGCCAGGTCGAGACCCCGATGAGGATGACGGGCATGCAGATGAGCTTCCCTGAGACGGTTTCTGACAGTTTGTGCAGAAATTCTTTGGTTATGCAAACTGATTGTTGCAGCAGCTGTCCGTGTGGCTGGTCTCAGATGATCTTGGAGGTGAAGATGCTGGATGTGGAGGTCCTGGGCTGGTGTGGTTACACGTGGTCTGCGGTTGTGAGGCCGGTTGGTACTGCCTAATTCTCTGAAACGCCTTTGGAGACGGCTTATGGTACAGAAATGAACATTCAATTCATGGGCAACAGCTCTGGTGGACAATCCTGCAGTCAGCATGCCAATTGCACGCTCCCTCAAAACTTGCAACATCTGTGGCATTGTGCTGTGTGATAAAACTGCACATTTTAGAGTGGCCTTTTATTGTGGCCCGCCTAAAGCACACCTGTGCAATAATCATGCTGTCTAATCAGCATCTTGATATGCCACACCTGTGAGGTGGATGGATTATCTCGACAAAGGAGAAGTGCTCACTAACACAGATTTAGACAGATTTGTGAACAATATTTGAGAGAAATAGGCCTTTTGTGTACATAGAAAAAGTCTTAGATCTTTGAGTTCAGCTCATGAAAAATGGGGGCAAAACAAAAGTGTTGCGTTTATAATTTTGTTCAGTGTATATATACTATATACAGGTGCTGGTCATATAATTAGAATATCATCAAAAAGTTGATTTATTTCACTAATTCCATTCAAAAAGTGAAACTTGTATATTATATTCATTCATTACACACAGACTGATATATTTCAAATGTTTATTTCTTTTAATTTTGATGATTATAACTGACAACTAAGGAAAATCCCAAATTCAGTATCTCAGAAAATTTGAATATTACTTATAGAATAGATATTACAATAGAAAAGAAAGGATTTTTAGAAATCTTGGCCAACTGAAAAGTATGAACATGAAAAGTATGAGCATGTACAGCACTCAATACTTAGTTGGGGCTCCTTTTGCCTGAATTACTGCAGCAATGCGCCGTGGCATGGAGTCGATCAGTCTGAGGCACTGCTCAGGTGTTATGAGAGCCCAGGTTGCTCTGATAGTGGCCTTCAGCTCTTCTGCATTGTTGGGTCTGGCATATCGCATCTTCCTCTTCACAGTACCCCATAGATTTTCTATGGGGTTAAGGTCAGGCCAATTAAGAACAGGGATACCATGGTCCTTAAACCAAGTACTGGTTGCTTTGGCACTGTGTGCAGGTGCCAAGTCCTGTTGGAAAATGAAATCTGCATCTCCATAAAGTTGGTCAGCAGCAGGAAGCATGAAGTGCTCCAAAACTTCCTGGTATACGGCTGCGTTGACCTTGGACCTCAGAAAACACAGTGGACCAACACCAGCAGATGACATGGCACCCCAAACCATCACTGACTGTGGAAACTTTACACTGGACCTTAAGCAACGTAGATTGTATGCCTCTCCTCTCTTCCTCCAGACTCTGGGACCCTGATTTCCAAAGGAAATGCAAAATTTACTTTCATCAGAGAACATAACTTTGGACCACTCAGCAGCAGTCCAGTCCTTTTTGTCTTTAGCCCAGGCGAGACGCTTCTGACGCTGTCTGTTGTTCAAGAGTGGCTTGACACAAGGAATGCGACAGCTGAAACCCATGTCTTGCATACGTTTGTGCGTAGTGGTTCTTGAAGCACTGACTCCAGCTGCAGTCCACTCTTTGTGAATCTCCCCCACATTTTTGAATGGGTTTTGTTTCACAATCCTCTCCAGGGTACGGTTATCCCTATTGCTTGTACACTTTTTTCTACCACATCTTTTCCTTCCCTTCGCCTCTCTATTAATGTGCTTGGACACAGAGCTCTGTGAACAGCCAGCCTCTTTTGCAATGACCTTTTGTGTCTTGCCCTCCTTGTGCAAGGTGTCAATGGTCGTCTTTTGGACAACTGTCAAGTCAGCAGTCTTCCCCATGATTGTGTAGCCTACAGAACTAGACTGAGAGACCATTTAAAGGCCTTTGCAGGTGTTTTGAGTTAATTAGCTGATAGTTAATTAGAGTGTGGCACCAGGTGTCTTCAATATTAAACCTTTTCACAATATTCTAATTTTCTGAGATACTGAATTTGGGATTTTCCTTAGTTGTCAGTTATAATCATCAAAATTAAAAGAAATAAACATTTGAAATATATCAGTCTGTGTGTAATGAATGAATATAATATACAAGTTTCACTTTTTGAATGGAATTAGTGAAATAAATCAACTTTTCGATGATATTCTAATTATATGACCAGCACCTGTATGTCACGATTCACCAGTGAGAGGGCCCGTGATTACCACCAGAGGGCACTCCACCCCGGACTGTGACTCCATCAAGAACTACATTACCCATTATCCTTTGCCCGGACTCATCAACACTCATTGTTTACACCTGTGTCTCATTTACCACATTACCTCTGCCTATATCTAGCCTGTTCACCCTGTCATTCACTGCAAAGTCTTGTATGTTGATACACTGTATCTCTGAGCGTTTTCCTGGTTCATGTCTCTTGGTTTTTGGATTTCTTGCCTGTCTTTGGATTACCCGTTTGCCTTTGTTCCCAGCCTTGTGTGTGTTTATTTGTTTGTTTGGACTGCCTGCCTGTGTTTTGACCTGTTGCTTGTACTTTGGATTACGTATCTGGATTGTCCCTCTAATAAAGCTGCATTTGGATCCTCAACCTTTTAAGTCTCGGAGCAGTTCGTAACAATATATGCATTTTAGGTGCAAACATAAAAAAAAAAACACCCTGTATTTTTATCATTAGATTAAAAAAAATACTAAAGAACTTTAAAGACACTTCTAGTAGAAATGCTTTTATCTCTGTGGTCACCATCTGTTATTTAGTGTTACACGGACAGCCTTATTAACCTACATTATACTCACCCCCAAACCTCACTCCCATCTGGGTCAACAGCACCAAATGTAACTAGTCCTTACCAACCCGCTTGGAGCGGGATTCGAACCAGAGTCTCTGGCGTGGAAGGCGTGCGCACTAACAAGGATGTTAAAGGCCGCAGCTGCTAGTGTCAGTCGCTAGCATGCCTCTTGAGGCCAGGGAAATGAGGTTTACACGCAAAGCTCTTACTGGCCTACACTCACCCCCTTAAAACTCACTCCCATCCGGGTCACGGCACCACATGAATCTGGTGGCTTGCGACGCCAAGCATGATGTGTGGCCAGCGACACTAGTGTAAAACTTCATTCTGCGATGTGTAGCTTTGTGGAGTTAGACGCAGGACAGCAGGCAGCAGTTCCTTTTATTCCCTGGTACAAAAAACAAACAACCAGCCTCTTTAAGAGTGAAACGCCCTTGTTTTCTCTCTCCCATGAGATTACAATGCAAAGGGGCAGAAAAAAGTAAAAAAGCACGAAACAAACTGGGCAAAGAAAACTCACATTAATAAAAATAATTCAACACAGAAAACATACCTGATACAAAACACAAACAAGCAGCCTCTTTAAGAGTGAATTGTTCTTGTTTTCTCTATAAAGTAAATATGATATACACATCACCAACTAAAAATGATGGTAAAATGACAAAAAAATAATCACACAGGTAAGTAAAATAACATTATACACATGAATTGGAGTGAAAATACAGATATAAAAGCAATAAATACAATAAAGATTAAATAAGATTATCAGGAAGTCAAAAGAAACCTACCTCTCCCATGAGATTACAAAGCAAAAGGGAAGAGGAGGAAACAAAACAGGACGCTATATTGGCTTGTGACATTACAACAACATCAGGTATATGTAAATGGATAATTTTGTGTGAATTCCACATAACAATACATTTATTTAACAGTATAAATTCTATACCTGTTACATAAGTACAATGTAAAAACATGAATGTACACAATTAGTGCATTGTATCAAATTATTAAATTAAATGTTAGTACATAGTAAATTAAGGACACCTAATATAAAGTGGGACCATAATTTCTAGCTCTAAATAACCGAGCACATAATCATAACAGTAGTTGCCAATTATTTTATGACTTCACAGTTACTCCAAGTGGCTAAGTACACAAACATGCGCTCACAACCTGATCCTGACTGTGCATTAAATATTTTTGATGCACTTTAGGCTGTTTAATTTTACATAGCACATGAAAATGTGATGCTTTTTTCATTTATGCAATATTTAGGTTATTCATTTATATTTCCTTTTATTTTATTTATTTTATATTTCTGATCACAAACTAACGGTATGCTTTTATTACATCATTTTTTATGAGTAAAGGTGTGTATGTCAGCATATGACCTTGGAGTGTGAAAATAACCATCCAGAATGGTGAATAAGTGGCAAGTAGGGTTGACAAATAATCAACAAGGCATCATATTTTTCTTTACAAATGCATAAAATGAGTTTTGGGTAAACAACATCACTGGCTGATCATCTCGTAAATCATCCGAAGAAAAATGAGCATTAGGGAAACAGCCAATACCTGCACACATCACGTTCACGCTAAGATAAGAGCGTCACTCCTCCACAAGAGTTCAGCTCTTTGATTTGATTTGGAAACGGTTCCTTATTGAAGATATGATCAAATGCGGATTTATTTTGTTTTCTCTCCTCAAGCTGTAGACAATTCCCACTGTACATCATGCAAATGGGACCCTCCAAATGCTTGCACAATTCTTTCTTAGCTTATCTGCTGTGAAGCAGGCCAGGCCAGTCTTATCCACTACTATATGTTCAATATTTATGGAGAGAAACGAGCCACAACCAATGTTTTTTTTCCCTTTCAGTTTCTGATAAAAAAGAAACAATGCGACAGACCATGAGGCTCTCATCAAACTCTGTTTTATCAAGAGAGACCACTGACCAATTGAGTAAGCTGACCCCTATTGCCCTGGATTTATAACCTTATGAATACAAATTCAGGATACAGTCATGGTCTTTCAGCACACCACCTGAATTCCTCATGCCAGATTCCCTCCAAGTAATCAAAACATGTTCACAATGGCTTTAGACCACCAGGTTCAGGTCTTAAAAACCTCAACCACTACCAAGTGGTAGTGAGAAATCTTGGGATCAGGTGTTTCCATATACATCTATATGGACCATCTGCAAAGCCGTGCCTCCCTCACAGACCACATAACTGCTTAAAAGAAACCTGATATGTTGAAAGAAATACTGAACAATATCCCCCCTCTTGAACACAATCACAGTTCTGGGAGCCAGACCAGCTCCTCTCAATGACTACTACTGATGTCCTGCCCAGACAGATGCAGCATGTGTGTGAGAGTGAAAAACACTAAAAAAGAATTAAATGAAGAGAGAGAATGTGTGCGAAAGAGGCTTAATTTCTGCAATCGTGTAAAACACTGCCATATAAATGCCACAAATTACGTGCCAATGTCTCATTCTGTGGAAATACTGGAAATTAGACCAACTGAAGAATCCACTCAGATGAAATGTTTTTTACACTATGCTTTTGGAAAATAAAATGTAGCCTACCCTATATTTTGTGATGACCTGTGTGAAGGAAACCATTTCGAAACATTCATTGCGAATGATTCACTGTCCTTAATTCTCTGTCATTATTTCCATTTCAGCAAACACAGCGTGAGGTGAACCATTATGTCAGATTCACAAACAATTGACTCTAACTGGTTCTTTTTTAGATAACCCGGAGAACATAAAAAATGCATATTCACGACAGAATTGTCGCATAAATAAATGACTCAAATTCTGATAACAATAAAATATTTTTATTTACCACCCCCACTGTCGTTTTGCTTTTTTATAGAAATAAAAACCATTTAGTTCAGCTGGATAATGGATGCTACAATTATAAACTGAAAGCATCTGCTCCATACAGCACGAGCTGCAGAGTTGCAGCACAATGCAGCAGGAGACAGATTTCCCTTATTATGTAAAAAGATAGTAAGGAGAGATGACTGACAAGACTATGGTGGAGGATTTGGTGCGCAACAGATCCTGAGCGTCATTGGGCCCTATTTTAACGATCTAAGCTCATGGTCTAAAGCGCATGGCGCAAGTGCACTTAGGGCGTGCCCGAATCCACTTTTGCTAGTTTAACAACGGGAAAAATGGTTGCCGCATGATCTAAAAGGGTTGTCCCTACTCTCTTAATGAGTAATGGGTGTGTTTTGTGCAATAAACCATCTCTCATTCCCTTCAAAAGCCTTCATGGTGGATTCGCTATTTACATGGTGAAATATAGACACCCTCAACCTGACGAGTCAGTTTAAATACATGTGTGTATTGCCACTATTGGTTAAATAAGTTGCCACTGTTGGTTAAATAAATTTCATTCGTCATTATAGGTGATTCAAATAGGTTTCAAATAGGTAATTCTGATACATGCAATGACTATCCATTATGACATGTAGGCATTTTTATCTTTATGAACACAATAATAATCTTTTACATTGTAATCCTTTTATTTTTAATATTTAAAAATGTTTGTGTGGTGCTGTGCATCCCTGTGTGTGTAATAAGCAGAGTGTATGCGCGTTGTGCACCCGCCTATAGGCGCACACGCCCTTTAAATAACACGAAAAATAGACCAGGGGCCTATACCATGATGGTAGTTTAACAAACTTAGGGTTACAGGATTAGTTTCAAGTTGACAAAACCAAACCAATCAATTCAGGCTTTGTTGATGCTGATCATCAACTTACTTTCTCTGTCAACTCAGGCTTTGATCCTGAGTTTAGGAGTTTAGCTGTGACATCAGTAGTGGACAGCCAATCACATGCTGTGGAACAGTTAAACTGTGATTCACTTCTCGTGAGACAAGCAGCACACTTCACTTCCCTCTTCTGCAGAATATTACGTTATTGAAAAATTTTAAGAATTTAAACAAATTTACACAGCAACAAGAAAAGAGCTGTCTACGAAAGAGGACAACTTAAAGAAAAATCTTACTACGTCAATGCAAGTAAAAGTTATGAAGTTAGTTTAGTCGATATAGATATAGAGAGAATTGAACATTTAAGCTCACATGTAGTCATTTTTATAGCTTTATTTATTGATTTTAAAGCTTATTTGTATGACCTTTATATATAGGCTATTTATATTTATTTTAACTAAGTACCTATTAATGATTGATTCATCAAATAAAATGATATATGTGTAATTGATAGAGGGTATAATAATTACATAAATTATATCTTAATCATTCAAAATTATTATTATAAATAAGCATTGTTAAAAGCCAGATGCTTTAAAAAATCATTTGCTATGTAGTGACCTTTAATTTGGAAGAAAAACAGGGGGAGTGACTTTATTGCATCAGAGATGTTACCTGGAACATAACCTTCCCCAGAGCAGGTTAGCCGTGGAGCGTAAGTTACTATGGAGATGAACACTGCTAAAGCTAAACCACTTTAATGGTACCTAAAACCCAGGATTGCCACAAACTAAGCTTAAACATATCTGGCTAGCCAGCTAAACCAGCTTCATGGTATAGGCCCCCGGTTTCAGTTGGTCATTGGCACAGTCGTTTTCAGTTGCCTCAAAATAGCAACGCGCCAACAATGCGCCTGAACACACCTTGTTTTCAGACCAGCATGGCCATGGGTGCACAAATGGGCACAAATGCATTTGCTATTTAAACAACGTGGCATAGGATGTGAAAATGATAACTGTACAGGATGAAACTAGCAAAAAATACTTGCACCAGGTGTATGATAGGGCCCTGAATCTTGTAAAATATGTGGTCAGTACCGCCACTCCCTATACAAGCAGTAGGCCTACAAGTGATCGTGAATTTGAAGTGAGAGCGTATTTAAAAGCGATTTCAATACCCCGTCCACACATGTTGATAGCAGCTCCCCAATGCCTGCAAATTATATACAATATCTAACCCCAACCATACGGTGTTATCGGTAATACCAACCCGATCTCATGGCAATTCGTACATAATTTTACGAGGTGGCTAATTCGTATGAATTTGTACAACCTCACTCGTACGAATTCATATGATTTTTGCTAAATCGTATGTATTTGACGAGTTGCAAGATTCGTATGAATTTGTACGAATGACCTACCTCAAACCCCGCCCCTAAACCTACCCGTCACTGGGGTTTAGACAAAACGCACAAATTCGTGAGGTCATACAAAATGCGTACAAATTTGTTGTGAGATAGCGTTGGTAATACCGGTGTTGTCAAGTTTATATACTGCTGTGAAAATGTCCTTAACGTGACACCCCTATTGTTTAATATATTAAGTCCAATTCCAAAATGTAATCTATAAGGGAAAGTTTGTTTGGATGACATAATCAATAGAATTCATGTCAGACAATAGTGATATTGTTATATATCACTAGTAGTGACGTGATCAAATTGGAAAAAAATTATGTTAAAACTAAATAGGCTACAAGATTAACCTAACTGGGTTCCAAAAAAAGTTTATATAATTTGAATCAGAGTTTCCCAAACTGGGGGATCCTAAGGGAACCACAATTAATGAAAAGCTAATAATTAAGTCATAAAAATGTCAAATTAAAATAAACAATTTAAAATAAAACCACCAAAATAAAACATTTTCCGTAACACTCTACTTAAAGCCTTTATATATAATGCATTATAAAAGTATTTTAATGCATTCATTATGCCTTGTAATGCACCTTATAATGCATTGTATGATCTCATTAATAACAGTTATAATACATTATAATATACTTTCAGAAAGTATAATGCATTAAACACAACAAACAACCAATTTCAGATGTAACAAGGAATCTGTGAATATTATAATGCATTTTAACTTTGATTGTAATTACTTATGAAAAGATATAATGCATTATACCATACATTATGAATACCTTTATAATGCATTATTATATAAGACTTTAAAGGGGTGCCCCTTTTTAGACTCCCCAGAGTGTGTATGTGAAGTTTTAGCTCAAAATTTTTTATAGCCTGCTAAAATTGTCACTTTTTAAGGGTGAGCAAAAAGTGAGTTTTTGTGTGTGCCTTTAAATGCAAATGAGCTGCCGCTCACAGGGCGGAGCTCCAAGAGCTTGTGTTAGCAGCTCTGATTACCTCATGCAGACAGGCAATGAAACTGTTCAGATTTTTATGTTCAAACTGGAGTCGGACAATGATGGAGAGACTCAAGAAGAAGTGACAACATGTAGAATGCAACAAGATGTTCCTGAATGGTTAGTTGATGCAATTATGTAGCTGATGTGGATTTAACTATCTTCAAGTCATTGATTAGCATATTCTCTCATGATAATCTCACCCCCTTTGTTGCATGTTCCTGGGGGCGGGATTCATGTAAATTTCAGGGTTAGTGATGTCACTAACCCAGGAGGAAGCTTGTGTAGTCCCTACCAGCCGTTTGTTGTAGTCCTTAAAATGTGATTTCTTCAAAAGAAAATACCTCCCTTTGCTTTGAACTTTGAGCATCGTAACTTTGCAGATATTGTTTATGCTCAAACAGCAACATTACACACTAACTAAAGTTTAAAAAGTGAAATCATAATCAACCACCCCTTTAAGTAAAGTGTTACCACATTTTCTTAAAAAGAAAAAGTATTTTAATTGTTTATCTGCAAGTCATGTGTTTATTAACCAACATCAGAAAACCTTGATGTGAATGTGTTGTTAAATTATTAAAATATTAACCTAAAATCTCAGTGGGCATGTACTAAAATATTCATTTATGACAACACAGAGCAGTGACAGATAAAGATATTTATCACATAATATAATTTGTCACCTAAAAAATACTTTTTTTGCCCTAGCAATTTTTTTTTATCTGGTGTCCTGTGTGTAGAGGGTGAGATGACTGCAGGTCTGAGACAAATTTGCAGAAATAATTGAAAAGTGAGAAGTCATGACTAGGCCTACACGGGGCTGCATCCAGAAATCACCCATTGCATGTTTGTTTATTACATTATTTGCTAATTTGATTATGTTTATTACAGTCAGCAAGTCTGTAGCAGTCTCAGTTCTGTTTAACACATTTTACCATATTCAAATCAGTAATTGTGCATATTTGCTTCAAAATCAGTGCAGAAAATGTGAAAAACTATCCGCCTGGGCCTAGTCATGGCCCAGAGAGCTCTTTCTCTCTCTCTCTCTGCAGGGGGCCTGTGGCTGGCTTATGGAACATTGATTTCCATCATCCCCCCACAGCAGAAGGCTCAGGTCACTTCCCAGCCTGCCCGAGCAAGATAACGGCAAATAAAGTGAGAGCAAGTCGCCTGGAAAAAAAAAAAAAAAAAAACTGTGATATTGCCTCAAATTGACCAGTTCCAAAGCTGTAGGTGTTTGTGGATGGACAGTGTCTGCGTAGTCTTTTTTCCCTCCTACTTATGTAGAGCGATGTTGTTTGTCTACATATTCCCAAACATATGAGCTCTCTCTCTCTCTGAGGCATTCCATCTGATTATGAGTACTTTGCAATCTGCGACAGTTTGATTGATGCTCTACCTCCATGAGCGGAATTTTGAGCAGTGCCTCCTTGGAGCAGCCCGTTATGTGTCTGCAAGCCGGTAACCTTGAATTTATGTTTCCACGGCAACAGAGCTGGTCATGCATTATGGATTATCATTGAAATTCTACACCACCTACCTAACATAATAATGGGGGCTTGAGACTTAATCAAATCAGCTATTCTGTGTGAGTGTGTGTGCCTTTGAGTGATTGTGTATCATTCATATGATTGCTTTATGAATCTATGTTTACTTATGTTTGTGTTAGCAACAAATTTTTTGCATCTGTTTAAATGTATATATGCTGATGGTCTTTCCATATGATACAAAGATGAGGCGGAAGATAGCGGAAACATCTCTTAGCATGTCCATGTGTGTTAATGTCATCTGTGTGGAGTGTGAAACCTGTTTATACTTTGCACCAATAAGTCTAAAGCTATGACCTGCCCTATAAAGAGGACCCTTTGAAAGAGGACATTGGGATTTTTTAGTGTGGCTTATTATGTGGTTCATGAAACAGAACATATGAGTGCAACACACATCCAGTCCATTCAGCACACACCAAATTATATCACCTATTCTCAGTCTCATCATTGTCTCAATGCTTAGTTTATAGCCCTTGCTACTCCCAGGATTTGTGATATAGGGACAATATATAAATTACATTTATTCACAGAAACATCCTCATAGCAGCACCATAAGGGCCTCTATACACTCTATGATCTTAGACACATAAAGGTGTATCTTTAACTTTGGAGAATTAAATTTTCCAGGGATTAAAACAGACCACTTTTTTTATTAAGTTTAATTTTTTTGTTCAGTTCGTACAAAAACTGACTTGGAAACTATTTACTATGTCCTCATCATTTATATGTGCTGCTTTTCAAATGCCCAATATGTACAGATTTTATTATTCTACCCATTTCCCAGAATACAAATTTAAAAATGAACTTCTTTTACACACAAGCTCAACCAAGACTAAAACAATGGATTTTTACTGCCAAATTTACCAATGCTTTATCACTATATGTCAGAACAGATAACATCATGTTCTAAACCTAGCCTTATAGGCTAAAGTCAAAGTTCATACTGTGAATTGAAACACAAATATATCCCCTGTATTTTGTTCCATTGCTACTGAGAAACAGCTGATTGAAGTTATGCAAATATATAAATCACAACTGATTCCCATCTAGGAATTGTTCAGGTGTTGATGTTCTTTCAATCACATGGCCATATGGTGTACAGTAAAAGAGGGCCTCTTTGGGCTGATATGACAATATAGAGCAACACCAAGAAAGTAAGAAAAATGCCTGCACGAGGGAGAGAAAGATGAGTACCAGGACAAGGGAGAGGATTGGGACAAGGGCAAGGGAGAGGGTTGGGACCAAGGGCAAGGGAGAGGAATGCCTGGACAAGGTCGAGATTGAGGAGTTAGAATGCATGGTGGTGCTCAAAGAAGTGCCAGAATTATTGTAACTAATGAAATAAGAGCTACTATCATAGACCATGTCATAAACCACAGGCTATCATACAGAGAGGCTGGTGAACGAGTACAGCCAAATCTCAGCGGGACACATTGGTATCCATTATCCAGAATTTTCGAGAAACCAACAGGTAGGATATTGTATAAGGGCTTCTCCTACTGCAAAGTGTAAATACTTTTACCATGTATTACAGTGAGTGTATGCCTCTGGCCTCTAATATGTAACTGTATTTTGTCTCTCTAAGGATTCAACACCTCCCTCAGGGGGCAGAGGAAAGCTCATGAATGTAGAACATGGTCAACATGGTGATTGCTGATAATGAAATAAAACTGAAGGGCATTTTGAGATGGGTCATTTATTTTTTGTTTTGAATTTCTGAAGCAAAAGAAACAAAATGCATGCATTTACTAAACCCAACAAAACAAAAATGTGGAGATGCTTCAATCTATGATCAATAAACTATAGTCTATTGTATAAGGGCAGACCTGACACATACAATAATGCAGTTTCTGTGATTCCATCTGATGTTAGTGTTTTTATGAAATTGTGCTATGTTTGACTAAATGTTCCTGTTGGAAGAGAACATGCGTTAGGGTTTTGGTAGACATAGTGTATTGTGTTAATGTATTACTGTATTTTGAAAATTAGTGTTGGAGTTTAGTTTACAATGTGTGATTTTGAGCATGAAATTAACCGTTTTGGAAATTGTGTGTTGTAGGTGTGTTGGTGTGTTAAGAGTTTAGGAAAAAATTGTCATAGCGATTGTAAAAAACTGTAAACACAATACATAATTTGAAATGTGGTGGTGATGACACTGTGGGTATTTATAACTTTTTGGAAAAAATGAAAAGAAATGAAAAACAAACTCTCCTGTGATTTGTGTCCACTGGTGCACATTGTTATGCATGAATCCCAGGAGTGTGTGAAAAGTGTTTTAAGTGTTTATTTTCTAAATGTCCATAGGGCCAAAAGTGGTCATAGTTAAAGAAACACCCAAATGACAGTGATTTTCACCTTTCCTGAAGAAAATAATAGTGTAGTACATTCTCAGTAAAATACCAGATGCGCTGAGTCACTGAATTTACACGAGGGTCAATATGGCCATGATATAAATGCAGATTCATACATCCTGATTTGATCGCTCCATGCTCGCTTAAAGGCTGTAATTACTTTAATGTACCGTATTGAGTAACGTACAGCAGGCTTAATCTTCCTCTGCTAGGCCTAAATTAACACTGTGAATCAATGTAAGAAGAACAGTGGTTCTTGGCTGTCTCTCTGTGAAGGCTCCTCTATTGTTCTGTCACACTATTGACAATGAATCAAGCAGCGGGGTTCATTACGGAGGCACGGAGACAAAAGACGGAGGTGTTATAACTTCATAATTAAGAACTGGAAGCCATCTGACAGCATGGGATGACGTAACCCCACGAAACCAAAGCTGTGCAGTCTATGATTTATAGCACATGTACCAAAGTGCAACACAGAATTTACATAAGACATGTTAAGAGTCGCAGGGACTCTTTCAGTTTCATTAATTAACACAAACCTCTAATTAATCGCTGTATATAGTAGCTTATGTTCTTGTCTGATAGTAGTATACCACCCTTTTAGCATTTGTCTAGAGTAACTGGTTAATGACAAATACAATATTAATGTGCAAAGACAACTTGAAAGATAATGACTACAATCTGACAGCTGAGGTTTGGGTGGGAGTGTGTGGGACTTTGATGCCTGATTAAGCAACTATATCAGTCCCTGTCTCTCGCCTGTCATGAGACGCTCTCTTAGATTCCATTATAAACACAGTGTGGGTAGATAAGGCCAGATCTGCTGTGAAAGTCGGTCTGTGTAAAAACACCAGGCTTTGGTCAAAGAACAGACAAACAAACTTGTATCTGCTATATAATTAAAATATGATAATGTGTCATTTCAAACTATTAATATATTTATAATTAAAGACAAATATAGCTGTTGTCAAATAGACATTTTATATAGTAAATGCAGATAACTGTCACAGACTTGGACTCCTCGTTATCTCCTCGTTTGTTTCTATGGTTACATATGATTATCACCTGTCAGTCATTTGGTTCAACTTGTATTTAAATTTTATGTTTTGTTCAGTCCCTTGTCGGTTATTGTGTTATGTAAAGTGTTGTGTTACTCCCATGTTCATCATTAAAGTTCCTAAAAATTCCTATCCGTGTGTGTTGCTTGTCCAGAAACGTTACAATAACAAAGGACTGGATTACACTAACTTTACATTTTGCTGTGACGCTATGCTATAGAGTGGTGCAGGTATGACATCACTTTGTAGGCCAAAATGCGGAAACAAGTTGGCATTTTAGCAGGTTTCATCGTCCCAAAGTCAATGGGTTTTTTGAATGGGATTTTGGTTAAATGGATGAAATAAGGTCTGTGGTGATCACAAGCTCAAGATCTGTATATACAGAAAAGTCTGTATATCAGACGTCCTATATCCTGCTGAAGAAATTGCTCAAACCAGTCTAAGGTGGTTTGCTAGTTTATGCTAGTTAGCTGGTCTCCTAGCCTGGTCAAACTGATATTCAGCTGGTTTAGCTGGTCTCCTAACCTGGCCAGCTGACAAGTATTTCCCAAACCCCTTTAAAATCATCAAAACAGACCAGTCTAACTGGCCTGGAAATTCACTTTAATTTACACTCTTAAAAAATAAAGGTTCCAAAAGGGGGGTTCACAGCAATGCCATAGAGGAACCATTATGGGTTCCCCAAAGAACCTTTCAGTTCTTAAGAAACTTTTTCCATTATACACTCTTATAAAGGTTCTTTATTGGCATCATATAAACATCAATGGAACTTTTCCACTGGACATAAGGTTCTTCATAGTGGAAAAAGGGTCTTTATATTATTTAAATGTTCTTCACACTAAGAAAAAAAAGGTTGATTGATGCTGAAAGGTTTGTTGGGGAACCCAAAAATAGTTTTTCTATGGCATCACTGTGAAAACTTTCTTTTGAAACCTTCATTTTTAAGAGTGTAAAGAACCTTTTTTCCAGTGTAAAGGTTCAATGGATGTTCAAGTTTCTTCATGGAACCATAGATGCCAATAAATAAACTGGATCTGGTAGGCTAATTTCAATGTTATCCAATGTATAATTGTAAGTCTAAAGCAAGATTGTAAGAGAGTCAACAGTAATGACTAATAGATTGTTCTTTGATTCTGAAAATATAGATTTTAGAGACCATTTCAATTGAATGGCATAAATAACGTCAATACACAAGCTTAGACTTCAGCCCTGAGGGAGCTGTGTGTTTAAAACTGTAGTTTCAGTGTAACTTGCAATTTATTTCCACACAAATGAACGAGACATTACCATTCAGAAGATATCTGCCATCGTCTGTGTGTAGTAGTGTTTTATTTTGAATCACCATTATGAACCAGACGTACTCTTCTGAGTTTTCATCTAATTGTCAGAAAGAAAAAAACACAGGGAGACAGAACGATAAAAAAGCAGCGATTCGCATATTCTGTCAAATACTGGGTGCCGTGCAAATTAAAAATTGCTTGGTCAAATGAGCTGCTCTGTCTGACTGAGGGTTACACAATTGGTGGTGACAGGTCCCGAGCAGAACATGTCAGAGCAGTAATGGCGCTAAGGTAACCAGATGGCTGGTGATGGATTTGGCTGTCTGAATCTATTCCTACAGCCCAACCGCTCTAACTACACGTTGGACTGCTGCATATTCCCCCATAATTAGCTGCACATTTCGTCTTGGCTCCTACATGACATTCAGAAAAACACCGTGCCACAGTGCTGATAGAATATTTTGGAGGTGCAAATTAAGGTTCTGACATGTCATCTCCGAGATGGGGGAAAAGATGCTGTGGTGCAGCGAAATGGTTTTAAACAGAAAGGTTCTTATTTACATACACAGCGATAAATAAAGTCAATTCGGGGTTTGTCAGAGTAAAATTGGAAATTCCATCTGCATCATTTAAGACTTGTGCTGATGAGTTTGAACTGATGAGAGCAGAATGCACAAGATTAAAGAACATTTCGAGTAAAGGTTCAAGTGAATACATGCCTTTTATGACAGCATTTGGGTGCTGTTTTTATACAGTTTAACCACACATATAGCTATTATTCATCTGGAATGAACGTCCCAAATAATATTACACTATACTTATCTATTAGGTCTATCTATCTAAATAATTAAATCACTGACATAACAGTGTAAGATGTAACTCAAAATATCCAAAATAGGAATCTTGGTTACACTTTATTACACATATGCAATGTTACTATATGTCAACTAACTGTCATTAGAGTATTAGTAGACTGGTAAGCTTAGGGCTAGTAGAATACGTTGCCATGTACATGCAAAGTCCTGTTGGGGGACCATCAAAATAATGTGTTAGCAGATATTAAGCAGACAGTCTACTAATACTCTAATGACTGGAAGTAGATTTCTAGGTGCAACGTTACTTATATAGGTCTTCAGAATATCTAAAGAGGACCATCAAAATAAAGTTTTACCAGAATCTTAATTTGCACCAATATTCTATTAGCACTACAGCACCATGTTTTTTTTTTCCTACTAACTATTTTACCAGAGCACTTTACTGATACCAAGAGTGTCAATAACACCAACTGTTCTGTAATTCTACTCTGTTACTTTACCGACCATATCCCATTCTCATATCTCATCTAATTTTTATGTTAGCTTTTTTATTACTAAATAAATAAAGAAAATGGCATTTATGTACTAATTTATTGTATAAGGTAGAATATAGTGACTACATCTATCTTATATAATAAATAAGTGATACAACATATACTATAGCATTTATATGTATGTATATATATATATATCATATAAATAAATAAATAAATGACAATATATTGTTTACAATAAAGTTTACAAAATTTGAACGCTGAAACTTGTTTCATATCAAATGTAACAAAGCACAAAGCTTATTGCAATTTATTGAGCGAGAGGCACGGCAAACTTTTTTTTCATGCATTAACTGAAAAGAGCATAGACTAAAAGACGAGAAAATCGAGAAATCAATATTTTTAACCCAGCCTCCATACAGATACATACATATATTTGCCTCTCTAATGTCAAGGGCTTGTTAAGCTAAGAGAACCTATACCACAATACCTACAGTAACTGTTTTTGCTTCTGATCAATAACTGGTGAGATCTGCTATTTTACTTGCCCTTCAAAAACTCCACAGTTCATTTCTAGAGTGGACACCATGTAGCCTGACTCTCATATCCTTACAAACCCCTCTCTTACTCCTGGGGCTCATGGGGTCCAGCTACTAAGCCAGAGAAAGCTCAGAACAGAGACCCACACAGGGATGTTTATCCGCTCCTCAGGGACTGTTAGAGACACTCAGTGATCTCCATCTCTCCCTGCATCACCCTGCTGGCAGTGAGAAGGGGGTCAGGGGTGAGAGGAGAGGGGGCTGGTCACACATTCATGCTCTGATATTCTGCTTGTCTGGCTGTGGGGTGATTGATGACCGCAGGTTCGAAGCGGTCTGAGATTTTCTCCAGCGTAGCCGAAGACCCTTGAGAATGTGGGGAAAAGGTCTGTATAGGAATGAGATTAAGGTCTACCACGAAAATCCAAGATTTGACATAATGGTCTTGTTGATGATCACAGTCTAGTCTTGAGTGACAAGGCAAAACACAGCTTATACCAACCTAAGGTGGTTAGTTGGTCTATTTTGCTGGTATTAGATGAGTTCTAGGCCCTTGTCAGCTGTCAGCCAGGCAGATCTGTTGGGTATTGTTGCCATCTACAATACCCAAAGACCAGCTTATCTTAAACCAGCAAAGACCAACAAACAACCGTAGGCTATTTTAAGCACTTTTCCCCCCAGCATAGCAAAAAGTGAGGTTGAACTGAAAACCCCATGCAGAATTGCCATGATCTAATAGGCTGTCATGCATGATTGATCTAGCTAATGGTGTTGGTATACTCATTCAATGACGTAAGCGTGTAGCAGTGGTCCTTTGACCCCACCTCTTCCATCTGCAGGGTCTCCTGGGGAAACATGGGCACTTGTGAAGAGCTTCAGCCTGTGGGAACAGACAGTCTCTGTCCCTGCTGGGTCCCTGTATTCTCTTGAGTAAAAACACATTGGGCTGTTTGGATGTTTGGTGCTGCTTGAATGTTTGGGTGCCACAAGTGAGTATGCAAGCACAATATTTCTCATGTATAACAGAAAACCTGCAGGAAAAAGGTTCTTTAAATTTTTTTTAATAAATTTAATAAATATTATGTTTGGATACCTTGTATCAGTATTATACATGACTCAAATTGAATCTGCAACATTTTATCATATTTTGAGATAATTTACAAATGATTGTTTAAAACAATCCAAACATACAGATGCTCCACTGACTTTTCAGATAAAAAAAAGGCAGGGCTCAATGAAGTAATAAGTAAATGAAGGGTCCGTTTACACAATACCTTTTTCAACTAAAAACTTTGTATGCGTTTTGGCCATTCATTTACATGGCAACAGCGTTTTGGGCGCCTGAAAACGCAAACATTTGAAAACAGGTTCCAAAAGTTTTTGAAAACAATACCGTTATCATCAGTGTAAAAACAAAACCGCAAATTTGTGAAAACAGTGATGTCATGTGTACTACATGTTCAGCCTATAGGCGCATATCGTTTCTTTACAAAGTGACATCGCCAACTACTGGCCTGGCAGCATAATACACTGTTGTTCTTGCGGAGCCGTGTGAACGGGGATAGTTTCGACAACGTTGTCGTCTGTATACACGAAAAATGGAAAAACTTTCCAGTTTTAGTACATCGTTGTCGTTTAAATGTAACCTTAGTTATGTGACTGCCATATAAAGAGAAACAGTGCGGATAATATAAGGTGAGTGAAACATATCTGAAACTATTGTTATTAACTGCAGTATATTGTCATTCCATAATCTACAGGACTGGTTGTAACACATAACTAGCAGCTGTTTTGTATTTAGGTACAAAATACATAATATTGCCATACATATAACGGTTCTTTATTGGCATTTATGATTCAATGAAGAGCCAATGCACAAAAGGCTCTATAATGGAAAAATTTTCTTCAGATTATTAAAATGTTCTTCACACAAGGTTCTTTTAAGAATTGTTCACTCAAATGTTCTTCGGGGAACCCAAAATGGTTCTTCAATGGCATCGTTGGAGCCTTTAAAATGTACATGTTACAAACACATAACCATCCCGATGGATCCTGTCGGATGATCCATGATCTGTCTCACTAGTCTGAATCAATCCAACAGCTATGCAATTAGCATGGGAGTTCTTTTAGAGAGTGAACTGCAAATGTGGAAGTAATGCCGTTTCACTACTGTGATTTCAAGGGCCTTGGTATGGTGAAGTTTAGAGCTGTCTGTATTTCAGGATAATTTACTATGTATGAGTGTATTTTGGCACCAGGCTATTTGTTGAACACGATGTTCCCATTATTTATGCAGTCGTTCCAAACAGAGTGCACTGGCAGAGTGTTGAAAATGCCCTGGCATCACAGGCCTTCATTAATCGGTCACATCAAACCCACAGAGTACTAAAAATACATCCTCAGCATGTCACGGCAGATGAGAAGCCAAATGGAAGAGCTTAATCATAGAAAAGTTTCTTGGCCAGTTTCATGAGTGTGAATACAGTCGCGTTTGCTTTTTCAGTTCATAAAACCGCAGTGGTCAGAAAACATTTGTTTGAATTTAGCAGTCATTTGTGACACAGTAAATGAGATTTATGCCATTTTGTCCCAGATTTGCCATGAAAATTGTGCATATATTGATAACCTGAAAGCAGTGCATGAGAAATGAGTAGATTAGGAGAAAATGAGCAGATATAGTGCACCGTTATCTTGCAATAACTGTCGCCCATAAATGTCATCCAGTGTATTTATATATATCTTTAAATCAATATATCCTTGCCATTGTACAGATTTTCTAGTTAATGTGCAGGTTAAACAAAACATTATGTAAAATTTATTTTTATGATATAACTGTAATTAATACAACTGATCCTTCACTAAGCCCTGCCTCCTTTTGGTTACCATTGCTAACTCAGACAAACTTTACAGAAAATCCCATAGGGATTAACTGGAATTTTTTTGTAAAAGAATGGAATCAATTGTAACTGCAAGTTTATCAGTCATTTATCTTTAAAGTTTAATCCACCCCTATTAAAAAATAAGTACAGTTTAGCATACACATTAAATAGAGTACACTGTTTTTGGACACTTAATTGCATGTTATTTCCAATTAAATGAAAATGTATTAGTGCAAAGTGCACTTAAAAGTGTACTTAAATATGTTCAAACAGTACACTCTTTAAGTACACTTAAGCAGCCTTTTATTTCATTAATATTATCTGCAAGTATTTAAGTCATTAAGCACACAAACGACAGCATGAACTCAAGATTTATTTAAAAATTTGATCATACTTTTGGATAGTAATTTTTTATTGTGGTAAATTATCCAAATACACAGATGTTCCACAGACTTTTCTGAGGATGGCAACAGTTTCTAAGAAAAAAAAATATCTGTAAACTTTTTAAGGCAGGGCTCAGTGAAGTATCGAGTAAATTTAGATATGTGACCACCATAATAAAATGAGATATGTGCTGATAATATAAGGAGAGTGAAGAATATCTGAAATTACTGTTATTACCTGCAATATATTGCCATTCTACAGGACTAGTTGTAGCATATACACCTAGCAGCTGTGTTGCATTTAGGTACAAATTACATCATACGCGTATGAATGCAAATAACAAAGCCCACTTAAAAGCTTATGTTTCTCAGATTTTCCTAGTTTTCACACACAATTCTATCTACGTGAGGCAGCTGGGAGACCCTGCCGTCACTTAGCCCTGGCAATGTTGGCCTCTGGCCTGCCTGTGAGGAACGAGGCTGTGCAGGCCGTACGTATCTGCTGTGTGACAGGAGCCTGGCAACGAGAGGGATCAGTTTGGCAGAGACGGTTGGCATGGCAGTGGCACAATCCCCTCTTGGCTGTCTGGTGTTGTCTGTGTGCCAACTGTGAGCACTGCCCCAGAGACGGCCAGATGAGACAACCGTCTCAGAGCTTGCTATAGAGCTAATGGAGACACATCACCGATAGCCATCTTTCTGACGGGAATCAGTTCTATCCTTCAGAGATCAGGGAGACGGGGTAATTTGATCCATAGTGGTCTGCAACAGCCATGGCAAAACGAACATTACTCAAATGTACATGTTAAGGCTGGCTCGTACTGGCTCAAGAAAAATGGCACAATTTCAAACATTATCAAGTTGGCTGTTGAATTGAGAATGATAGGAAACTGGCATGTTGACACTGCCCAAACAATCCAAAGGGGTTAACACATGGATCCAATAAAACCTGGTGTTAAGCCCGGTGCACACTGTACGTCTTTTGCTTGTCAGACCTTACGAACATGATCCCAACTGTAAGCCATGTCACACCGACTGTAGGATCTCAGTTGTCATTAATATCAGACAGAACGGCAGTCAAGATGCGTTAAAAACTGACGCACAAAAGACGTACATCATCAATCAGTGACACTTTCAGTGAATGAGCTGCATAAATGTGGGATAAAAATGGTGGCTAGCAAACAAAAATAATCTCCAGTGTTCATTTTGATTGCGGTGTGTGGAGCAAGTGGTTTGTTGTCATCTCACTAATTGTGTCATTAGGTTCAACGTTCCTATTGGTTTTTGATTTGATGTTGTCATAGAAGGTCACACTGCAGGACTGTGCGTCAAATCATAGGTAAATCATAGGTGTCACAGGTAAAATTTGATCGCAATGGTCATTAATCGGCTGTCGGTGAACATGTCAAACTAGCTAAATCGTACAGTGTGAACCCGGCTTTAGTTAGGATGCACAGATATTAAAGTCACTATGTAGCGGAAGTAACGACAGATCTTTTCTTCTGTATTGTGAGATATATCCGATACAGGTGAAACAAATTATTGGAAAGAAAAAAAAGTGTGGTTGCATCAGTTTTTGACGAGTTAGAGGGAGATCTGAATGCGAGCTTGCAGTTAATTGTAAGAAAGGGGTGGGGTTTAAGTGATCTAAATGATTGGAGAGAAGTCTGCCATTTCACTGGAAGATCGACTTGTGACATTTTGATTAAAAATGATGGGCTCAAAAAAATATGTTAAAAAATGAAACATGCATGTTTAAAGGCACAATATGTAATTTTCGCTGCTAGAGGTCGCTTATTCAAAACAAAGGCGTAGCTTGATGACGCCTTGATTTCGCAGAATCATGGGAGTTGTTGTCTTCAACGCTACAGCCGGTGGAAAAGAAATGCCATTAGGGCGGAATGAGGCCTCTGGAGCGATTGCTAATGAGAGACAATCGCGACACACAGCTCGAGAGCAGTGGAGCTTTTATTATGCCATCACTGATAGGCAACGCATGGACACAGTCCATGTCCTGGTTAAAACTGTTTATTTCTCTGGATTTAAACATTCTTGGAAAAATTTGGAATAATGTAAGTACACAAGTCAACAAAATATATAACATTGTTCTAGTGGATTTTGGATATTTTAATCCCAAAATAGTACATATTGTGCCTTTAAATCGTTCAAAACACAATCAACAAGCGTGACATTCTATTTCATGCCCAGTTTAAAATTCTGGCAGAAACTCGTGAGTGATAATTATTTTTAAAATGATTTTATGGCTATTGATGTCACCGTTATGTTCAGTTAGTTTCTGTTTTTATGGACTTTCAGTTTGTTTTCATTTGTCTTCCTTGTTCAGATTCCCGCCACTTGTTTGTCTCCTTGGTTACTGTCATTATTAGTTTGTTTGTTTCAGCTGTGTTTGATTAATTATCTTGTTTGAGTTTGTTATTTATATGGTACCTTCTCCTGCACTCATTGTCGGGTCACGTTTATGCATCTGTGTGTTATTCTGTGTGCCACCTGTTTGGATCGCTACCTCTTATTATGTAGTAAACTTTGTGTTGGAACCTTACTCTTTTGTGTCTTCATCTGCCTGCCTGTATACACCGCCACAGTCAGTGTTGGGAGTAACGCGTTACTGTAATTCCACTACTTTTAGCGGTAACGCGAATGTAACTAAATATTTATTTTTTATCAAGTAATGAAAATTACAATTGCTGAAATTTAAATTAGTTCATTACTCGCGTTACTCTCTTTTGTGAAAAATGAACGCTTGCAGACAGCTCAAATCTAGGCCCTAGCCAGGCCCGTGTTTTTTTTTTTTTTAATCCTTCCTATTAGGCTACACATTGTTGCAGCCATTAAAATAGTTCCGTTTTGTTTTTAATGTCAAATGAGTTATATTTCGTTTCGTTTCTTTATTAAGTTAATTTAAAAATGTTTGGAGCATTTTATTGTTTGTTAAATTAAAGTTTTTATTTTTTAGAGTGACGACCATGCGGCCAGCGGCCGACAGTGAGTTTACCCAACGCTTTAGCTTCTCAAATCAACACTTGACTTGTCTTGCCTATAATAAAATCCATAGATATCAAACACTTCAAGCATCACAATGTTAGTTTAAACGTTTAGCCTACTATCACCACCACAATAAAAACGTTGAGGTTAGGCTGATCGTAGGCGCTCGCAAACAAAACGGGCTGCATAATCTAAAAAAATAAAAAAATAAAAAAACATGTAGGTTGTCTTACCTTACACCTCTCCGCAAAATGAATATAAATCCGATCTTCAATTCCTGCGCTATATGCACATTTAACGGAGTTCACGTCAACGAAAGCAACAGATATGAGCTGCATTTTATTTATTAACTAATTTCAAGATCAGAGACCGCAATAGGAGAAAGAGCGAGCTAAGCACTGGTAAGATCATTTAGTCTCATTAATTTTAATGAAGATGATTGTGTTTTTGAGCATCTAAGACTTACTTTCAGTTTTACTTGCGCCAGTTTGCATGTTGGCTTGCTTTACTCATTTGCGGCAATGCGTGTTGCAGTAGTGCTGTCATATCGGATTACAACATGTCATATAGCCTATATAACACGTTCTCACACGTTTATTTTTTAACAATTTGCCAGGAGTAAAATTTACATATGTGGTTTAAACAACCAGATGCATTTACATTTGTCCAGTTTCACCTGAAATGCGTCCCAGACACCTTCTGAATTGATTTGTTTGAGTGATCAGATTTAAATTCGTCTCGAAAGAATTTCGGAAGGCATTTACTTCTGGCATGGTTGTTGGTGCCAGACGGGCCGGTCTGAGTATTTCACAATCTGCTCAGTTACTGGGATTTTCACGCACAACCATTTCTAGAGTTTACAAAGAATGGTGTGAAAAGGGAAAAACATCCAGTATGCGGCAGTCCTGTGGGCGAAAATGCCTTGTTGATGCTAGAGGTCAGAGGAGAATGGGCCGACTGATTCAAGCTGATAGAAGAGCAACTTTGACTGAAATAACCACTCGTTACAACCGAGGTATGCAGCAAAGCATTTGTGAAGCCACAACACGCACAACCTTGAGGCGGATGGGCTACAACAGCAGAAGACCCCACCGGGTACCACTCATCTCCACTACAAATAGAAAAAAAAGGGGCTACAATTTGCACGAGCTCACCAAAATTGGACAGTTGAAGACTGGAAAAATGTTGCCTGGTCTGATGAGTCTCGATTTCTGTTGAGACATTCAGATGGTAGAGTCAGAATTTGGCGTAAACCGAATGAGAACATGGATCCATCATGCCTTGTTACCACTGTGCAGGCTGGTGGTGGTGGTGTAATGGTGTGGGGGATGTTTTCTTGGCACACTTTAGGCCCCTTAGTGCCAATTGGGCATCGTTTAAATGCCACGGCCTACCTGAGTATTGTTTCTGACCATGTCCATCCCTTTATGACCACCATGTACCCATCCTCTGATGGCTACTTCCAGCAGGATAATGCACCATGTCACAAAACTCGAATCATTTCAAATTGGTTTCTTGAACATGACAATGAGTTCACTGTACTAAAATGGCCCCCACAGTCACCAGATCTCAACCCAATAGAGCATCTTTGGGATGTGGTGGAACGGGAGCTTCGTGCCCTGGATGTGCATCCCACAAATCTCCATCAACTGCAAGATGCTATCCTATCAATATGGGCCAACATTTCGAAAGAATGCTTTCAGCACCTTGTTGAATCAATGCCACGTAGAATTAAGGCAGTTCTGAAGGCGAAAGGGGGTCAAACACAGTATTAGTATGGTGTTCCTAATAATCCTTTAGGTGAGTGTATATCACAATATAGTTATTTTTGCTTTAAATAAGGTTATGATAGAAAAATGTTTGGTACAATTGAAATTTCATCATTCGTATCACCATTTTCAATATCATTAAAAAAAACTAATACTAGCCTAAAAAACCCTCAAGCTTACTGAGGACAAGTAAACAGTGATAAATGAAATAGACCTACCTGAAAAACAAGCACTAGAAATGAGAAACACTACATAAAATGTATAAAGTAATCAAATGTATAAAAAAACAATGCATAGTCTTTATTGTGTAAATTAAATATACATTTATTCTAATTAAAGTTACAAAAGTGATTCAGTCAAGAGCAGTGAGAGATTTGTGTTGTGGTTTGACATTAATAATGACAGAAGGTATATTTGGATGCTGTCACTTTTAGGCATTATACTTGTGCATTATCTTTCTAAACTGATTACGTTCATTTAAGACATAAATGATTGTGTTTACTTGCAAAGACATGGTCACTTTGACACATAGGAATGTGTATTTAACCATTCAAGCCCAATTAGGCGGCAAAAAGCACTCATTTCAGTTCTCACATGCTCATGTCGCATGTCTCTCAGGTAGCGCTGAGAAACAGTCTCAGAGAGCGAGTGCATATTCTGAAATGAGTTCTCTTTCTCTGCTGATTGCGCTTCAATGGTTTAAAATCACTTGTTTACAATGCTTAAACTGGACACAATGCTTAAAAACCCATGTAAACAATACGCTTTCGTGACTGCGGAGCACAGCGCGTCACGTGAGCGCGTAACCGCGATAGAGACGATAGTCCAAAATTAGACAAATTTCTACCGGTTAATTGTGTCTACTGGTATATCACCCACCCCTGATCTAAACATACAAAATTGACAAAATGAGCATGTACAAATAAATATACAATATCGACTGATACCAGAAAAAACATTCTAATGACGGTCGATACCAATATATTGGCATTTGCCATTGGTCCCTGGCATTTGCTGGTATCTGTATATACAGTATAACAATGCACCCTTTATATACATATGAGATTAATATTTGATATTCAGAAAAGTATGGCATCAAACTTTGGCCTAGTATCAAAAGTAGACTGCTGACAAGTAGACTATGATCAAGACGAGCAAGCACTAAAAACACACTCATACATTTGTACATGCATACAGGGTGACCCACCCCATGCTTTGCGACACACGACACTTTTCTTTTGCTTTTTAAGAAGAAAGGAGGGTGGATGCAGAGCAGCAGCAACTGAGGGAGAGCGAGAGAAAGAGAAAACCACAAAGCGTCCTTTATCTGCCTCTGGATTGTACAAACACTGCTTGCCCCCACCGAGGCTCCACTCCTCTGGGGTGTGGTTAACCTCTCTGGGTTACCCACCGACCGACTCTCTAATAAGCATCTCACAAAAGCCTGGACTGTCCAAAGGGGAGGAGAAGAAAGAGAGAGAGAGGGAGAACAGGGGAAAGAGCTAAAGGGAGGGGTAGAGGGGCAGATGCCAGACACAGAGAGAGGAGCAGATGGGGCTTGATGAATCCTGAAAGGAAGGAATTGAAACCCGCTGAAGTTGCCAAAGCGGCCAGCCACAATTATCGCTGTGCCTTTGGGTTCATTGTCAATTAGAGTGGCGGTTGCGCCGAGCAGCAGCTGTGGCAGATGGCGAGCTTCCAGGAGGAGGAGGAGGAGGAGGAGGAGGAGGAGGAGAAGAAGGCAGGGAGAGGAGATGGGACCCGGGCCATCCCCCTCGAGGCACTCGCTCTCTTGCACTCTTTCTCTCTGACAACACAGTGCTGATTTTGAAGGCCCGTAGGCCTCATATCACAGTTACAACTTCTCTCTGCCTCCCCTCGAGACTGAAACTCACTCCCTTTGCCTGGCACTTCCTGGCCAGCATTGCTCAGTCATAGAAAGATATTTAAAATGTGCAAGCTACAGTTTGCGTTTTCACCACTGCAGCATTTTACAGTAGCTTATGTAGCATTCATGTTCTACACAGTGCAAACACACACAATGTAACAAACCCAGCTACTGGATTAAAGGGACAGTTCACCCAAAACATGAAAATTCTGTCATTATCAATTCGCTCTCATGTCACTATAAATCTGTATGTGATTTGTTATTTTTTCAATGGAACACAGAAGGAGAGTTTTAAAGAGTCTTCACAAGGCACTTTAAATAAATATGAAATGGTAAAGTGCATATCATTTGAAATAAATAAATACATCAATAATTGTTGTGAATGAACAACTCACTTAGTCACTAAGATAAACTAGATTGGATCTGGATTAACTAGTTCACATGACCAAATCAAACTGCATGGGTTCACAATTCAAACAAACAGTACTCAAATCAACTTAACTGAACAAAACTGGATTAATTAATTTATCAAATCAAACTGATCTGGATCATAGAGTTCACTGAATTGAACAGAAACTGAATAATTGGTTAAATGAATCAAACAAACTGGTTCATTGAATTAAACTGAACTGGATCAAATGGCTGAATTGAATTAGAATGAATCAAATTGAATTAAACTGGATCAACTGGTTCACTGAAAAGAACTGTTTCAAAAAAATGATTCGTTCCCAAATCAGGCCAATCCATTTCAAGAGTTTGACTCAATTAGTCAATTGACTCAATCAATTAGTTCTCGAGATGACAGCTAGAAATGATAATTGAATAACTAAAAATTTTGGTCTGTTCCTCACACAAAGCTATCGTATGGCTCTAGACGAGTTGGAATACAGCACACAAGTCATATTTTCGAGCTTGAAGTTGTGGTCACTATGAATTGTGAAAGAGGATGAAAAAGACGGGGATTTTTCCCTTCTGTGTTCCAAAGAAAAAATAATAGCATGTTGTCTGGAAAAACAAACCATAAAAATAAAAATACAGAAGAGGCATATATCTTTGTGCATGTGAGTTAAACAAGCTCACTTTGTACTTATATACTATAACAACTGGAATACAAAATCTATATTTGTAAAATTGCTGAAGATAATACATTTCTGCTTGATTACCTCCCATGAGTTTCTCAGGAACATCACAATATTATGTTATTATTCGTGAAGCAGGTGTTGCCTTGGTCACAGAGAATTGCTGAGACACTTTTCACAACCAGGCACAAACTTCCAATTCCGTTATCTATAAATATACATTTCTTAACTGCAGATACAGCCATTTAATATTATCTAGCAAAACGTCTCAGTCCCGCAGCACAAGCACAGATTGTGCTTTCCTGCAGAATGGTGAGGTAGAAGGCGGTGGACTAAGGAGCGGTATTGTGTTGGGGTGGAATAAGGTTGAATCAGCTGAATTGGTAATGCATTGAATCAGCTTTGCTCTGCAGTGAGTCCTACTGTGGGGATTTGAGTCTTGACTCCCACAGAGTGAATGCTGAAGCACTGCTGCTCTCCCCTATAACCCCGCCACCTCTACGCTCTATAGCTGTTATTCATCACACACTCTGCATGTGTGTGTGTGTGTGTTTGTGTGGGAGAGAGAGAAACCGCAAGAGAGTTTGTGCAGGTTTGTTGATATACCATGTTAATACAAGGGCTGTGAATCAATTAAAAATGTGAATTAATTGCATGATATGCCAAATAATTAATAAAATAAATCACAATTAATCACATATACACTACCGTTTTACAGTTTGGGGTCAGTACGATTTAAAAAAAAGAAATTAATACTTTTATACAGCAAGGATGCATTAAATCAACAGTGTTGTAAATTCTGTAACAATAAATTCTGTTCTTTTGAACGCTCTATTCATCAAAGAATCCTGAAAAAATGGGTCACGATTTCCACAGAAATATTAAGCAACACAACTGTTTTCAACATTGATAATAATAAGAAATGTTTCTTATTGTTTCTTATTGTTATTAGCACCAAATCAGCATATTAGAATGATTTCTGAAGGATCACGTGACACTGAAAACTGGAGTAATGATGCTGAATATTCATCTTTGCCATCACAAGAATAAATTACATTTTAAAATATAAATATAAATTATTTTAAACTGTAATAATATTTCACAATATTGTACTGTATTTTTGATCAAATAAATGCAGCCTTGGTGAGTATAAGAATTAAAAATTATTTATGAATAAAAAAAATCTTACCAACCTCAAACTTTTGAATAGTAGTGCATATCAATATTGGCTAAGAAAAAACACCAAATGAAGATTATTCAAAGGCTACACTATTGTGGTAGTGAAAAGTAACTTATTTTAACTTTACACAGTGTTTTAAAACTTTTCTAGTGCATGTTTACATAGAAAAACGATTTAAAAAACTACTAGAGAATGCAAAAAACACGTTCTGTATGATCCAGCCCTTAGGAGGCATCATTTATCCCATTCATTTTAAAATATGCCCAATTGTATAAGTTGCCTGCTTATATCTTAGCATATTTAGAAGTCTTTGAATCAGTGTATATGCTGTTTAAAGCACAGGCTCCCACTCAGCTGGCATTAATCTCCTCACTCTCTCCGTGGCCCATCGGCCCCTGCCTGCAGATGGGAGTGTGCCCTGCTGCTGCTCGAGCCTGCAGGGGCCCATACAAACACATGCACACCCTCCACTCCAAGTTTCCACAGTGACGCCTGCACTGCGCTCCCCCTTCACCTCTCTCCCCGTCCCCTGCTTTGTCATGCTGTTTCTTTGGGAGCAGGGCAGCTGATAGAGGGGAGGGTGTGGGTGACGGAGCAGCACTAAGGCTGGGTGGGGGTCAAACCCTCCATCTGCTCAAGAGAAGCTCACAGGTCATGGCTCACAACAATGGCCATTAGCAATGCTGACAGGCGGGTCAGGAGGCCTCATCGCCATGGAGACCGGGGCAATGTGGGCCGAGGGGTCTCGCTTTAGCCACTGCTATGACTGGACTCTTTTCATTAGCACAAGAAAGTGAGGTGTAAACTTTTCTAGGGACTTCTGTCTGAATGTCCTCTTCCTACAACCAGATGGCCAAAACAAGTTTAGTTTAGGATCCAAGTTTAAAGTCCATGTGTGCTGTGAAGAGAAATTACAAACAGTTTGACAGATGATTATTATTGATGGTGCAAATGTTTGTCTGTTATAAAAGTGATGATTGAGATTTTGAGAAGCCAGAAACAAACACTACGCCAGTGGTTCTCAATGGTTAAGCTTCAGGACAGATTTTAGTTTGGACACTGAGTGACAGGAAATAGGACAAATAGGAATATTGACAATTTTGGTTTCTAAATGTCTCTTGAAAGTTGAATATCTATGATTTCATGCTCTTAACAAGTGTTATTATTGTTAAAAACCAAAAATTTAATAAATATATAAATAAATAAAGGTTAATTGAAATAAGAAGTAACATGACTGAAGAAAATTAAACATTTACAGCTGTAATTAACTTATTAGTGAATGAATTGCCCTGCCGTGTACCTTTTGTTATTTTCCAATTAGTCTATATCTTCCAATCTGCAGTGAGCGAAGGCTTGGAGTCATTGGGTGATGCCAGACTACGGAGCATGCCATTGACGGAATTTTCCGGCTTTCTGTGTTTTCACTGTTATATGGTAGGGGGCCGCTTATACACATCTTCTGAAAGAGTAGAGAATCTCCAGATCAAAACACAGGCTAAAAAGGAGCAAAAACAAGCGATAAAAGCATGTCTTATGACATTGTAGTCTTTGAAAAAGAACACGATTTTCTCCGATTTGTGTCCAAAATGTTGCTTTTTTTATTTTTATAAAACTAAAAAATAAAATTCATTTTATAACACATTCAAGTGTTGATAAAAAATAATGCATGGAGCTAAAATAAAATAGTCTCTGTTCTTTCTTTTGATATATTGCATGTTTAAATATTTATACAACAAAATATGAAAAACATGCAAAAAAACTAATTTTGTGCAAATTCTTAAAAACGCTGGTGGTGGCTGGCAACTTTTTAAAAAGCACTGGCGGGAAAGGGGTTAATCATAAAAATCACACTAGATTCGTGAAGACAACACTAGACTGTACAATGCAATTTAAAGCTGTTAAATAATTCTATTTAATCTATCTAAAATACTAAAACTAAATAACTTAAAATGAAACTAATTAAATGTAACTAATATTTTGTTAATGTTTTTTGAAAGGCTTCTCACCATGCTGGCACATGGCCTTAATTCAAATGAAAATTCTGTCATCATTTACTCACACACCGGAAACCTGCATGCCTTTCTTTTTTCTGTGAAACATAAAACAAGATATTTTCAAGTGTTTTTTGTCCATATAAAGTCAATGGTAACTTAAATGGTAACAAAACTCTTCTTATGTGTTCCTCAATAGAAAGAAAGTCATGCCAGTTTAGAATGACATGAGGGTAAATGATGAAAGAATTTTCATTTTTGGCTGCACTATCATTTTAAGTTTTGCCAACATGGAAAAACATGTTATGTACAACTCACACTTGCAATATGTGCTAGAAAAATGCTAAATGCAAATAATAATATTTATATGCAATAATAATAACTTTTTTCTTGGTTATGCAAATGTTAAAGGAACATTCCATTTTATCATTTTGCTAAAATAATGGAAACATTACTTTGGAATGTTTTCTAAACATTCTGAAACAAGAAGTAACATTTAAAAAAAAACATTTGATCACAAAAGTAAATGTTGTAGGGAAAATGTTTCATCAGTGATGATCTTTTAACGTAATGTTTTATTAAAATTACCACAATGTTAGCTAGAATTCTGATAAAGTTCCTTGAAACTGATTGCAGAAGAAGAAAGTTTGTGATAATGCCTGTTATAGCACCCCTTGTGTTGACAATCCAATGCAAGAAATAGTGCTTGTGTCTGTATTCACATACTTAATAGAGTACTACTTATGAAAAGTATATATATATATATATATATATATATATATATATATATATATATATATATATATATATATATATATATATATATATAATAAAATAAAGCATTTGATACATAAACAAAGTACTTCTGGTTCAGCGTGATCACATGACCCTAATGTACCTGACTGTAACACAGGGTGGAAATCACAATCAGTGCACTGGGAAACATGACAACATCAAATTATGAGGATTTGATCTAGCTCCCATTGTCCAGATCTACGCTGACAGATGTTTCAATATAACCGGGGCGGTTTTACAGGATTCAAATCACCAGGACCACATGCTGCTTTATCCCACAGGAATCAAAAAACAGCTATGTAGGCTAGAAATTCAGATCACAGATTCAAAACAGGTCATTTTCAAAAAGAGCAAACAACACCAACAACTAAGAACACTGATTGCCTCTTCTATCTTTCTGCAGCAGCAGACTTGTGCATCTATACACAAGCCCACCATGCATGCTGTGTGTCTGTGAGCTATCATTCCAAATAAGTCAAAGTCAATCTCTTCAGACATATTTTTTTTGCATTCAGCAAACCTGCAGTAATTAGGTTCATGAGGAGTTCATTAAACAAAAGAGGCATTAATCTTGCACGCTGTAATCCCAGTGTTTGTTTGTTTGTCCCTCCAGACGGTTCGTCTAGCTACAGACAGTTTGTTTACTGGGACACTCCGATGAGCTCGTCCACACTGTTTTGATGTCAGCGCGAAAACGTTTTCTTCGTCTTCTCGCACATAAATATGAATTTGTCTGACTGATGGCTCTGAAAATGAGTAGAGAGTTCAGTCAATCACATTGTCAGAAAGTAAATTCTCTCTCTCTCTCTCTCTCTCTCTCTCTCTCTCTCTCTTTATCACCCTGTAAAAGTGTGTAAAATCCATTCCCTCTCTCTCCTGATGCCTCCCAGGTTTCTCTCCCCCGATGTGAGAACTTATCTGCCCACTGGAGTTGAGTGGCAGGCAGCTTGCAGCGAGATAGAGCCGGATTCCTGTTCCTGCAGGACTTAATCGCTCAGACATAGAGAGAGTGAGTTGCCGTGGAGGTATCGATTTGCAGAGGAAAGCAGAAACTCCCGTTTCCAGCTACTCCAGATAGCACGGAGCTCAGGGAGAACTTGCTGTTGCACAAGACAACAGGCCACTGACCTATTTTAAAAGCTACTTGCTGGGAGCACTTAAAACTATGGGGCAGAAAACAGCTTTATGGCCTGCGTTTTGGTGCCAAAGTCGAATGCTGCAAGTGTGCATTGCTTATGTTTTCCAGGAACAGAGATGTTTAGTTTCTACATTTCATGCAATGGAATAAACAATGTAACACTTTACAATAAGGTTCCGATTGTTAAAATTAGTCAACTAGTTAACACGAACTAACAATGAAAAATAATTCTAAGGCAATAATTAATCTTAGATGATGTTAATTGGAAATGTTAAAGTTATATCTGATTCCATTATTTAATGGACCTGAGCTGACATAAACTTTTTAAGTTTAATAAATACTGTAACACATGAATTACTCATTGTTAGTTCATGTTAGTTAATGCATTAACATTAACTAATGGGACATTTTTGTGTTACCAATATAATATAACATAATTATATTGGTAACATAACAATAATATAATGTAATATAATATAATATAATATAATATAATATAATATAATATAATATAATATAATATATAATTAATGCACAACGTGGAGGCCTCCGTGAAGTGCATTCAAATTGTTTAATGCACAGGTAGCCGTGGATTATTGCGCTTATACCATGGTAATTTCCCAGCATTGACACCTCAAAGCTGTTATTGATGTTTGCAACGCAATATTTGACCGGAAGGGTAAAACTGACAGTTAGTTTCATCAGATATAGCATTTTGTATGCTTTAAATAAGACACAGAGATAAAGTAGTGCGTAAGATTACATTTATTTGAATGAAAGAATTATAGCATTATAGCAATTCGTACCTGTTGCTGTTCAGCGTCTTTCTCTCTATTAACAATGAAGCTGTGAGTTTAATTACTTCAAAATAGCGATGTAATCCCTTCGTTGCTGAGAAATACAAAGTTCTGTCATGAAACTCTAGATGGCGCAGGCTAATAGGTCCTTTAACTACCTGGTCGTAATCACATTGTCATCTTTAGGGCACACCTGATTGGACCCTGCTGTATCAGTAGCCAATAAAAGCAGCAGCAGCAGTGTAGCAGATCTATTCCGCCAAGACCAAACATATTAGCATCGTCA
Source organism: Rhinogobio ventralis (assembly GCA_039654625.1). NCBI lineage: Eukaryota > Metazoa > Chordata > Actinopteri > Cypriniformes > Gobionidae > Rhinogobio > Rhinogobio ventralis. The sequence continues at coordinate 23,580,354 of CM077210.1, forward strand.
TACCCATTACCATGGCAAACACTCAGAGAGTTGTCATGACAGAAATATAATGTATTGATTCAGTAGCGAAGCTATTTTATTGCTAAAAGTGGGCAGCGTTGATAAGTATCTTTACTCCTGAATGTGTCTGTGTGTGTGATTCTCTGCTCTCTGTGTGCGAGTGTTGTATGTGAGTGTTTTCAGCTTCAATAAAAACAGCACATTAATACAGAACGGTGATTAAACTGACTTGGAACTACCTGTGCAATAAATGGTTTTATTACACACCTTCCAGCCAATCAGAATCGAGTATTTAGACAGACCGATGGTATAATATAATATAATATAATATAATATAATATAATATAATATAATATAATATAATATAATATAATTATACTTACAATATTATAGTTTTAATATTTTATATACTTATATTAAACATAATTTTAAACACAGAAATAATATGCCATTTCTGTCTACATTATCTGTTATTCTCACATTTGAGCCTCAGTGAAAATGTGTTAATGATTTGTGTTGACTTAATTAAGTGCCTTTTATAGAAGCCATTGTGCAGATTATCTGCTTTTTGGGTGGGGGGGGGGATTGTCTCCTCTTGCATGCTCCGTAGTCTGGCATCACCCAATGACTCCAAGCCTTCGCTCACTGCAGATTGGAAGATATAAACTAATTGGAAAATAACAAAAGGTACACGGCAGGGCAATTCATTCACTAATAATTCACCCAAACATTCAAATAATGTGGGCTGAAAATCTTGGCCTTGCCGAAGGATAGTTACTTCTTTGTTTTTTAACATGTATGGCCTGTTTGCTTTTGTATTGCTTATTTCCCAGAACTGACAATCACAATTATCCAGTTAGCTGTAGAAAGCATGGAGATACTCAAAAGATACCAAAACAAAACCCAGGGAGCAGCTGTTCTCTGACTTCAACAGAGCCTTTCAAACATTTTTCCCCTCCTCTCTCTCTTGGCCATTGCACAGCTTTGCCAGCTCTTCTGCAGTAGGATATGGAACCTGGGCAGGGTCATGGTTTGGTAATGATGAAGCTTCAGAAGCCCTGCTAAGTGCTAGGCTTCTTAACCTGATTACTGAGCTCATGCACACTGCCAGAGAGAAGAATATTCATTAGGGACCCACTGAGAGAGCTGATAAAACAGCAGACAGCTGCACCACCGCGTCTGCACCCTCGCTACGTGCGTGAAATGCAGACATTAGCATGTGAAAGAGACAGCCTTCTTGGGCCCCTTAGCAATAACGCTAGGCTTTAGAATGCCGCTTATTCGCCCATTGCTCCGTTACAACATCTTTTTGCCAGTCCTCCAGTCACAGTAAATGATCTACTTTTCAAGCTACACCCTGAAATTGAAGAGGTCAGGGTAAGTGTGCAGTCTTTAAGACCCATAAATCTGTCCTAAGATTGTTTTTGGTTTGATGTAACAGGATCGTGCTTCCTTTCACTTTTCCTGTGAACAGTTTCAGCAGTTATATAAAGGGTATCTTCCTAGTTCATTTAGTTATTTTTGCAATAATTATAGGTTTAGAAATGATTTATGATCTGCATTGACATAATTTTTTATATTTTTTTTATAATGTATAAAGTTTTTTTTTTAATATAATTACAGGTTAAATATTTAGAAAAAAATGTAATCCATGAAATCCAAATAAATTTGGAAAACAATTTTTTAAATGAATTAATAATTACATATGAAATACCATTTGATTTTATATAAAGATCGAATAGTGTTTAAACTATAAAATAAATAAAAAAATAAAAAAATATATTATGTATTGAAACTGCACTGATTTGGACCTTCAACCCGTTGGTTGCAATTGAAGTACATTATATGGAGAAAAATCCTGGAATGTTTTCCTCAAAAAACTTAATTTATTTTCGACTGAAGAAAGAAAGACATGAACATCTTGGATGAGATGGGGCTGAGTAAATTATCAGGAAATTGTCATTTTGAAGTGAACTAATCCTTTAACACATCTGCAAAAAAGCCTGTCACAATTTTTCTTAATTTCTTTTACATTTGTATAGTCCCAGTTACCACAAAGGTAAGTGTATGTAGTAAAGACTTTTTGTGGTAGACTGGGCCTCTATGGGCTGTTGATATTGCATTAATCATGCTCTTCTCTCATGCCAGTTTGTGTGGCATGTCAACTAGCATACATTTAAAGCAGCACCATGCTTGAATTCTCTGCCTAACGCATCTGTAAATGTCATAAAACATCAATTATATCTGCCTGCTGCAAGAGGGTTCTTGACATTTCACGCTGTTTTGAGTTTCAGGCAGAATCCATGACACCGGCTCCATTTTCTGTTTGTCTGTCATATATTGCGGCAGCCCTGTGGCTTAGTCTGGCTCTTTTTCTGTACTTGTATCAATAAAAGATATGAAGAGACAGAAACCTTATCAAATTGATACATAAAATGTGCTCTTAGCCATGCAGATGTGGGGAGCCAGATCAGATCTGATGAGTATGAATCCAATTATCTGTCCTGATCGTGGTTCTGTTCTGCTAGGATTTTTTTTTTGGCACTAATGTTGTTGCCTTAAAATCAATAACATCCCACAGGCTAAGTTAGTTGAATTGATGGTACACATAAACTATTTTAATTTGGCCCTGTTTAATACTCAATGTCAATGTATATTAGTATTCAAGATAATCTTTATCTTGAGGAGACCACAAAAATAATCCTACCCAATTTATAACAATTATATTTTACTTACCGAATCTGTTGCGCTCGTTGTGTTCAGTCTTCTGGTTTGTATTTCTACAGCATGAAGGTAAGATCTTACGAATTTATGAATGGACCATTCGTTTTAAAAACTTCTCGGTCTACTGACATTTGTTATGACATCCGCTTCAAACATTACAATGCTCATGAGAACTTTCGTTAACTCTACAATAAGTAAATCCACTTCACCAGCTAATTACTCTTCGACAGTGAAGCCATAGAAATATACAGAGCTACTGCAAAAACGGAAGTTCAAATACAATATTGGCTGCACGCTTGTTTCTCTGGCGCGTAAGGTCTATAAGAAAATTTTTTACACTATTTAATTAGTGTTACCACCTGCCATGCAGAAGAGCATGAAATAATGTATGGTAGTGACATATAAAAATAAATAACAGATAACAGCATGTTTTCACCTACACAGTGAAATTGCCTTTTAATTGCCTGATAAGTTTTTCTTGTTCAGACAGTTGTTGTTGAAACCTTTGTCCACCTTTTGTTCAATGAGTAAATCTGTACAAACTTTGCACTGATATCTGGGTTTATTTAAAGATTCAGGTTCTTGAAAAACTTGTTTTATAAAACAGTGTTAAAATAAATACATTTGTCCCTACAGTCCACATCTTCGCTCACAGTTACCGCAGTGATTCTTACTTATACAGTATATTCAGCCTTTCTCTCATTAATAAGTTGCTCCAGTGTTGGAGATGCCAGTACAACATTAATTACTTGGTAACACTTTACAATAAGGTTTCATTAGTTAACATTAGTTAATGTATTAACATTTGTTACTGCATTTGTTAATCTTTGTTAATGTTAGTTAATATAAATGCTGTTCATGGTTTGTTCATGTTAGTTCAAAGTGCATTAACTAATGTTAACAAGATTTTAATAATGCATTAGTAAATGTTGAAATTAACATTAACAAAGATAAATAAATGCTTTATAAGTGCAGTTCATTATTCGTTTGTGATAACTAATGTAGTTAGCTAATGTTAACTAATAAACCTTATTGTAAAGTGTTACCAATTACTTTATGCCAATAGCTTGCAAACCAACAGAAACAGACTTCCAGGTCACCAAAGGGCTATTATGTGCTGTTTCTATTGTGATGCCTTATTCTTTACACCAAACGGCAGTAGGCCATTTAAACACACAGCTGATCCAGCATTTGAAGACTTCCTGAATAAGCTAACCAGAATTCCAGTAGGGTTTTGGATATGCTTTAAGAAGCCAGCATTCCTCTCCATCTTGAGATATCTTAAAATAGCTCAGAATCTTAGTGTGCAAATTTTTTTTAACACACTAAAGTTGCACAGATATTAAGTTATGCCTTCAACATTTGCAAAGCACTCAAAACAATAAAGCAGAACATTCTTTAGCACTCTTTGGCACATTGATAAAACAAAAAATTCCCTTTACTGAATATACTGGAATACGGACAGGACTGAGATCTATGCAATTATTATGTTGGGAGTGTTGACTGCATTAAGAAACCCTTTGAAATAAACATTATGTATAATACCATTCAAAAGTCTGGGGTCTATAAGATCCTTTAATGATCTTTTACGCTCAAGGCTGCATTTATTTAACCAAAAATACAGCAAAACAGTAATATGTGAAATATTTTAACAATTTAAAATAACTGTTTTCAAATTTAATATATTTTAAAATGTAATTTATTCCTGTGATAATTTTCAGCATCATTACTCCAGTCTTCAGTGTCACATGACCCTTCAGAAATCATTCTAATATGCCGATTTGCTGCTCAAAAAACATTTCTTATTATTATAAATGTTGAAAACATTTGTGCTGCTTAATATTTTTGTGGAAACTGTAATACTTTATTTCAGTGATGAATAGAAAGTTCGAAAGAACAGCATCAATTTGAAATACAAATCTTTTGTTATAGTTGTCTTTACTGTCACGTTTGATCAATTTAAAGTGTCCATACTGGATGAAAGTATTCAGATCTTACTGACTTTAGAACACAGTGTATATAATTAAATGAAGAAATTAATTCAGCTAATCACATGTGGAGCAGTTTCTACAGTTCTGTGAAGTCGTTCTAAGTGGTTCATGATCACTCTCATTACTGAATTAATTGGGAAACCAGCAGTACTTGAATCACCAACTGTTATTTAACGTAGAAAGTTGGCAAAAAGGTGTAAATCCATAATGAAGGTGCCCTGGTCAGCACAAAGAGAAATTTAGCTTTAGTTACAATATTCCACACAGGTCAAAATACATGGAAAGTACTGAAAAATTATATACCACAGTCACAGACATTTCTATCTGAACAAGGTAAGATTTCTCAGAAGATCCCTGATTTAACCAGAAAGCGTCATGTAATCTGCTCCCAAAATTTTTGTGAGAACAACAGACGAGTTAGATTCAGACAGGATTAAAATTACAAAGGATATCTAGACAGTGCTGAGCAGTAACTAATTACATGTAATCTGGATTATGTAATCAGATTCCAAAAAATAAGTACTTGTAATTAGATTATATTACATTTTAAAATGCTCGTAATCAGACTACAGTTATTTTGTTTTATTGATTAAATGATTACATGTTATTCTAACAATGGCAGTACATTATTCATAATTAATTGATTGTTCCTACAACTTATTTTTTTATCTTTTAAATTTTCCTTCAAAGCATCCTGCTTATAAACGTTAAGGTCTTCTGAGTTTGTGGAATTGTACAAACAGACCAGCCACTAGTCATAAACCTATCACTGAAAACTGACACCAACACAGAATTGTTTATCTATTTATTTTTTGTTGATTTTTTTTATGATTTAATTACTTAATAGCTTTTCATTAAACTCACAAACCAAACCCCCTGAACCCCCTGAACCCCCCCCCCCCTCCCAGATGCTATGTAAACCCAGATGCTATGTAATATTTAATGCACTTCATGTTGTTGATAACAAAGAATAGAATATATATTATATATATTGAATTTTGTATATCAATATGGTACAATATCATCCTATTCAATTCAATGTGATAAACAAGTTAGTTCAAAAGTAATCTAAAAGTAATCGGATTATATTACCTTAGATGTGTAATGTAATGGATTACACTGCATGGAACCAGTAACAGACTATAATTAAGTAGATATAAGTAGATGACCTGATCACCTCAGGGAATCGAACAGAGAACAGAGCTTTAAACAGAGAAACATTAAACTGTTTGCAGGCTTTAAAAAGGATAGTTCACCCAAAAATGAAAATTACCCCATGATTTACTCACCCTCGAGCCATCCTAGGTGTATATGACATTTTTTCTTTTAGACGAATACAATCAGAGTTATATTAAAAAATGTCCTGGCTAATCCAAGCATGATAATAGCAGTAGCAAAATTTTAAGGCCAAAAAAGTGCATCCATCCATTATAAAAGTAATCCATACGGCTCCGGGAGGGTAAAAAAAGGCCTTCTGAAGTGAATGGATGGGTTTCGATGGGTTAAATATCCATATTTAACACTTTATAAAGTAAAATATCTCTGCATTCAACTTATGAAAAAAGTGTAACAGGGCAACATATGACGTTGGACATAGCGTAAGCGGAGGCGTTACACTAAGTTGAATACGGAAGGCGGTCTGGCAGAAACTAGATATTTTACTTTATAAAGTTTTAAATATGGATATTTGTCTTACACAAACCCATCGATTCGCTTCAGAAGGCCTTTATTAACCCCCGGAGCTGTATGGATTACTTTTATAATGGATGGATGCATTTTTTTGGCCTTCAAATTTTGGGCTGCCAGTAGTAAGTAAGTAGTAACCCGAATAGTACAACAACAAAAAAAGCTGTATGAAATGAAATGTACATCTTAAATGTATATCTTACACTTTAAAGCATATGTACACATCTTAATCATTATTTTAAAAAGGGCTATATTGATATAAAGCATATATATTGAGCTTTTCTGTAGTTTAAACATTAAACTGTTTGCAGGCTTTAAAGGGTTCAGAGTATGTTTAGAAATAAAGCCCAGTACATTACTGTTTCTGTTCTTCCTGTTCTATTCACTAGGGCAGGAAACTGACCCTTGACCGAATACCCTAACCGAATGACAGAAAAAGAAAGACACAGGGGGACATGAGACAGTGGCGTAGGAAGAGTGATGGAGATGAAGAGAGAAAGCTAGGAAATGAGAAAGGGAAGAGAGAATGTGAGCAGCAAAAGAAAAGAGTGGGTACTGGTTGTAAGGTATAAGTGGGCCAGAGCGAGGGGCGGGAAGGGAGGTTGAGTGACAGCTCAGTGATGGATTGTGGTCTGAATCCCTGCTTATGCCCTCTTCACACTCACTCTAGCTCACAGCGTCCTGACAGCCATCCATCGCTCTCTTTGTAAACATACAGTCAGCCTTATATTCAGAGGTCAGGACCAAGACTTGAGAGAACCGCAATCATTTTGCCCCTTTATTTCACTCTCACTCTCTGTCTCTCACTTTCTATTTCTTTGTTCGCCATTCATAATCTCTTCAATCATTTACAACATGCTAATAATAGAACACCAGCAACACTGCAGTTGGTTTGAGACAGTTAATAGAAGGGTCAATGACAAATAACAGAAGGGAAAGGAAAAAAAAGAATTTCTTAGAAAAGTACATCTTGAATGTATATTTTACACCTTAAATGCATGCGTACACATCTTAATAATATATTAAAATAATTTATAATACGGGGCCGTTGAATGCTTGATTCTGATTGGTTGACGAACGTTCTAAGGTGTGCAATTATTTTCAGGGAAACGCACGGCTAAAGGTGTTCCAGGCAGGTCTTGGCCGCATTACAGTTCCATATCACTTCGCCAAAGTATTTCAGTTATTTCAAATGTCTTTACAGCCTACAGAACCAAAACCCACAACGACACTGACCAAGCAAAGAAATATAGTAAATTATTTTCAAGTTTTTTGCCACAAAATTACGTTTTATTATATATAATGAATTTATTAGTTATTATGGATAAGCACTTTCGCGCTCTCTCCCACTCAAACGCACACACATAGGCTACAGTACGGACACACACTCGTGTGTTGTCAGCGCTGCTCTGATGATTTTATCAGTAAAATAGTTTAGCAACTTAAAAGCTACATGACACTCACTAGCGAGGTGCAGATACTTTCGCTAGTAGTAGACGCCTGTGCCGAACACTGTTGAGAGACGCACAGACTGAGGTAATTAATTCTCTCTCTCTCTCTCTCTCTCTCTCTCTCTCTCTCTCTCGACTCTGGGCCGTTCATGATGCGAAGTGGAGTGGCCGTTATTTTTCTAATAATTCAACGGCCCGTCGTCAGTTATTTCTTAGATATATAAACATGTACATCGTTGAAGAGGTCTATTTAAGTCACTGTATATAATGCAGTTCTGAATAAATTAACAGATCCAGACCAACAAAAAAAAAAAGCTGTAAATAAAAGAAAGATTGAGAAATACTCAGTTTTTATGTCAACACATTACATTTAATTACATGTGTTACTTGCCATTTATTTGTAATTGTTTGTGAAATGTAGGCCGTACTAGCAATTCTTGAGTGAACTGTTTTTCGGTAACACTTTTAAGGTGACATAGTTACACGTTACTAACTACATGTACTTACTATAGTAATAACAGTAATTTAACAGTAACCCTAAACCTAACCCTAACCGTAACTCTATAGTAAGTACACACATTAATTAATATTACTCAGTACTTATTTGAGTAAATACAATGTAACTACATCATCTTAAACTAATGTGTAACCATATTTTCTACACCAGTTTTTTTTTTTCAATCTTTATGTCGCTGACCTATAATTTGGTCACACTGTAGAACAGGAGCTTTGTGCCCCTAAACCAGATTCTCTACAAATAAACTCTTTAAAGCTGCATTTTCTCTCTCTCTCTCTCTCTCTCTCTCTCTCTCTCTTAAACACATTTGTTGTTGCATACAACATCTAATGTATAATGCATTCTTTTTTGTGACTTATCTGCATTTTCAATTGCTTTTCAAACATAATTAAAGCCAGCATTCATTCTAATTATTTAGGACGGGCATGTCTTTACAATTTTATCATTTCTTTCACCACGGATTCTTCCCTATTAGCATATTTTCATTAACCTTGGAGAATGAATAATTTACAAGTCTCCGAAAGATGAGTTGTGCTTCTTTTGGGAGCGGATTTGCGAAGCCAAGCTTTCTTATTTTGTCTCGTACAGTAAGACAGGCCTCGGAGATGACAGGAATAATTAGCCGCACCTGAAGCGACTCTACCCACACACGCAGAGGATGTGGCTGGAGGTGATGTGAGGTGCTGCAACCTGAAACCTGAGATGATGGGAGACTCCCCAACCCCTCCCGCCCTTTGCTTCCCTTGGCTCTCCGAGGAGGTGGAAGGTGGGGTGAACCGATTCGGGGAAGGGGGGGCTCCTCATTAGTACAGTACGGCTGGTACAGTGGGGATGTCAGGGCGCTCACGTTACCTCATCAGACCCCAGGGCACTCAAACTGGAAACAAAGGCTTGAGACTGGGAGGGGCCGCACAAAATCTTATAAGCAGAAGTGCATCTTGGGGAAAAAAGATGTGCTTTTCTTATTATGACCAAATAGACATTTACAGTCAGAGAAATTACTTTTTTTTGTGCTTTTTTATGGCAATTAGGCACTAGATTGAGTGCATTTTTTACTGAGCCTAGAGTTAAAAGCAGGGTGTGAAACACACAAGTTGTTTATTCACTCAGCACCCTCCTTTGGGGTTCTCCCTGTGTGGAGGTGGAAAAAAAGAGAGAGAGAGTTTGTTACCGTACCCCTTAAGATGCAAAATTTCATGGCTTTAAAATAATTTAATGTTGCAGCTGTCACATCAGATTATTGATACGCATGGATTCGCTTTTATCCTCCTGCGCTTCGCAGTCTGCGCCATACAATGTCAATATATTTCTGCTGGGCAATTTATTACTTTTATTCTATCTCTGTGTACATTTCAGCTGCTAAAAGAGGGAAAATAGCACACCATACATTAGTGTCATCCTTAATCAATCTTAAACGGAATCTATTTGAAGATAAACCAGAAAACAGGAGCCATACAGAAGTAATGAACCTCCATGTGGCTTCCTGGGGAATACATCCAATCTTGCATTTTCTGAGCACCCCCATCTCCCTCCCACACCTTTATTAGCATGCATTGAGCACAGCAAGAGCTTCAACTCTAGGGAGGAGCTCCAAAAATCATTTTCTCTTTTCTTTCTTTTCGTTTTTGTTTGATGAAGCTCATGGTGGAATAAAAACAACTAAAAGTCTCTTTCAATCTGACCGCCGGCACTAGAAGAATCACGGTTGAATATTAAAGTTTCGAAAGGAGCAAACATCCTCTCTCAGGTTTTTACGCCAACAAATGAAAAGTAGTTTTGACTTTGCTTTGATTTATTGCATAATTGAACCTGGAATTAACTCATTTTATGTGAAATTATGCAATGAAATTCATCTTTATACAGAACACAATTCTGTTTTCCAAATTCGCACGTCCTGCTACCAAATACTATTTTCTAAATGGTTTCATTTTGTATATGCAAATGAGGCTGGTAATTAACAGTGCAAGTGTCAGAGACTTGGCAGTGTGGTGTGATGTGATCTATTATGCTCTCCACACAGAAAAAGATTATGAATTCATAAATAACATCACACACAAGGTAATTAGTCTATAGTGGAGAAACCAGCAAAAAAACCAACAAAAAAACTGCCAGATAAACATCATCACTGCAGTAATTGCATTTTGAGTCCCATTTTCTATTAGGATCTCTCAAGTGTGCCTTTCAGCTTTCCTGAATTACAGTGTGCCCGAATAAATATTGTATAACAGTTCTAGCTGTCTAATGTGGTCATCTGTGGTGAGATTGCATCATCCACACAGGTGCACAATGTGATTACGTGACTGTTTAGTTAGATGCTAATATACGCTCAGATGACAAAACTGCATTGAAATATAGTTTCTAAACTGCAACAATGTTTCAGTGTTACAATAAAAACAAAGCATGGAGAAGCAGATTCAAGGGATTTGAGGAAAGAGAGGCACCCAGAGGAAAGCAAAAAATATAAAAATGTATATCTTCAACATCTCAAATGTTTCTCCTAGGCAAAAATGAGGTTACTTTAACAACAAATAGATACTTTTGCTAGAGCCTCCTGCTTCTCACACTTGTCTCCTGAGACAAAAACTTGAACACTATCACAACGGTTTCCTTTAAAGTTTTAGAAGACATCTCATCATCACACACTGTGCTCAATTTTTCTCCCTAGTTAGAGACACTGGTGGTCTCACATTTGTCTCCTCTAAAGTTTAGAAGAGATCTCAGCAACATCACAGACCATGCTCAGATTTTTCTCTTCAGCTAGAGATACTGGAGCTCTCATATTTGTCTCTTTTAAAGTTTAGAAGAGACCTCAACAACATTTCAAATTGTTCAACAAGTCGAGTACTCAAAAGGCACTAAAGTAAAAAACAATCCACAAATTCAAAGTTCAAGCCTATATTAAGAGTGAAGTTATGCAGAAATCAAGTGTAGCATCAGTTCTGGCAGGTCACGTTAGTTAAGCTTGCATCAGCTGACTCTCAGCTGATCACGTCTATCTATAGGAATACAATGTCTATCACAGCATACATATATAAGCTCCTTCAGTACTATGCTTCTCTAGAGCTCATTTACCCTCTTCCGTCCCCAGCTCCTCCTCTCGTCCAGTCAGGATTTGGTATTCTGATTCCCCTTGAATCAGACTAAATTCCCGAATTATTTTGTACATGAAATATTGACATTAATGATATCTGAAATACGTTATATTGCTTCTGCTCTGTTTACCCTAAGGGGGGTTATTGCTGCTCTCCCTGCTCTTATCCATGCTAGGCTGCATGGGTGCGCAGGGAGTTCTTGCCCAGAACAGAACCATACCGCCAATCCAAACTATATGCTAATTGTCAATCATCTTTGACGATTGTGGTCCTGACAGAAATAAGGTTAACGTTACTCTTAGTTGCTGACACACAATAAGAGAATAGAGCTGTACATTTTATGTGCATAGGGCACATCATTTGTTCTTGGAAATAGTAATGTACCTGATGCCTTTATCAAAACTGACTCACAGAGGTCTTACTACAGGAACAGTAACCCTGGAGCTTTCTTTGCTGAAAGGCGCATAATGGCTTATGACTCAATCCTTGACCAATTTGATTATTAATACATTATATGGTAGAAATGTTTGAGTTCATACTGAGACATTTAATTTGTAAAGTTTTGTAAAAACTTTAGAGGAGAAAAATGTGAGACCACCAGAGTCTCTAGCTAAGGAGAAAAATATGAGGACAGTGTGTGATGATGTTGAGATCTCTTCTGAAACTTTAGAGGAGACATGTGAGTCCAACAGAGTCTGTACCCATGCAGCAACATAGTGTCGGCCCAGATCTGGCCCACATCTAGTACACGTGGAACCCACACATACCAGATGTGGGCCGGATCTGGGCCGAAACTATGTTGCTGTCTGGGTAGTTTAAGAAAAGAAAATCTGAGCACAGTGTGTGATGTTGAGATCTCTTCTGAAGGAGTCAAATGTGAGACCACCAGAGTCTCTAGGTAAGGAGAAAAATATGAGCACAAGTGTGAGTAGCAGGAGACTCAAGCAAAAGTCTCCATTTGATGTTAATGTAACTAAATTTTCTGCATATACAGTGCTGGGCATTGAAGATAAATTTAACAGTCCCTCCAGGTTTCTGTGATTATGAGATTGCAGAATTGAACACAAATTCAATTTTAATCGCAATATTTCTGAATTGGCACAGATTTTGGGCCTAGACGCGTTGTGTTACAACGCACAGACATTCAGACAAAGCCCACTTCGAAGTAGGCAATGTGCTTTGAACTTGAATCGCTCGAAAAACTTCTGTTTGTGCCGTTGCTTCAGAAATGCATCTGTCAGTCAGTGAACTGCCGCAACCCCGCTCCTGCTGTAAGTGTGCATGCTCTCTCTCTCTTTCACACAAACAGACACGAGCGTGCACACTCTGAGTGACATTGTTTCCATCAATCAGTTCAGTTTATCAACAGTGTCTGTATGCTTATGGAGCAGTAGTAATATAGCGGTTTCCAGGGTTACCCTTGTAAACACAGCAGGCTACTACTTTACCTTTCTGACACCGAATTGTGTACTGATTCTTTATTTCTGAACTTTACGTTATGTTCTTTTGCACTTAAATTTGAAACATTTGTTTTCTTTATACATTTTGTGTATTCTTCAAATGGTGGCTACTGTTATGTTTACGGTTCTTTTTGTTATATTATAAAAATACTAACTTATTAAACGCAATGCAATAGGCCTACAATGATGATTGAGAAAATAAACAAATAAACATTCCTCAAAAGCCTGTTGTATCATATTGGATACATAATATGTACAAAATTGATTGATACCTTTGGGAACATGCCCCCAGACCCCCCTGACAACAATGCCCCCATAGTTTCACAAAATCCTGTGGGAAGCACATGCAATATAACGTTTTATTTATTTATTTATTTATTTTTTGTTACATTTGAAAAAAAAAAGAAGTTTTTTTCCAAATGTTGTTGGACTGATTTTAACAAGTAGCCCTTAATATTCTTAAATGTATAATGGTTTTTAAATGATACACTATATTGCCAAAATTTTTGGGAAGCCTGCCTTTGCATGCACATGAACTTTAATGACATCTCATTCTAAATCCGTAGGGTTTAATATGGAGTTGGCCCACCCTTTGAAGCTCTAACAGCTTTAATTCTTCTGGGAAGGCTTTCTACAAGGTTTAGGAATGTGTTTATGGGAATTTTTGACCATTCTTCTAAAAGCGCATTTGTGAGGTCAGGCACTGATGTTGGACGAGAAGGCCTGGCTCGCAATCTCCACTCTAATTCATCCCAATGGTGTGGTGTTCTATCGGGTTGAGTTCAGGACTCTGTGCAGGCCAGTCAAGTTCCTCCACACAAAACTCGCTCATCCATGTCTTTATGGACCTTGCTTTATGCACTGGTGCGCAGTCATGTTGGAACAGGAAGGGGCCATCCCCAAACTGTTCCCACAAAGTTGGGAGCATGAAATTGTCCAAAAATTGTCCTTTCACTGGAACTAAAGGGCCAAGTCCAACCCCTGAAGAAGAATCCCACACCATAATCCCCCCTCCACCAAACTTTGCACTTGGCACAATGCAGTCAGACAAGTACCATTCTCCAGGTAACCACCAAACCCAGACTCGTCCATCGGATTGCCAGATAGAGAAGCGTGATTCGTCACTCCAGAGAACACGTCTCCACTGCTCTAGAGTCCAGTGGCGGTGTGGTTTACATCACTGCATCCGACACTTTGCATTGCACTTGGTGATGTAAGGCTTGGATGCAGCTGTTCGGCCATGGAAACCCATTCCATGAAGCTCTCTACACACTGTTCTTGAGCTAATCTGAAGGCCACACGAAGTTTGGAGGTCTGTAGCTATTGACAGAAAGTTGGCGACTTCCGGCTCTGTGCGCTTCAGCATGTGCTGACCCTGCTCTGTGATTTTACGTGGCCTACCACTTCGTGGCTGAGTTGCTGTTCTTCCACTTTGTTATCATACCACTAACAGTTGACCGTGGAATATTTAGTAGTGAGGGAATTTCATCACGGTACCACACTTGAATTCACTGAGCTCCTGAGAGTGACCCATTCTTTCACAAATGTTTGTAGAAGCAGTCTGCCTGCCTAGGTGCATGATTTTATACATCTGTGGCCATGGAAGTGATTGGAACACCTGAATTCAATGATTTGGAGGGGTGTCCCAATACCAGTATAGTGTAGTTTCAGTACTTACAATATTAGAAATATATATAAAAAAAAAAAAAATTTAAGACATCTGAAGATAAAGCTAGCTGATACCTAAATGAGACTTATAAAAGAATAACCACTTAGTATCCTGAGCTTAGAGAAAACTCTGTCAGAGCCATAGCCTTGTAGGCAGCACATCATCATCGAGACACAACTGCACCTCAGGCAGCATGAGCTTGAGTCCCAGCTAAAGGTACTTTCATGCTCCTGTTCCCTTCTCACCTCTCCCATTGTTTCCTGTCTATCCTCCAACTGTCCTGTCCATTAAAGATGAAAAACCCCAATGTCATAAAAAAATAATAGTAAAAAAGAGCATCCTCTATAAAGACAATAAAGAGATCTCCCATGTTTCTCACAGCCAATTCTCATTTTGGATTTTTGACTTGAACTTTCTCATGTCTCAGTTGTGCCTACTTTTATTTCTCCTAAGGAATTTTAGGAGAAACATCTGAGACACTGTTGATACTAAAATGAGAGATATTTGAGAATCACAACTAAGTATCCTGAGCTTCTTAAACCTGTCCTGGGGACAGGTCTCCTTCATCTAATACACCTGATTTAACTCATCATTATCGCAAGACTTGAATTGGGTGTGAATAATGAGGGAGACATACAAAATGTGCAGTGGTGGGGGGTTGACAGGACAAGTTTGAGAAGCTCAGGATACTTAGCATATAATAGGGCTAATGATGTAAGCCTGCATCATGATCTAAACAGATAATAGAAGAATGAGTCATCCACACCTCAGACTCCAGCCCCTCTCTGTGGCTTCATATTCCATCAGGCTGTGATCTCTGAGGACTTAACAAGATGCTTTTAGCCTCATCTACAGCTGAAGATGGCATATGCTCCCTTTTAAGCGCACACGGGAAGCTCCTACATCCGAGTTGGGCAGATGTTATTACGACACTCAAGTCTAAAATATGAAAGTAGCCCAAACATAACAAATTCACAATGAATGAACAACTGCAAAACTTACTTTGTTCTGTTGTACCTATGGATAAGCACTTTAGGACAACTTACATAATTAATTAATGCATTGTATCAAACAAATAATGAATTAATTGGCAACATTTTACAGTAAGGTTCAATTTGTTAACATTACTTACATTACATGGATCATAAAATATCCACAATCAAGTATTCTTACGGCATTATTTGTTAATCTAGGTTAATTTTCATTTATAAAAGATAACATTTTTCATTGTTAATTCGTTTGTTAGCATATCAAGTAATATCAACCAAAATGAATAAAGGCTGTAGGCCTAAACGTAAATTGTTATTAAATTTTAGCGTTTTAATGTTTTAAAATTGAGCTTTGCCTTCATAAGAATAAATTACATTTTAAAATATATTCAAATAGAAAACAGTTCTTTTAAACGGTAATATTTTACAATATTGCTGTTTTTATAGTATTTTTGATCAAATAAATGCAGCCTCGGTGATGCCTTGGCCGGGTTCGGACTCCACAATATTAGCCTGATTTTGGCACGATCCATTTGACGTAGGGCGGGGGTGCAAAACTCAGTTCCTGTAGATTTTAGTTCCAAAGCAAGAATCGATCATTTTATCTTGTACAGTGTGTCATGGATGACAACCGTCACTACGTCTGTGATGCTTTACAATGTCACGACAGAAAGACTAGAATGTTTAATTTTTTCCGGCCCTCCTCAACGGGTTCCGTCCCATCCTTGACGGTGACCACAGCTTTCAAACATGGCGAAACAAAAGAGAGACAATGGTATTGGTGCTGCTAGGTGGAATTATGTAATAGAGAAAATGTTCGTGGAGGTATGGCAACAATACTCCTGCCTTTATGATGTTCGAGGGAATACCACTGTAAATGACCATTGAACCCCCAATCACTGAAGTGGGCTGTCACCTTTACCTCCATCCATAGAGGGCAGTGTTGCATTGACTTTAATATTAAACTTTAGCCAAATGTTACAAAATAACTTTTATGTTTATGTTTTGGTTGTCAAATTATGCTTGAGAAATGCTTAATGTGGACATTGTACTCTTTCTTGTTTTTCAAGAGTGCTTGTTTCTTACCTCTCATACCTTTATTTTGAAGTGTGGATAAGGAAGTGCTGCGGCGCGTTGTGTGTATGTTGGCACACTTTCTACATGAATCGTCATTCTGATTAACGCTACCAGAGAAGAAAGGTTAATTTTTGGGTATACAGGTGCTGGTCATAAAAAAGTTGATTTATTTCACTAATTCCATTCAAAAAGTGAAACTTGTATATTATATTCATTCATTACACACAGACTGATATATTTCAAATGTTTATTTCTTTTAATTTTGATGATTATAACTGACAACTAGGGAAAATCCCAAATTCAGTATCTCAGAAAATTAGAATATTGTGAAAAGGTTCAATATTGAAGACACCTGGTGCCACACTCTAATCAGCTAATTAACTCAAAACACCTGCAAAGGCCATTAAATGGTCTCTCAGTCTAGTTCTGTAGGCTACACAATCATGGGGAAGACTGCTGACTTGACAGTTGTCCAAAAGACGACCATTGACACCTTGCACAAGGAGGGCAAGACACAAAATGTCATTGCAAAAGAGGCTGGCTGTTCATAGAGCTCTGTGTCCAAGCACATTAATAGAGAGGCAAAGGGAAGGAAAAGATGTGGTAGAAAAAAGTGTACAAGCAATAGGGATAACCGCACCCTGGAGAGGATTGTGAAACAAAACCCATTCTAAAATGTGGGGGAGATTCACAAAGAGTGGACTGCAGCTGGAGTCAGTGCTTCAAGAACCACTACGCACAGACGTATGCAAGACATGGGTTTCAGCTGTCGCATTCCTTGTGTCAAGCCACTCTTGAACAACAGACCGCGTCAGAAGCGTCTAGCCTGGGCTAAAGACAAAAAGGACTGGACTGCTGCTGAGTGGCCCAAAGTTATGTTCTCTGATGAAAGTAAATTTTGCATTTCCTTTGGAAATCAGGATCCCAGAGTCTGGAGGAAGAGAGGAGAGGCACACAATCCACGTTGCTTGAGGTCCAGTGTAAAGTTTCCACAGTCAGTGATGGTTTGGGGTGCCATGTCATCTGCTGGTGTTGGTCCACTGTGTTTTCTGAGGTCCAAGGTCAAAGCAGCCGTATACCAGGAAGTTTTAGAGCACTTCATGCTTCCTGCTGCTGACCAACTTTATGGAGATGCAGATTTCATTTTCCAACAGGACTTGGCACCTGCACACAGTGCCAAAGCAACCAGTACCTGGTTTAAGGACCATGGTATCCCTGTTCTTAATTGGCCAGCAAACTCGCCGAAAATCTATGGGGTATTGTGAAGAGGAAGATGCGATATGCCAGACCAGAGCAACCTGGGCTCTCATAACACCTGAGCAGTGCCACAGACTGATCGACTCCATGCCACGCCGCATTGCTAAGTATTGAGTGCTGTACATGCTCATACTTTTCATGTTCATACTTTTCAGTTGGCCAAGATTTCTAAAAATCCTTTCATTTTTATTGGTCTTAAGTAATATTCTAATTTTCTGAGATACTGAATTTGGGATTTTCCTTAGTTATAATCCAGTTATAATCATCAAAATTAAAAGAAATAAACATTTGAAATATATCAATCTGTGTGTAATGAATGAATATAATATACAAGTTTCACTTTTTGAATGGAATTAGTGAAATAAATAAACTTTTTGATGATATTCTAATTATATGACCAGCACCTATATGTTTAAAAGGTTTCTTTCTACCGCTTAGCTCCTGGCTGATGAAGGGCACAAGGTACTGTTTGAATTTTATTCTGTGTAGTAAACTTTGAGAGACTTTGAAGTGTTGATATTTTCTATCTATAACGTTTAGTGGGTGGTTTCTCTTGGTTTGCACTCCAGAATGATTGTTTACAGTAAATCAAGTCTCTATTTGGTCATTTTATATATATTTTATGTTTTCTCTCTAAATTGAGATTGTCAGTTGTACCAAAATTAATTCATTATTAGCTCAGGTGTTTTATTTAATTCATATTGCACTCAAGATTGTTATAATTAAAACAATTCATAAATTCATATAGGCCATCTAGATTGCAAATGTGTATTTATTAGTTTATAGGTTTGTTATGGACATTTGTATACAATTTGCGCAGATGTCTAATGTGTGTTTGTTTGTTTTATTCAGCTCTTACTGTGTTTTCTGGAAATTAAACCCTTTATAAACATCAGTTCCTGAGAGTAATTGCATCTGTTCAGCCGGGAATGCTACAACCATGATAGAGTGGAAAAAGTTAAAATGCTGAATGAGTATGGCGCTTCGGTAGCCATTGTTTGTTTACGCTCGTTTCCGGAAGTCAGTCATTAGTTCTGTCTTCTTGATGACATCACACACGTTGTTAAAGACGGCAAGAGATGATTGGTCAAGAAGCAACTTGTAGCCTAGACAAGAATTTAGAAGTCAAAATCGCATTATATCTGATACAGTGACTATCGTAACAGACAAAAATATTGTGTAGTCTGAACTTGGCATAAGAGACATTCATTCATTCATTTGAATTAATTAATTTGATAATAATTTTTGGTTACACTTTATTTCAGTGGTCCACTTTAGACATTATGCTAAGTAACTTTTGAAACTACAATTTCATATTAGTAGACTGTAGTAGACTGTTGGGTTAGGGTTATGTGTAAGGGTTCGGGTTAGTAGAATAAGTAGATGTAGTTGCAAAGCTATTTATAGTCGGTAGAATGCCTGTTTCGGGATCATCACAATAAAGTGTTTGCAGATATTAAGCAGCCAGTCTACTAATACTCTAATGAGAGTTATTTGACATGTAGTTGCAAAGTTACTTATAGTTATTACTAGTAGAATGTCTAAAGTGGACCATCGAAATAAAGTGTTACCAATTTATACTTAACATATTTAAAATCTTATTGTAAAGTGTTACCAGTTAAATTAAGTTATGGGTAAGTAATTAGCATTATATTAGCTTACTATAAACTAATATATCTATCATATACATTATGCCAGCAGCCATATCACCCTGTAGCCCAAGACTGGTTTCCCACTGAAGCTAAGCAGGGTTGAGCCTGGTCAGTACCTGGATGGGAGACCTCCTGGGAAAACTAGGTTGCTACTGGAAGAGGTGTTAGTGAGGCCAGCAGGGGCTGCTCAACCTGTGGTCTGTGTGGGTCCTAACGCCCCAGTACAGTTATAGGGACACTATACTATAACAAGCACCGTCCTTCTGATGAGACGTTAAACCGAGGTCCTGACTCTCTGAGGTCATTAAAAATCCCTGGATGTCCTTCGGAAAAAGAGTAGGTGTGTAACCCCGGCATCCTGGCCAAATTTGCCCATTGGCCTCTGTCCATCATGGCCTCCTTATCATCCCCATATTTACTGATTGGCTTCATCACTCTGTCTCCTCTCCACCAATAAGCTGGTGTCACGTTTTCTTAGCGTGGTACAGGGAGAAGGCAAGACGAAGAAGATCAATTCAAACAAACTTAATTAATACAAAGAAAACCTAAACCAAACTCAGAACTTACATTAACGAGAACCGACAACAAAAGACTGAAATAAAGGATTATTAGGAACACCTGTTCAATTTCTCATTAATGCAATTATCTAATCAACCAATCACATGGCAGTTGCTTCAATGCATTTAGGGGTGTGGTCCTGGTCAAGACAATCTCCTGAACTCCAAACTGAATGTCAGAATGGGAAAGAAAGGTGATTTAAGCAATTTTGAGCGTGGCATGGTTGTTGGTGCCAGACGGGCCGGTCTGAGTATTTCACAATCTGCTCAGTTACTGGGATTTTCACGCACAACCATTTCTAGAGTTTACAAAGAATGGTGTGAAAAGGGAAAAACATCCAGTATGCGGCAGTCCTGTGGGCGAAAATGCCTTGTTGATGCTAGAGGTCATAGGAGAACGGGCCGACTGATTCAAGCTGATAGAAGAGCAACTTTGACTGAAATAACCACTCGTTACAACCAAGGTATGCAGCAAAGCATTTGTGAAGCCACAACACGCACAACCTTGAGGCGGATGGGCTACAACAGCAGAAGACCCCACCGGGTACCACTCATCTCCACTACAAATAGGAAAAAGAGGCTACAATTTGCACGAGCTCACCAAAATTGGACAGTTGAAGACTGGAAAAATGTTGCCTGGTCTGATGAGTCTCGATTTCTGTTGAGACATTCAGATGGTAGAGTCAGAATTTGGCGTAAACAGAATGAGAACATGGATCCATCATGCCTTGTTACCACTGTGCAGGCTGGTGGTGGTGGTGTAATGGTGTGGGGGATGTTTTCTTGGCACACTTTAGGCCCCTTAGTGCCAATTGGGCATCGTTTAAATGCCACGGCCTACCTGAGCATTGTTTCTGACCATGTCCATCCCTTTATGACCACCATGTACCCATCCTCTGATGGCTACTTCCAGCAGGATAATGCACCATGTCACAAAGCTCGAATCATTTCAAATTGGTTTCTTGAACATGACAATGAGTTCACTGTACTAAAATGGCCCCCACAGTCACCAGATCTCAACCCAATAGAGCATCTTTGGGATGTGGTGGAACGGGAGCTTCGTGCCCTGGATGTGCATCCCACAAATCTCCATCAACTGCAAGATGCTATCCTATCAATATGGGCCAACATTTCGAAAGAATGCTTTCAGCACCTTGTTGAATCAATGCCACGTAGAATTAAGGCAGTTCTAAAGGTGAAAGGGGGTCAAACACAGTATTAGTATGGTGTTCCTAATAATCCTTTAGGTGAGTGTATACTGGAAGAAAACATAGAGAACTAATTAGGCAACAGCTGAAAACAATGACTAATCAAATCAGAAACCATGACGACAAATAAACAAGCTAACTAAGGTAGGGTGATGGTGAAAACAGAAAACCAAGTCCAAACACATTGAACTGTTACAGTACGCCCCCCTCATGGAAGGCAGGACCTCGCGCCGTAACAGATGGAAGAGGAGGAGGTTCGGGAGGCGGGCGAAGAGTAGGTGAAGAGCTGGCAAAAGGCAGGCAGGCAGACAACAGGAACCAGGGAGGAAATGATGGTAGGAATGGCCAGAGAGGAACAGGAGGTGGTAGTAGCCAATGAGATGGTTTAAGTGGGCGGAGACTGGATGAAACCTAGATGCTCAGCCAGGTAGCACCCCATGGCAGTGTTGCCGGAGGGAGGAGCCATGGTGGTACAGCATCCAACGCAGCTATGGGGACGGACAATGGGGACATTGGTGATGGGGAAAGAGTCCTGGGCGCAGACGGAGAGTTGATGGATCCGTGCAATGCCGCGGGCATTGGAGGCCGCGACGGAGCTGTCCCGACGACCAACCCGAGGTGGAACTGGAGACCAGAGGGCTGCGGTGGAACTTGCGTGACCAAGTACTGACGTAACGCCTGAGGAAGGGCCGAGCCAGACTGAGCCGCAGGGGTGGAGAGCCTGAGAGATTGACCTACCTGGTTCAGATCCAACACCTGTCTGTAATTATCAAGAACTCCTGAAGATCTTTATAGAGTGGTGCAGGTATGACGTCACTTTGTAGGCCAACCGGCAGTTAGCATCGCATTGATTCCCTCTCTCAAAAACCCAATAGGATTTTTCTATAGGCTTTTGGATTATCGCAAAAACATGTTCCCTTGCGATACTACATGAGTACTGCGTCGTTAGTCTTAAGATAAATAAGACAAGACGCTATAGGAAAAACTCCTTTTTCTCAGATTCTGAAGCCTTTATACAATTACGCAGTGAAAACTGCACGTTGATTGGTTCGTAAAGTTAAAGAAAACTAACCAATGACGGCGCGGTACGCACGAGCCAATGGTGAGCGAGCCCGCTCGAGCCCGCCAAAAGGGGCGGGGTCTCGGGCTATAAAAGTGGCCGTTTCACCATGGCAAATCGATTAATTCTCCTTCAGCGACGCAGATAACATCTATTAATGGAAACTCGGATTGAAGCCGCTTTCACCTGCAAGCAGCTGGATTCGCCGCTGATCTTCTCACCTTCGTGCAATTAATCTTCGTGCTCCCTGCTCGCTGCTCTCATTGGCTCAGCCCCCCGCAAGTGACTTGGTCTCGTTCAGAGGATCTGATGACGAGCCGCAGGACGACAGCATGTCCTTAGCGGCGTCAGAGGCCGAGGAATGGTCGGGCTCGCAGCATGACCCCACCCCCTTGCCGTCTTTGGAGCCGATTGACACCAGAGCTTCTAGTGACTCAGAGCTCTATCGCGTGCTGTCTAAAGCAATCGAACAGCTCAGTTTAGAGTGGTCTGCACCTGAGGAACCCACACGCAGCCGCTTGGACGAGTGGTTCCTGCCTGGATGTCATCAAGCTCCCTCTCAGCGGTCAGTGCCCTTCTTTCCAGAAGTGCACAACGAGCTGACAAAGTCATGGCGCGCACCCTACTCAGCCCGCCTTCATTCTTCTGCCTCTCATGCTCTCACTTCCGTTGACCGCTCCGGGCAGAAGGGCTATGAGAAGTTACCTCCCCTGGACGAAGCTGTGGCCGCACATTTGTGTCCGCCCGCTGCCATTGGATGGAAAACCAAGGCCGGTCATCCATCTAAGCCATGTCGAACCACCTCAGCCATCACTGGACATGCGTTCACCTCAGCTGGTCAGGCAGCTTCCGCTTTACACTCCATGGCGGTTCTCCAGGTGTATCAAGCAAAACTCCTTAAGGATCTGGATGAAGCCAGTCACGACTCTGCCACCTTCAGAGAGCTGCGCAGCGCCACGGATGTGGCCCTGCATGCCACGAAGACCACGGCTTAAGCCATTGGATGCTCAACGGGCAGTTTGGTGGTGTTGGAGCGCCACTTGTGGCTTAACTTGACTGAGATCAAGGATGCGGATAAAGCCGTTTTCCTCGACTCACCAGTCTCCTCCACCGGTCTCTTCAGACCCGCTGTGTTATGGCAGCACAAAAGTCGTCCCAGGCTATGCAACACTTTTTACCCAAACGCTCCACCTCCTCTGCCCAGAGCCGCCCTAAATCAACACCAGCTCAGCAGCAGATGGCAAGGGACAAGTCGCCAGCCACCAGGCAAGCGCAGAGCTCCGAGCACAGACGGTGCTCATGCTCTGCTAGGCGCCACCTCCCTCCGGTGCAACAGGGCCCCCGGCCCAAGATAGTGTTGGACCCTGCAGTCTAGAAGCCGGCCTAATGGCCGAGAAAGGAAGAGGAGGAGGCTAAGTCCCGCTGTGGCCGGACCACCCTCCAAAATGCCTCACCCAGTTTTCCTGCCACCCCATTCAGTTACGGGTGCTTGAGAAAGAGTGTTTGTTACCCACACAGAGCCTGTTCAAATGCCCTGGTTGGGAGCCACTGTTATAACGGAAATATAAAATCAAACATACTCAAAAAGAGAGCAAAATTCCTCTTCCACCACACACATGTACCTCAGTCCCTCACAGCTACTTAGTGCCAGTACCAATTAAGCCCCTCGCCTCACGGGCCGAGGCCTGGCAGGCCATCCCCGGAGTGTCAGCCTGGGTTCTGAACATATTAAAACGAGGTTATGTACTCCAATTCGCTCAAAGACCCCCGTTTTTCAACGGAGTGGTCGAAACATCTGTAGAAAGCAAGGATGCACATGTCCTGCGTTCTGAGGTAAACATCATGCTGGCGAAAAGAGTACTCGTGTGGTATTGCTGCAGTATACTGCGTAATTTGCCGTGCTACGCGCAAAGACGTCTCATGCTTCGCTTCAGTTGAAACCAATCAATTTGCCATGGTGAAACGGCCGCTTTTATAGCCCGAGACCCCGCCCCTTTTCGGCGGGCTCGAGTGGGCTCGCTCACCATTGGCTCGCGCAGACTGTGCCGTCGTTGGTCCGTTTTCTTTAACTTTACAAACCAATCGACGTGCAGTTTTCACTGCATGATTGTATAAAGGCTTCAGAATCTGAGAAAAATTAGTTTTCCCCGTAGCGTCTTGTCTTATTTATCTTAATAAGACGAACGATGCAGTTCTCATTCCGTATCTAAGGGAACCGAGGTTACGTTAGTAACCGAGTACGTTTATGATACTTAAATGTTTTGTCCATCAAGATAACTTTCACAGATTAAGACAACTTTTATGAATTTTGAAGCCTAAATGCAGTCGCCAGAAGTAAAAAGCTAAAGGTAGGCTATAAACCAATCACCATCACTAAGCTTCCGACAACTCTTTCAGTTTTTACCTACAGACATTTTCCCAGTTCGTTTGAGTTAGACTAGTTTATAAGATTATAATAAAATGCATGACAAAGCTGTAAAAGCGGATTGAGTTTACATTTTCGCCATGATGAACAGACCCAGATTAAGAATACATAGGGCCCTGGGGCTATAACAAACCTAAGGGCCCCCATAGTAGCCGATCTTGGTGCGACAACGTTTTCTAACTCAGAAATAGAAATTAGAAAGTAGTATTTTTAAAAAACAAAATCTTCAAAGCACAGAGATACAATGAGCATATACTGTCTGAATATTCAATTTTAATATTAAGTAGGCCTATATATAAATATTCCAGGCTGCAACCGCATTAACAGCATAAATGCATTAATTCCAGATATGAGGTCAAAGCAAACAGGTTTCCAGAAACAGCAACAACTTTTGAGCATATACAACTGCCTTAAGGAGTTTGGAACCAGTCAGGTCCCAAATTTTGAGCTATTTTGAGGGGTTTAGGGGGCATGATCCCCCAAGAAAATTTGTATTTCTCTAATCTATATATGTGCATTTTAAGATGTTTGAAGGCTAAAAAAAAAAAAAAAAATATATATATATATATATATATATATATATATATATATATATATATATATAATAGCTTTCAAAAACTATGTTAGTGGGCAGTAGATTATCAGTCATACTTGCTCTCTCCTCATTTCTATCACTCTCCACATTTCTATCTCTCTTTCTTTTTCTCTCAGTCTCCTTCTCTTGTCCTGTCTCTTCCCCTCCTAAAGCTGAGCTCTGGCTGATAGTCTTTCATTGTTTAACATTTCTATCCTAAAACAGCTGTCAAATATGAAATGTTTAGTTTAGCTACATCTTGCACCGTTTACTGAAGCATCACGCAACTCATGCTGCGAAATGCGAATTCATAGAATTCATGACGTCATAGCTGACTATGGCCATAATTACAGTCGTATAATGTTAGGCAGCCTATAGTTTACCTCAACACTTCAGTTTACATGGTTTACTATTCAGTCTGGTTCAGTTAGTTTCGCCACAGAGCCTTTACTGTACACAGGATGTTGCGCTTGTATCAAATTCAAATGGATAAAGCGACTGCCTGGCGCTCGTTATCACTTCAATAGAGCAGTGAAAGCACAGAACGAGTTTGTCAGCGCTGTGCGCGAGATGATCCAGCTGCTCTCGCACTGCGACCTGCTGGATGCACACGCGGTTTAATCAGGTAGCGCCGTTTCAATACCTGGCTTTTGGTGTTTGTTCCCATACACTCGCAGCACT
This sequence comes from Rhinogobio ventralis, assembly GCA_039654625.1. Taxonomy (NCBI): domain Eukaryota; kingdom Metazoa; phylum Chordata; class Actinopteri; order Cypriniformes; family Gobionidae; genus Rhinogobio; species Rhinogobio ventralis. Next base: position 23,606,424 of record CM077210.1, read on the forward strand.
CCAGTAAATAACAGCGCTTAATATGTGGGGGCGTGGTGGGGTTTGGCGAGCGGCCCACCAGGAAAAGTTTAGGTGCTCCTGATCGACTGCCAATCATTTCCTCTGCCAATCACGGACCCCCTCCGTGCTTGGGCCCTGGGGCTTCAGCCCCACCTAGCCCTTATGTTAATCCAGCCCTGATGATGAAGTTTAATCTCCTCCACAGCCTCTGTAGTCCCATTTAGCCACTTGTTAGCAACAGCCTTTTTCAAGACACATAACAGCTTAAAAAAATATCACGAGTGGGGTAATACTGATGTATTTTATGTCGTAGAATAAAATGTGAAAGTGTCTTGAGCTTGTGTTTAGTGATGTTATTCCTGCAGCACTCTATTAGCTGATTGCTTTATGTTTGCAGGAAGTAGATCTCTTGAAACAGGATTGGGCAACCCTGCTATATATGGAGAGATTCAGGAAGCATTAATATGTGCAAGTATATCAGTTGATGAAACGTTTACAGAAGGTATGCTAATGAGCAGACAAACAAGTTCCCTTACTGACAGCTAAAATCCAGTCAGGAGACTGCAAGAAGACTAACTGAACAAAGTATCACTTTTCTAGTCTTTACTCTTTGTTAAGCCTTTCTACTGAATTAAACATCAGAGCCAATTAAGGCTTTTAGATCTTACCAATATTTGCATTTCAGACTGAATAATTAAAATAGAAATAAATTACTTAGCACAAACCTATCCTGACCTTCCTAACACACCTTCCAGTCACAATTAACTGATTCTCAGATACGAGTGTCTTTATGAAAAACATGCAGATATCAAAGGCACTATGCAGTCTTAATCAAAATAATTATCAAGCTTTTCATGTTGAACATTTCTGATTCTTCTAAGGCATCTAGACAAATTGTTAAGACTAAAACTTTTATTAATATGACCAAAGTTTTTCAAAGCCTTATTTTATTCCAGGTCTGAAATAAATCACTTATTTATTCTACCACTGAGATTCCTGCTCCCATACAAAATTATTAATCGCACATCAGGCACTTAAATCAAACCTGCACGAAACTCTCATGGGTCAACTGCATGTAAATAAAATTCTCTCAGTTTGTAGTGTAGATCATCTCAACGATATGAGCAGAGAGCGAGCTAAAGATTTCCACTGAGAGAAGGATGAGCAGCTGTCGTCTTTTCAGATTGACCCCATAAGGCCGCTACTAATTGGTGATCTAAGAAGCAAAGCCACAAGCAAAGCATAACAAACGCAGGGATTATGAACGATAACGTACACCAGCTCACTGAATAGAGGCTTGCCATTGAGATAATAAATCTGAAAGTGATTCTGAATGCATTATTCACCCTGAGAGATATAACAGAAGCTCACAAGTCTCCCTAACTCACCCATATTGCATCTGAAAATTATTTTCCTGCCTGAAACTCATCCCCCCCACACGCTCTGAGTTACAGATTGCATTACATTTGTTATTCTAGAGGAGCTCTGATGGTGGGTTTGGGGGCTGTTTGTCAGTGTGCTGGTAGTGTGATAGTGAACTTGTTTGATTAGACTGTAGGTTTAAGGGGCAAATACCGGCTTGCAGTCGAGATATATGAGGAGAGTGAGTTATAATGCAATAAATTGTGGGTCCAAAGAAACATAGATGCCTGCACCAAATATTTAACATTTAAAAAAAAAACATGCACATAGAGTACATACAGTCTTCGGTGTCACACAATGCTTCAGAAATCATTCTAATATGCTGATTTGACGCTCAACATTTCTTCTAGTGTAGGGTAGGGTAGCTGGTACCGTGGAGGAATACACATATGGGGTTGCCGTAGGAACCGCTACATATGGATACCCAGCCTACACACACATTCCACAAGCATACAGGTGTAGGCCTGGCATCAGACGGCCACAACATCTGACACCGAGGGGTGACGGAGGAGCTCGACAGGGTTAGCCATTTCTGGGGAACACAACTGGAGACAATAGACGCACGTATCCGGCCTAGGGTTGCGGGAGTGGCGTTGCAAGCCGACACTACAACAGGCACTTAGCGCTACTGGCCACTGGGGGCGAGTACACGGGAAGATACCAGCTCTACACTGAGGCTATAGAATCTAGCGAACGTGTTAGGTGTCGTCCAGCCCACAGCTCTACATATATTTGTCAGCGAGGCGCCTTGAGCCAGGAGGAAGCCACACTCCTAGTTGAGTGTGCTCGCAACCCGAACGGGCAAGGCACATCTTGGAACTGGTAGGCCAAGACGATAGCATCCACTATCCAGTGGGCTAACCTCTGCTTGGAGACAGCCTTTCCCTTCTGCTGGCCTCCGTAACAGACGAAGAGCTGCTCTGAGGTCCTAAAGCTTTGAGTTCGGTCCACGTAGGCGCGGAGAGCGCGGAAAGCTAGGGCTGGGTCTGCCTCCCCACGAAGGCAGCGCTTGCAAGTTCACCACCTGGTCCCGGAAGGGAATGGTGGGAACCTTGGGCACGTATCCAGGCGGGGGTCTCAGGACGACGTGAGAGTTGGCCGGCCCAAATTCTAGGCACGATCCGCTGATCGAAAGTGCGTGCAGGTCCCCTACCCTCTTAATAGAGGCCAATGCAGTCAAGAGTACTGTCTTCATGGACAGGATTTTTAGCTCTATGGACTGCAAAGGCTCAAAGGGAGGGCTCTGAAGTGCTCTGAGCACCAGAGCTAAGTCCCAAGAGGGTACCGAGTTTGGCCGAGGAGGATTTAGCCTCTGAGGCAACCTGACGATTAGGTTGTGCTTCCCTAAGGACTTACCTTCAACTGCATCATGATACGCCGCTATTGCTGTGACGCGCTATTGCCTCCACCCTGGAGGGAGACAGCCTTCGCTCCAGCCTATCTTGCAGGAAAGAAAGCACGACACTAACCGAACACCTTCGGGGGTCTTCCCGGCGGGAAGAGCACCATTCAACGAACAGGTTCCACTTCAACACATAGAGGCTCTAGCAAAAGAGATGGTGTCTACCACAGCTTGTGACAGGCCACCTAGAACCTCCGCGTCCCTTCCAGGTACCAGACATGGAGTTTCCAGAGGTCTGGACGCGGGTGCCATAGAGTGCCTCGTCCCTGAGAAAGGTACTTCCTCAGAGGAATGGGCCAGGGAGGGGACCAGTACGTGCTTGCCCTGTAGCGACCCAGCGCAAGACGTACTGCTAGCAACTCTAGGCAATTGATATGCCAATGCAGTTGGGGCCCCGTCCACAGACCCGAAACTGCATGCCCATTGTACGTGGCCCCCCAGCCGGTGGATGAGACATCCGTGAAGACCACAGCATGCCGGGACACCTGTTCTAAGGGCACTCCCGCCCGTAGAAACGAAGGGTTAAAAGTTTGGCGACAGTAAGGAGTAACTGGGACCTGGTACTTGCCACTCTGCCACGCCCATCTCGGGACTCGGCCATGAAGCCATAGCGACAGGGACAGCCTGAATGGGAGGACTTTTGTCCGTCAAGTCGATCGCTGCAAACCAACCTTGGAAATGCAAAAATGCATTTCTGCGTTAACATCTTGAACGGGAGCTTACACAGGGCCCAATTCATGACACACAAGTCCAAGACTGGTCATAACCCACCGCCTTTCTTGGGTACAATGAAGTAGGGGCTGTAGAACCCCGACCCCACATCGACCCCAGAAACTGGCTCGATCGCGTCCTTCGCCAGCAGGACATAGATCTCTGACCGCAAGACATGAGCATCGCCTCTTCGCACGGAGGTGAAGAGGATGCCCTTGTACTTGGGAGGCAGGCAAGAGAACTGAATCGCGTAGCCAAGTCTGATGGTACGGATGAGCCAGCGAGACGGCCTGGGGAGCTCTAGCCAGGCCCCCAGAGACCGAACAAGCAGGAACAACGGTTCCACAGGCCAGCGAGGTGGAACACCCAGACACGACTCAGGAGGCCCGGAGGTGGCCCGGAGTGTTGTCTGAGTCTTCCAGGGTGGGGCAGAGTGTGGGTGAGAAGGCCTGGTGGCGTCCTCGGGCCGCACACTGCTGCCCCCTGGCGAAGGGAGGGGAGGAAAGGAGTGGCAAGGCCCTGGGGCGTCGCGCACTGCCAACCTGGCCCTCTTTGGGCCCAGGGACGGAGGGGACCACTCTGAGAATGTGGGTACCACTGGACTCCGGGGTGCCAGTGGCAGAAGGGGAACCAACGAAAATATTCTCCCCCGATCCTCCTCAGGGGGAGGGATGGGTGCGGACACCATCTCCCTGAGAGCAGCTCCTCTTTTCCCTGGGTTATCTGTCTCAGGGCCATTTGCCCTTGCGCTTGCGCTTGCGAGCGGACTTCGTGGGACCTTTGGCGGGTTGGGCGCCTCTTACGCCCGACCACCTGCTGCCTGGGTGGAGGCTGCTGCTTGGGCCTAGCAGGGGTGGAGGCGGACGCAGGGGGACGCCCTCTGCGACGAGCAGGCGGAGGCACTACGGCCGACGACTGGGTGGAGACAGCAGCTGGTCGTCGGGGCAGGATGTTTTTAATCGTCTCCATCTGCTCCTGGGCCACCGAGAACTGCAGGGTGAAGTTCTCGATGGCGTCACCGAAGAGGCCAGCCTGACAGATAGGGGCGTTGAGGAACCAACTTTGTCGGGCTCACGCATACCTGCCAGGTTAGCCCCAGGAGGCGTACCTGGACCACTAGTGTGGACATTGCCTGACCCAGGGAGCGTGCGGCACATAGTTCCTGCACAACCCCTGGGTCGGAACTACCCTCGTGTATTAAGAGTGCAGGATAGAGGTGGCCTGGCAGTGGCACTGCCACCCCACCAACGAGGGTAGTGAGAGAGGGGAAAACTTATACAGATTATGGCCCTTTTGGCGTTCCATATTTTTGGCACCAAATAGTTCCACACTGCTAATTTTTCCCAATGCACATCCAGGAAAAAAGGCATGGGGGCAGGCAAGGCGATTACTCTTCAGCCACCCGGGAAAGCATGGCTGTCAACTCTGATTCAGCATGAGCACACACTATTATAGTGGGAAACTCAGCCTCATCTTCATTTCCAGCGCATAACAGCCCTCTCTCCGATGCAGCAATTGACATCTGTCCTCTGCCAGAGCCCCAAATGAAATGCTAGGTCCCCTTTTTAATAGGACCAGCAATCCCATCTGTAAGCTACCAGCAGACATGTGAGACAGTGAGCGTGGCTGTCAGACTCGATGGCACATGGCGCGCTGAGCGCTCAAGCCCTTATGAAAAAGGCAAGACGAACAATGCGCCGACGTGGTCATGTTCTCATGAGTGAACATGAACCACCCACACACACAGTCTCAACATGCTTGCGATGCGCTAGAGGAGTGGGGGCCCACAGAGACGTACCCAGCGGGGAAGCCCCACTGTAATCCTCAGGTCACCAAGGCTTATTAGCCAAAGTAGCCCTTTTCTGGTGCACCAGATAAAGAACTAGATTGGGGAATAGACGAAGGGACTCAACCCCGTTTGAGGTTTAGTAGTCTCGACCGCGCATCTAGAACGCCCAGTGAAACGCTGGGTTGCCTTGACACAACCGCATCCAGAAACACACGGTTTGAATGACATCTTGAAAAAGACGCAGAGTCAAGCCGTGTAAGCTGAAGCACACAGGGGAACGGCCGTGGCTCACAGCAGTTTGAAAGTGCAAGCCTGCTGTGAGCACTCAATCTCATTGAAGACGCCTAGCTCTGAGCTGTAAAAACAGCTGTTTGTTCGTCAAATGTGATGCGACCACCACCGAACGTGCTATATCGCCCGCACCAGATCCAGAGACGTCAACTCCAAAGGCAGACTCGTAGTAACACTCTTCGTAGGAAACAACACTGGAAACCACAGCAATTGTTCGGCTCCGAAGTAGAAAGCAAAGATGCGGTGCTTCCACTTCCTTATTTATACCCGCGCTGCGGGGAGGAGCGTGGAATGCGTGAACCGCATGCCAATGTTCAGTGGCTCGAAGTAGACTGGTCTCTGAAAACGATCCCCAATTCGTCGGTCAGTTCCGACATACATCAAACGTGACTGACTGAAAGGGAACCGTTTTTGCTGCTTAATATTTTTGTGAAAGCAGTGCTATTCAAAAGTTTGGGGTAAAAAAGATACTTTTATTTAGCAAGACAAAAGACATTTATAAAGACATTTATAATGCTACAAAAGAAAAAGAAAACTTTCATGACAAAAATATTAAGCAGCAAAAACCTTCTCTTGTTTTGTTTTTTTTGTGGTTTTTTTATGTTTTTACATTTGTGTTACAATTGTTTACAATTGTTTTACATTTGTGTGTTATAATAGATTTTTTTTATCTTGGCCAAATATAATATATAAGCAGGATAAAAAACATTTATATAAATTAATAATTATAAAAATAATAATTAAGATATTATTTTTATCCTACTCAATTTTAAAAATGTATTTTTATTTTACTTTTAATGTTGTTTAATGTTTAGATATTTTACAGGAAAACAAGACAAACATACAGATGAAATAAATGCTATTTTTGCAGTATACATTACAAAAGTAAAAAAAAAAAAAAAAAACTGGTACTACTATGGTAAATGTAAAAAAAAAAAAAAAATAAATAAAAAAAAACTGGTGATGCCATGGTAAATTTTTGTAGTCCTAGCACACAAGAACACACTGAACACCCTCAGAGCTTTAAAAACTGCCTGCATTTCTTATTCAGCTGGTTTGGATGTGCTGTAAAGGTCAGTCCTCCTCTCCACTCTGTGGGTTCTGAGAGTGAGGAGAACATGTTCCACACAGCATGACATTTAACGCATCTTCCTGCATGCACGGTCTCCCACAACCTATCCATCAGCACGCTACATTAATGAAGGTGGCCTTCGTGTCTCCATCACAGGCATAAAACATGGCCTCCGAGCCTGCATTTGAATATAAAAAATAAATATTGGTTTTATTATCAGTATAATTGTTATTTATGAACTGCCGAGCATCCCTGCATGAGATGATGTAGAGATGAAGGAAGAGCTGTTATGCTGTGGTGATAATGCCGTTCAGGGTGTACAATGACAGCAGTAGATCAATAGGCCATGTGGGTCTTAAGGCTCTTGGGATGGATAAGAGGGCAAGCAGTCATAACTTCTTTTGTAATGATGCTAGATCCTTTTGTCCAGATGTGTTGTCCTGTTTATGCTTTCTTTTGAAGGCAAGGTCAAAACAAAACTTTGGGCTGTAAATAATGCAATTTTTGATGATAACTGTTAAATACTGTTGTTTGAAACTCTTCCTTAAAGAGAACCACATACATTAAAAACATACATTTAAATACAACTATTTACTCATTCTTATGTCATTCCAAATCGGTCAGCAGTTCATATTTTTTCCAAAGAATTACCAAAGCAGTGTTTTTTTTTGTTTTTTTTTCAGAAGAAATTTCTTGCTTGATATTCAGACATTTCTGAAGTGGCAAGGGGCTCTAAAAACAACAAAAATCCCATAAAAGTAATAAAAAGCAAACTGAAGCAAAAATATATGCTTTTTGTATCTTGAAGTAAAAAAATATATACACTACTGTCCAAAAGTTATACATTTATGAAATTGATACTTTTGTCAGACAGTAAAGTAAAAAGTGACCGTAAAGACAATATAGGGCAATAAAATCAATTAATCATGATTAATTGCGATTAATCACATTGAAAGTATTTCAGAAAATGAAAGTATGTGTTAACATTCTATATGTGTGTGTGTGTATATATATATATATATATATATACATATACATATGTCTGTGTGTGCGCGTGTGCGTGCATCTGTGTAAATGCACACACACACACACACACAGTACACATACACTCACATATATATATATATATATATATATATATATATATATTCAGTATATATGTATAAATATATGTCTATACAGTACACACACATATTATATACGCAGACTTTTATGTTTGATGCGATTAATCGATTATATAGTCCCAATTTATAATGTTACAACAAATTTCTAATCATTCAAAATGTATCCGTTTCCACAAAAATATTAAGCAGCAAAACTGTTTTCAACACTGATAATAATAAGAAATGCTTTTCTTGAGCAGCAAATCAGCATGTTAGAACTTTTGAAGCATCATGAGACATATACTAAAAATATACTAAAATAGAAAACTTCTCGGTTACGTATGTAACCCTCGTTCCCTGAGGAGGGAACGGAGACATTACGTCAGTGACTGACGAATGGGGGTTTTGCTTAGAAGCCTATCATCTTCGAGATCTTTGAAAATGGCCAATGGCGATAAAATGCCATGGGCCTGCGGAATTTGCATAGCGTAGCTCCGCCCCACTCTGTGGGTATATAAGGAAGTACGCTGGCAATGTCGCATTATGTTACCTGCCGAGGAGCAGAGATCTGAACTCCCGGCCGTTCCAGCGGTACAGCCGAAGTGGCAGGGGGACGTAACGTCTCCGTTCCCTCCTCAGGGAATGTGGGTTACATACGTAACCGAGACGTTCCCTTTCGTTCAGTCACTCCGAGTTACGTCAGTGACTGACGAATGGGGGTCCAATCTAATCACGGCACTTTGTTGTCTTCCAGTGCCCTGCATAAGTGTGAGCTCCCTGTTGTAAGACTAGTACGGACAAATGACTCCAGTGCTGAATCGGTCTCATATGCCCCAGGAGCCTCTGAAATAACTTAAGTGGAACTGCATTCTTGCCCCTGAAGACGAAGGCAAGTAGCATTGACTGCACGCACTCGCACCGCTACCCGCGAGTGGTCGCCTCCTGCACCCATCCCTCCCGCCCAGCCCCAGCAGCAGCCTTCAGGGTCGGTGGAGGAACGGGGGAGAATCCTTTGTCCCGAAAGAACTCATGTCCCATCTCTGAGCTCCCAGAGTCGGCGGATGGCAGTGTGCGCCGCCCAAGAGCCTCGCCACTCTCATCCCCCTCTGGCACCTGTCAGAGCAGACCCCAGTGGAACGCGTGTCCTTCCCTGGTCTCCTCTGTCAGGCCGCGGAATTTGACCCAACCCACACCTCGGGACGCTCCCATGCCTTCCCATGTCTGGGCTGGTCATTCCGCTCACGGCTGGCAGTGAGCGACGCACATGCCTCGCCACTCTCAGTCCCCTCTGTCACCAGCCCCTATCAGACGAGACCTGCGTGGAACGCTAGTCCTTCCCTGGTCTCCTCTGTCAGGGCACGGAATTCGACCCCGCCCAGACCTCGGGACGCTCCCACACCTCCCCATCTCTGGGCCGGTCATTCCGTCTCGCTGCCCCATCGTGGGTACACCTGTGACTCGCACGACCACTGCTTCAGTTCTGGGAGCCTAACTAAGCTTCCAAACTGTTCAGCTGGCCCGCTCACAGGTTCAGCTATGCGATTCAGTTCGGGGAGTCCGCTTTACCGTAGCAGGTGGCAATGCCCCTGTCATGCATACGGACGCCGACACCCTACTGGCAAAGGGTGCGGTCGAGATCATCCCTCCAGCCGAGATGGAGTCCGGCTTCCACAGCCTTGACTTCATGGTACCTAGGAAAAGCGGTGGGTCACAACCTGTGCATCTTGATCCGAACCCTTCTCAGGCTTCCGTTTCAAGATGTTCACAGCGAAACGCGTTTCCGAATGCGTTCGTCCTCCGGATTGGTCTGCAGCGTTTGACCTGAAGGACGCGTACTCTCATGTCTCCATTCTTCCCTGACCCAGACGGTCTCTTCGGTCTGCTTTCGGGGGGCAGACATACCAGTACACGGTTCTCCCATTCGGGTAGCCCTGTCACCTCGTGGCTTCACTGAAGTCATCGAGGCAGCCCTTGTGCCACACAGGCAACACAGGGTTCGCATCCTGAGCCACCTCGATGACTGGCTAACTGGCTAACCCTCAGGTCGCCCTGGCCACCAGCCAAAGTACGATCTCTCGGAGACAGTAGATTGGGGTGTGGCAGAGGGGACTCTCTCTCTTTTACAGAGGTCATTGAGTCTCGACCGCAACATCGTGATGGTCATGTTCCCGCAGTGAGAACATGACTCATCCACAAACGCTGCTTGAGCGCGCTGAAGCCCAAACACGTCAAGCAGTGATCGTGCCCATCAGATGGTAACAGAGATCGACCGCACCCAGAAGTGCACGGGTGAAACATCTTTAAAAAGACGTGCCACGTGCAAGCTCTTTTTGTGAGAGGAAAGCTCTGTAGAAGTGTTGAAGCGCCCAGGGAAACACACACACAGCTGTTGCAGATCACTGCACAAATCAGCAGGCAGGCAATGTGAGATCGCTGGAACGCGCCGTCACACCAACACAGACTGTTGAGTCGCTCGTCTCGAAGAACTGACTTTACTCAGTATCAGGCTTGAGGAGTGAAGAGATGCTCTTGGCTCCAAAGCAGAAAACATAATGCGACATTGCCAGCGTACTTCCTTATATACCCACAGAGTGGGGCGGAGCTACGCTATGCAAATTCCACAGGCCCATGGCATTTCATCGCCATTGGGCGTTTTCTAAGATCTCGAAGATGATAGGCTTCTAAGCGAAACCCCCATTCGTCAGTCATTGACGTAACTCGGAGTGACTGAACGAATAGGAACAGTTATTTTAATTTGTAATACGTTTTCACATTATTACTATTTTCACTGTATTTTTGATCAAATAAATGCAGGTTTAGTGAGCATAAAAGACGACTTTCAAAAAAAAAAATCTTACCAACCCCAAACTTTTGAACAGTAGTGTATACATTTGTTCTCTGCTGAATTTTTTTTTTTTTTAAAAACATGAGCATTCAAGTTTGGATACACTATTTCTTTAATCCTGATGATTAAAGCCTTGAATCACTGAATCTTACTGAACTAAAAAAAAGAAAAGAAACTTAACTGATGCAAAGAGCTACAACAAGAGTGTCCTTTCCCTAGTTGCTGTAAAGGAGAAAGGGTGATAGCCACTTTCATTCTGGGCAGGGAAATTCAGCTCCTGATGAGGCGTTAAGCTCCTCTGTTCAGTAGTGGTTTATTTTAATGGGCAGCCGGGGACCCGATTCCACACAGCTAAGGCGTGGGTCAGTGCTTCTGCAAATGAGAGCTGAAATCAGGCATATTCCCGCCGCTTGCGCTCACAAACAGCACCAATCCTCATTGAAGTGAATGAACAGAGAGCCTGGGGTGATGTCACAATAGGTAACTCAATCGCATAGCCAGCTCCATGTGAGTATTAGTCATTCCTAGTCAACTAGATACTCCAGTAGTGAAGTCGATGGCAGATAAAGCAGTTGTGCTTCTTTAGACAATGACTTCAGTGTATAACAATATGATACAATATAACATAGTTAAATCCAATTTCTGGCCCAAATATACTGTATAACATATAAACACAACACTTCAATCCAATAGGCAAAGATAAAGGAAGATAATAATCACATTTCCCCACGAGGTGAAAGTTTATATGAAAGACACCGCAGTCTAGGACAGGCACTTCGGCATTCTACACCATGCCATCGATCTGTCATTGCCATCATTTCCTGCCTTAACAAGCATAGGCAGTGTTCCAGGTTATTTATGTAACCCCCGTTGGGAGAAGACCTATTGATTTATTTACTCAGCTCAAACCAAGGATGCATTCCGTGCTCCGTTCCTGCCGGAGAACACAGGTAGGTGGTGGGACACGATTTATGGAATGCCCTTTGAAATGAGCTTTGAATAATTTTTAATCTCATTTGTAGACGGGGGCAATATCTCTCACATAGAGCATGAGACAGGATCTGATGACTGTCTTTCTGCGCTCTTCTTTTGGAATTTCGGCAGACGGAAGTGACCCTGAGTGACCTGATGGGGATTGATTTAGGTACTGATTTGAAAATTAACTTTAGAAAGAGAGAGAGAGAAAAAAAAGGGAGTGTGTGAGAAGGGAAGATAAAGAGTGATTATAAAGAGCAGAGGAGGGAAAATGAGAGTAAATGTACAGTTATAGTTTGAAAAATAGGCTGTGATATAAAACACTGAATGAATAGACAGAGAGAGAGAGAGAGAGAGTCCTGACTATTGTTTCAGAGACAAAATATAAAAAGTGTGTAGATGACGGCCTTGCTTTAGAAACAAGGAGCGGTAACATGAATTAAATGAATAACATATATACATAAACTGATCTTGTCAAAAACAATAATAGAAATATAGAAAGAGAAAACCTTTGAAAAAACTTTTGAGTAGGGCTGTCAAACGATTAATCACGATTAATCACATCCAAAATAAAAGTTTGTGTTTACATAATATATGTGTGTGTACTGTGTATTAATTATTATGTATATTTGAATACACACACACACACACACATACATACACAATATTTGCATGTATATAATGTATATATATTTATATAATTTATATTATATATAATTATATTATATATATTATATATGTATCTTAAATATATACATGCATGTGTGTGTTTTTATCTATACATAATAATTATATACAGTACATACACATATGTGACCCTGGACCACAAAACTAGTCATAAGGGTCTTTTTTTATTTTTATTGAGATTTATACATCATACTGAATATGAAAGCTGAATAAATAAGCTTTCCATTGATGGATGGTTTTTAGGATAGGACAATATTTGGCTGAAAATCTGGATGCAAAAAAGTCTAAATATTGAGAAAATCGCCTTTAAAGTTGTCCAAATGAAGTCCTTAGCAACGCATATTACTAATAATAATACCTTTATCTTTATGGAACATGATCTTTACTTAATATCCTAATGATTTTTGGCATAAAAGAAAAATCGATAATTTTGACCCATACAATGCTATTGCCACAAATATACCATGCGACTTTTGACTGGTTTTGTGGTCCAGGGTCACATATATTATGTAAATATTTTATTTTGAATTAAAATAATAGCGAGTCATGACAAGATGAAGAAAGGTTATATCATTTGAATCCCCCGAAGAACAAGTTCAAAAGCTTTACTCTCATTTAACATGCATAATTCATGTTTTTTAAAAAGATTTTGTTAGAGCTGCACAATTAATCGTTAAAAGATCGCGATCTCGATTCAAACACCCACGTGATCTCACTCTTAAATGACAACATGTCTATTACACTCTCCAAAAAACGTTGACAAAAACACACCAGAACATTCCAATCTGCGTTGGCGCTGCCACTGACCCAGATAGAGCAGTTGTCATGTATGAAACAGTTAAACAGCTCTTTTCAAAAACACAGTATGGTTATTTCTGTAGTACAAATAATCTTATCACAGAAGATAAAAGATAATAGTTCAGTTAAAAGCACTGCTGTCTACGGAAGTGATCAAAATAGAGCAAATAGCCTTTTGAAAGTAACGTGGCGCTTCAAATAACGATTGTAGCGATTACACCACCAGATGACAAGTGACTGTTAAAAATGTATTTGTCATTGAATCATTCATTCAAAAGATTTGTTCAAAAATGCTGATTCATCCAGTAATGAAACAAGTGAAGTATTTACGAGTGAGTCATTGAATCATTCACAGTTTTACAAATAATTCAGATTAATTCAACATTTTAAATAAACTGCAGCAATTAACATTTTGTCAGAACTTCTAGTAAATGACACGCTATTTTGTTTAGTTGTCTGTTCAGAATCGTGGGAGAATCATGATCTCAGTTTAAAACAAAAAAAATTCTCAATTTATCCAGAATCGTGCAGCTCTAGATTTTGTCAATCATAGCATTTATGCCAACAGAATAGACAGTTTGTTTTATTTGACCAGGTGGATACGTAAATTGCATGTATAGCCTACAGGAAATTACAGACATACTGAATTTTTCTGACAGAAAGTTTAAAATCTTTACTTTAAACCACCTTCACAAAATGAAAAAGGCACAAGTTTCATAGAATGACTCTGTATTTAAGCATACTAAGATGAACAGCCGCAGTGACAATCTTTGATGGATCAGGGGCACAAAGAAAAGGAGCAGAGAGACGACTGTGAAGAAGCTGTAATTCAATAAGCCAATTTTCAGGGCCCGGCCTCTGCAGAGGTGTCAGGCTGTGAGGAGAGAGAGAGAGAGAGAGAGAGACTGCACATGTCTGCCCTTTCCATTTGCTCTACGGAAGATGGTACACATCTTTTCTTCCTAGGCCTTAGGGACAGACAGTGTGTCCGAACAGGTGCATCCAAATCTGGATACTTAAGGATACTTAAAGGGTTAGTTTACCCAAAAATGAAAATTCTGTCATTAATTACTCACCCTCATATCGTTCCAAATCCGTAAGACCTTCGTTTATCTTCGGAACACAAATTAAGATATTTTTAATGAAATCTGAGAGGTTTCTGAACCAACCATAGGCAGCAACGTCATTGCAACTTTCAAGGCCCAGAAAGGTAGTAAAGACATTGTTAAAATAGTCCATGTGGCTACAGTGGTTCAACCAAAAAAATATCTTAATTTGTGTTCCGAAGATGAACGAAGGTCTTACGGGTTTGGAACGATATGAGGGTGAGTAATTAATGACAGAATTTTCATTTTTGGGTGAACTAACCCTTTAATGACATTAAATATTTAATGCAATTTTTAGCAGCATCAGGATTTTAGGTTAAAATGTATTTGCATGTATAAGGTAAATTGGTAAAGTTCCTCTCACACAATTTCCAAATAAGTGAAACTGTGGGCCAGACATAGAGAAAGAATGAATAAAAGAGGTCAGCAAGGTCTCTGTCTAAAACTATGAGTCATGACCTGGTTAAATGCTTAGCTAAATCCAGACTCCATCCTAAATCTCTCTTAAAACTATGCAAAGAGATTAAACATTCATCCTAAACTCCCTGCCAAGCCAACCCAGTCTTATTGGCTACAACTATATTTTGGCATGTTTTTTTTTGTTTTGTTCACTCAGCAGACAGCAGCACAGTGATGGAAGCAGTAGTCATTTTCCCCCACAAATATCACGGAGCATTAGTCCCATTCCTTGGCATTCATAGATTTGCCACAAGACCGTAGGAAACAAGATGACAAAAGCAACCTAAGCTGAGTGTAGCAGCAACCGAAAAATACAATTATGATAAATCACTGAGGTGACACCACCTGACAGAAATATGGCATCATAGAGTCATAAACTGCTTTAACATTCTCCTGCAACAAAATCAGCGTGCGACTCAGTCCTTCCAGTTATGCACACAGCATGTACTGCTTAGCTAATGAGAACACAAGTGTGATTTGTCTGAAAGGGGCCTAAACACACTTTACAGATGTGTCCTTGTCCATTTAAAACAAAATGAATTTCTGAGAGTAATGACAGTCTGTAAATAAAGCAACTGTACGGAGTGTCCAGGTCACTTGGATAGAGTGGACTGTTTCCAATGCAATAATAATCAGTGTGTTCCAAAAGTTTGGAAACGCCCTGGGTTCTGGACAATATCAGCATGAATTCTTACCTTTTTTGTGATGATTTTATATTGATAAGGGACAACACAAACTATGAAAACATATTTTATTAAATAACAAAATGTGCAGAAAACAGATATTTATAAATCAAATTATGTTCTAATTGGTCTGTTGAGTTCTAACCTCAATTAGAAATCAATCAGTAAAGCCATGAAGCTGTGCTGACCCATTAATCTTTAAAAAAGAAACCAAGTTTAATCAAGTAATCAGGCATCACAGCTGCCAATTGCCATGTCTGACTGTAACGTGGATATATTGCCATTATTATGTAAGCAAAAAGAAATATATATATATATATACACTCACCTAAAGGATTATTAGGAACACCATACTAATACTGTGTTTGACCCCCTTTCGCCTTCAGAACTGCCTTAATTCTACGTGGCATTGATTCAACAAGGTGCTGAAAGCATTCTTTAGAAATGTTGGCCCATATTGATAGGATAGCATCTTGCAGTTGATGGAGATTTGTGGGATGCACATCCAGGGCACGAAGCTCCCGTTCCACCACATCCCAAAGATGCTCTATTGGGTTGAGATCTGGTGACTGTGGGGGCCATTTTAGTACAGTGAACTCATTGTCATGTTCAAGAAACCAATTTGAAATGATTCGAGCTTTGTGACATGGTGCATTATCCCGCTGGAAGTAGCCATCAGAGGATGGGTACATGGTGTCATAAAGGGATGGACATGGTCAGAAACAATGCTCAGGTAGGCCGTGGCATTTAAACAATGCCCAATTGGCACTAAGGGGCCTAAAGTGTGCCAAGAAAACATCCCCTACACCATTACACCACCACCACCAGCCTGCACAGTGGTAACAAGGCATGATGGATCCATGTTCTCATTCTGTTTACGCCAAATTCTGACTCTACCATCTGAATGTCTCAACAGAAATCGAGACTCATCAGACCAGGCAACATTTTTCCAGTCTTCAACTGTCCAATTTTGGTGAGCTCGTGAAAATTGTAGCCTCTTTTTCCTATTTGTAGTGGAGATGAGTGGTACCCGGTGGGGTCTTCTGCTGTTGTAGCCCATCCGCCTCAAGGTTGTGCGTGTTGTGGCTTCACAAATGCTTTGCTGCATACCTCGGTTGTAACGAGTGGTTATTTCAGTCAAAGTTGCTCTTCTATCAGCTTGAATCAGTCGGCCCATTCTCCTCTGACCTCTAGCATCAACAAGGCATTTTCGCCCACAGGACTGCCGCATACTGGATGTTTTTCCCTTTTCACACCATTCTTTGTAATCTCTAGAAATGGTTGTGCGTGAAAATCCCAGTAACTGAGCAGATTGTGAAATACTCAGACCGGCCCGTCTGGCACCAACAACCATGCCACGCTCAAAATTGCTTAATATTTGTCTTGACCAGGACCACACCCCTAAATGCATTGAAGGAACTGCCATGTGATTGGTTGATTAGATAATTGCATTAATGAGAAATTGAACAGGTGTTCCTAATAATCCTTTAGGTGAGTGTATGTTAGTGCAGAGCTATGACTAAAGCAGCAAATAACATATATGAACAAGCACTTAAGTTCAAGTTTTCCAAAAGGAATAGACAATTGCATTTTTGACTGATTCATTAAGTCATCTGCATGAGCTTCTGCAGGACATGCAGGATCAGATAATCAACATTAATGAACAGTGACGTTCCAGAGACCCGAGGCTCCAAATATATGTCTCATCATTTGACAGAGACGAACCTTGCCTATATAATTTAGCATTAACTACGATCCCATACACATAGATGCATAGTTCATGTTGTTTTTAGGTGATTCTTAGAAGACGGCCACACTGTCATGAAAGGCTTTCCTCATACAGCAAGTGTCAAAAACGGTTTGCTATAAAAGCGTGAACTTCCAGAACGCATCGGGCATGGCTTCAACATAACAGGATGATCAGGAGTGAGAGCTGTCATAACCTGTTCTCCAGCTATCACTCCAGTGTCTGTCAACTAACTGCATCTAGTCCTACTGAAGACCACCTAAAGACCATTCAGTTCACACAAACACAAGATTACTAACATACAACGTACAAAGTTTATGTCAAGCATAGTAAAAAGATATAAGCACACAAAACATGACATACTGTTATTAAAGTGTCCCATCACATTCATCACTAATTTGTTAGTGAATGTTTTCAACATGTTTTGCAGTCATCTATTTTTTGAACACGAATGAAAAACCCCTTTGAATGGTGCAATTATGACACTTTCTAAGAAGTATTGTGGGAAGTTGTTTGGGCTAATGTCACTAAGATAGAAACTATGCTTTTCTCAAACAGAACATTGCACATTATAATTTCACTATCAGCAATGCCGCATATGGACATTCTGCTGAAGGTTTAATGGTCACCTTTCATTTGCCGGAAACCGCACAAACCAGTGGGACGGGGCGTGTAGACCAGCGACAGAAACCAATAAAATGTACTCTCGGCTCACTCAACATGATGCATGTCAGACAAGCACAAATGCCAGTTACTGTTGCTCCCCACCACCTTTGTCACTAATAAAACGTGTCTCCTCATATTTCTTCAAATAAATAAATTTCCTGCTGACCTTTTTCAAATTAATGAGGCTGTATAAAATACCACTTAATCTGCCATTTTCAAGTTTTATTACATGCTATAATATATCTTTGATTGCAGCAGCTGTTGGTATTGTGTGGTTCTGAATGCTGATGAGCAGCATGTATATATAAAAAAAGATATAAAACTTTATGGGTTTAAGCATTGAGGAGGTTGTTCTGGATTTGAGGCACAGTTTCATGCCAGGGGGGCTTTGAAATTATGCAATTATTTGAATAGAATTAAACCTTTACATAAAATAACAATCTAATTGAATAACAAAGATGATGACCCTTAAAAAAAGGACAAATATTTTATAAATATATCAACTTGACAATCCATGCATGAAAAAGACAAAGGGTTAATTGACAGTTAAAATATCCCATTATCTCATGCCATTATTTGTTATTACTATAAATCGTATATGCATGTCCTCACATAAAATAGAGATTTCAATTACCGGAAACAAAACACTATTAAATGTTAGTAGATAGTGTCCCGTTTAAGAAACGGTTGCGAAATTAGTCAGTTAGGGAAAAGCAAAAACAGCCATAGTTTTATCGTCTGCAAACTTGAGCAATGTAATTTGGAGTAAGTAAGATAAATGAGTCGGCACACAACACTACACTAAGTAAAACAATTAATTACGATTAATCACACTGGACGGATCTCAAGTGTAGCCTGTGATAGGCTTGTCTGTTTGATGCATTGCCTTTATGAGGGCCAGTGGCTACATTTCAATCCACTGCTAAGTAGCGGAGTTATTAAAATCAATCCATCTATGTATCCAGTCATAATGGCATCCTGCATAATGACTGGTACAAAGACAGAAACCAAAAGGAAAGTTGCTCGATATTTCAAAGTAAATGCGCTCTCTTTGATTGCATCTGCTTATATCCACTGAAAATCTAACTAGAGAGTCGTAACTAGAGAAACAAACAGACAGAAAGTCACACACACACATTAAATCATATCATATTATTGATTAAGATGGCTGTTATTTGGCTGTTATTTACTTTCATGCCAAATAAAACAGGCACATTTTGGTGATTAAATTGTAACTATCACAGTGGTTGAAATATTGAGTCACTCATGGATTCTGGTCCTTTCTTTGAGCAAGTTTATAAGTGTTTTTTACAGTGCAATCACACATGGGATTCTGTCGCACCTGTTGGGACTGTCATTCCCTTTCTTAGCATGGCTGACTGAGGATTCACTCAATAGCTAAAGCTCATTGATATGGCAAAAACCATCTCATCCCTGCCACTCTCGGACAGCCCCTGGATCTCTCGGTTCAGTCGCCAGTCAGTGATGAGCCTGAGGATGGAGAGAGGAATACAGATTCAACTGACAGATTTCTCTCTCCATTTTATCTTAACTAGGATTAAAATTACATCTGTGACAAGCCTAAGGCCCTAAACTGGACTGTCACTCTGTGATTTAAAAAATCACATGATTTGAGAAGAAGGCTTGGCATGAGGTCCAAAAGTCAGAAGCCAGTTTCTGCCTAAGAACAAATAAAATAAAGTAACTGTGACTTTATTTTTTGTAATTGTGACTATATACTGTATATACACCGATCAGGCATAATGTTATGACATTATGACAAGTGAAGTGAATAACACTGATTATCTCTTCATCACGGCACCTGTTAGTTGGGGGGATATATTAGGCAGCAAGTGAACATTTGGGCAGGAAAAATGGGCAAGCGTAAGGATTTGAGCGAGTTTGACCAGGGCCAAATTGTGATGGCTAGACGACTGAGTCAGAGCATCACCAAAACTGCAGCTCTTGTGGGGTGTTCCCGGTCTGCAGTGGTCAGTATCTATCAAAAGTGGTCCAAGGAAGGAACAGTGGTAAACCGGATCATGGGCGGCCAAGGCTATCCCGTGTGGACCGATCAAACAGACAAGCTACTGTAGCTCAAATTGCTCAAGAAGTTAATGCTAGTTCTGATAGAAAGGTGTCAGAATACACAGTGCATCACAGTTTGTTGTGTATGGGGCTGCATAGCCACAGAACAGTCAGGGTGCTCATGCTGACCCCTGTCCATCGCTGAACGCGCCAATAGTGGGCACGTGAGCATCAGAACTGGACCACAGAGCAATGAAAGATGAATCACGTTTTCTTACAACATAAAGTTATGCCTGATCGGTGTATATACTACCATTCAAAGGTTTGGGGTCGGTAAGTCTTTTATTCTGCCATGCCTGCATTTATTTGATCTAATATACAGTAAAAACAGTAATATTGTAATATATTATTACAATTTGAAATATCAGTTTTCTATTTTGAATCACATGATCCTTCAGAAATCAGTCTAATATGCTGATTTGGTGATTAAGAAAGTTTCTTATTATCAATGTTAAATACAGTTGTGCTAGTTAACTTTTTTTATAACAATGTAACAATTATCAATATAATGCACCCTTACTGCATAAAAAAGTTTAAATGTCTATGACATTTGTCACAATGTACAGTAATGTCCTATACTGTATGTTAGCTATCTTACAATTAACTTTGTTTTTGCTCTGAGGTGTAGGAAAGTAGAGATCACGTCGAATCTGAAAACAGGTTTATTTTACTTACAAATCAAATGCTAGGACACTCTAAAATGACATTCCTTTTTTTATTTTCACTCACCACCTGCTGATAATATAATTTGTAATGAAAAAAGCACCATTCAGTTACATTCTTCACATGGCAAATACTCAGAAAAGTAGCTTTCATGAATAACTCAGATACAATGCTGTGAATTATCCCTATTAACCTTTAAAAAACGGTCTTTAAGAATTCAAGATTACAGATGTGCTCAATCTTTCCACGCTTGTATGAATCATTGATGAAACTATATCAGCACTTTATCGCTCAATAGAATTATTCTCATCTGTGAGTGTGAATTTAGGTCACCCAGTTGAGGTCACTCCAAGCTAAAAATGATGTCATTCAATTGAGTTCGGAAAACCATGACGTCATCATTGACTTCCAGGAAGCATTTAATAGCACCAGCATATCTAAAACGAATTTTGGTGCTCCCAGAGTGCACTACAGGTAAATAGGTGCAGTTGAGGGATGGAAACTAATTTACTTTCTCCTTCTGGTAAACCTGGTGATGTCACATTTAAAGAGCTTTTGTGAGACTTGCAGTCTACAGATTATAGTTTGTGCATGTTCCTCTGACCAGCCTGCCAATGTGTCATGTTTATTTAAAGAGCTTTACTCCAAACAACAAGCAGATTACTGCCCTAAATGATAGAGAGTGTCATCATTACAGAAAGTGTAATAATCCTAAGTAGTATCTTATATATTAACTCTGTCAGCAATTGTTAGCTAACCATTTTGTCATTGGAATGGGAAATAAATGACAAGAACCAATACAGAAGACTTCAATGTAGATAACACAAACTTGGTTAGTCATGCTCCTTCGAGGTCTGGTGTCATCACATACTGACTTCACTTCATGTCATGTGACTGGTGATGTCACCTTATCTAATACGTTTGAAAATGTGTTGGGATTTTAAAGAATGGCAGCCTTTCTACACTAAATTCTCTAGAGCAGCAACAATAGCCATAAAAGGTTTCTAAAGTCATAGAGCCTCAAGTAGCCTAAATTTAAGCATTTCCCAATTTTATACCCTCTTTATAACCTCTTAACTGACACTAAAACAAATGTTACTTTTAACTCATATTATACTGGATTTAGTATTTTAATTTTATTTAATTTCATACTTTTATTCAGCAAGAATAAACTGTCTACTGAATATCTGCCAACTCTTTATTGTGATGGTCCTCCAACAGACATTCTACTGACTATAAGTAACTTTTCAACTACATGTCAACTTATTCTAACCTTAACCCTACCAGTCTACTAATACTCTACTAAACCTCTAATGAGAGTTAGTAGACATGTAGATGCAACATTACTTATAGTCAACATAATATGTTAAAAGGGCCATCAAAATAAAGTGAAACCAAAAGACTTTATTAAAAGAGATTATGTTTTACCACAAAAAAAAAAAAAAAATACTAAGCAGCACAACTGTTTTCAAAATTGATAACAAGAAAAAGTTTCTTAAGCAACCAATCAGCATATTACAGTGATTTCTGAAGGATCATGTGACAAGAAAGTTTGGACGTTGCTGAAAAATCAACATTGCCATTAAAGGAATAAATTACATTTGAAAATATATTAAAAGAGAAAACAGTTATCGTACATTGTAATAATATTTCACAATATTACTATATTTTTGGATCAAATTAATGCAGTCTTTATGAGCATAGAACATTCACAAAATCTTACAGACCACAAACTTTTAAACAGTAGTGTATTACAATTTTTAGACAGTCCTATTTTTATAAAGGTCTGACAAATCAAAATTAAAATTAGAGTTAAGAAGTTCTGATACCTTAAAGACTAGTTGGTTAACCTTCGCCTGAAACCTTTAGTTTGTGGGGCTCCATCTGCTGTTCAAAGATTGCACATTTCAAAGATTGCATCTCTCTGGCAGACTCATTTGTACACACATACTCATATTGCAACATGTCTGTTTGAACAGAGAGTTAGACACTGTCCCTTTAGGAATGAACAAAGCTGAAATTGGGAGAGAGATATAGAAACACCAAATCAAACCAAACACCATTACACATCTTCACATGGCCTTTACTAAACACAACGGACATGCAGATAAAGTCTAGAAATTCAAGTCAGGTGCCCTGAGTGCTGTAGGGAAGTAGCCTGTGATCGGCTATCAGATCAAGATGAATAGGAACATGTCTCAGTCTGATCCCTAGACAGCTGTAATATTCTAAAAGACCTATTGCTATCGATTCCCTCAGGCCTTTGTGGAACAGAAACTGTGGACCTCTTGGCCAGATCAAAAGAGGTCAGGTGGAGCTGAACCTCATGAACACATTTCACCCTTCATATGGACACATAATCCAACAAGAAGGTCAATTTATGAGCAGTGACAAGAAATGATCCATTTACAGAACATGATGTTGACACTGAACATCAAATAAGAAATATAGGTAGGCACAACAGATCTCAAATCCTTCAAAGTACACTACAGAGGATTTCTTGCTAAATTTTGTTTAAAAAGCATTATTGAACTAGTACATTCGTGCAAATCTTGCAAAGCCTCCTTTACGGTAAGCCTACAGTGACTGTAGATGTCAGGTTCGATCTGGCAGGAAATGTCAGGCTTATGTCTGTAAACACAGAATATAAGGTCTAGCTACTATATGATATTTACTTGCTCAGATTAAATTTTCACATATACAACTTGTAGGACTTTTTACTATCAGTGATCTTGATGTAGTTATAGTCGTAATGTAAAAAATATTACTCCGCAAGTAACTTGTAATGTTATGTTTCAACCACAAATGTTGATGGAGAGTAGTGTACCTTTAAATATAAAATAAATAAATAAATAAATACAGTGAAAGTGAGCCAGCTTGAGCGCTAAACTAGTGAGACTAAGAAATTAGCAAAGTAAATAAAACAAACACCCTGAAAAGTCTTTTGAGAGTCGAAAACATCTTGTTACTTCTGTTTGTGCCACAGCTAAATGAATAAGTAATATTTCCAAGAAGCCGTGGAAATTTTGTTCAGCTGAATACTTAAAATATCCCAAATGTTTCCAACTATTTGTAAATCGTGAGAAAATGTCTATTTTAACCAAGAAACCGGGACGTGTGAGGGAGTCGCCTGTCAATTGTGTCATATCTACGTTACCCTTGGTTTCTGGTTTTATTTTGCAGAAATTTGCAAATTTGCAGATAATTTTCAACACACTCAAATGTATCTAATATGATAAACAGAGCTGTGTTACCTCATACTCATGACCGGAAAAGCGGAAATGGCGCCGGCATAATAAAAGTCCCACTGCTCGCGAGGCGAATGTTGTGCAATCGCTCCAGCGGCCTTGCTTAGCTCCCACAACACTCGGGTCTGCTCTGCTTCATACTACAGTAACGTTAATAATCACATCCATGAACATGATTTCTGCCTGAGTCCTATCCCGATTCTTTTTCACTGGCTGTAGAGGTGAAGACCACATGTCCCAAGATTCTGCGCTCAAACTTGGCGTCATCAAGATACGCCTTTGTTTTGAATAGGCGACCTCTAGCGGACGGAAAAGTTACATAGTGCACCTTTAATAGATTTAAGTGTTTAATCTAATAAATGGAAATACTTTGAATATTAGCATGTTAATTCACTGTACTGGGCAAGATTTCACCGAAGAATAGAATGAGGCGAAAGGAGAATGTAAGGCATTGGTTGATGGGGTCAGGATATGGCGAACTAAAGCTAATACTATATTCAGACTAGCTAATGTGAGCTGTAATTGCACCAGGACCGAGCTAACATGGGGTCTGGACCAACTATATAATAGTGGCTATTAGCAGATGATTAGGCACATGATGATGAAGTGTTTCTTGTTGATTTGGTTGCAGTCATTTATTCATGTCAGTGTGTATGTGTGTATTCCAAGAGCTTGTATATTATATATGCATGTTCCTGCTGAAAAGACCAGCTTAGACTAGCATGAATTTCCATGCTGGTCTAGGCTGGTTTGGTTCTAAATGCTCCCACAAGCAGAGATATAACAAACGTTGTATCCCCTTTTAGACATTTCTAAGTTTGCACCGCTTACTTTTTGTTAAGTAATAACAAGACTTTGGATATACAAAGATAGTGCACTCCTATTATTATGAACGGGAGAAAGTGCAACGTGCAATATGGCAGAATAAGTCCCGCCTTCTAAATAAAAGAGCCAATCGCTGATTCGTAAAGTTGGTTACTGAATTCGGAACCGCATGCTAGTATACTACTCAAACTAAGATTACCATATCTTTCTATGGCAGAAATAGTAAGAGTAGCAATTGCGTCACTGCACCTGCTTTTAGAAGCTCTGGTTGCTATAGAAACAGTCAGTGTTCTGAGATGTGTGCTAATGACTGCACATGCGCATTTGCTGGTCCAGCCAGAAAATTTTTATTTTTTGTCATGATTTGAACATTTAGAAACAAAATTTATGACAGTTGTTGTCAGATTTCATTGGTTTATTATTAGTGTTATTTTGCTTGGCATTACTATGAACAACAATTTTAAGACCAACCAGAAGCTTTTGCCAAACAGTTTAGTTCTAGTGTCTATTTATTTCCCATAACATCTAATCAGCAAATCTGGTAGGACTACTGGGTCAACTGAATATTAATTACATGAAGCCACCTAATTAATATTCATAATCAAAGCTGAAATGATATATCATCATTGTGCAATCACCTACAATATGGGGATAAGACAACTGTCCCGAGGAGGACAAAAGCCTACTTTTGACTAAATTTACTAGATATAGTAAATAATGTCTTAAAAGGATAGTTCATCCAAAATGACAATTCTTTCCTCATTTATTCACTCTCTGTGGAACATAAAAAAAGATATCTTGTAGAACACTGAGGCTCAAAAAACATAGGACCACACTAACTTTTATTGTATAAACAAAAAATACACTGAGACGTTCTTCAAAATATCTTCTTTTTTTTTTTTCTCCAAAAGATGAAGGTGAGTAAATGGTGGAATTTTATTTTTGGCCGAACTATCCGTTTAATGAAAATCTAAAAGAATCTAAAAAGTTACCCTCATTACTCAACGTTTCTCAGCATCGCTTGACTAAAATTAAACATACACACACTTTACCTTCATCTGTCTTCTTCTCAATAATATGCCTCCCAATACATCCATTCTTTCTACCCCTGGACTTAGATCAATACAGAGGGCTCACTGCACTATTAGCCGATTTCTCTTCATTCATTACATCTATTCATCAGCATACCACATGATAAGAGGAGGAGAAAGGAGAAACACTGCTAATGCTCAGTATATGCACATTGCAGACACTGGAAAAACAATTCAAGTTCTACAGTACATTTGTTACATTTTTAAGATATATTTATCTCTTTTCTGGTTGGAGATGATTATTGAAATCATTTTGGAAGCGTAAATTGCCTCCTAGCAAATGTAGAACAGAAAAACATGTATTGGATCATCAACAACATTACAAACATCTCTGGCTACCTAATGGTTAGGGCAGCATTTAGATATCGATTTCCCTATTGATCATGGATGTCTGCAGCCTGCTTGACATTAACACAAAAGCAACGTGCAAGGTGCATATTGATATGTGCTGTCTGAAGGTTGAAGAGGTGGTGCATTTTAGCATACCAACCAACTACAACTAAAGTAACCAAAAACACAATACCATCCTTGATGATGATGTGGTTAAATCCATGCATACTATTCAACACCTATACTGCCCTGTATGGAAAACATAGACGCATTTAAAGTAAATTGTCACATGGGAAGTTGCCACAAGTGAAAAAGTCCTATTGTATATAGTTCAAAAATTTGGTAACACTCTATACACACTATTTTAGAGTGTCCTTGTTACACGTTACATGTACTTACCATAGTAATAACAGTCAATTATGCATAATTACATGCAACTAACCCTCAACCAAATCCTAATCCGGTAACACTTTACATTAAGGTTCCCTTTGTAAAGGGTTTATTAAGGTGTTTGTTAATGACTAATAACTCATTTACAAATGCATTATAGATCGTTGATAAGCAGTTATAACTGCATGAATAAAAAGGGTGACTTTAACGCAGTACCTGCCAAATAGTGAGCCCTTTTTAACTCACATGTTATAAATGCTTAATAAATGTATTTATTCACACTTATTTACCTCAAAACCAAATTCCTGGTTTATTTCATGATGCAGCAAAATATTAGTGAGACTGAAGGGTGTTGTATTTGTGGTTTTCTCATTAATATCTCATGACTGCCACTTTTCTTAAGATGTTCCTTACCAGAAGTTACTGTCTTACCCATGATATTCCACAAAAGGCTCATGCCTGTCCACAGCAGTGTATAAAACTGATTTTTTGATGAAATTATTATGTTTATTATATATATATATATATATATATATATATATATATATATATATATATATATATATATATATATATATATATATATATATATATATATATTAAATAACACAATACTAAGATATGTTAAGGCAAGGGTCAACAATATAATGAAGACATATTTAAACAAAAAGTCACACTTTTTGTAATTTTTTAATTTTTATTTTATACAATTAATTAATTATTACAAAAGGCCAATATGTGTTAAATTAACTGTATCTTTTGGCAATAGTGGTGAAAACACTTTTTGTTGCCAAGATTTTAAGGTATGTGTTTACACCGAAACTGACGTTCAAAAATAAACCTACCCAGAGAAATATTCACTTGAGTAAAAGAGTGTGACAACTAGCCCCAGTCTCCAATCTGTTTATGTTTGTTTATATGAGAGAGTCTGCAAATGAGAAATGTATGTGGGGAGGCATTTCCTGCATGTGTTTTTGGACATATCGTTAGGTAAACGTCACTGTAATGCAAATTACGAGATTGGCTTGTGACAAGCTGTAATTGATAGAAATCCCTCATGCTTGCATGTGTGTGGTAGACCGCTCAGTCTTGCTTTCCAGTCCCTGCATGCAGAGAGCTCATATTTCCTGCTGTGACGGCTCTTTTTCATCAGCTCTCTGGATTGTTTAGACTCCTCTTTTCTTGCATGGCTCTCTGCCAGCACCCCGGCACACCTGGGTAATCCTGCATGGCACCGGAGCCCTGTTGGGACTACAGAAGAACATATTATCCAACCCTGGATAAGGCAGATAAGTGCCTGTGAGTGGCAACTGCAGACGTGGGGGGAAATGAATGGCAGAGCAGTGGGGAGGAAACTGGCGGGAATACTGATGAAGTTTGAGGGAAATTCAAGATCCCTGCAAAAGATGTAATGCGTAGACTTCACAGTATTACGGAGATGAGATTGTGTTTGTATAGATCACAGTTTGTCTATAATGCTTTGAGCCGGAGTGCTGGAGGTCTTTAGTGTAAAATTCAGGTATTTAAGATTTGGGAGGTAATCTCAGACATGGTGATGTTGTTAGTTTCTGTCTCAGGGGTCTAGTCTCTTGACCTCTAAAAGAGCTGATAAGAACTCCTGATTGGATTTCTTGGAAATGCAAGATCTTCATAGAAGGCATTTCTTAAACTACCTTTCCAATTTAGAAGTACTGGTATTGTCTTGAACTGTCTTGACAGTTCCTCTGTAACTCTTTCACACCCTTTGAACACCTTTTGAAAAAATTTTAACAGCTCAGTAAGGTCGCCAGAAGAAACAATTCCTGCTGCTTGCATAAAGAGGTAGAAAAGGATGCAAACCATTGTCGTTTGCATTCACAGACGGATGACTTGCAGCACTTGATACAGTAGCACATCACACAGAGATTCTGCAGGGCGCCCAGCTTATGAATAAATTTTTAATTACCAAAAACGGAGTCCCTGCCGGGGCACCAGAGTTCACGGAAGTTCACTTCATCTGATGTTTCTATTACAGACTCACTTTCCTCATTGAGATGTCAGATAACTTGCATACATTTTTTTTCATCATTCCTAGTTGCGGTTATGCAATAGTTTCCCCTTAGGTTGAGAATGTTATTATGGGATGTTTCATGATGCATGCATACATATATATATATATATATATATATATATATATATATATATATATATATATATATATATATACATATATGTCCTCAATAAGATATTTTCCATAATTTTTTTTTTTTTTACATATAGTCCACAAGACAAAAAAATAGCTGAATTTATTAAAAATTACCTGGAGGATTTTTCTGAAGAACATTGGGCAGTTTAACTGTTCAGGACAAACAGTGGACTCATGAACAACCATCACAAAACAAAAAAAAACAGCCGTGGATCATACAGGGAACGACACACAGTATTAATAATCAATGATTCATAAACTTTTGAACGGGGTCATTTTAATAAATTCAGCTATTTTTCTTCTTTAGTCTTGTGGACTATATGTAAACATTTTTTATATAAAATATCTTATTCAGGACAGTACTAAATAAAAAAATAACATGCATTTTGTATGATCTCTCTTATTTAGTTAAAATTATTCCCATTTTCATAGATTCTGCAAGCGGTTCACATACTTTTTCTTGCTCAAAAAAATTAAGGGAACACTTAATATCACACATTGGATCTCAATGCATAATGAATATTCCATTTTAAAATCTTTATTTATATACATTCTGTAATTTGTTAAGAACTAAATTATGTGACACCAGTCAATGGGAATCAAAATCATTAACACACTGAGGGCTAGATTCAAAATCATACCAAAAAAAAATGTAAAGAAGTTACAGACTGATCCAACTTGCATGAAGTTCATCACAGCAACTCATAATGTAAGTCAGTAGTCTGTATGGCCCCCACATGCCTATACGCACTCACAACAATGTCTGGGCATGCTCCTGATGAGATGGCGGATGGTGTCCTGGGGGATCTCCTCCCAGACCTGGATCAGGGCATCAGTGAGCTCCTGGACAGTCTGTGGTGTTAATTGGTGGCTTCGGATGCTCTGATACATAATGTCCCAGAGGTTCTCAATTGGATTCAGGTCTGGGGAATGTGAGGGCCAGTCAATGGCATCAATACCTTCATCATCTAAAAATTGCGCCGGGCATTATCATGCATCAGGATGAACCCAGAACCCACTGCACCAGCATAAGGTCTGACAATGGCTCTGAGGATTTCATCCTGGTACCTATAACAGCAGTAAGGAAACCATTGGCTAGCACGTGGAGGTCTGTGCAACCCTCCAAGGATATTCCTCCCCAAACCATTACTGACCCACCGCCAAACTGGTCATGCTGGATGATGTTGCACGCAGCATAATGTTCCCCACAGCATCTCCAGACTCTTTCACGTCTGTCACATGTGCTCAGTGTGAACCTGCTCTCATCTGTGAAGAGAATACGGCGCCAATGATGGACTTGAATTCTGGTGTTCTCTGGCAAATGCCAATCGAGCGGCTAGGTGTTGAGCTGTGAGCACAGGTCCCACTAGAGGACGTTGTTCACTTTATGGGGGTTGTTTTGCTGTTGCCTCTCCAGTGCACCTGTTGTCACTTTAATTTGCACCAAAGCAGCTGAAACAGATTCACAATCACTTATACTTCCTAACTGGACAGATTGATATCCCTGAAGTTTAATTGACTTGGTGTTATACTGTAATGAATAAGTGTTTCCTCAATTTTTTTGAGCAGTGTACACATCTTTAAAAAAAAAAAAAAAAAAAGAAATTACTACTTTTATTTAGCAAGGATTCATTAAATTGATCAAAAGTGGCAAAGGCATTTTTTTTTTTTACAAAACGTCAGTCTCAAATAAATGTTGCTTTCGATTCAAAGAATCCTGTAAGAACATGTATCACGGCTTCCACACAAATATTAAGCAGCACAACTGTTTTCATTGATAATAAGAAGAAATTATTCTTGAGCATCAAAACAGCATATTAGACTAATTTCTGAATGATCATATGACACTGAATGGCTTTGCCATTACAGGAATAAATTACATTTTAGGATATATTGAAACAGAAAACAGTTATGTTGAATTGTAATAATATTTCACTATATTACTATTTTTACTGTATTTGTTTATCAAATAAATGCAGCCTAGGTGAACTTAAAGCAGCATATACACTGTAAAAAAGAAAAGTTGACATAACTTAAAATTGAATCTCAACAATGGTGACATGCTGATGAAGCAATGTATTCTGGGTGCAATAGATGAGTTTTGCATGATGCACCCAGAATGCATTGTTAACTTGTTGCAACTTGTATGCTTGTTAACTTGCATTTACAAATCAAATTTACAATTAATGCTAGATTGGTCCAACGATTGTTGAACCAACTTCTTTTCACTAGTTAAGCCAACTTTTTGCATTTAATTGTCCAGTTAACTAAAACATAATCATTAGTCTAAATTTTTGTTGGATTTTTTACAGTGTAGTGAATTCAAAAACGTAATCTTACCCACCCCAATGTTTTATAATGGTAGACATTTAGTTTGAAGCTTTAATCTTTTTCAAAGCTTTTTTTTAAGCTTTTCAAAAAACGCAGATTTGCTCAACATGAACCTGTTTTGCTTCTGAAATTTGAAATATTTCTTTGTGAAAAATGATTTTCAATGAAAAGGATTGTAAGGTGGAATCATATGTGGATCACAATGGATCTGAATGTGATTTTGATAATACATAAATACTTAAAAAGCTAACATTATCCATTAGCCAGTGTGGCTTAAGGCCGTGTCCTAAATGGCACCCTAAACGCTTGCAGTCTTTGACTGCTGCGGAGCTCGCTTTAGCGCGGGCTCTGTAAAAGTGTGCATCGAGGGCGCATATCGACTGCAAAAGGGGCACTTGCATCGCAAGCATCTTCTAAAACATAAAATTACAAATTGGACACCCTATGGTTTCGTGGAATACATGATCATGCACATATGGCAGCCTTTGTAATATACACAATATTGCCAAAAGTTTTGGGACGCCTGCCTTTACATGTACATTAACTTTAATGACATCCCATTCTTAATCCGTAGGGTTTAATATGAAGTTGGACTACCCTATAACAGCTTCAACTCTTCTAAGAAGGCTTTCCACAAGGTTTAGGAGTGTGTTTATGGATATTTTTGGCCATACTTCTAGAAGCGCATTTGTGAGGTCAGGCACTGATGTTGGACAAGAAGGCTTGGCTCGCAGTCTCCGCTCTAATTCATCCCAAAGGTGTTCTATCGGGTTGAGGTCAGGACTCTGTGCATGCCAGTCAAGTTCCTCCATGTCTTTATGGACCTTGTTTTGTCCACTGGTGTGCAGTCATGTTGGAACAGGAAGGGGCCATACCCAAACTATTCCCGCAAAGTTGGGAGCATGAAATTGTCCAAAATGTCTTGGTATGCTGAATCATTAAGAGTTCCTTTCACTGGAACTAAGGGGCCAAGCCCAACCCCTGAAAAACAATCCCACACTTTACACTTGACACAATGCAGTCAGGCAAGTACTGTTCTCCTGGCAACCATCAAACCCAGACTCGTCCATCTGATTGCCAGAATGAGAAGCGTGATTCGTCACTCCAGAGAACACGTCTCCACTGCTCTAGAGTCTAGTGGCGGCGTGCTTTACACCACTGCATCCAACGCTTTGCATTGCACTTGGTGATGTAAGGCTTGGATGCAGCTGCTCAGCCATGGAAACCCATTCCATTAGGCTCTCTACGCATTGTTCTTGAGCTAATCTGAAGGCCACACGAAGTTTGTAGGTCTATAGCTATTGACTATTGGATTATTAGGAACACCATACTAATACTGTGTTTGACCCCCTTTCGCCTTCAGAACTGCCTTAATTCTACGTGGCATTGATTCAACAAGGTGCTGAAAGCATTCTTTAGAAATGTTGGTCCATATTGATAGGATAGCATCTTGCAGTTGATGGAGATTTTTGGGATGCACATCCAGGGCACGAAACTCCCTTTCCACCACATCCCAAAGATGCTCTATTGGGTTGAGATCTGGTGACTGTGGGGGCCATTTTAGTACAGTGAACTCATTGTCATGTTCAAGAAACCAATTTGAAATGATTCGAGCTTTGTGACATGGTGCATTATCCTGCTGGAAGTAGCCATCAGAGGATGGGTACATGGTGGTCATAAAGGGATGGACATGGTCAGAAACAATGCTCAGGTAGGCCGTGGCATTTAAACGATGCCCAACTGGCACTAAGGGGCCTAAAGCGTGCCAAGAAAACATCCCCCACACCATTGCACCACCATCACCAGCCTGCACAGTGGTAACAAGGCATGATGGATCCATGTTCTCATTCTGTTTACGCCACATTCTGACTCTACCATCTGAATGTCTCAACAGAAATCGAGACTCATCAGACCAGGCAACATTTTTCCAGTCTTCAACTGTCCAATTTTGGTGAGCTCGTGCAAATTGTAGCCTCTTTTTCCTATTTGTAGTGGAGATGAGTGGTACCCGGTGGGGTCTTCTGCTGTTGTAGCCCATCCGCCTCAAGGTTGTGCGTGTTGTGGCTTCACAAATGCTTTGCTGCATACCTCGGTTGTAACGAGTGGTTATTTCAGTCAAAGTTGCTCTTCTATCAGCTTGAATCAGTCGGCCCGTTCTCCTATGACCTCTAGCATCAACAAGGCATTTTCGCCCACAGGACTGCCGCATACTGGATGTTTTTCCCTTTTCACACCATTCTTTGTAAACTCTAGAAATGGTTGTGCGTGAAAATCCCAGTAACTGAGCAGATTGTGAAATACTCAGACCGGCCCGTCTGGCACCAACAACCATGCCACGCTCAAAATTGCTTAAATCACCTTTCTTTCCCATTCTGACATTCAGTTTGGAGTTCAGGAGATTGTCTTGACCAGGACCACACCCCTAAATGCATTGAAGCAACTGCCATGTGATTGGTTGATTAGATAATTGCATTAATGAGAAATTGAACAGGTGTTCCTAATAATCCTTTATGTGAGTGTATATATATATTACAGATTTTCTGAAATGGAGCTAGCAAACAGCAAAAAAAAAAGAGTCAGTCAGTGTTTCAAAGTTCAGTCACAGAACAGTATATTGATATCTGAAATCAGGGCGCTTCCATTTCAAATTTCCTCCATTTTTCAAATCATTATGCAAGGACATCTGTGAGTGAGGAGAAACATTTAATATGTGGCTGTCTTCCCCATTTGCCATGTAAAGTTTAATGAGAGGCTCTAGGGTTGGCACTGCATGAATTATGTATACATTATTCTATTTTAAAGCCCACACCAGGCATCTATCTTTCGGATGGACCGGAACCAATGTGATGGACTGGTTGAAAATGAAGGGCCCGGGGCAGATGTGCGAGAGACATCACACAGAAACACATTACAAGGAAAGAGTGTGTGTGTGTGTGTGTGTGTGTTTATGTTGCTAGGTCCCTAGAGAACTTTATATATATAAAAAAACATAGGTACAAGGGTTCATCCCTCAGGAACTACCAGAGGAAATACAAAGATGAGAGAGGAGGAAAAACAGAGGGAAACTTGGAAAGTTAAATAAGAGGGGGAAAAACCTGAGATACACATGAAAGCTCAGAAGAGAACATAAAGTAATCTAGATGCGGCATGGATGAACGGATCAATCTTGAAGTATCAGTACTTCAGATACTGCTGAATCTTTGTTGCCATTGCTGAATTTTCAGTGCTTAGGCAAAATAAATTATATTTTTCCTAAGTTATGAATGTGAGTTTGCAGTCTATATTGAATGTGAAACAATAAAAAGATTGTGTGCCTATAATAAAACAAACATAAATGTATTTTTAAAACTATAAATAATACAAACATAGAGCGTGACAGTGAACAAATTACTCTAATGAACCGGTTAATTTCAGTGAATCAAAAACATACATTACAACTAGTGTGGTTCAATTGCCGAAATGAACGACTCCTCCTATCCATTCTTTTAATGAATAGTTCTAAAAGACAAGAGAAAATTTTCTTCAAATTTAATTGGATTTCGGTTGGATTCATTATAACTGAAACATACCTAAATTAATCAGAATCGAACAAAATTAAATGAATTGAATCAAAGAATCTGTATCGCTACCCAGCCTTAAAAATAAATGCATAATCATCAAGTGTTCAATATAACTGTTAAAAAATTTATGTTGTTTAGGCCTATTTAAAGTTAATATTAATAGCTTTTTAATGTTAAATGTGTATAACTACAATGGTCTCAGCCTTGATAGTACTTGATATCAGATTGAATAAAAAACCTAAGCCACAGAAGGAAGGAAAAAGCAGTAATGAAGCGTTCTGAGCGACCATAATAACGTGTCTCTCTCTGCACAGATGGGTTCAGCTGGAGTCTGCTTCGCCTGGGGGAACCTCGGTGGGCACAAATCCTAAATCACATATGTCCCCTCAGGCTCATCTCTGCTGTTTGCCTCCAGACACTGCAGTATCAAGAAATCTTTAATAAGAACTTGAATAATATTCTCTCGCAGACACGTACGAATGCCACATTATGACTATTTCTTCATGATGGAACAGAGATAAAAATCTTTACAACAGTTTGTTCAAGTCTGTGTGAACACATGATCAATATTATTGAGGCATAAATGCCAAGGTCAATGGCAAGGGGACACAGGGTCCTCCTGGTTGTCATAGAGACCTTCCTCGGTCTCCACAGTGACCTACCCCTGTCTTAACTTACCTCCTGTGGCTCATCAATTTAGTGACCCAAAGACATGACTCAGATTGTCTATTAGTCGATCAGTTCTGTGCGATCAATAACAATGCCACGGCTGAACTCCTCTTCATTTAATCAAAGACAGAGATTGTTCTACCACTGCCATTTGTGAATGATACTGCTCATTACATATGTCTCTGCACCAAGGATGGGCTGGCCATAGGGAGCCCTGGGACTTTTTCCAGTGGGACGGCCGACTTCTGGGACAGCTGCCGAAACCAAATTCAAAGACTCTCAAGCTCACCAAGGCTGCATTTATTTGACTGTTCTCTACTTTAATATATTTAAAAAATTTATTTATTCCTGTGATGGCAACGCTGAATTTTCAGCATCATTACTCCAGTCTTCAGGGTCACATGATCCTTCAGAAATCATTCTATGCTGATTTGGTGCTCAAGAAACATTTCACATTATACAGTCAAACCAAAATGTTTTCAGACACCTTCAACATTTTCCTACATTATTCCAGTTTATTCGCTATAGTTTAGAAAATGATAATAAAATATGACAAGGACTCAGAGTTAAACTGTGTGAGAACAAATTCATCTTGATAATGTCAGATAACTTTGATAGAAAGGTATGTAATGAATAACAATCAACCAATCAGCTGTCAGCTGTTAATTTAAGTACAATTAGATAATACCAATTTAGGTTTACCAATTAGCAAGCAATGCTTAATTTTGTTCAGTCTGTGGTGTAAAAGGTCACATTAGCAATTAAAGAAAAAACACTTCAGAAAAACATGGCCAGGTCAAAGTGTCTGAATAATTTTGCTCCCAACTTTTTATCAATTTTACTGGTAGTCCACTGTATGAAGAATTTTTGGGTGTAATATCTCACAGTTTACTTTATTTTGCTATCCACACTTACAAAAATGAACTATAGTTTCCTGCACCCACTAGTAGAAAAATGTTTATGTTAGACTGTATGTATCACTATTGCTGCTTAATATTTTTGTGGAAACCATGTTACTTTTTTTCAGGATTCTTTAATGAATAGATTTCATAGCATTTATTCGAAATATAAATTTATTGGAACATTATAAAAGTCTTTACTGTCAGTTTTGATCAAATTAAGATTATTACATTCTGAATAAAAGTATTAATTTCTTTATTTAAAAAAAATTCTTGAATCTAGTAGTCAGGTACCGGCCTGTTTTTTTTTCAGTCCTAGTCCATTCAAGCTCTGTACTGCCATACATCAGTCTGACTTAAGTAGTTTGAGTGTTGAGAAAAAGTCATTTCAAAAATACTTTTGTTGAAGCCCAAAGGAGGATTATCCCTCTTTTGCAGCTGTGAGCTGTCTGGAGAAGGTCAAATGGTGCACTGGGCATCACAGTTTTTGGGTAGCCTGGAATAAAAGCCCCTTAAAATATTTATAATTGTCAAAAAAAAAATCGTCTTTTTAATGTAAGCACAGTGCCTTGGCTTGTTGCGTGTGCTAATATACTTGGAGAAACCTTTATACCTAATGTACCAAAATAAATCTTTTAGCATTTATTTTCATTGCAATGGCAACTGCCGGCTGGAGCGTGACCCTTCCAATATTTTGGGCACTTTTTTATAGCCAATCACCTGAGCTGTAAATGTCATGTGATTTATAACTCTGAAGCCACAGGAAAATTACATCCTGAG
Source organism: Rhinogobio ventralis (assembly GCA_039654625.1). Taxonomy (NCBI): domain Eukaryota; kingdom Metazoa; phylum Chordata; class Actinopteri; order Cypriniformes; family Gobionidae; genus Rhinogobio; species Rhinogobio ventralis. The sequence continues at coordinate 23,643,239 of CM077210.1, forward strand.
TCTGACCATGTGCTACAAGAACACACACAATCCCAAATCCTTCACTATAGCAGCTCATTTAGGGCCAGATTTACTAAACAGGGCAAATAGCACAATTCCAAAAAAGCACAGATGGAAGTGGAAAGTTCTGCACATGATCTACTGACAACGAGCAAATTAAAGAGCACAGACACAGTTGGATCATTTCCATAATGACCAATGCAATCTACGTCTGGTTTAAGCAGGGGCGCAACTAAGGGGGGGAAAGTTCGGACGATTCTAAGGGCCCACGCACTTTTGGGGCCCACAGAAATCGTTTTTATTAGTAGTAACAGTACTAGTAGTAATGTAATAGAAATTATAAATGCATAATCTACCAAAGAGTTACAAATAAAACAAAAATACAGCTTATTTCTGCATTTCCGGCAAAATCCCCCCCCTCGGAATTATCGTAAATACGAGTTTCCTAGGTAAAAATTGCACATGAACGCCCTCTGATGTCGTGTTTACCACTGGGAAATTCCCGAGATGGCCGTGATATATCATTTGATATATCAAAATTACAGTATCGTCAGCAAGCGGACTGTCTGGATAGAATCGTGAATGATTATATGGTTGTTAGTGCATGGGACATTATACTGTATAATTTTGGTTTTAATAAGATTTTCCCAATAAATAGGCAAGAATAAACCTGGTGTCCATGGTTCCTGTTCATTCCGACCACAAAGCACTTGAATGCAACAAGCTCGTAATCACGACTTCTGAAATGGGAATTATGAAATTTCTGATAGCACGTGAAGGCAGCATGAGTCATGCAGTTTCTATGAATATTTGATTACTGTATACTGTATTTTTCTATTACATTTACATTTGCATAATAAATCTGCTAGCTACAGCCATGGTAGGTCTCTGACTAAATACTGATACCTAGTGGTGAAAAGTAATAGGTCAGTATTATTAAATTGCAGACAAAGATTTTGGATAGCTAGGTTGGCTTGTATGTTTGGTGCTGAATGGGTGTGGTAGGGGGCCCAATCTCATATTCTTTCATAGGGCCCAAAATTGCTAGCGGCGCCCCTGCGTTTAAGACATGCTTTTTTTGGGCGGTAAATAATGGTGCAAACACCAGTAAATTGATGAGCACAAACCTTAGTAAATCACCTTGCATGATTCATTTAAATACTCCTACAAATGCTTATACAATAAGGTCAGCCGCAAAAAAAACCCTGTCCACGCCTTTTCAGCACAAATTTTTCGCTGCGTACCTTTAGTAAATCCTGACAGTAGTTTTTACCAGTAGTCACCAAAAGAGGGTTTGCGCTGGCGCAAGCAGTTAGTAAATCTGGCCCTTAAAACAATAAAAATCAGTGACTAGTAAAAACTCTACAATAATACAACATGCACAATGTTATTATATTTATTCATAATAATACAAAGAAACTTCTGAAAGGCTATGAATGGAGAAACATTTTAACCATCTGAACCAGACCCAGTTTGACCCCATGTGTGTGCCAGTGTATCACATGACCATATCTCCCTGTGTGGCTGTGTCTGAAGCCGAGGTCAAAGGTCACATGAGAGGGAAATCTGAATAGTAGCCATGAGGGAGTCCGGGAGAAAGAGAAAGAAAGGCCCAGTTTGTTAGTCTTTCATGAAAGAAAGAAAGAAAGAAGATGTTGTCCATTATTTGCTCTGCGACTTGAGAACAAACTGCAATAACAACGGATCCAGCAGGATGACCAATTTTATCTTACAAAATGTAATGTAAAAATGTAAAAAATAACCAGAAACAACTACAACACATGCACTGTGATTTAGCCTACCCATCAGACCACGACAGCACAGGACAGGAATTTAGCTCAAGATGTAAAAGGTCACATGTGCACACATTAAATAATGACAGAGAGACTCTTTCTCACACACACATGGGATTTTACAGTCTTAAAAAACATGCCTACAGGGACGCCCTGTGCTCCGCTCTATTCTGCAACATCAGAGCTTAAATTAAATCAGATCAGGCTGAGCTGAGCTGAGCTGGAGGAAAAGCCCAAAACCAAATCATTTCAACACTCCAATCCAAGTCATTCAGCTCAATGCCCAACGTAGATCGCCAACAGTGCTTCTGGCCAGCAATCTATCAGGAAAAGACCGTACCATATTTCTAACAAAGTGAGTAAAAACAAAAGATTACAGCCTTTTCAATTTACTGTTCCCTCTGATTACAGCATTCTAAGCAAGTCACCCACCCACCCCAAAAAAATTATATATATTTATTTGATAAGTAGTTATGGACAGTCATACGGTCATTATTGAGAAATAAACCCTATATTTGTTGTCCCTATGACTTTAATAGTAATTGAAATACATTGATTATTATTTCTGCAATGAAGTTTCTATTTTGCTCAGATTTTACTCTGTAAAAAACATCTTAACATCTGTTAAAACTAGCTTTGTATGATTGGATGTGTATATTTTATATATTCCATGGCTTTATAATAATCATACTTTTAAGTCTTTTAAGTCCCTACTTTTACCCACCCAGAACCGACTATTCTATTATTACCTCCAGAGGTATCATATGTTGCTCCCCACCTCAAGCATACATACTTGCATTTCAAACACACAGTAAGGCAACACACCCAGTGAGCACTGGGAGTCTCAGAACGCTTTATGAGAGACGGTTAACCTTCCGCAGCCTATGCCTGTGACAGCTGTCAGCTTTGAAAAGACACCAACCTTTCATTTCACACAAGGGAGAGCCAGTGAGCCTCTCTTTCCAGGCTTTCCGGTGGAGGACACTCCAGCAGGCCCTGCATTATATAAGAAAAGAGTGGTTTCATATTAGCCCACTGACTTTGATTGCATGAACTGATGGAATATTAAACAAATGAAAGAGAGACAGGGCAGGATGCATGTGTAGTTCGTTTCTATAGCCTTGCAGGTTTGAATTTGTACCCCCAACACATGATGAGCCTTTTACTCTGCTTCAATAAAAAGACTGTCGTACTTGATAAAAGATAACAAGATCAAAAAACATGTTTAGTTTGAAAAGAATAACTCAGAATATTTCTTCAATAAAAGCTGACATGGAAGCGGAAATTGCGGACTTTTCTTCCCCATTACGATATAATTGAGACGGTGTATCAAAAAAACAAAAAAAATGGCAGGACCTGAAAAATAAGTATGTGTACACTCACCTAAAGGATTATTAGGAACACCTGTTCAATTTCTCATTAATGCAATTATCTAATCAACCAATCACATGGTAGTTGCTTCAATGCATTTAGGGGTGTGGTCCTGGTCAAGACAATCTCCTGAACTCCAAACTGAATGTCAGAATGGGAAAGAAAGGTGATTTAAGCAATTTTGAGCGTGGCATGGTTGTTGGTGCCAGACGGGCCGGTCTGAGTATTTCACAATCTGCTCAGTTACTGGGATTTTCACGCACAACCATTTCTAGAGTTTACAAAGAATGGTGTGCAAAGGGAAAAACATCCAGTATGCGGCAGTCCTGTGGGTGAAAATGCCTTGTTGATGCTAGAGGTCAGAGGAGAATGGGCCGACTGATTCAAGCTGATAGAAGAGCAACTTTGACTGAAATAACCACTCGTTACAACCGAGGTATGCAGCAAAGCATTTGTGAAGCCACAACACGCACAACCTGGAGGCGGATGGGCTACAACAGCAGAAGACCCCACCGGGTACCACTCATCTCCACTACAAATAGGAAAAGGAGGCTACAATTTGCACGAGCTCACCAAAATTGGACAGTTGAAGACTGGAAAAATGTTGCCTGGTCTGATGAGTCTCGATTTCTGTTGAGACATTCAGATGGTAGAGTCAGAATTTGGCGTAAACAGAATGAGAACATGGATCCATCATGCCTTGTTACCACTGTGCAGGCTGGTGGTGGTGGTGTAATGGTGTGGGGGATGTTTTCTTGGCACACTTTAGGCCCCTTAGTGCCAATTGGGCATCGTTTAAATGCCACGGCCTACCTGAGCATTGTTTCTGACCATGTCCATCCCTTTATGACCACCATGTACCCATCCTCTGATGGCTACTTCCAGCAGGATAATGCACCATGTCACAAAGCTCGAATCATTTCAAACTGGTTTCTTGAACATGACAATGAGTTCACTGTACTAAAATGGCCCCCACAGTCACCAGATCTCACCCCAATAAAGCATCTTTGGGATGTGGTGGAACGGGAGCTTCGTGCCCTGGATGTGCATCCCACAAATCTCCATCAACTGCAAGATGCTATCCTATCAATATGGGCCAACATTTCTAAAGAATGCTTTCAGCACCTTGTTGAATCAATGCCACGTAGAATTAAGGCAGTTCTGAAGGCGAAAGGGGGTCAAACACAGTATTAGTATGGTGTTCCTAATAATCCTTTAGGTGAGTGTATATATGTGTATATAAATAATTATGTTTTTTTATGTATATAAAATTCCATTAAAAAATATTGTTCATTTTGATTTCATTTTTCATAATTGTAGTTTTTCATTTTAGTTTTACATTTTAGAAACTAGTACACATATGGACAAATATGCCAATGTCTACCGAAGTATAAAAATTTACTTCAATATTCACCTAATTGTGACATTATGTTAAGTAAAACAAACTAATATGATTTCCATCTTTTAAAAACTGTTTAATATTTTATAAAGTATAATATCTATATTTTGACCTGTTCATCCTCAAAGGTCAAATGGTGTTTAAAGTTGATTTAAAATCCTTTCAAGATGACACTGCAAAAACTTGTTTTCCAGTAAAAGAGAAAGCAAAACAGTGCAAGATAAGTTGAATTAAGTTTATTATTTCATTGACAAATTTCTTATTTTCTTTGTGTTCTTCAGAACCTCGCATATACTCATGTAAAGTTAGTGTCTCAAACACTTGCAATGCAGCCACCAGAGACCTGTGTGTTCAACAGAGAAATCTGCCTGCATGCATAACATCTACACTCGGGATGAATCCTCCCCCCTCTCCATATCTGTGTTCCCCCCGCTCCGCGTTGTCCCGTGCCTCCTAACATATTCTTTTAATCTCTGCTTGGTGCTGTTATAATTGTTCTCTGTTCCTTTCATGATTTGTTACTAAGACCCAGAATGATTGCAAAACAGATGAGTCCAGTGACAGCTCACACTGAGATCCAAACCTTTGTATGACTGATGTGGTCGATGTGCCTGGGTACAACACTGATGAAAGGCCTGAAACTTTAGACTGATGTACAGTATGTCATCGCCTGCCATATTATGAATGGCATCAGGTAACTGTTACTCCATTTACACTACTGACCTTTTACTTTATTTGGCTTATTTTTGGTCTGTTTTCATTGTATGCAGCCTCACTTTGAGGTTGTATACGATAAAGCTACACTTTATAACTCTTGGCCTTCTAGCGGAAGAACATTGTTTTGGTTGCGCTCATAAATATGGTTAGAGCAGTGTTTCCCAAACTTTTTTTCCCCCAACAGCACAGTTTTGATAAGTTAAAAATCCCACGGCACACCACTATATAAAAATATAACAAAATTGCACAACCATTCATTGCTTCAAACGGCATATTAAAACTAGATATTATATTAAAAGTAGTACTCACATTTAATGTGAAACCTGATCTTAAGTCAGCTAGGAACGCTATGGCACGGTTTCACAGACAGGGCTTATATTAAGCCAGGATAAGGCCCTAGTTTAATTAGGTCATTTAAGTAACATTTATAGACCTGCCTTAAAAAAAACATTACTGGTGTTCATCTTGAGGCAAAACAATGGCACTGACTTAATTTAAGATATGTCAGTACAAGTTGCTTTCAGTTAAAACAGCTTAGACATGCATTTTAGTCTGGGAGGCCTAAGTCTGTTAAACCGGGGGAATAAGGTCATATATGTAGCTATATGATGTTGGTGATGCAGACCCATAGAAAAAGAGAGTTGCGACACGCTTTGATCTCGCCGCCACATGGTCACGTGGTTCATAGAGCTCTCAATAGTTCCAAACAACTCTGCGCTGTCAATCTGTTTGAATAGGATTAAGCAGGATAGACAGCAGTTTCACTATATTTGCAGCAATTTCTAGTAAATATTAACACAATATGTGCATCGACTTCGACTAGGCTTTCTCAGTTGGGGACACTAAATTTTCAAATAAATATCCAAATAAATGTAATTACTAAACTAAATTAACTATGTCAACTACATTACTTGAATATACTGTATATGATAATTGAAATGAGCTGATGACATCGCAGTTTTCTCCAGGATGGCTGTACAGCCGAATCAAATTCTGTTGCATTTTTTTCCTGTTTAACACTGTGAAGCTGCTTTGAAACAATCTGCATTGTAAAAAGCGCTATATAAATAAAGTTGACTTGTCTTGACTTGAATAGGCTTTACAGTAGCATTTTATTCTGGGGAGAGATAAAGAAGAGACAACGTTAATGTTTTTCTGTGATCTGAGTGATCTGGTTATTTTATTTGGGTCATGTGAGTGCATGATTTTACAGTTTTGAGTATTGTAGTCAATCACAGGCATTTCTGTTGAAAATAATGACCAATCATGTTTAATTTACGGGAATGAGAATCCTCTCAGTATGGATCAAAATAAGTTTTATACAGTCTCAAAACGCTGAATGAATTTTAGTGCAAGTTTACGTTTTACACAAATCTTCTCAGAATCTACAAATCCTCTCATCATAACAAACAAAGCACAGATACGATTTAAATAAAGATTTATTGTGAAGTTTAGTCAGATGTTTTTGTTTTTCATTAGACTTTGTGATGTTCCCTACAATTAGCCTATATGTAACATTTCAGTACAAATAAAGCAACAAAAATAGATATTTTAATGTTATAATAGCGATGTGATAATCTATAAAAATGTATTTTAAAAGAAGAGAAAAAAAAATGGCTAATGAGCCAATAAGTGTTCCTCTTCCGCAATCTACTGGTTATAGTGGTCATTTCTTTTATCATTTTAATGTTGTTAACGTCCTAATGTTATTTTATGATACTCACATAAGCATACACAACAGGTGAATATAAATGAATGATGCTATACAGAATTTAACCCAAGAAAGAAGTTTTAAATAGTGTTTAGAAAAAACAGGGCAACCAATTTAATTCAACTCTTTATTGCCAGGCGCTAGATACGTTATTCCTTGAATGGGCTACTTCATAGAAACACATTCGACAGAAAGATCTCAGAGAGACTAAAAACTGTTGAAATATGACAGATAGCATCTGAATATGCAGTGCTGCTCACATTATCTAACTGCAGTTAGAGTCCAACAATCTATTATATAACACTAAACATTAACTCTAACATGCTTCATAAAATACCATTTCTATCAATATTCTTGAGAGGTCAACTAATGCCATAAAATCTCAAAATATGCAGTAATTTAATCAATTTGTCAGCGAGTGTGCTTGAGATACACTGAAATGAATGGGGTTCAATGCTGAAACTATTGGTTGTTTGAAACTATTGGTCGCACCGTGACACGCTTTACTTCAGCATTCCTCAGTTCCTATGGAAGTCTATGGGAGTGTCGTAACTCTGTTTTTCAACGGCTCTGTGGTGATGATAAAACAACAAATTTACATATCATCTCTGTCAAGCGGAAACCTCGTAATTTAATTAAACACTGTAGCCGAAGTTGGTATGGTGGCTTTATATAGCTATGTTCAGACACTTGCACGTGTCATTATAATATTAACATTTTATGAAAATCAAGCTCAAATGGAGTTACAAGGTTTTTGACCAGCGAATGAGAGAGAGGGCGTAAATTCAGCATTATATTTTTGTAGCCAGTTGCTTGCGACCTTTTATTTTATATCATCTTACTTTTATATTATTTTATTTTATCTTATTTGTGTTGAAGGAAATATTTTTGTAAATGTGTTAACTTCATCAAAACTTAATGTTACCTTTTAATTGCTATTCATGTTTAGTTTTCAATGGTTCCAGTCAGGAGTTCCTGACAATTGTTGTAGGTGGGGCCTTAATTAGTCGCGCACCTTAGAAAGTGGTTTCGTTTTTTTTTATTTTTTTTTTATTATTGAATACTCACTTACAAAATACAATAGTGAAGAGCCACAAGCCAGAGAACAGAGCCAGAGGTTCAGGGACGGACAGATAGTACATCACATTTGAATTCGGAGAAATATAAGTAAATAAATAAAAGTGAAAATAAATAAATAGATGAGGAAGTATCAATTAAACACAAGCCTCCCAAAACATAAAATAATAATAATGAAAGAAAGAGAGAAAAAAATTAAATAAAAACATAGTAATAATAATAATAATAAATAAATAAATAAAAAATTATACAAAAACGCCAAACATTGAGCATACATTCAAAGTTTTAGTAGCCTTTTTGTTACAGGAGGTAGATAAAGATTTAATATAGATCTTACCATCTTCTTGAAAGTGAGAAAAATTGGGGGTAACTTACCACCAAAAATAAGGATTTATGTTTATAACAAATATTCTTATTATTCCAAATGAAGTAATTAGTTGGAGAAAAATTGTGTTTGAAAATCATAGACCACGCTAATGTGCTTGTTTGTGGAAATTAGAGAGAGCAACAGGGATCTTCTCGATGCTGAAATTACATATCAACAGAAAATTCAAACCTCCCAACTGAAAAAAAAGACATACTCTGGTATAATATTCTAAATACTAAATGGATTTTTCAAGTAATTCCTCAACCAGTTGACTTTAAAAAGTGGTATCGCTTCCCCTTTAAGCATTTGCGCTTATGGTGCGTTCAACGCTGTGTTCCACTCCACTCTTAGACACGCACTTGCGAACTTCCCTAAGCACTTCCCCTCGGGGGAATCCCTGCTGTTATTTTAAAGTGTGTTCCACTTCGTGAAGTGGACATGGGAAGTTTATATGGTCAGACCCTCGCTCCCTCGATTTTGACCGTGAGTCTACTTCATATGTACACTTCAGGCAGCTTCATATACCACAATGCAACACGAATGTGACGTCACCGCATATCACGTTTAATTTACCTCACCATAAACAACTTTATGACAGCTCCTTTAATACCCACGAGGTGGGGCGGAGTTGCGCTATGCAAATTCCGCAGACCCATGGCAAGGCGATTGGTTTCTAAACGAAACCCCCATTCCGTCAGTAACTGACGTAACGTCTCTGTTCCCTTCCTTCAGGGAACGAGGGTTACATACATAACCGAGACATTCTTTACCCATGCATTGCAAACAAGCATATCTCCAAGGTGTGTGAGCATGGGCGCAGTACATTCTAAATGGAGAGGGGATGGAGTTATGAGGTTTGACTGACAGTTTGAGGAGCCAATGGAGTTACAAGGTTTAGTCACAACCTCTTTTAAATGCTTTTTATTTGTAAAATATTCTCCATTCAGCTAGGTTCATCAACCATAACTCCTTCCAGGAGAGCCAGGAACCTTGGATTTGTGATTAATGATCAGTTAAACTTCACTAACCATATTACTACAATGGCCCGGTCCTGCAGATTTGCGTTATACAACATTAGGAGGATTAGACCCTTCCTATCAGAGCAGGCCACACAACTCCTGGTCCTTTTTCTCTCCAGACTGAACTATTGTAATGCTCTCTTAGCGGGCCTTCCGGCATGCACTATCAAACCTTTGCTGCTGATCCAGAATGTAGCAGCGAGGGTGGTCTTCAATGAGCCAAAGAGAGCGCACGTCACATCTCTCTTCATCAGTTTGCACTGGCTGCCAATAGCTGTTCGCATCAAATTCATGGCACTGGTGTTTGCCTACAAATCAACCACAGGCTCTGCGCCAATATACCTAAACTCACTTGTTCAGACTTATGCGCCCTCCAGAAGCTTGCGTTCTGGAAATGAACAATGCCTTGTGGTGCCATCCCAAAGAGGAACAAAATCACTCTCACTGACCTTTTCCTGGACCGTTCTCACCTGGTGGAACGACCTGCCAATCTCAATTACAATTTTCAAAAAATGTCTAAAGACACATATTTTCCAGCAGTACCTGACCAATTAAGACTAGCACTTACCTATTATATTAATTTTTTTTTTTTTAAACCTGTGTGTACTGTGCTAGACTAACTGAGACTTGCTATAGCACTTCATGCTGTTCCCCTTGTTGGTCTGATTGCTTCTATTGCTCTCCTTGGATAAAAGCGTCTGCTAAATGATTAAATGTAAATGTAAATGTAAATTAAGTGTAAAACCCACATACAGACCTAAAAGATGACCAATAGGCTAGCATTCATTTTATAAAACAAAAATGACGAAATATAGAGATGGTTTCGGCCCTACAATGTGTTTCTTATTTGTAGCATTTATTTTTACTTATTTTCCACTGCACACCTGACAACCTGTGGTTGGGAAACACTGGGTTAGAGGCACCAGAGCACACATGGATACAATACATCTTATCAGAGTGGATGAACAAATAAAGCTTTTTTGGTCAATAAAAAATAAAGCTTGTTTGGTCAAGTTTTTTAATTCTTTGCGACATGCACAGGCAAATGGCATATGCAATTTCCCACGAACTCCGTCCCGACAGATCTAAAATATAAATCATTTAGGGCTGCACAATATAGCTAAATTATCGAAATATAACAAATGTACATATCCCGAATTCAGTTCTCTTCCACATCTTATGGCCAAATACACACACAATTATGGTGAGTACCTATTCACGTAAACACAGTCAGTTATGTCACTTGTAACATGGATCCGTGCAGTTCTTAAAGTGACAGCAGCCTGTTTCCCTCTGTATCCCAAATTTTCCAACTATTTGTAAATCGTGAGAGAATTTCAAACCGGGACATGTGAGGGAGTCGCCTGTCAATTGCGCCATATCCGCGTTACACTCTATTTCCGCTTTTACCGTAGAAACCATGGCAACAGACGTGGACAACTGCGTAACGTGTAGCAGCACGCTGTTGTAGTTTCGTTCAAACATTATGGACCATGGCAAGCAGACTTTGGAACAAAATTAGAAATCAAAAGAGGACCAGTATCGACGTGGCGTTTTGGAGATGGCGAGAGCTTCGCAACAAACTTCGACTTGACAGAGATGCTGTTCTTGCATGTGCTTTATTAGACAGGTGAGCAAATGTATATAAAACGAATCAATGTTATGCAGCTCAACACGATGAAATATTAGAATACCATCAGTATGATCTAATGTTGATGTAGCTTAGTCACTGCTAGTCTCATACAGCCAACAAACTAACACACAGAATAACATTATAACTTTCAACACACTCAAATGCAGTTTAGATAGTGTAGACCAAGTGAAGTTTCCTCACAATTTTAATTCATCAAATAAACTGACCTCTATGAGTAATTCAGCACTTGAGGGTAGTTCGGTAGAATTAAATGTCCTCATTTCTTTATATCCACCAGGACTCGCGTGTGGCGCTGATATCTGTCTCTTATTAGTAATCGAGCCCTGCTTCATACCACAGTCATGTTAAAAAACATTAATGCATTCACTCAACCATAAACATTATTTCCCCATAAACATTATTAAATCCATCGGTATGACAACAAGTTCCATGATTCCACGCTCATTCACTGCGTCATCAATCCACGCCTTTGTTATTGTTTTGAAGAGGTCTAGCGCCGAAAAAATACATAGTGTAGCTTTAATAAAAATATTTTATGCAAATGAAATAATAATCTTTTTTGTTGTTGTTCTGTCTAATTCTGAATAGATTAATTTTTTTTAGTGTTTACTAAATACTAAAGATGTGAATCTTATACTAAAGGTTCATGAACAGAATTGATTAGTTTGAGAAGGTCATTTTCAGGCCTGTGCTCAAAAAGAAGGTGAGAGGGGTTTGTTGCAACTGTGTACACGTCTGTGTTTGCTGTACAGCTGTTATTCATTATGTCTGTGAGGCCATTATGTGCTGATACATCTCTCTGATTGATTCCTCACTTATACACAGACACTTGCAGGTTTCTGCTCAGATCCTCATGACAAGGCATGAATACTAAAGCCCTTCCGGCTATATAATGAGTTCTGTGAACATGCAAACAGCCACCCAAGCACACAACTTAAAGCACACACACTCAGTTACTGTGTAGGGGAGTTTTACCCAATTTTCAGCTAAAGTCAAGTTGCTCAGTCTGCCCCCTATTGGCTCTCACATTGAACTGCAACTCACACTTGCAGGTTCTCAATAGGGCTTTTGACAGACAGCTGCCATACAGGTAAGTACATCCACTGAGATCACAATGCTTATGATAAGAGAAGCATTCAGAGCTACAGAACCTCAGCCAGTGTGGGAACCGCTCACTCAATCTTATCAAAACAATAGTCACTTAGTCAGGACAGGATGACTATGGGAAGGAGCGCAACATGTAGATGGCAGTCTGTTATACATCTAAATAATGAGCAGGTAAAATTACTATGGACCCTCTTCATATTTCCAGGGATCTCAGTAGTGGAAGTCATCATAGTTTGGTAAAATATAGTGGTGAATGAAAACGAAAATTCAGATTTGCTCTAAAACAAAATAACAAGAGAGAAAAATGTTAACTTTGCTGTCATTCCCTCAGCCATTGTATTAGAAACACTCACACAAGAAAGTTATATTTTCTGTAATGTAATGTCAAGGTAATATAACAAAAAAAAGTATGGTGTTATAAATGTTCATACATTTTTTAAAAGTGAACATATAAAAGAAACTGTATCATCAGTGTGTAAAGTGTCCATATATGTGTAGTTATATAGTTATATTAAATTGTAAAATTAAATTGTGGCAGAAATGTGTGTCAATTGCTGTCTTGTCTTTGGCACATAAACTAAAGCATTTATGCTAATAGAAAAGAAAAAAAATATCAGTGTTTTTTTGGACAGTATCATCATGGTAACACCATGTTTATGTTTTTTTTTTGTTTTTTTTCATGTGCAGTAGCATGTATTGCAATCATCAGAGTCATCAGACGAGCTGTGATTCAGAGGAGGGCCATTGGCAGGTGCGAGAAGTACAGAAACAAGCACACACACGTACAAGGTGAGGGAGGGGTGTTTAATGGGACCTCTACGGAGGCAGAAGGGAACATCTGTGGTCATTAGACTGCATACAAAAGGAGCCCCCCTTATTCAAACAGTCTTGGGGCCTCTTTGGACGCCCAGGCTCTGAAGCGTACCCTCCTAATTCAAGGCTTTCAGCAGCAATCATCATTAACATTTCAGTATGCATGTGTTTTTTGTTCACCCCCAACCAGCACATAGAAACTGAAAAAGGTGGCACACTAAAGAGTCTTTTAGTGATTTGGTGGTTTGTCAAGTGTATTAATTGATCATAAATTATGCAAAGCCTGTGCCAAAATTCAGAATAAAATAAAATAGATTTTGGAAATAACAGTTGGACAGAGTTGCCTGAATTTACGATCCTCATAATCTTAAAAACCTTTTGGTAACGCTTTAGATTACAGAAAGTACTACGTAAGTAAAGCGAATTTACAGCGTAACTTTCGGTAATTATAGTGTAACTATAAAGTACATAAGTGTGGGTGTAGGGGAACAATATGTAATATTTGGGGAATAAAGGGGTAACTATCAGGAAAATTAACAAATAATTTATACTGTAAGTATTTTTTAATTAAGGGGTAATTTTTTATCTGTGTAGTTACAGGGTAAGTGGTGCTTGTTTTTCTATGTAGTTACAGGGTTAGTATGAATCTGCGGGCTGTAAATTGAAGTGATGTTTATTCCCCTCTTGTTTCGTGTAGTTACAGGGTAAGTAGAATAAAAATATGTGATCTGATATCATTCAGAAATCTTTATTTGAAAGACAACTTTCAAAACAGATTTACAACACTTCTTATTGGTTTCTCTTGCTTGGCTTCATCCTCTTGTTCCTCTTCTTTTTCGTTCTTGCCACAGATGAATCTTAAGAAGGAATCCTATGTCTCTAGCTATTCTGTATTATGTATTTAAAGAAGATACAGTACACCCAGAAATGTCCTCACCGTTTACTAGTCTTATACCCTCATGCCATCCAAGATGTATATGAAAGTTTATTTAAAAAAAAGTAAATGAATAAGAAGTGTCTTAAATCTGTTTTGAATTCAATTGTTTTTCAATAAAAGTTTTTTGTGTGATATAAGATTTTGTACGTGTTTTTCATTGTACTTACCCTGTAACTACATGAAACAAGAGGGTAACAAACACTGCTTTAATTTACAGCCCGCAGATTCATACTTACCCTGTAACTACATGGATAATTACCCCTTAAAAAATACTTACAGTATAAATAATTTGATAATTTTCCTGATAGTTACCCCTTTATTCCCCAAATATTACATATTGTTCCCCTATACCTACAATTACTTACTTTATAGTTACACTATAATTACCGAAGTTACGCTGTAAATTCGCTTTACTTACGCAGTACTTCCCGGGCTGTAATCTAAAGCCTTACCAACCTGTTTTTATCTATGTAGTCTTACGCTTAAATGTTTGCAATTAGTTTTGTAAATGGAGCCCAAAAATACTAAAGTGCTATATTTATTTATTATATATTTTTTTTATTAGTTAAATGTCCAGAGTGTGCTGCAATTTAGGCTTGATTATAGGATGCATATTATTTTTTATTTTATATATATTTTACATATATATATTTATATATATTTTATTATTTTTGGTTACTACATAATTTCCCTACTTTATCATTATTCTATAATATGGGAAATAGTAAAAATACAAAATGAGTGTGTGTATATATATATATATATATATATATATAAAGATGAATATTGAGCAGGTCTTGATTTTTTATTTTACCATTGGATTTCTCCTGTTTTCCACATTAGGCTGTTGTGGGCTCAGCCTGTGGTACATTATAGATGGTGGATCAGCCATATGGCTTATACGTTATGACGTGAGGAGACCATAACTGCACTCCCAGCCTTCTTTTATATCAGACTAATGAAAGGAGATTAGCTTTATCAATATTTATCAGAGAAGCCTTACCCTCTCACCAGCACAAAGATGGCCATGTCTCACCTGACAGATTTAAACATCAAATATAAGGTAATTTTTAAAGGTTGCATAAATATCATACAGTGGATAACATAGTGGCGCTTCTAAGGACAATATCACATAAACAGAGACTTTATGACTTTTTTAATCAGGGAGGTATTGAAGAGTTATATTGCAATGGATATTGGATATTACATGTCTCATAAAGGTTCTAATATACACACTTTTGCATAACATTTACATGGCAGTAATGCTTTCCAGCAGTTAATGGCATTTTTTCCTGGAGCAGTTACATCCTTTCAGAGACAATCACTCTACAATTCAAGCAATGCCGAGCAGAGACGCTCCGCGTGCTGGGACTGATGATTGTCTCTTTCAAATTCATGTGTGGCCTTTCTCAAATCAAATTACTGCTTTGTGCCTGAGAAAAGCTTAGTGACTTTCTGTGAACCAGTTGCAGGTCTGGTGCAGTGCATATAGCAAGAGAAATATGAACATGTCTCATATTAAAATCTGATATTTGTGAGCAGAGACTATTACAGTGGACATCAGCTATGATCGCTGACACACGGATATTATCCCTGTATGGCATGCAAATGAGGCCACAGACATTAGCCCGTGCTTGAGGAGGTACAATTAGTTATTATCAGCTCAATCAAGCACTGAGCTTTAGCAGTTATAATGACCCACAGAGCACCAATGTAATGCAAAATGGGGCAGTTTTTAGATTGATGGAAGTAGAGGGAGGGATGACTGAAATGTCCTTGTGTTTCTGTCTCTGTTTGGTTTTGTATAACTTTTGCCATTTGTACAAAATCTAAACCTGTTTAATCCTCATGTTTTGTTTGGGGCCTGAGACTCAAAAAGATGCAAAAAATCTAGTTAAAGTGATAGTTCATCCAAAATTGATAATCAAATGATAATAAAAGAATCCTAAAAGTATCATGGTTTCCGCAAACATATTAAGCAGTACAACTGGTTTCAACGTTGATAATAATAAGAAATGTTTCTTGAGCAGCAAATCAGCATATTAGAATGATTTCTTTAAAAAAAAAAGGATTATTTCACAATATTACCATTTTTGATGTGTATCAAAAAATACAAACTTGGCAAGCATAAGAGACTAAAACATAGTATATAGATACGGAGGAATAACAATTCAATATCTGTCAAATGATAAAACACATATTATAATAATAATTTGAAGAGAAATTAATTTCTTAATGACTATTATTATTTTTTAAATATATATCATATCTGGGACCCCAAACATAAAAACAGTAGTCAACAAAACATGGGTTTATCCTGCAGACCACCTTCACTGATTAACAGTAGAAACTTTTTTTCTTTCTTTTTTTAAAGACGTATGACGCAACAACAGCTTGAAAAACAAAATGCCCTTGCAACCAGCTGTCTTTCTTTTTTAAAGTGAAACAGATAAAAAGTTATATTATTAGACATCCTTCACATCTGTCAGTTTAGCTTCACACAAGCTCCTGTCATTTCTTAGAATGTTCTGACGCTGGCTTCTGTGTGTCTGATGGCTTCTGAGAGCACCTCAATCATTCATATGAAAGTCATATATGTAGGGGGTGGACAACATAACGAAAATGACGCATGGAAAACTTAAACTTTGAACCAACAAACTATTATACAGCTGCCGAATGAGTCATAGATTTATTTGCTAATTAGAAGTATGTGTCAAAGATGCCTGACAAGACATGATTGTACAAGCATGCCATGGAGAGAAAACTGCAGGTGCACTGGGGGAAAAAAAGAAAAAGAAAGGGAACAACTGTAAAAAAAAATATCACGGACAAACTGCAGCAAAGTGTGTCTGTGCTCAAACTGTTTTCTTCTTCATTTTGTAAGTTTTAAAACACTTTAGGTCTTTAAAAGAAAATATAATATATATATATATATATATATATATATATATATATATATATATATATATGTGTGTGTGTGTGTGTGTGTGTGTGTATATACACACAGATCAGGCATAACATTATGACCCCCTTCCTAATCTTGTGTTGGTCCCCCTTTTGCTGCCAAAACAGCCCTGACCCGTCGAGGCATGGACTCCACTAGACCCCTGAAGGTGTGCTGTGGTATCTGGCACCAAGATGTTAGCATCAGATCCTTTAAGTCCTTTAAGAGGTGGGGCCTCCATGGATCGGACTTGTTTGTTCAGCATATCCCACAGATGCTCGATTGTATTGAGATCTGGGGGATTTGGAGGCCAAGTCAACACCTCAAACTCGTTGTTGTGCTCCTCAAACCATTCCTGAACCATTTTTGCTTTGTGGCAGGGCGCATTATCCTGCTAAAAGAGGCCACAGCCACCAGGGAACATATGAGTGATGAGTGCCTGTACATGGTCTGCAACAATGCTTAGGTAGGTGGTACGTGTCAAAGTAACATCCACATGGATGGCAGGACCCAAGGTTTCCCGGCAGAACATTGCCCAAAGCATCACACTGCCTCCGCCAGCTTGCCTTCTTCCCATAGTGCATCCTGGTGCCATGTGTTCCCCAGGTAAGCAACGCACACACACCCGACCATCCACGTGATGTAAAAGAAATTGTGATTCATCAGACCAGGCCACCTTCTTCCATTACTCTGTGGTCCAGTTCTGATGCTCACGTGCCCACTGTTGGTGCTTTCGGCGAAGGACAGGGGTCAGCATATATATATATATTATATATATATTGGGGAAAAGTACATACATATGCATGCAACTATCTGCACACTACTGTTCAAAAGTTTAAGGTTGGCAAGATGTTTGGCAGGAGATAAGTCTCTTATGCTCACTAAAGCTGCATTTATTTGATCAAAAATACAGTAAAAACAGGAATACTGTGAAATATTATTACAATTTAAGATAACTGTTTTCTGTTTCAATATATTTTAAAATGTATTTTTTGTTCCTGTGATGGCAAAGTTGAATTTTCAGCAGCCATTGCACCAGTCTTCAGTGTCACATGATCCATCAGAAATCATATTAATCTGCTGATTTAGTGCTCAAAGAAACATTTATTTTTATTATCAGTGTTGAAAACAGTTGTGCTTCTTAATATCTTTTTTCAGGATTCTTTGATATATATAAATTTCAAAATAAAAGCATTTATTTGAAATAGAAATCATTTGCAACAATATAAAACATCTTTACTGTCACTTTTGATCAATTTAATGCGTCCTTGCTGAATAAAAGTATTAAGCATTTCTTTCAACAAAAAAAAAATCTCACTGACCTCAAACTGTAGTGTACTGTATAGAAAGTGACGTCATATAGAATAGAAAGTGAAAATCAGGCACCATCCCATCTAAATCCTACTTGTGATCAAATCACACAAGAGCAATCTTAGATATAAACAGGACCTGTGTCATTCTCAAACACTTTTTCAAAAGCCGTACTGGCACACACGTTGATCGGCTCAGTCTCCCTTAAAGTGTCACATGTAACTGTCTATTAACTATTATTGGGAGTAACAACTGTCACTGAAATAACTGAAATAAGAGCCACTCCTTTTCGCTAATCACGTTCAAGATGTCAGTAACAGTCTGCGGCGAGGGTCAGAGGTTAGATATGCCATTCGGCCAAGCAGATACAGAGCAATTATGAGCAGCCTGCTTTAACCTTGTGACCCATGCGGGCCCACTGGACAGCTGGGATATATTGGGAATAAGTCAAAGCCATCATTTCTGTAAGCAGAGGAGAAATGATGGGACATAATTGACATGGCACCACCCCAAATGCCTCCGGCATGGCCCCAGTGAGGGGTCTGCCTTGGTCCGTGGGTAATGGCGTGAGAGAAAATACTTAGGCGTAACCAGACGTCCACAGACACAGAGGGCCAGCCCAATCTATTTCAATCAGGAGGGAATGTTTCACATTTTATTACTTTTTCAATTCTCTCATTCCGATCAGCCTGGCCCAGATAACAGTACTATTAGCCCCTTAGATCAATGTGTTTTTATTTTCCCTGGCCCTCTTCCCCCTAATGCAACCCCCTCCCTCGACCCGTATTGGGTATCGGAAAACCAAATTACTTTATCTCTTCTCCCTTGGGAAGCCTGCCAAGGAAAAGTTGATTTGCAGCAGCACAATGGCACCCCTTATCCTCTCATCTTCACCACCCTCTTTCTCTCTCTTTTCATCTCTCTCTCTCTCTCTCTCTCTCTCTCTCTCGCTTTCTCTTTTTTGGCTGGATAAAGGAGCCAATCAAAGTGCAATGAAAGAGGAAGAGGAAAAAGATGAAGACAAAAAATAATTAGAGTTGGCTGATGAGCGCAAGAGGAAACCCACAGCTGAGTAGGGAATCACGGATAGACATGGACTCGATGCCCCCCCTCTACACTGCAACCAGCACCGCTTCACTTTATCTTCCAGAATTACAGCCATTTATCAGTCTGCGCAGAAAACTGTCAGCCCATTACACGCTCTCACATGCAGGCGGAGGGGGCGTCCAGTCAGAAGCGCTCCTAATGGCTGCGGCAGTGGCCCTGACTGAGGGTCACTGAGGACATTCATTAGAAAACTGTAACTTGGCTAATCGCAGCTCACTTAACACCACATCATGGATGAGTGCCTGCCAATGGCACAAAAAGACCTCCATTGTGTCGTCTGGTTTAGGTAAACAGTGCAAACGCACACCAAGTAGAATGAATGGCAGTTCTGAGGGAGACACAGGGCACTTTGGGAGACAATTGCGAATCCTACTAATTACTTATCTACTCCACCACAGCTATTATCCTACAAGTTCAATCAGGGTCCCTCATCATAATAGAATAAAATAAGGTCTCTCTTGTATCCCACGTTTAAATGGTTATCTTTGTCTGTTGTTGTGAAACAAGTTTGTAGGCCTTGTACATTAGCAGTGTGTTGGAGGTAAACATGATCAGGCAGGTTTAATGAGAGTTCTGGGAGGGCTGCAGTGTTTTCACAGTTTAATCCCCCTTTTTTCAGAAGTTAAGACAGTTTACACTGCAGGGAATTTTTTTTTTTTTTCTTAAATTACATTTTTTAATATGTTATATTAAAGTTATATGTTGACAGATCTGATTTGTTTCTGTGCAGACTGCAGGCGCTTTTGCTAGCACATCCATGTTGGTTAATAAAATTGAAGATGCAAATTGTATGTAGATTCACCATGTGCATGCAGTGGATGTTTGATTATGGCAGCATCTAAATTTGACAACATTCATTGCATACAACATTGTAAAAAAAAAAAAAAAAAAACCTAAGAGAAACATTTATTGTTTAAATGGAAAAAGGGCTATAGCTAAGCATCTCATCTGACATGTTGCATTCAAATTATACACCACTGATACTGTAAACTCACTTACGATGCTTGCCCCGCCCCCGGCTTCTTCTGATTGGTCCACTGTTTTGAAACTGTCCTAAATTAGCTACTCAGGGTTGCCAAGTCTGCGGTTTTCCTGCGGAATTGGGCTACTTTTAGGGCCCTATTTTAACGGCCTGAATGCATGGTCTGAAGCGTATGGTGCGTTTAGGGCATGCCCGAATCCACTTTTGCTAATTTAGTGACAGAAAATAAGCAGAGTGTACGTACGTTGTGCACCCGCCTATATGCGCATATTACTAACACGCCCTTTTAATAACACAAAAAATACTGCGCTATTGACTTTAGACCAGGTTTTTGTTGGTCAATGGCGCAGTTGTTTTTAGTTGCCTCAAAATAACAACGCACAAACAATGCGCCTAAACACACCTCGTTTTCAGACCAGCATGCCCATGGGCGAACAGATGGGTGCGAGTGCATTTGCTATTTAAATAACGTGATAACTGTGTCGGGCTGAAACTAACAAAAAACACTTGTGTCGCGTCTGGCGTCGCATTGCGCCAGGTGTATGATAGGACCCTTAAACTGTTGCTGTGGGTTTGATTTTTATTCCCCTGCTTTATATATAAATATAAAATGCTTGTATTTAAATATTTTATATTCTAGCAAATACCAATGATAAAAATGTGCTAAAAGTTTTGTGAAGGAGGGTAACTGGTTTGGACCTTTGAGCTGTGTTTATGATCATGTAAAATATGTGTTTTAGGTATGGGAATTGCATATTTTGAGTTATGATATTTAGGCTATGGTCATTTGGTTACTTTTGGGCTATTTTTGATTGGCCATACACTGACCTGGCAACCCTGGAGCTGCTGCTACATGAAAAGTTGTTATTTTAAATTGAAATAGCATCTTAAAAATGCAGAGTTCATGCGTGAAACACTGAAAGAGCAGTAAGAGGCGTCACAAATAGTAAAAAAAATGCCTGTCTAGGGGGCTCATTCACACAGAACATCTTTTTGCATATATAAACGTGAGATACAAAGCAGTGGAATGGAAATGGATCTACTTGAACTACTTGAATGGCACATTTTTACATTGTGTCATGTGCAATCGGTGCAACCGTCAGTCAAAAGCACATTTCTTACTTAAGTAATTTTTTTTAATCTCTATTTTTTGTGTTTATTTTAAATGAGACAAATCTGATATTATTTTAATCGTATATCTGTTATTTAACAGTTGAGATAGTTCTTTAATGTTGATCTAACCAGCAGAAGACATGAGCCGGGGTTAAATCCCAGAAAAAATTGATAATTGTATTTTAGTTTGTCTTGTATATTTTTTTGATTATATCAGATAACATTTTAAGCTGTCATATGTTAATATTACATCATGCCCCTCACATGTTACAATGTACCCCACCTATGGGGCATGTTGTCACATTTCGCTCCCATTCTTTCGGGGGAAATCAACAAAAAAGTATACACTGTATTAATGAAACAAAACCACATAATTGTACTAGACGTGTGAAATGAATGTGGGGGAAAATAAATACTCTGAACCACATGTGGACACAAACTGAGAAAGTCAAAAAGCATTAGGTTGTGCCCTGCTCTCCCCTACACAGCTGCTTATTAGGGAGCAATTGATAAATTAATAGGGATGATTGATTCATTGACAGTGCAGAGAGCTTGTCTGCTTATCTCCATCTGTGTTTGGATCAAAAATCATTTGGCCTGGCAACAGTAAATGGAGGTATATGGATCCACCTGCTCCATTAAATTAGTTCTTCCCTCCCTCCAGGTGACCCGTCATTGTCAATACACCTGTATACTGCCAATGCAGACCACTCACCTCACCCTGACTAAATAGTGTTTGACTTCTCCACTTTAACCGCTATAATTGAGTTCATTTCACTGTTAACCTTTTTGGGAAGAAGAACCATGAACCTCATTTGCAAGTATTGATTGCATCACATGCTAAACAGTCTACCATATCTGAACCTGGTCTTCCTTAAAGCCATCTCCATATCTCTAAGGGGTGTGAGGTCTTTTCCATAAGCTCTATAATCTGCATTAGCAAACATTTGGATAATGCTATTCAAGCTGTACGCCATTATTCTCACACTAGGGACAATTTAGGTTGATGCAATAATCATTCTACAGAGAGACACATTCTCATAAAAAAATCTATTAGTTATGCTGCACTCCATTCAACTCCGAAAAGTTGGAATGCTTTGTGGAAAAGTGCAATTAAATGGCTCTTGGATATTCTGGCAGAAGTCCACAACTCCAATGTTGCAGAGATGTTGAGGGTGTATGATGGGAGATCATGGCAGCACCTAAGGAGATGAACGAGTTTAAAGGGGTCCTTTCTTTTTCAACTTTATTTAGTGTGCAAAGTTGCTTTTTGAGCATAAAAAAGATCTGCAGGGTTACAAAGCTCAAAGTCCACTCCAAAGGGAGACCATGGTATCCCTGTTCTTAATTGGCCAGCAAACTCGCCTGACCTTAACCCCATAGAAAATATATGGGGTACTGTGAAGAGGAAGATGCGATATGCCAGACCCAACAATGCAGAAGAGCTGAAGGCCACTATCAGAGCAACCTGGGCTCTCATAACACCTGAGCAGTGCCTCAGACTGATCGACTCCATGCCACGGCGCATTGCTGCAGTAATTCAGGCAAAAGGAGCCCCAACTAAGTATTGAGTGCTGTACATGCTCATACTTTTCATGTTCATACTTTTCAGTTGGCCAAGATTTCTAAAAATCCTTTCTTTGTATTGGTCTTAAGTAATATTCTAATTTTCTGAGATACTGAATTTGGGATTTTCCTTAGTTGTCAGTTATAATCATTAAAATTAAAAGAAATAAACATTTGAAATATATCAGTCTGTGTGTAATGAATGAATATAATATACAAGTTTCACTTTTTGAATGGAATTAGTGAAATAAATCAACTTTTTGATGATATTCTAATTATATGACCAGCACCTGTATTATTTAACAGAATCCACTTTCCAAGAACTACAACGAACGGCTCGTTTGGACTACAACGTGATTTTTCCGGATCTTATGAAGTCATAACGTTACTCATTTAAATAATCCCCGCCCACGGAATACGCAAAAAAAGGGTGCGAGGCCTAGTTGAGCTGCGCTAGAGAAGACAGTGTTTTCAAAGAGATGCTGTTTTGTCCACCCCTTTTCCAAAACGCATTTGTTTGACCTTCCTAAGGCTTCCTAAAAATGTATTTTAAACACTGTTCCTGAACATTAAACCCCAAACGTTTATCTGTGCGCTGCACATTTTATGGAGAACAGCTTGTTTTCTGTAGCTTTTGTGAGCTCTCGCTTTTGTAAGACGGTTCACTGCTCCTTGGGAAAATTAGCCATGGTTCTGTGATCAATTACTGTTTGTATTAGTGCAGTTTTCCAACAAATATCGTGATTAAATGGTGGATAACATCATATCTATAATGCATAAGGAAATTACAAAAAAACATAGGCTACCATTTTGAAACGCCCTGTGAAATCCGTGCTTGCACGATCCTCTTACTCATTAACATTGTCAGGGTCTGAATCAGGCTCGAATTGGTTTGAAATTTACGGCATCAATAATATTTATACGACAGCATTTATGGAGGGGCGGGACATTTCCCAGACACGCACTAAGTGGTGCCAATCACAGCATATTTCGTATTATTCACCGAAATTGGCGTGTTCGAGCCAGACTGGGGAGAGAGGTGCTGTAATAATGTAAAATATATGAAAAATAATGTTTTTTGAACAATCAAACATGAAAACATATTCTAGTAGAACTCAAAAAAAATCAAGACTTTGTAAAAGGGCATTATAGGACCCCTTTAATAATAAAAAACAATACGTTTAAAATAACTAAAATACCTGAATAATGAATTCCGACATTACACGATAAAACCCAACCTAGCCTCATTGGAAATACGTGCCTCGTATATTTCTGCAAAACACATACCTATACATACAATTCATTGCAGTTTCCAGCTGAAATAAATATTAGAGGCAGTAAAACACAAAACAACATTTATTCCTTTTCACACATATAATAATTACAGGGGCAGATTATCGATTAGACTTTGATTTGATTGTTTTCACTTTGAAAGGCATGTTTAGCAAACCTGTATAGCGAACATATGTGTAAACCAAGGTAAATGTCGAATATACCAGGCCGAATATAACATTGCATACCATTATTTATTCTCCACAATCTGGCTTCTGGGAGACTTTTTGTTGAGCACCTCCAAAGCTAACAGTATTGACATTTTTTTTTCTCTATATATGTGACCCCGGACCAAAAAAACAGTCATAAGTCGCACAGGTATATTTGTGGCAATAGCCAACAATACATTGTATGGGTCAAAATTATCGATTTTTCTTTTATGCCAAAAATCATTAGGATATTAAGTAAAGATCATGTTCCATGAAGATATTTTGCAAATGTCCTACCGTAAATATATCAAAAATGTATTATTATTAGTAGTAAAAATATGCATTGCTAAGGACTTCATTTGGACAACTTTAAAGGCGATTTTTTCAATATTTAGATTTTTTTTGCACCCTCAGATTCCAGATTTTCAAGTATTTGTATCTCGGCCCTATTCTAACAAACCATACATCAATGGAAAGCTTTATTCAGCTTTTAATTGATGTATACATCTTAATTTAAAAAAATTTACCCTTATGACTGGTTTTGTGGTCCAGGGTCACATATGCGTCATTTTTTGAGCATGAGCTATGGAACTGAAGTCAGAGATATTAAGTAATAAATAAAATTAACTAAACTAAGAGCACCACTACTTAATTATGTCACTTTCTGTCTGCAGTTAAGCTAATTAACCAGTTAAAAAAACATTTCCTGTGCTTAATTTATCTTCATTCTGAAACTACATAACTGTTCTGTTCATAAAGCCTTCAGGCAGAAATAAAATAAAATAAATAAATTAAATAAAATAAGTTGAGTAACATTCCCAATGACTGGTAAAGGAATGTTTCTCTCACAAATCATGGTTACTGTCTCTTACATGCTAATGACTTTAGCATATGCTAAAACACTCTGTAAATCTTCTGGTTGAGAACAGTGGGCAGCTTAAGGAAAGGCCATGTATGACCCACAAATGAAATGAGATCTCCACAAAGAGCCCTTTAACAAGAACTTCAATTAGAGAAGGCCAATTTATCAGGGCTGAAATGATGAGCCAGAGGAACCAGCATGGCACAAAGCCCTGCTGAGACTGCAGTCTCATTATACCCCTGCAGCCCATGGTCTAAACCTACCGGTCCACATTCAACCCCTGTGCTCTTGCTAACAGACATATGCAGCGATCCGTTTCACAGGGCCTCTTCTGTTAGACTGGCTGATTATTCCAGGGGATTTAACAGGGCTCTGTAATGGTGGCAAACACACTTGACATTGGGCCTACATGTTTGGGTTGATGACCATAGGCTTATTACACTCATCCTGCAGGCAGACTTGTCTACTATTCTGGATCAATTCGATGCTGTCTGATTATTAACTTCAGTGCATATTACTTAACATAGCTCAAAGTGAAAAGTACCCTTGAAAGTGCTAAAACTCCACTTTGTGCCAGAATGTCTCTGTAAGTTTCAAAACCTGTGCTCAATTTCCTCTCCCAGGCACTGATCCAGAACCATATAAATAATGGCAGATATGAATAACATGCACTCAATCAAATGAAACAATAGAAGGCATTGGAGGCTGAAAAAAATGAATGCTAATAAATACTGGCTGCTGCATCGATTTGTTCTTCTAAATTGTTTTGTTTGATTGCCTGGCTGTTTCTTTTCAATGAGAGCAGCGTAATAAGATGAATTGTAATGTGTCCAGCATCAGGTTTGCTGACAAGGCCCATCTGCACCTTGTTCATGTATCAAATGCTTGACTACTCATCTTTTTGTGGATTTGTATTTCTATGAAAATCAATAACCGCAGACTAATGGGTTACTCTATCTACAGAACAAGTTACAGATGTTACAGGTCTTATATGATGGCCTCTTGCCATGGGACCACTAAAGGTCATACTCATTTTAATCTGCCGGCATCAATGGTAATACACTTCATGCTTATATGCTTAATGCCAAAATGTTAATTTGTAGTCAAAACAAGTCATGATTTTGATTTGCACATGCTAGATGTGGCCTACATCTAACTAGATTAACAGCTTTCGATTCCTGTTAACAATTCAAGTTTCTTAATGGTTCCATTGCCTCAGAATATGATTAAAAAAAAAATGGCAATGTAACAGTTAGCTTTGCAAGTGCTCAACAAAAAGTCTCCTAATAGCCAAATTGTGGAAGATAAATAAGAAGATAAGATGTTTACAAAGATTTTTTTTACAGCAATAAAAAATAACGTGCCTTGTATTAAAGAAAAATACTTAACATAGCATAGTATATATAACAAAAGCATATTTAAATAAACGTTGTCATACAAACAACCAGACAATAACAATGAAGTCTCATTTAGTCGTAAGCTGTTTGTGTTTGATTCGCTAAAAACAACTGATTACAGTGCATGCATAATTATTATGCAAGTTGATATTCTGATCATATTTTTTTCCAAGCACATTTTACCAATTCCAAACCACATTAACTACTATTGATTTTGTATTTAATCATTTATAAGTGATATATTTATAAGTGATCTTTTACAGTAAAAATGGGCCAAAAAAAAGAGATTTAATTCGCACTGAAAAGTAAAAAATGATGAAATGCTCATGAGAAGAATTCAATACTAATGCAATACTAGAAATTGCAAAATTAAGGTGTGACCAATAGACAGCAAAACGCTCATTGGTTCAGCAGGGTCATACAAAAACAGGCCAAGAAGAAAAGACACATTTTACCTGCAAAAAAAAAAAAAAAAAAAATAGGTGAAGAATTAGGTGTGAAACAATCAGGTACCCTTTAGTCTCCAGTGCCACCATTTTCTAGAATGGCAACCTACCTGCAGTCTCCAGAAGTTCAAGGTATCAGGATCTCAGAGACTTTGCTATGGTAAAGAATCCTGAAATATGACCCACACTTAATAAGAATCACAAGCTGAAGTGTTGTGAAATGCATGAAGACTGTTTATAGACAACTTATCTGTCTGAAGGCTTTATAGAAAGATAGGTTGAGAATTTTGCTGTCCATTGGTCACGCCTTAATTTAGCCATTTCTAGTATTGTATCCTGCTCATGAGCATTTAAGAATTTTTTACTTTTCAGTGCGAGTTAAATCTTTTTTTTTGGCCCATTTTCACTGTAAAAGAAAACCTGCTAATTATACACACCTGAATATAAGGCGTTTTTCACTTTCATCCTGCCTTAACAATTATATATCACTTATATGATTAAATACAAAATTAATAGTAGTTATTAAGGTTGATGTGGTTTGGAATTGGTAAAATGTGCTTGGAAAAAAATATGATCAGAATATCAACTTGCATAATAATTATGCAAGCACTGTAGAGTCATTCATTTGGGAATTGGACTACACTGGTTGTGTTGTATGTGTTTGATTCACTAAAAAATCTTTTAGTTTCGAGAATCGGACTACACTGGTTACACTGTCAGTTTCATACTGTAACATAACACCGTCTCATGGCAATGTGTAACTATTTTACATTTTGCCAAATTGGTTTGTAATTCATATGAATTCATACAATCTCATTCATACATTTTCATACAATCTGCTTACGCCACACTGAGTATACGTTTAGGGGTAGACCTTCATGCTTACCTTTTTCCTAAAAACGTATACATTTTCATATGAATGACATCATAAAAATTAATACACAATCATCACCTCGTAAAATACGTTTTCTCATGAGATCCGGTTGGCAGAGCCCACTATTTCTGCAACGGAAATAGTTATGACTGCATCTGCAGAATGAATGCACGCTCAAGAACTGCCATTAGTTCTTGTATTAAAAACTGGTACTGAAAAACTGTACTGCTGTAGGTACAAATAACAGTCTCTCTCACTGTATTTTCATACATCTGGCTAGAACGTCAGCTTCACTTTTTTTTAACCTGAAATGTACAAGCATGGCAGAGGATGTCATATGAGGAGACATTAACAAACTCTGAAATTGTGTGTGTTGGCATGTGCGATACATCCTGCAATCATATGCTTTGCTCTGGCAGCCCATAAGACGCTCCACATATGGGCTTGGCAGCTTAGCAGTGTCTCTCCCTCTGTTCAGCGGGTGACTGTTAGCTACCTGTCTGCTGGTGCTAATTAGCCATCTCTTCCTATCACCCAAATGCCTTCAGGAAGTATCACACATGTACACAGACATGCTGAGTGAACAGCCAAGTGAATATGGCAGTTACAAAGTAAAGGATTCAATTCATGCCAGTTGGTATGTCTGGGACGACATGGATAAACAGAATTCCTAGGGCTTTAAGAGCTTTAATTTACAATGTTCGGATACCGGCAAAGCCATTACACATATCGTTAACTATAATTCTTGTTTCTAAAGTTGTAACTCAACTCTGCCTCCAAAATTACACTGTCTGGACTCAAAATTAAAGAATTTGTTTGGGTTCTACTTGGAATTCTTTATCACAGAACAGCTAAATGTATGGCCATGATCAAAAATGCACAGACATAATATCAGCTTGTACTTGCTTCTGTTCTGTCTACAAGAACAGATTTTGCTATATGCTGTCAGATAAAAAGTTCAAAATTGATTCAACAGAAAAACCTTTCAAAGAATGCTTCAGTGAGTATAGTCTGAAAAGTTTAGTCATGCTCTTTGGTTAGGAGTTAATAGAATGTCTTTTTTTCTGGGTGAATGTACTCGGTGACCCTGCGCTCCAGCACAGAGCTGCCCGCTTCAAGAGATCTGAAAGAAAAACAGAGAGAAACTTTAGAAAGGAAGGATGATGCTCAGAAAAGGCTAAATTCATCCATGCCTTTTCTATTTTGTTCAATAGTGCTGTCAACAACTGTAACCTGTTGAATAAATCATGTGGCAAAAAGGTTAAGCAACACATTTTCAGTGAATTTCAGTATTCTCTGTCATATTTACATTTATGCATCTGGCAGACACTTTTATCCAAAGTAACTTATATTGCATTCCAGTTATACATTTTATAAGTTCATGCATTATCTGGGAATCAAACCCATGACTATGGGTTGCTAGCGCCAAGCTCTACTGTTGAACAACAGGAATGCTGAAGCATATGGCTTCAGAAGACTTTCAAATTTAATTATATAATACTTTGTCATTTTGGAGCTTTACAATAATTGTCCTGCCAACATTTTCACTGACCCCACCACAGAAGTTTTCATTAGTATTTTAGCAATGCATTTTTTTTTATAAATTTGCTAGAAATATTTATCTTTTCACAGAATTTTTAAGTTTTAGTAAAGTCAAGCATGGTACCGTCCATTCGTGAATTTTCCTCATACTAAATATTCCACAGTCTACTGTTAGTGGTATTATAACAAAGCAGAAGCAATTGGGAACAACATCAACTCAGCCACGAAGTGGAAGGCCACATAAAATCACAGAGTGCGGTCAGCGCATGCTGAGGCGCACAGTGCGCAGAAGTAGCTACAGACCTCCAAACTTCTTGTGGCCTTCAGATTAGCTCAAGAACAGTGGGTAGAGAGCTTCATGGAATGGGTTTCCGTGGCCAAGCAGCTGCATCCAAGCCTTACATCACCAAGTGCAATGCAAAGCGTCGGATGCAGTGGAGTAAAGCACGCCGCCACTGGACTCTAGAGCAGTGGAGACGTGTTCTCTGGAGTGACGAATCACACTTCTCTGTCTGGCAATCTGATGGACAAGTCTGGGTTTGGCGGTTGCCAGGAGAACGGTACTTGCCTGACTGCATTGTGCCAAGTGTAAAGTTTGGTGGAGGGGGGATTATGGTGTGGGGTTGTTTTTCAGGGGTTGGGATTGGCCGCTTAGTTCCAGTAAAAGGAACTCTTAATGCTTCAGCATACCAAGACATTTTGGACAATTTCATGCTCCCAACTTTGTGGGAACAGTTTGGGGATGGCCCCTTCCTGTTCCAACATGACTGTGCACCAGTGCACAAAGCAAGGTCCATAAAGACATGGATAAGCGAGTTTGGTGTAGAGGAACTTGATTGTCCTGCACAGAGTCCTGACCTCAACCCGATAGAACACCTTTGGGATGAATTAGAGCGGAGACTGTGAGCCAGGCCTTCTCGTCCAACATCAGTGCCTGACCTCACAAATACGCTTTTAGAAGAATGGTCAAAAATTCCCATAAACACACTCCAAACCTTGTGGAAAGCCTTCCCAGAAGAGATGAAGCTGTTATAGCTGCAAAGGGTGGGCCAACTCCATATTAAACCTTATGGATTAAGAATGGGATGTTATTAAACTTCATGTGCATGCAAAGGCAGGCACCCCAAAACCTTTGGCAATATAGTGTATGTATCTAAATGATTTCTATGTATGTATCTAAATGGCAAAGCAGTAGGATTTGCAACAACAATGTTCAATACATCACAGAAAACAAAATATTTCCATTTGTAAGGCATATAAAATGGATGCATGAGATCGATGAATGTAAATTTTTAGTGGCAATGCAGCAGTGGCCTGAAAGAAAGAAAGACTGTTCATCCTTACTGTTGACCCCTGAAACATAACCACTTGTTATTCGATACACCAACAAGAACCTCTATATATCCAGCAACCTACACAAGAAAAACTTTATATCATCACAGACACACATCATCATGAACTATAAATTATGTTGTGCCTTTGGCAACATTGTGTCCTAGTCTCATCATCCTTCCAACAGTAATTCTCCAATAACTCTTGTGCTGTTAGTTTATTGCTGAGTGTTTTATGTGCTATAACGGGTGGCAAATTTGATTTCAGATGCTGATAGTGATAATGTGATCATCATGCAATTTACTAATAGCACCAGCTAATAATTCATACCCCACATTGCATGTTGGGTGGAAGAAAAAAAAAAATAAGGTGTTATAAATCCTAAATGCTGAGACAGTATTACAGAGCAGTTCACTGCTGCATGTGTGTGTTTTAGAGAACAATTTATGAGATTAATATATAAACCACAGATATGCTGTACACTGGCTGTACACACTAATATATTTGTGCATCTCTCTCCCCTATAAAAGCTGATCTAGTAAAACTCCATTGTTATTTTCTGTCGGAAAGGATGCAGGTTGAAATTGGCTCTCTGCTGCTGTAGTTGACCCTGCGCCCTGCGTTTTGCTGAGAGAGGTGAAGATTTGACACTCAGCGGGTTGTACTGTAACACCCCTGCTGCTCCTCTCCCCTTGGCCTGCCTTACAAACTCCTGCATCTGCTCTTTAAAGCAGCGGCTTTAGGACTCAAACATATGGTGCTGCAGTGTAATCAGCCTCTTTCGCTTTCTGCAACTCAAAGTAAAAAATAAAGCTAGTTGTTATTTGTTGGTGCATTATATGTTATCACTGCAGCCTCTGTGGAAAACCTTCTCATGGAGCTTGAAGGCTACACATTTAAAAGTGATGTCACTTTTTCCATGTTAAAGTATTTTCTCCTATTCCATCTTAATCAGACATTTTATGGTCACAGATACTGATACTCTTATTCAGCAAGGATGCATTAAATGAATCAAAAGTGACAGTAAAGTTATTTAAAAAGTAACAAAATATTTCTATTTTAAGTACATTATGTTCTTTTGAGTTCCCTTTCAGTCCGTCACGTTCGACGTACGTCGGAACTGACCGACGAATTGGGATCTATTTTCAGAGACCAATCTACTTCGAGTGTTTAAAAACGAGCCAATGAGGATTGGCATGCGGTAGACGCGTCCCACGCTCCGCCCCGCAGCGCGGGTATAAATACGGAAGTGAAAGTACCGCATATCGCTTTCAACTTCGGAGCCAAATGTTCAGTTCCTACGAAGAGTGTTTTCATTCGAGAGTTCAAGAGAATCTCCTGGCCAGTGTTGGTGAGACGGGGCTGTCAGCGGTGATCACATTAGAACAAAACAGCTGTTTTTACAGCTTGCTGGGTTGAGTGCTTTCAGCAGGCTTGCACCCCAGAACCGCTGCGAGCCGCGGTCATTTCCCCTGTGTGCCTCGGCACTGGTCAAAGAGCAAACTCCTTTCTAAAAGAGCTACACGGTTTGACCCTGCGTCTTTTTCAAGATGTCATTCAAACCGTGTGTTTCTGGATGCCGACGTTACCTGTCCCCAGCTGACGGACACGATCGCTGTCTCACGTGTTTGGGCGTTCAGCACGCTGAGGCGGCTTTCGTGGATGACTCATGTTCCCATTGCGGGAACATGACCATCGCAGTATTACGGTCCAGGCTCGACTACCTTAAAAAAGGTGGAGTCCCATTGCGCATCCCCCGATCTAGTGGCCCTCCTGCCCCGAAGCAGAGGGCTGCTACTTTGGCTGATGCCTTTGGTGGGGACCTGAGGGTTACTGTGAGGGCACTCCCGCCGGGCCAACAGGCTCCTCGGGCCCCTCCCCCCTCCGCTGCGCGTTGAGCTTCCGGAAGAGCACACTGGTTCTTCCCGCGGGGGATCAGCTGTTACTTTCGGGGCTCCGGTTGAGGATATGGTTTCGATCGCCGCATCGGGGGACGAGCTAATGGACTCTGGAGATGAAGATTCGGCTGCGCTGCCCCCTTCGGGTGTGGTAGCGCTGCCTGAGTCCGATCCAGAGCTCACGGCTATGCTTTCCCGGGCCGCCGCGAGTGTCGGGCTCGAGTGGAACCCTCCACCGTGTCCCGAACCCTCGCGGCTGGACGATTGGTATCTCGGGACGGCCCGTGCTGGTTCTCAGCACCCCGCCCCAGTGCCTTTCTTTCCGGAAGTGCATCAGGAGCTCACGAAGTCGTGGACAGCACCTTATAGCGCTAGAAACGATCGACTGACTCCTCCGTCCTCACTACCCTCGACGGTGGCACGGCGAAGGGTTACGTGGAGATCCCCCCAGTGGAGCGGTCGGTTGCGATGCAACTGTGTCCTAAGACCGCTACCGACTGGCGGGGAAATCCGCGCCTCCCCTCCCGGGCATGTAAGTTCTCGTCCGGGCTAACCGGCAAGGCTTACACGGCCTGTGGAGAAGCCGCGTCATCTCTGCATGCCATGGCGCTCCTGCAGGTCTACCAGGCCAAAGCGCTCATGGAATTGCACGAGGGTAGTTCCGACCCAGGCGTTATGCAGGAACTGCGTACCGCGACGGACCTCGCCCTCCGGGCGACGAAAGTCACCGCACGCTCCCTGGGTCGGACGTTGTCCACGTTAGTGGTCCAGGAACGCCACGTGTGGCTGAACCTGGCAGATATGCGTGAGACCGACAAGGTTCGGTTCCTCAACGCCCCTGTCTGTCAGGCCGGCCTCTTCGGCGACGCAATCGAGAACTTCGCCCAGCAGTTCTCGGTTGCCCAGAAGCAGACGGAGGCGATTAAAAATATCCTGCCCCGGCGACCCGCTGCTGCCTCCACCCAGTCGCCGGCTGCAGCGCCCCCGCCTGCTCATCGCCGAGGGCATCCCCTGGCATCTGCCTCCGCCCCTGCCAAGCCAAAGCAGCAGCCTCCACCAGCAAGGCGCAAGGGGGCCGCCCAACCCGTCCAGGGTCCCGCTGTCTCCGCCGGCAAGCGCAAGGGCAAGCGGCCCTGAGATGGGCAGCCCAGGGAGGAAAGGAGCTGCTCTCGGGGAGGTGGTGTCCGAGTCCCGGGGGAAGAATGTCAACGCTGGTCAAAACATCCTGCCGCTGGCTCTCCGGAGTCCAGCGGTACCCACATTCTCAATAAAAGAGCAGTTTCCTCCCTCCCTGGGCCCCAAGAGGCCCAGTTTGGCAGTGTGCGACGCCCCCGGGCCTTGCCACTCCTTTCCTCCCCTCTCCCCCTCGCCAGGGGGCAGCAGTGTGGGCACCGAGGACGCCCCCGGGCCTTCTCACCCACACTCTGCCCCACACTGGAGTACTCAAGCAACACTCCGGGCCGCCTCCGGGCCTCCCGAGTCGGGCCTGGGTACTCCATCTCGAAACGCATTTTCGAATGCATCCGTCCCCAGGATTGGTTCGCAGCGATCGACCTGAAGGACGCGTACTTTCATGTCTCCATTCTCCCTCGACACAGACTGTTCCTACACTTTGCGTTCGAGGGGAGGGCATTTCAGTACAGGGTCCTGCCCTTCGGGCTGTCCCTGTCGCCTCGCGTCTTCACGAAAGTCGCAGAGGCAGCCATTGTTCCGCTCAGAGAGCGCGGCGTTCACATTCTCAACTATCTCGACGACTGGCTCATTCTTGCCCAGTCTCGGGAGCAGTTGTGCGAACACAGGGACCTGGTGCTACGTCACCTCAGCCTGTTGGGCCTTCGGGTCAACCAAGAGAAGAGCAAACTCTGTCCCACACAGAGGATCTCTTATCTCTGTATGGAGCTGGACTCGGTCAACCGGTCAGTGTTGAACTGCTTGAATACGTTCAAAGGCAGGACAGCGGTCCCACTGAAATTCTTTCAGAGGCTCCTAGGGCATATGGCATCTGCAGCCACGGTAACGCCGCTCGGATTGCTTCATATGAGACCGCTTCAACGCTGGCTTCACGATCGAGTCCCGAGATGGGCGTGGCAGCGCGGCCAGTACCGGGTCTCAGTTACTCCTTACTGTCGCCAAACCTTCAATCCGTGGGCGGACCTTGCCTTTCTACGGGCCGGAGTGTCCCTAGAACAGGTGTCCAGGCATGCTGTGGTCTTCACGGATGCCTCTTCCACGGGTTGGGGGGCCACGTACAACGGGCACTCAGTTGCGGGTCTGTGGACGGGGCCCCAACTGCGTTGGCATATCAACTGCCTAGAGCCAGACAGCCGACACCTCCGGGAGAGTGGCGACTCCACCCCCGGAGCGTCCAGCTGATATGGGACCTCTTCAGAGCCGCGCAGGTAGACCTGTTCGCCTCTCCGGACTCGACCCATTGCCTGTTGTATTACTCCCTGTCCGGGGGCACCCTCGGTACAGATGCACTGGCGCACAGCTGGCCCCGGGACTTACGCAAGTATGCGTTTCCCCCAGTGAGCCTTCTCGCACAGACTCTGTGCAAGGTCAGGGAGGACGAGGAGCAGATCTTGCTAGTTGCGCCCTACTGGCCCAACCGGACCTGGTTCTCCGAACTCTCACTCCTCGCGACAGCCCCTCCCTGGCCGATTCCCCTGAGGAAGGACCTTCTTTCTCAGGGACGGGGCACTCTATGGCACCCGCGTCCAGACCTCTGGAGACTCCATGTCTGGTCCCTGTACGGGACGCAGAGGTTCTAGGTGGTCTGCCACAGGCAGTAGCAGACACCATCGCTCTACGAGGCGCCTCTATGCGCTGAAGTGGAACCTGTTCGTTGAATGGTGCTCTTCCCGCCGGGAAGACCCCCGAAGGTGTTCGATTAATGTCGTGCTTGCTTTCCTACAAGATGGGTTGGAGAGAAGGCTGTCTCCCTCCACCCTCAAAGTGTACGTTGCTGCAATAGCGGCGTATCACGATGTAGTCGAAGATAAGTCCTTAGGTAAGCACGACTTAATCGTCAGGTTCCTCAGAGGTGCGAGGAGACTAAATCCTCCTCGGCCAACCTCGGTACCCTCGGTGCCCAAGGTTCCCACCACTCCCTTCCGGGACCAGGTGGTGAACCTGCAAGCGCTGCCTTCGGAGGAGGCAGACCCAGCCCTAGCTTTGCTCTGTCCCGTCCGCGCTCTTCGCGCCTACGTGGACCAAACTCAAAGCTTTAGAACCTCAGAACAGCTCTTCGTCTGTTATGGAGGCCAGCAGAAGGGAAAGGCTGTCTCCAAGCAGAGGTTAGCCCACTGGATAGTGGATGCTATCGTCTTGGCCTACCAGTCCCAAGACGTGCCTTGCCCGCTCAGGGTGCGAGCTCACTCCACTAGGAGTGTAGCCTCCTCCTGGGCGCTGGCTCGCTGACAGACATATGTAGAGCTGCGGGCTGGGCGACACCTAACACGTTCGCTAGATTTTATAGCCTCCGTGTAGAGCCGGTATCTTCCCGCATCCTCGCCCCCAGTGGCCAGTAACGCTAAGTACCCGTTCTAGTGTCGGCTTGCATACGCCACTCCCGCCTCCGGGCCGGATACGTGCGTCTATTGTCTCCAGTTGTGTTCCCCGGAAACGGCTAACCCTGTCGAGCTCCTCCGTCACCCCTTCGGTGTCAGACGTTGCGGCCGTCTGACACCAGGCCTACACCCCTATGCTTGTGGAACGTGTGTGTTAGGCTGGGTTCCATAAGTAGCGGTTCCCTAACGGCAACCCCATATGTGTATTCTCCACGGTACCAGCTACCCTACTCGGCTAGCCCCGTGTCTTTCCCTTGACAGAGCCCACTCTGTCGTCTCTGATGGTGTTCTTTCTCCCCTGGGACCAGGTTGGATCCACCCCAGAGACTGCCATAGGTAGCACTACCCTGCTAGGTTAGTCCTTATGAGTATTCCACCTCTCCTTCCACTGAAGGACATGGCTCCGCAGCGTACCATCTCCCTGAGACGGGCACGCTTTCCCAGCGTTATCCAATAGTCACGCTGAGTGGGTCTTGCAGGAACAGCAGTGACTGGCCTCCCTGACTGGAGCCCTGACTTCCGCACCAACCTAGGTGTGGTCCAGCGAGCTCGGTCAGGGCGCTGGAAGGGCCAGCATCTCTGGCATGTTAGTATGGATCCCAATTCGTCGG
This sequence comes from Rhinogobio ventralis, assembly GCA_039654625.1. NCBI lineage: Eukaryota > Metazoa > Chordata > Actinopteri > Cypriniformes > Gobionidae > Rhinogobio > Rhinogobio ventralis. The sequence goes on from CM077210.1 coordinate 23,680,239, forward strand.
TCAGTTCCGACGTACGTCGAACGTGCCCGACTGTAAGGGAACGTCTCGGTTACGTATGTAACCCTCGTTCCCTGAAGGAGGGAACGGAGACGTACGTCCCGTCGCCAGGTGCTGTGCTTCAGCTGTAGGCCGAGCCACTTAGCCGGCTCCTCAGTTGTAAAGCGATATGCGGTACTTCCACTTCCGTATTTATACCCGCGTGGGACGCATCTACCGCATGCCAATCCTCATTGGCTCGTTTTTAAACACTCGAAGTAGATTGATCTCTGAAAATGGATCCCAATTCGTCGGTCAGTTCCGACGTACGTCTCCGTTCCCTCCTTCAGGGAACGAGGGTTACATACGTAACCGAGACGTTTTCTATTCATCAAATAATCCTGAAAAAAACGATCACCGTTTTCACAAAAATATTAAGAATAAGAAGACTTCCTTTATTCACGTTTCATACCGCTCAAAATATACCCAGGGTTAATTCCTTAACCCCAGGATAAAGTCCTTATTTGCATATTTACGGTGTCAGTGTTACTGAGTGGACAAACGCAGCATGTGACCTGTTTACATAAAGGCTCTAGCATTGCTGATGGTAATATCAAGGCTTTTTTATAAAGGTAAGAATGAAATGGTCTCTTCTTCACTCCAATTATCACATTTTCCATCACCGTTTGACATTTTTCCTATCATGCGCAGAAAAGACTGTTTATATACACCGATCAGGCATAACATTGTGACCTAATATTGTGTTGGTCCCCCTTTTTCTGCCAAAACAGCCCTGACCCGTTGAGGCATTGGACAGGGGTCAGCATTGGCACCCTGACTGGTCTGCGGCTATGTAGCCCCATACTTAACAAACTGCGATGCACTGTGTATTCTGACACCTTTCTATCAGAACCAGCATTAACTTCTTGAGCAATTTCAGCTAAAGTAGTTTGTCTGTTTGATCGGACCACACAGGCCAGCCTTTGCTCCCCACATACATCAATGAGCCTTGGCCGCCCATCACCCTGTCACTGGTTCACCACTGTTCCTTCCTTGGACCACTTTTGATAGATACTGACCAATGCAGACCGGGAACACCCCACAAGAGCTGCAGTTTTGGATATGCCATCACAATTTGGCTCTTGTCAAACTCGCTCAAATCCTTACGCTTGCCCATTTTTCCTGCTTCTAACACATCAACTTTGAGGACAAAATGTTCACTTGCTGCCTAATATATCCCACTCACTAACAGTGTTATTCACTTCACCTGTCAGTGGTCATAAATGTTTTGCCTGATCAGTGTACATTGCACGGTATTTATGTGACTGCCTTAAAGCATGTGAATATAAGGCACGCAATTTGTTGTTGGTTGCTAAGCATCTAGTTGTAACATTCTAACACCGAATCGTTTCACACCGTACAAGTTTGGCACCACAATGCAGAGTTAACACTGCAAAAGCGATGCTAACCCTGCTTCCGCATCTAAATTACAGGCGTGAAACGCTCCTTTACCCGGGGTTAAACGTGGTGTTTAGAACGACGATAACCTGGGGTTAAGCACAGTGTGAAAAGCCCTTAAATGTTTTCAACATGAATAATAATAAATGCATATTAGAATGATTTCAGAAGTAATGGTTGCTGGAAATGTAGCTTTGCCATCACAGGAATAAATTGCATTTTAAAATATATTAAAATAGAAAACAGTTATTTTAAATTGTAATAATATTTCACAATATTACTTTTTTACTGTATTTTTTGTAGCACTTTATTTTACAGTCCTGTTCCCCATGTACATACTGTGTACTTAATAACTGGGTAATAGCTAGGTACTAACCTGAACCTACCTCTAAACCTAACCTTAACCCATGTAGTTACCTTATATCACTTAGGAACTGTAAATACACTGTAAGTACACGTAAGTGCACATACTGTAAAATAAAGTGCAACTGAATTTTTGATCAAATAAATGCAACATTGGAGCACATAAGATACTTCTTTCGATAGAATTCTTAAACGTTAAATAATCATACAGACTTTCCGTTACATCAAAGCAAACTCACAAAGCACTGACTTTAAGTTCTGCATAGTTTAGGATAACTTGCGATTGGACAGAATTGATTAAATTGGTGAAAATCTATGTACATAAACATAGTCACTGCACCTTTAATCAATAGTGTCATTCTTAAAGTGACTGGAGGCCGGTTTTGAGCATGCTACACGATCTGATCCAGAGAAAGTCAAACCCCCATTTATGCTAACTCAGCCTCTGGCCACAGCATTAGCTCCGATTCTTGATGTGGTGTGGTGTGGCCTTGTACTTAACATGTTAATTGCTATTACATTTTCCATTGGCTCAGTGAATTGTTCCCTGAGTGTGGCCACTGACATCTTGACCTATTGTAAATTTTACTGAGATTTATTGGGATCGTCCGGCGGTCGTTTCTATCGTCATAATGGTAAAGCTCTGTGGTCAGGCCTCATGAATATTTCAGAAGCCCAATTAAACTACTGCTGACCCCGAAGTGCTTCAGAGCTCCTATGGAGCCAGGTAACATCAGGACAGTGAGGGCTGTTTGTAGCTATGATCTTACTTCCGCAAACCCTAAGCCAGCTTTTCCTCAGCGTGAGCGCTTTCAATGGTCATCAACTTATCAAATGAAGAAGCAATATCTTTGTTGAGGCTCACATACCCATTAGCTTATTCATATTGTTTGTGATGGTAATGTGATGAAAATGCTAAACAGAAACTGTATAATATTTCCATTGTTCATGGAACATGACTTCTGCTATTCTCTGACGTCTGTTTTCATTGTTTAAAGATGAAAGGAATCATTTCCATTCCATAATGGAATTTAAATTCAAATGTCAACAGCAATTTCTCCTGCTGTACACCCATATTTCTGCCGCTTGGAAAGTTTGGGTGCCCTTGCTTGCCTTTGCACCTCCAGCTGTGTTTTTTTTTGCATTTTCATCTCTTTAGTTTGCATCTTGTTCAGTTCTTCCATCACAGAGATCTACAAGCATTGAATTAAACAGCAGGCTGTCTCTGTTGAAGGGAACTTTGAATAAATGGGGGTTGCCATGTTGGCTGAATTAAACTCTGTCAGTGATTTTGGTATAATTTCACAGTTTTCACCTTAAGCTCCTTGTGGACTTCTTTCCCAAGTGAAATCACCTTCCTGCATACAGATGCCCGAAGTAGAGATGAGTCTCCGAAAGGGGTCACCTGGAAATGATGGATATTTGACATACCAGGTAAAAATAAGCTGTGCATGTGAGGGTGTTTCTTCAACTGCTGGCAATCTCCAAGTTTCATTTTTACATATTTCAACTGAAATGTATTATGTCTTCATATTTTTTCTCTTTTTCAAAGGTCTTAAAATATGAAAATCTATTATTTTATTTTTTTTATTATTAGCTATAAAGAAAATCAGGGTTAAAATAAACTATTATTTATATATATTTATTGTGTAAATATTTTTTTACACAAATTACGACTGTCGCTCAGTTTCCTATAATCTCCAGCAAAACCACAATTTTACACATAATTGTTTTTTTCCCCCAAAAGTAGGCAAAAATAGAAAATTGGTATAAGAGCATTTGTATTGTGCATCCATTTTGTAAAATTATATAAAAAGTTTAAACGTTATTTACACTACTGTCCAAAAGATTGGGGTTAGTAAGATTTTGATTAATTTAAAAGAAAATAATACTTTTTTAACAACAGTGACAGGAAAGACTTTTACTTTTGTTAGAAAAGAATATTTTTAATTCAAATAAATGCTTTCAAATAAATAAGTACCAGAAAAAAAAAGATTTAGTTACCAAAAACTATAAAACATCACTATTGATAATAATAAGAAATGTTTCTTACCAAATCAGTATATTAGAATGATTTCTGAAGGATCATGTGACACTGAAGACTGGAGAAAATTCAGCTTTGCCATCACAGGAATAAATGACATTTTAAAACACATTAGAATAGAAAAGTTGTTTTAAATTGTATAATATTTCACAGTATAACTGTTTTTGCTGCATTTTGATCAAATTAATGCAGCCTTGGTGAGCATAAAAGACTTAATTCAAAAGCATTACAAAATCTTTCTGACCAAAAGTCTTTGAACAGTCGTCTAATTGTGTGTATTTTGGATAAGTAAAATGCTAACAATGAAATAAGTGAGTTTATTTTTCAAAAGTGCTTATAGTTGAAGAAACACCCAAACTGAAACATGACTGTTTCCATCCTGTTCATCAGATTGTCTTTTATTTTGAGCTGATGACTGAAGTGCGGACGAAGAGGTTCACACTCTTTAAACAGGTCACACACAATCTTGCTCTGCACTTATTTCTCTCCTTTTTCTTTATTCGCTTAATGTTATGCTGATGAGAGTTCGCTCCCTGTGATGGCCCATTTGACCAAATTTCTCCTGTGAGGGTCATCAGAAATTTGATTCAGTGTTCCCGAGGGAAATAAGAATAGCAGAAGGAGGCCAGCCAGGCCCAGGTTATAGAGCCACTTGGGAGGGGGAAAAGAAGGAAAGTGGGGTTGTTTCCCATCAGGCAAAGCAATAACCTCACCTCCGTTAGGCGAGCAATAATATCGCCACAGGACCAAATAAAACTGTGAGAAGCTTATCAGAGCCACTTGGGTTGAAAGCTCCCTGACTTAAACAGTCACAAAATACAAATGCTTTTGGCATTTATGAGCCGCTGTCATACAACGGGCATCAGTAATTCCATGGAAAATATTTCCCCCGGCCGTGTTGCAGGACTCTCCAGTTGCCTCTTCCACCACACTGTATACAGCAACAGCTGCTCCATTAACAAAAATGTAGTTCTAGACAGACTTCCTGCAAATACTGCAGTTGTATATGACATAATGTCAGATATTGTACTACAAAAAACAAACAACACTTATATAACAGTTATATTAGCTTATTGTAAGTGCCTGCAGGTAGCTGTGTACACCCAGACTGACCCTAAAACACTGATGGTATTTTATAGCCCATTATATCACAGACTGTTCTAATGTGTCCCAGTCTTACACTACATTGTGATAAAATGCATGAATGTATTAAAAACAGACTTTATGGCCTCTCTGCCCACAAAATCTTATTTTGTAATTTATGCTGGCAATCAGTTTGTAACTTTGTGTTTTTCTTGCATTAGGTGATATTAGAGATTGACGATGTGATAAAATTTTGACTTAGTGGATATGTTTAATTATTATTAATGTAGAGGCACAGGAAGGACAGAATTTCTTATGGAGTCAGATCAGTCTCATTAATAATTCACGCAAAAAACATGATGCACAAATGCGTAGCCAATTTCACATGCATGAAACCAAATTCACGTGCACAAAAAACAATTCAAGTGCGTAAGATCAAATTTTATATTCATAAAATACATTTCACAAATGCAAAAGACAATTTGTAGATATACACTCACCTAAAGGATTATTAGGAACACATACTAATACTGTGTTTGACCCCCTTTCGCCTTCAGAACTGCCTTAATTCTACGTGGCATTGATTCAACAAGGTGCTGAAAGCATTCTTTAGAAATGTTGGCCCATATTGATAGGATAGCATCTTGCAGTTGATGGAGATTTGTGGGATGCACATCCAGGGCACGAAGCTCCCGTTCCACCACATCCCAAAGATGCTCTATTGGGTTGAGATCTGGTGACTGTGTTCAAGAAACCAATTTGAAATGATTCGAGCTTTGTGACATGGTGCATTATCCTGCTGGAAGTAGCCATCAGAGGATGGGTACATGGTGGTCATAAAGGGATGGACATGGTCAGAAACAATGCTCAGATAGGCCGTGGCATTTAAACGATGCCCAATTGGCACTAAGGGGCCTAAAGTGTGCCAAGAAAACATCCCCCACACCATTACACCACCACCACCAGCCTGCACAGTGGTAACAAGGCCTGATGGATCCATGTTCTCATTCTGTTTACGCCAAATTCTGACTCTACCATCTGAATGTCTCAACAGAAATCGAGACTCATCAGACCAGGCAACATTTTTCCAGTCTTCAACTGTCCAATTTTGGTGAGCTCGTGCAAATTGTAGCCTCTTTTTCCTATTTGTAGTGGATATGAGTGGTACCCGGTTGGGTCTTCTGCTGTTGTAGCCCATCCGCCTCAAGGTTGTGCGTGTTGTGGCTTCACAAATGCTTTGCTGCATACCTCGGTTGTAACGAGTGGTTATTTCAGTCAAAGTTGCTCTTCTATCAGCTTGAATCAGTCGGCCCATTCTCCTCTGACCTCTAGCATCAACAAGGCATTTTCGCCCACAGGACTGCCGCATACTGGATGTTTTTCCCTTTTCACACCATTCTTTGTAAACTCTAGAAATGGTTGTGCGTGAAAATCCCAGTAACTGAGCAGATTGTGAAATACTCAGACCGGCCCGTCTGGCACCAACAACCATGCCACGCTCAAAATTGCTTAAATCACCTTTCTTTCCCATTCTGACATTCAGTTTGGAGTTCAGGAGATTGTCTTGACCAGGACCACACCCCTAAATGCATTGAAGCAACTGCCATGTGATTGGTTGATTAGATAATTGCATTAATGAGAAATTGAACAGGTGTTCCTAATAATCCTTTAGGTGAGTGTATAACTGTGCACAAAAACTTTTTTTGAGTTTTTTGAGACTTTTCTGGCAGCGCTCTCCTCCCACCCGGATCAGTCGTACTCTTAAGCCAATCAGATTTAAGCTTATCAATCGACCAATCATAATCGCTTGAGGGCGTGCCCACCTGGGTGTTACGTCATCAGCTTTCTACCACAGTTCAAGTCATGGCTGAGCAGAGGTATGTACAGTTTGATCGGTTAATTTCTGTGTTTACTGAAACGAAGAAGTTAGAGATCAGTTGAAGCAATAGTTTATTAACTGCTGTTTAGTCCACGTGTGAAAATAAACATTTATTTTAAGTATTGATGGATTCTTATGTTTACTTCATAAATAACTATTCATGTGCATACCATACAATGTTAGATTTTAGATTCATAAACTCCATAGAAAGCATGACAATTGTTTGACTGATGAGAGATGGTGTATATAAATAGACGATTATGAAAATATAAAGTTTTTGGATATTTTTCACGTACTATTATTTATTACAGATAGGAAAGAGCAGTCACAGTAGTGTGTTTGTACCTGCATGTCATGTCCACCACACATTCAACTGATGATGATAATTTATGTAATGAAGTGCATACATTGGAGACCATTTACGTTTCATCTATGCTTTGTTTTAAGCTGCATATATATGCAGTTTTATTGTTTCAGATTTCCAAGACAGATGATGTATGAAGTTATAGAGACAACCAGTACCTTGACCTTACCATTCCTACTGTAATTCTTTCAAAACAGTCATGTTGCAAGCCATCCATTTTGACTGTTGTTTCAACAAGTGGTTGAAAGTCATGCATTGTTACTGTATTAATTTGTATCCTGTTGATTATATGTACACACTCAAGGAATAAAGCCCTGCTATGCATTATTAAATGTTCTTGTTTTATGTCAGAATTAAAAGATTCAAAGACATTTCACTACAGTAGTTTTGCCTGCATTGTCGCATTTCATTTTTAAATCTTGGCGACTGTTCTGTCCTAAAACTAATAATTATTGTTGCTCCTGCTGTTATTTTTTGCATCTGTTTAAGGGTAGGTTTAGGGTAGGGGTGGGTATGGATGTTTAAAAAAAAGCCTCAAACCACATGAATATGATGCTGGTACTAATATCCAGAAGATATTTGGAAGAATGTTTGTAACCAAGCAGATCTCGGCAGCCATTGACTAACATAGTCGGGGGTGAAATACTATCATAGTTAAAGACTGCCAAGATCTGCTTGGTTACAAACATTCTTCCAAATATCTTCCTTTGTGTTCAGCAGAACAAAGAAATTCATACAGGTTTGGAACAACTTGAGGGTGAGTAAATGATGAACTGACAATCTCAAGTATGAAGGAGCACAACATTTAGTACAGACAAATATATGTCTCTTCTATAGTTGTGAGATTGGCTGACTAACAGTTTGAAGCTGGGTTACAAGTTCTTCAGTCACAGGGCATTTTACTGGAACCACAATGTCTTTGCATGGCTGGTCAAGGATGTTGATAGTGTTCCAGTCAGAGTCTTCTTTCCTTTTTAAAGTAGATAAATGTTTATGGCCAAATGATAAATTTAAGTGCAATACATCAGGTGAAAAGTTAACAAATGAAATGTGTTCAATCTAGTCATCACTAGACCTCTCTCTGTCAGAACATATCAGATGTTGGTTTGATATTTAAAGCAGTCAGCACGTAGTACAAGAGGTGCAGACAGAGGACATGCAGGAAGCAAAATAATTGAATATAGTTTACTGAGTAATCTTAGTTGCATGATGTTAATTGCATCTCTATGATCAGCCTTTGTCTGATCAACATAAAAACTGTTTTTTTACCAGGCAAAGAAAAGTTAATGCTTCACAACATTGTCCTGTGACATTAAAAACCTTGAGATGACAATACAGCACAGAACATGAAAGTACATGTGTATTGAAGAGTATAAAAGAGAATAAAGACTGAATAAAGAGTTTGTGACTGCTATCCAGATGTCACACCAAAGGTGTGTAATCCTGAAAAATACAGGGGAACAATAAGTGTGTAATAATAATTTAACACTGTATACTGTTGCACAAATGGCAAAATCTTCATCACTAAACAATGAGTGCTCATAAAAAAATTTTTTCACTATTTAAAAAACAATCTCGATGAGGCTAGTGCTAAGTGGGAGCTATTGATTGTAACTGAGAGAGCTGTCTGAGGGGCTCTGTACCTGCAGCTAAAATACAACAAAACAAGCATAATTTCCTCTTCATATGGGACATCTGATTACTGCAGCAGGCACCGCTTACATCTGTTAACAGTTACTAAACTATCGCTACAACTGATCACTAACTTAGTTTCAGTAAACACAGAAATGAACCGATCAAACTGCACATACCTCTGCTCAGCCATGACTTGAACTGTGGTCGAAAGCTGATGCCCAGGTGGGCACGCCCTCACACAATTATGATTGGTCGATTGATAAGCTTAAATCTGATTGGCTAAAGAGTACGACTGCTCCGGGTGGGAGGAGAGCCTGCCAGAAAAGTCTCAAAAATACACACACACACAAATCCAAGGCAATTCACACACGAATGACAATTTGCGCATTCACATTCAAGGAACATTTTCAATTTTTTGTGCACAGTTGTATATCTACAAATTGTGTTTTTCATTTGTGAAATGTATTTTATGAATATATAATTAAATTGTTTTTTTGTGCACGTGAATTTGGTTTCATGCATGTGAAATTCACTGTAAAAATGTTTTTCCCTTTCGAGGGAACTCGAGCTGCGTCACCGCTTTGGGAAACGCCTCTGCGTGATTGCGTCGTGAAGCACATGTGTAATCAGTCCAATGGAGAGACGGAACGTCATAGGCGGGTGACGTCATCGACCCGGAAGGTATAAAGCATACCGGCAGACAAACGCCGCTAGCTTCTGTTGCTTTCAGCAAGCGCTCTGTGTATTGTCATTGTCAGATTTGTGTTTTGTGTCTGAGTTCAGACTTTCTCGTTCTATTTCAAGTTGCATACACACTGACATTTAAAGAGACACTATGGCGAGCGAACAGCGTTACAGAAAGTGTGTTCCTCCCTGCTCTCGTCACATCACGAGCGGGGATACACACTTGATGTGCGTTGTTTGTTTGGGTGAACAGCACGCTCAGTCGGCTCTCGAGGGGGCCGGCTGTGAGCATTGTGAGGCTTTGCCTATGAGAGTGCTGCGATCCCGCCGGGCACTTTTTGAGGAGGGTGTCCCGGTTCGCGTTCCCCGCGGCACAGGCCCCGCTGTTGCTGAGGCACAGCGGCAGCTTATGTCGTGGGGTTCGCAAATGGATCTGTCAGAGGGGTTAGAGACGGGCCCAGCCCTTTCTCTGCCCTCACCTGGCAGATCCAGTGCTGCCTCTCTGGGTTCGGGAGCCCGCCCTGCGGTTTCTCCCACCCAGGGGGCAGCCTCAGCGCTGCTTTTATCGAGCTCTGATGAGATCGATATTTGCAGCGTTGACGCGGGGGTTGAAGACTCGCCACTTCAATCCCCTGCTGGTGAGGAGCTGTTGGAGGTTCTGTGCAGAGCGGTGGCCAAACTAAACATTGACTGGCCACAAGAAAATCAAGAGAGCGTCTCGTCCAAGAGCCGTTTGGACGAGCGCTTTCTCCCCTCACGCTCTGCCCAGCCTCCACGTCGGAGTTTACCGTTTTTCACGGATCTCCACACTGAGGTGTCGAGAACGTGGAAGCGGCCCATGTCCTCTCGTGTCTTCAGCCCCCAAACGTCAGTGTATAGCAACATACAGGGGCTGAAGAAGCATGGGTATGGTCCGATGCCGAAGGTGGAGGAGACGCTCGCGAGCCATCTCTCTCCTCAGTCGGCATCGGCCATTAAAACTCCGACCTTGCCCACCAAACCGTTAAGAACCACATCCTCTTTGGTGGGCAAGGCGTACTCGGCAGCGGGTCAGGCCGCCGCGTGTCTGCACACTATGGCCATCGTGCAGGCATACCAGGCCGACCTGCTAAGAGACCTGGGGTCCAGCCAGGAGATCGGAGCAGATTTAGTTAATGAGCTCCGATCTTCAGCAGATTTAGCTCTCCGAGCCACCAAGGAGACGGCCAAATCTATAGGCCGTTCTATGGCAGCCCTGGTGGCTACGGAGAGGCATCTGTGGCTGAATCTGACTGAGATTCGGGAGAGAGATAAGAGCTTTCTGCTTGATGCGCCGCTGTCTCCTGACGGCCTGTTCGGTGACGCTGTCACAACCGTCACCGACAGGTTTCAGGAGGCAAAGAAACAATCTGCGGCGCTGAAGCAGCTCCTCCCGAGAAAACCCCAGGCCTCGTCTGCTGCTGTGCGGGAGCAGCAGACACCGAGTACGAGCTCCGTACACCGGGCGCAACAGAAACAAAGTGTGGCCACTCGTACTCCCCCTCAGAAAGGGTGGGGCGGTGGGCGACACCCTCAGACGCAGCCCTCTAGGGGTAGAGCAGATCTGCGGACTGTTCTTATCTCTAGAAAGGCTGCGTCTAAGAGGCCCTGACGCCAGTGGGCCCAGGGCAGTGAGGGTTTCCCCCTTCGGGAACAGGCGGTGTTCACCTCAGCATACGGTGCCCGTCCTGTTCCGGTACCCTCACAGGGTCTCTCCACTAACCCCGCCCGAGTGCCGGGGCGTGGAAGGCCCTCGCGAGTCATCCGAGGATGGCCCGCGTCCTCCAGACAAGGAGGTGGCGCTGTCGAGTCAGCCGTTCCCTGCCGGTCATCCGCTTCAGGGCGCTGTGCTCCCAGCACTCAGTATACCAGAGGCCAGTCTCGAGGGACTGGTACCCCTAGTAGATTTTTTGCCAGAATGGGAAAAACTGCCAAATATATCTCGTTGGGTCCTGCAGATAATAAGATCTGGGTACGCCATCCAGTTCAGGTGTCGTCCACCCAGTTTCAAAGGGGTCCTACCTACCTTGGTGGGCCCCGAGCAGGCTCTGGTTATGACTCAAGAAGTCCAGACCCTCCTACGGAAGGGGGCCATAGAGAAGGTTCCTCTCTCCGACAGGGAGTCAGGTTTCTACAGTCGCTATTTTATAGTGCCAAAGAAGGATGGGGGGTTGCGCCCCATTTTGGACCTGCGCTCGCTGAATCGCGCAGTGGCAAAGTTCAGGTTCAAGATGCTTACACTCAAACATATCGTGTCCCAGATCAGGTCCGAGGACTGGTTTGTCACGATAGATCTCAAAGATGCTTACTTCCACATCTCCATCCTTCCGCAGCACAGGAAGTACCTGAGGTTCGCTTTTGGGGGACAAGCGTACCAATATCGGGTGCTTCCCTTCGGTCTAGCCCTATCACCCCGCACCTTCACCAAGTGTGTAGACGCGGCATTAGCCCCCTTGCGTATGCAGGGGATCCGCATTCTCAATTATATCGACGACTGGCTGATTTTGGCTCAGTCAGCACGTCTGGCGGTTCAACATCGAGATGTTGTTCTCGCGCACATGAAGAGGTTAGGGCTGAGGCTCAACCTCAAGAAGAGCGTTCTTTCTCCAGTACAGAGAATAACGTATCTGGGTGTGTGTTGGAATTCGATCCTGATGCAGGCCCGTCTATCAGAGCCTCGCGTAGGATCGATTCTCTCAGCGGTGAAAGGGGTGAAACTAGACCAGCCACTCACTGTCAAACAGTATCAGAGACTGTTAGGCCTGATGGCAGCAGCGTCCAACGTCATTCCTCGTGGCCTGTTGTACATGAGACCTTTACAGTGGTGGCTCAAGACCAAGGGTTTTTCCCCGAGGGGAAATCCCTTTCGCGTGATCAAGGTAACGCGGCGATGCCTCCGCGCCTTAGTCATGTGGAAGGACCCTCGGTTTCTAGCCCAAGGCCCGTTACTGGGGGCACCGTGCCAGCGGGTCACTCTGACCACGGATGCCTCCCTTACGGGTTGGGGGGCGACCATGAGTGGTCGCTCGGCCCAGGGCCTATGGCAGGACGCTCATCGTGCGTTGCACATAAATTGCCTGGAAATGCTTGCTGTGTTCCAGGCTCTGAGACATTTCCTGCCGTATCTCAGGGGCCATCATGTTCTAGTTCGCACAGACAACACATCGGTGGTCTCCTATATAAATCACCAGGGGGGTTTGAGGTCTCGCCCTTTGTACAAGCTGACTCGTCAAATCCTCCTGTGGGCCCTGGGGAAATTGCTCTCAATCAGGGCAATCTACATCCCAGGGCGCCTGAATACGGAAGCAGACATCCTGTCGAGGCAGGGGCCGAGGCCCGGGGAGTGGAGACTCCACACCGAGGTGGTGGAGCTCCTCTGGCAAGAATTTGGCAGAGCAGAAGTAGACCTGTTCGCCACTCAAGACAACACTCATTGTCGTCTATGGTTTGCTCTAACTCCTCCAGCTCCCTTGGGACTGGACGCCATGGTACAGGAGTGGCCGAGGCTGCCCCTGTACGCTTTCCCCCCGATCGCTCTGCTTCCGGGAGTTCTAGAGAGAGTTCGTCGGGACGGGGCCCATCTGCTCCTAGTGGCTCCGTTCTGGCCAGCCCGGGTTTGGTTCTCGGACATTGTGTCGCTCCTCAACGGCTCTCCCCTGGAGATTCCGTGCAGGAGGGACCTGCTCTCTCAGTCGGGCGGTGCCTTCCTGCACCCACGCCCAGAGCTGTGGAATCTGTGGGCTTGGCCTCTGAGGGGGCCCAGCTCCTAAGCTCCGGTCTCTCAACCGAGGTTGTGGAGACCATCCTACACTCTAGAGCTCCCTCCACGAGGAAACTGTACGCATTGAAATGGAGACTCTTCACCTTATGGTGTAGAGATCGCCTGTGGGATCCAGTAAACTGCCCTGCGAGCGCGGTGCTGGAGTTCCTGCAGGAGAAATTCTCCGCTGGGTTAGCTCCCTCCACTTTGAAGGTGTACGTGGCGGCCTTAGCAGCTTACCACTCTCCTTTCGATGGTGTTACCCTCGGGCGACACCCCCTAGTTACTCGTTTCCTCCGTGGCACTATCAGACTGAGGCCCGCAGTACGCACCAGGGTGCCGGCCTGGGACTTAGCTATTGTCCTTCAGGGCCTTTCTCAGGCTCCCTTCGAGCCCATTGAAGAAATTTCTGAGAAACTCCTCACCTTAAAGACCATCTTGTTGCTGGCTATCTCTTCCTTAAAAAGAATAGGGGACTTACAAGCCCTCTCTGTGGCACCCTCGTGCTTGGAATTTGCTCCCGGTATGGCTAAAGCTTTTCTGCACCCCAGACCGGGGTACGTTCCTAAGGTTCCCACTAATACTGTGAGACCCATAGTACTTATGGCCTTTTGTCCACCTCCCTTTCTGACGTCTGACCAGGAAAGATCTAATCTGCTTTGCCCTGTTCGCGCACTAGACGCTTATGTCCACAGAGCTGCCCTGTGGAGAAAATCGGAACAGTTGTTTGTGTGTTACGGTCCACCCTCGAGAGGGGGTCCGGTTTCTAAGCAGAGGATGAGCAAGTGGATAGTTGAGGCTATTTCACTTGCTTACGAGGTGGTCGGGCAGCCTTTCCCTTTGGCTGTCCGGGCACACTCGACTAGGGGTATGGCTGCCTCTCGGGCATTCCTAGCAGGGGCTTCCCTGCAAGACATTTGTGAGGCGGCGGGGTGGTCCTCGCCGCTCACTTTCGTGAGGTTCTACGAACTTGACATTACTCCAGGGGCTCGGGTGCTCGCCTTTTAGACAATGCACAGGCGGGCATCCGGCTCCTATGGGGACGTGGGTATTCTCGTTCCCAAAGCGGTGACGCAGCTCGAGTTCCCTCGAAAGGGAACGTCTCGGTTACGACTGTAACCTTAGTTCCCCGAGTAGGGAACGAGACGCTGCGTCACCCTGCCATACTCCCCGCATGCCCGCAAAAGCGTCTTGCTTCACTCTACCACAGAAGCTAGCGGCGTTTGTCTGCCGGTATGCTTTATACCTTCCGGGTCGATGACGTCACCCGCCTATGACGTTCCGTCTCTCCATTGGACTGATTACACATGTGCTTCACGACGCAATCACGCAGAGGCGTTTCCCAAAGCGGTGACGCAGCGTCTCGTTCCCTACTCGGGGAACTAAGGTTACAGTCGTAACCGAGACGTTTTCAATAAACAGTTCAATCATGTAAATTTACAGCTAATGGTCCATAAATTAAGCACTTGCAGTAAATTTACAGCATTTAACAGTAAACCTGTTGTTTGTTCCTGAGAAAAATGGCCTTGCGCTGTAAAAAGCAGCACACGGGACGGGGCATCTTGTTTTCTGCAGAAAGCGATCAACGCCAACGGAATCTCTTCAAAACTCTTTGAAGACTCTTTGTGTTTTTCGCGTGAATTATTAATGAGACTGATCTGGCTCCGTAGCTTTTGCACTGAGGTAATTTGTGAGGTGGATACAGGTGGTTAGCACACTAGCTGTATTTTAACATTATTTGGTTCTGTCATACCCATTTTCCATTGGTGCCGGAGCCAGTGTTCATGTTTTGAAAATGATTTTACCATAAACAATTATTTATTAAGCACCTTTATGTAATAACTTGCTGCTAGTTAGAAGTTATAATGAATAAAATGAATAGCAATCAATTAATGTGTAAATAAATAAATAAATGCCACTGTTACATACCCATATGTTCACCAAGGCTGCATTTATTTTATCAAAAATACAGTGAAATATTAATATTAATTTTCATATTAATATGTATTTTTTTATTTATTCTACAAATTATTGACAACATTTCTTCTAAATTTTAAATACAAATATTGTCATTTAGAGCATTTATTGGCAGAAAATGACTGGTCGAAATAACAGAAAAGATTTTCATACCTTGAATAAAGCAAAGAAAACAAGTTTATATACATTTTTAACAACACAATACTAATGTTTTAACTAGAGTTTAGAAATCAATATTTGTAATAATAACCCTGATTTCCAATCACAGCTTTCATGCGTCTTGTCATACTCCCTATCACATTGCTGTTGGGCGGCTTTATGCCATTCCTGGCGAAAAAAAATCAAGCAGCTCGCTTTATTTAATAGCTGGTGACCCTCTTGCTTACATTCCAAAGGTTTTCAGTGGGGTTCAGGTCTGGAGATTGTGATGGCCATGACAGGGTCTTGATCTGGTGGTCCTCCATCCACACATTGATTGGCCTGGCTGTGTGGATTGGAGCATTGTCCTGCAGGAAAAAAACAATCATTTGAGTTGGGGAACATTGTCAGAGCAGAAGGAAGCAATTTTTCTTTCAGGATAATCTTGTACGTGATTTGAGTTATGCATCCTTCACAAAGACATGTCTGCCCGATTCTAGCCTTACTGAAGAAACACCAAAATTACACAGAGGGTGTGAAAGACTGTGGGTTGTAGGCCTCTCCAGGTCTCTGTCTAACCATTAGAGGACCAGGTGTTGGGCAAAGCTGAAAACTGGACTCATCAGAAAAGATCAGAATCATGCAGATCTGTCTTTGTGAAGGATGTATGACTCAAGCCATGTACCTGGTTATCCTGGATAACTTCCTTCTTCCTTCTGCTTCCTTCTGCTCTGACAATGTTCCCCAACTCGAAGGAGTAGTTTTCGCAGGACAATGCTCCAATCCACACAGCCAGGCCAATCAATGTGTGGATGGAGGACCACCAGATCAAGACCCTGTCATGGCCAGCACAATCTCCAGACCTGGACCCCACTGAAAACCTCTGGTATGTAGGCAAGAGGAAGATGGACAGTCACAAGCCATCAACAGCAATGTGACCCGGCTGATAGGGAGCATGACAAGACAAATGAAAAGCTGTGATTGGAAGGCAGGGTTATTCCACCAAATATTGATTTCTGAACTCTTCCTAAGTTAAAAACATTAGTATTGTGTTGTTTAAAAAACTCGTTTTCATTGCATTATTCAAGGTCTGAAAACAGGGCATCTTTTTTCCTTATTTTGACCAGCTGTCATTTTCTGCAAACAAATGCTCTAAATGACAATATTTTAGTTAGAAATTTGGAAGAAACGTTGTCAGTAGTTTGTAGAACAAAACGTTAATTTTACTCACACCAATTTATTTAAATACAGAGAAACTGCTAATTTTGCACTGGCCTCTTAATTTTTTCCAGACCTTGTGTATATATATTTACACTCACCTAAAGGATTATTAGGAACACCATACTAATACTGTGTTTGACCCCCTTTCGCCTTCAGAACTGCCTTAATTCTACGTGGCATTGATTCAACAAGATGCTGAAATGTTGGCCCATATTGATAGGATAGCATCTTGCAGTTGATGGAGATTTGTGGGATGCACATCCAGGGCACGAAGCTCCCGTTCCACCACATCCCAAAGATGCTCTATTGGGTTGAGATCTGGTGACTGTGGGGGCCATTTTAGTACAGTAAACTCATTGTCATGTTCAAGAAACCAATTTGAAATGATTCGAGCTTTGTGACATGGTGCATTATCCTGCTGGAAGTAGCCATCAGAGGATGGGTACATGGTGGTCATAAAGGGATGGACATGGTCAGAAACAATGCTCAGGTAGGCCGTGGCATTTAAACGATGCCCAATTGGCACTAAGGGGCCTAAAGTGTGCCAAGAAAACATCCCCCACACCATTACACCACCACCACCAGCCTGCACAGTGGTAACAAGGCATGATGGATCCATGTTCTCATTCTGTTTACGCCAAATTCTGACTCTACCATCTGAATGTCTCAACAGAAATCGAGACTCATCAGACCAGGCAACATTTTTCCAGTCTTCAACTGTCCAATTTTGGTGAGCTCGTGCAAATTGTAGCCTCTTTTTCCTATTTGTAGTGGAGATGAGTGGTACCCGGTGGGGTCTTCTGCTGTTGTAGCCCATCCGCCTCAAGGTTGTGCGTGTTGTGGCTTCACAAATGCTTTGCTGCATACCTCGGTTGTAACGAGTGGTTATTTCAGTCAAAGTTGCTCTTCTATCAGCTTGAATCAGTCTGCCCATTCTCCTCTGACCTCTAGCATCAACAAGGCATTTTCGCCCACAGGACTGCCGCATACTGGATGTTTTTCCCTTTTCACACCATTCTTTGTAAACTCTAGAAATGGTTGTGCGTGAAAATCCCAGTAACTGAGCAGATTGTGAAATACTCAGACCGGCCCGTCTGGCACCAACAACCATGCCACGCTCAAAATGTAGGTGTACACTCACCTAAAGGATTATTAGGAACACCTGTTCAATTTCTTATTGATGCAATTATCTAATCAACCAATCACATGGCAGTTGCTTCAATGCATTTAGGGGTGTGGTCCTGGTCAAGACAATCTCCTGAACTCCAAACTGAATGTCTGAATGGGAAAGAAAGGTGATTTAAGCAATTTTGAGCGTGGCATGGTTGTTGGTGCCAGACGGGCCGGTCTGAGTATTTTTGCCGACTGATTCAAGCTGATAGAAGAGCAACTTTGACTGAAATAACCACTCGTTACAACCGAGGTATGCAGCAAAGCATTTGTGAAGCCACAACACGCACAACCTTGAGGCGGATGGGCTACAACAGCAGAAGACCCCACCGGGTACCACTCATCTCCACTACAAATAGGAAAAAGAGGCTACAATTTGCACAAGCTCACCAAAATTGGACAGTTGAAGACTGGAAAAATGTTGCCTGGTCTGATGAGTCTCGATTTCTGTTGAGACATTCAGATGGTAGAGTCAGAATTTGGCGTAAACAGAATGAGAACATGGATCCATCATGCCTTGTTACCACTGTGCAGGCTGGTAGTGGTGGTGTATGGGGTGGGGGATGTTTTCTTGGCACACTTTAGGCCCCTTAGTGCCAATTGGGCATCGTTTAAATGCCACGGCCTACCTGAGCATTGTTTCTGACCATGTCCATCCCTTTATGACCACCATGTACCCATCCTCTGATGGCTACTTCCAGCAGGATAATGCACCATGTCACAAAGCTCGAATCATTTCAAATTGGTTTCTTGAACATGACAATGAGTTCACTGTACTAAAATGGCCCCCACAGTCACCAGATCTCAACCCAATAGAGCATCTTTGGGATGTGGTGGAACGGGAGCTTCGTGCCCTGGATGTGCATCTCACAAATCTCCATCAACTGCAAGATGCTATCCTATCAATATGAGCCAACATTTCAAAAGAATGCTTTCAGCACCTTGTTGAATCAATGCCACGTAGAATTAAGGCAGTTCTGAAGGCGAAAGGGGGTCAAACACAGTATTAGTATGGTGTTCCTAATAATCCTTTAGGTGAGTGTATATATAAACTATATTGCCAAAAGTATTGACACTCCTCCAAATCATTGAATTCAGGTGTTCCAATCACTCCCATGGCCAAAGGTGTATAAAATCAAGTACCTAGGCATGCAGACTGCTTCTACAAACATTTGTGAAAGAATGGGTCGCTCATAGGTGCTCAGTGAATTCAATCGTGGTACTGTGATAGGTTGCCACCTGTGCAATAAGTCCATTTCCTCACTACTAAATATTCCACGGTCAACTGTTAGTGGTATGATAACAAAGTGGAATCAATTGGAAACAACATCAACTCAGGCACGAAGTGGTAGGCCACGTAAAATCACAGAGCGGGGTCAGCACATGCTAAGGGGCACAGTGCGCAGAAGTCACCAACTTTCTGCAGAGTCAATAGCTAAAGACCTCCAAACTTCGTGTGGCCTTCAGATTCACCTCAAGAATAGTGCGTAGAGAGCTTCATGGAATGGGTTTCCATGGCCGAGCAGCTGCATCCAAGCCTTACATCACCAAGTGCAATGCAAAGCGTCAGATGCAGTGGTGTAAAGCATGCCGCCACTGGACTCTAGAGCAGTGAAGACGTGTTCTCTGGAGTGACGAATCACACTTCTCTGTCTGGCAATCCAATGTTTGAGTTTGCCGGTTGCCAGGAGAATGGTACTTGCCTTGCCAAATTTTCGTGGAGGGGGGATTATGGCATGGGGTTGTTTTTCAGGGGTGTGTGTCATTGTCATGTGTGTGTGTCACTGTTTTACCACACATAATCTAATGTAAACATTAGCTGTAAAAGTAAAAAAAAAAAGGTACAAACTTAGATTGTATGGGCAGAGAGGCAGTAAATTTGTATATAAAAATGTATCAATTTGATTATTGCCAGAAAACACATTCTCCAAGCATACATGGTCAACATTTAAAAACGACAGATGTGAAAAGAAAGATGCTATCTTAAATGACAGTCATCTTTGGTCTGATTCCTCTAAAGCCGGGTGCACACTGTACGATTTATAACAGTCCTTTATGACTGTTGCTTGTCAAACTGTACTAAAATGATCCCTGCTGTAAGCCATGTCACACTGTGACATCTTAGTTGTCATTAATGTCCGACTGCTGTACATGTCCGCATGCAAGAAGACTCATTCTGAGTATTACATCATCAATCCGTGACACGTTCAGTGATGTGAGCTGCATTTACATGCAGGATAGAAATGGTGGCTAGCAAACAAAAACAATCTCTAGCGTTGATTTTGATCATGGCTTCTCTTGAAAGACAGTGTGTGTGGAGCAAGTTTTGATTTGACGGTTGTCGTAGGAGAAGTCAAACTACAGGACTGTGCGTAAAATCTTCTGACAATACCAGAATTTCGTCAGAGGTCAAATTGGATCATAATGGTCATTAATCAGCTGTCGGTGAACAGGTCTAAACTAAAGATCAAAGACTTCAGATTTTGGCCTAGGATTCAAGGAATCTATTAGAATTTACAAAATTTGTCTCAGATGGCCAAATCATGGCCAAAATCGTACAATGCGAAACTAGCTTAATTCTCTGTCAGTAAAGAGGCTAGACTATCTGAATCTGCTAAAGGATCCAGTCCTTAGCCCTGATTAAAGCCTCCCTCACTAGACTCACTGTATTGACAGTTTGCCCCCATCTACCTTGAACACCTACACAGAAGAATACAAAATAACTGAACTCCAGGTCCATAATGCTTATCTATACGTCAGATTACCATCGAGACTGTCTCACTACTGCCCTCTTATGGAGACCACATTATCATAGTGTCACTCACCACAGAGAAAGTGGGGCATCGCACATGTTTCTGTCTTCACTAAACCGCTGAGCTCTGACCTCACACTTTCTCCTCCTGGAAGCTGAAAAGCAGGTCACTTCTGTTTAACCCTGGGGCCACAGTACTCAGTCACCTCTGAGGATCGAGAGAGAAAGCCATTCAGCCAACTGATCAGCCACACAGACACGGGAAAGAAGCATTCATTAATAATGTAGGCCATGCTGGGAAGAGCTCCGTCAGGTTCACAGCCTGCCGCTGTAGCTCAGATGGAAGACAAAAACCTTGTGACGCCATGGACACTTAGATCTGAGAATGACATTTGCAGAAACAGAGGGAGGGAAACTGAGGACAGAGAAGGAAGGGAGGCAGAGAGGGGAAATGACAGCATGATGGAGAGGGACCAAAAAGTGGGCAAAGTGAAAGGAGAAATGGGGATAAAAAGAAGGGGGAGGGAAACAGCACTGGTATGGAGGCTGATTTAGCTCCTATTGAAATGTTCCAGTGGTGCTCGGGGTTAAAGAGCAAAGTGTGATGGATACGATCTCATTAAAATGGGAAAGTGAGGCTTTAATTTCCTGCGCATGTTCCATCTTTATTAATGTCAGAAGCAGCAGGTAGTCAATTGCATTAGGCCTTCGATCACTGCCTGTGCATGCCCCAATGACAAATATCAAGCCAGGGCATTGCTCTAAAGGAGATCGTTGTGAGTATCACTGGAACAAATTACTAACACATCACCAGGTCAAACCAGAGACACACAGAGAAATCAAGAGTACAGCATGGGATTGAGGCCACGTCAAAACAAAATCGTTAAAGGAACAGTTCACTCAAAAATGGAAATTCTGTCATCGTTTACTCACCCTCATGAGTGAGTATCCTTTTAAAAAGGTGCTGTATTTAGTTTTTGACTGTACTAAAACATAAAAATACCATAATATGTTTGCAGATATTTAGGAAACATGCTGAGTTCACCTTTTTGCGAGAAACAATGCTACAGCCATTTATTCTACTTTGAAATGTGGGTTCCGTGTCGGAATGTCTGTCTTTGTTTTTGCCAATTTACCCAATAGTATTTCGACACCCCGGGTTGCCAGTTGGTGGAAAACACAGTGCATTGTAGCCATGGAAGCCAGCAAACAAACTGGGTCAGAGGAAAAAAAAAACTGCTTAGCGTTGACATTGGCATTTTAACACTGAACCTAAAGATACCGAACCTAAAGACACAGGGATATGTTCACAACCTGATTGGTCGGCTTTTATTACATATATTTTGCTATGAAACTTACAGAACATCCAAAACAATGCTGTGTGCTGGGCTAAATGCACTCATTGTATGTGTGTATGTGATTTATTTTGGTATTTTGACCAGCTGAAAACTCATGAAGAGCTTATAAAATGTGTAAAGGGGTCAAAACAGTGGCAGGAATCCCTCTGTCACACACACAAATGAAGATCTGCTGCAGTTCTGATGCCTGTATCGAACTGTGATCATCGCAACTATGACGAGAAAAAAAACAGGTATGCTTGAGCATTCTGTCCCTTTTAGGGTCCTTCTTGTGACATCATGTCCCGTTTTTGGTCCGTGTCATCATGTCTTTGGTCCGTGTTGTGTTCATATTTCATTCGAACAGCACCAGAGTTCGTTTGGAAGCGGACCAAGACCCACCTTTTCAGGGGTCTCGGTCCGCTTGTTTGGTGCGCACCAGAGTTCGGATGGCAGTGTTCACACTTATTCAAATAAACTGCACTAACAGAGCAATCGCACCAGGGTTCGTTTTAATCAAACCAAACATGCCCAGTGTGAACACACCTTTAAAATGTAATTTATTCCTGTAATGGCAAAGCAGCATTTTTTTAAATTGATTTTTGTTTTGTTTTTGTAATATCATCAAAGTCCAATTTAATGCATCTTGCTTGCTGAATAAAAGTAGTAGAATTAATTTATTTTAAAAATAAAATAAAATCTTTCTGACCCCAAACTTTTGAACAGTCGTTTATTTTTTTTAAATAACCAATTTATCATTGTCATTATATGATCTGCTTATTTGTTCATTTGCACTTCCTTATTGAAGTGAAGGCACCTTCAGATGCCCTGCCTAGCTATTGTTTTATGTAAATATAAAGTGCGAGGTGAAGATGGTAGAGGGAAGTGCCTATATGCAGCCACTCTGCTGGAACATTGAGACTGCTTCTCATTGAGATGTAGCTGGCCTGTTAAATCCACATGCTTTACAGCACTTGTCAATTCGATTGATAGCTACACATTCACTTCTGCAGGTGAGAAGAGGGATAAAGGGAGAATTTTACGCACATATTTAATAAAGCTGGTCACAAATCATCGGCAGGAACATGCATCACAGTATCCCATACAAGAAATCGAGGTAAAATCAGATGTTAGGGGAACAAGCGGCAGTCATCCGAACTAACTCATTTCCTATAGCACACTCTTTTTAAAAATAGGGGACTAAGCACCGCTCTTACAATTCAGGGGATGCCATTCATTGAATAGGCAAACAAGGAGTCCTACATTTGAAAGGAAGTACATTCACACTACGTTGCTTGTTAATATTTGCATAAAACTGTTATTTAATGTGGTTAATGGCATTTCAGAGTATGTAAATAGTGTCGAGTGAAAGTGGAAACGGGAAGTGTCAGTGTTTTCTCTTTTTCTCTGATGCTCAATTCTCGAAAGATCCTTTTTTTTCTCAAAACAATGAGTATGTTCATATGTTCATATCTCTGAAAATTTTTTTCTTGTTCACATCAGATTAGAATTTCTTATTGATTAAAGAAAATTGCATTTTTTTTGGCACATGTGTGCAAAAGAGTTAGTACAATTGTCTACAATTTGCACAATGACTAAATGCTCATGTCTTGCTGATCAAATCTGATGAGTTGATTCTCAGTGAAACTCTTCACAACTTATAATCATTCATTCATTGTGTGAGCCATCACATGCAAAATTATCCATTCAGTGATCAAAATCTGTCAGACATGTTATATTCTATAAATATTTATGACATGGAATGTTTGTTAAATTGCAACACACACACACACACACGCACACGCACACACACACACATACACATTCACACTCTCTCTCTATATATATATATATACAGTATATATATATATATATATATATATATATATATATATATATATATATATATATATATATATATATATATATATATATATATATATATATGGAGTTTGCTGACAGCACAATCATCACCATTTTTGAACATGGAGGAACATCACAACCCTGAACAGCAGCAGCTACATCAGTACTCATTTGTACTTACTCATTTGTATTTATACAGTACTTTTTTTTGTAGAATTGTGTTGCATGTAAGCTGAAAATTCCTGTCATGGAAGAGCAATAGGAAGTGTTAGAGAAAGACATAATAGAGTGTGTAAAAATGAACAATCAACTGTGAATTTTAAGCTTACATGTAACACATTTCTTCAAAAAATAAATGTACTGTATAAATACAAATGTTAATTTTCTTTCCGTGTACTACATTATTGACTTTTCCCAGTCAATTTTTACCTACTGTCTGAACCTGTATTTACAGTAAAAAGCTCAGTGTGATCCACAAGAGCATTCAGCTAGACAAAACTGACATTACTGTATAGAATAGAAAGCAGTTGGTGTCAACAGAAAAAAACCCAAAACAAAAACATGAAATTTGTATATAACAAATATTTCTATGGTGGAAAAAAAAGCAAAACATTTTGAGCAGTGTGGCCCACACAATGACAAAAACACTTTTTATTTTGGTGGCATTGGCCAATTTACTGACACAATAACTAGGATTTGAAGCACGAATTATGAATGTTTTGGGTGAGTAACTACATTCTGCAGACATGTCATAGAGTTCTGATGTTCCAGCAAACAGCTGTGACAATTGAGCTTACAGTTTAGAGAATGTTGAGACTGTTTCTAAAAATGTGCCAAAGCGATTGAGAAAAACTGTTAAACGTGTTTAAAAAGTTCAAATCAACTAAATTACGTTATAAATTATGTTTGTAAAGCAAAAATGGACCTTAATGCTCCATGACAAATATGTCCATCTGCTAAACAAATAAATGAATGAATGAATGAATGAATGCATGTACCTTTTCAGATAAATAAATGTGACAGACAGACTGACAGACAGACAGATAGATAGAGAGATAGATAGATATATAGACAGACAGACAGACAGACAGACAGACAGATAGATAGATAGATAGATAGATAGATAGATAGATAGATAGATAGATAGATAGATAGATAGATAGATAGATAGATACCTTGTTCCATGAGATCATCAGCAAGAAAATCAGTGAAAGAAATGACAATAGAGTGAGAAAGACAAAGAAAGAGACAAAATAATCTTGCAGAAGGTGAATTTGTGAAAATTCTGCCAGCTAGAAGGCAGTTCTTGGAGGATGGCGTCCCATGGGAGTCTCCGTCAACTTCTAACACATACCTCATTGATGAAGCACCGCCATAAAGGCTTCATAAAGGCTTCATAAATATGTATTATATTAGATACAGCTGCAGCCTAGATGACATTCTGCTCCATTCCAGGTCTCTGGTTTGAATGATTACATGTCTTATTTTAGAAGCTGATTCCACTAATCTGGATGTGTTTTCATATTTTAACTGATCAAATATTGCTTTTGATATATTTTGAAGCAAATTTGGATTATTTTTACATCTAACTTTATGGTCTTTTAAAGGGAGTCCAGATGACATGCCTGTAGGCAATACATCAGAACTATGTCACACAGTATGAGGGTGTAATTGCTCTAATTTTCTAGCTATAGAGTCCCTCCAGAATACCTGACAAACCTGACCTCCTGCGTCACGACACTATACAGACAACCCATAGGGAGAGGTCAGAGGTCAGGTCCAAGCTCAGGGTTGACCAAGCAGTGAGAGCTGAGTTTGTGCAGCTGCCGTCTTGCCTGAACTGGCTTTTATCACACCCGTGACCTTTTCCTTGCAGAGCCACAGAGCAATGCTGCTCTTAAGGAATGGGCCACCTTTGAGACTATAAAAAGACAAGAAAGACACACATATTAGTCTTGAACTATTAAAACATATAGGGAAAAGTTCCCACAAAAAAAAGATTTTGTGAGAACATTCTGTCATCATTACATGTTCCAAACCTGTATGACATGCTTTCTTCTTATTTATAGCAGAACTTTCAGATTTTCAGTGAATAATGACTTAAAACTCAGTCTGTTCCTTATACAAACCTATTGTATGGCTTCAGAAGACTTTGTATATAATGCACACGTCATTTAGACTACTTTATGATGCTTTTATGATGGTTTTTGTCTTTTTGGAGCTTTACAGCCCCATCTATTTTCATTGTATGGAAGAGAGAAACACACATTTGGCTAAATTTCCCCTTTTGAATTCCGTGGAAGAAAGAAAGTCATAGAGACTTGGAGCGACATGAGGGTGAGTAAATGATGACAGAATTTTTATTTAAAATATAAATATTAAAGGTACAACCTATCTATCTATTTTATTATTGATTTTTTAAAAGTCATATAGTTAAATAAAAGATCAAATAAGAATGCACAGTTTAGTTTAGTTACAGTTTAGTGATACTAATAAAATCCAGTAAGAATTCCCCATTCAATTGTGTACATTGCACAAAAAAAAGTACTCTTTCAAGCACACTCATTCACAGCTGAACCAACACAACAGTTTGTTCTCACCCAATACTCAAAAGATCACATTAAACTATCCAGAAAGTAAAATTACTTTGATTGTCTTGTCAAGGTGCATCCGCCCCTGTCCTCCGGCATGAGAAGAATGCTTTTGTTGCATACGCGCAACAGAAAACCTTCTACCAGGTTCTTTCCAGGCTCCGATCAAGTTCCAATATTGATACATGTGCTTGAGTTCTCTCTGTATGAGATGGTCTATGGTTTATAGTGGACCATTGACTGGAGAGCAATACTAGAGCTCACTTCTCTTCTATGCTGGTAAAAGTAGCTGCACTTTAGCCATGGTGGGCCCCTGAAGAGGGTCTCTGGAGAGTTACTCTGTGTTTGGACACCTGTTTGCATTTGGTTTTCCCTACTGAGTGAGAGAGAGGGGACTATTGTGAATGGCCACCCACAAGGCAGACTGAAAAAATCTGCCATGCAAATCAGAAGCACCCCCTGTTTGATTATTGTGGGTTTTGATCAACCTGAGCGCTCTATTACAACAATGTAGCATGTTTTGACATAAAAGTCACATTTTCTTTCAGAAATTTGTTTATTGAAAGCCACAGTCACAGCTGGAACTCAATGCTACATTGTTTAGTTCACTGGGAAATGTATTCAAACGTGGAAGAGATCAATACAGCCATGCTCAAAGTAAGCATTCTTAATTATTGGACGTGACAGAGGAAGTATTGAATTTCTCCTGTTCTGTTGACCCAACACACTGCACTGACATTCTGCCTCCCAAGAGAGACTGGGCTTCACTATCAGCCTGCTGTGAGTGTGTGTGAGATGATCAGAGAGTGTGTGAGATGAGGGATGGTAAAGTCACCGCTATTCAATCCCCAAGAGCATTTATTCTCATTACAGAGGACTCTGGCAAGCATTACTGTAATTTCACTTCACAGCACAGTTTTACACAGTGTTTATACCCTTTTTCACTCATTGATGGAGCCTGAATTGCATTTCTGTAAGGCCAACCATTTAAAATAACATAAATGTATTCTGTGATGATGTCAGAGTAGTGCCGCCTCTAATAAAAGCTGCTTGAGGAAGCTTGTGTGGCCGTGTTCCAAAAACTAGTGAGCTGGATGAAAGAGATGGTAATTTAAGACACATTTCTTAAAATGCTGCCTCTTAAGATACTTAATTAAGTTAAATTTTTTTATTTTCAGATGAAAAGATAAAGGGACAGATTTACTAACAGCTTGCGCAAACCCTCTTTTGCCGTTAAAAAAACTACTGTAAGGATTTACTAAAGACACGCAGTAAAAAATTAGCACTGAAAAGGTGTGGACAGAGATATTTTTGCGGCTGGCCTTATTGAATATGCATTTGTAGGAGTTTTCTTTTCAGACGCAAAATTTATGGGAGGAGAGTATTTAAATAAGGATTTACTAAGGTTTGCACTTGTCAATTTACTGGTTTTTGCACCATTATTTACCGCCCAAAAAAGCATGTATTAAACCAGACGCTAATTTGCGCTGCTCTTGGTAGATTACATTGGTCATTATGGAAATAATCCGATTTGTGTTCTTTAATTTGCGCATCGTCAGTAGATCGAGGCACAGAACTTTCCACTCCCGTCGTGCTTTTGTGGAATTGCGCTCTCACGCGAATTTGCCCTGTTTAGTAAATGAAAAAAATTATGATTATAAACATTATAAACTGCCATAGTAGGCAGCTGTCTGTGTAGGGAGCAAGGCAAAATGGCAGCTCACTAAGATTTGGAACAAAGCTATCAACTCCTGTGAAGAATTTATTCCAATTTTCAAATAAAAACAATGGAGGAACAATAAAACCCTGAGTTTCTCCATCCAGTTAATGAGAAAATCCATTTACACTTTACCAAACTCCAAAAATAGACTCCACTACTGACAATTTCCTTGGATCAAAGCCGCTGATAAGCATATGCCCAGTCATCATTCTTTAAACTAATCTAACTCTGACCTCTGTCCATGTGTTCACTCTCACCCTGTCTTTCCACCACAGTCTAAAGACCTCTTCAGAGAAACTGTGCGCTATCTTTAGCAGCCTACACAATACAGTCTCCTTCCCCTGAGAAAGCCCCCGCAACTGATACCAGAGCCCCTCAGCATTGTCCTCACGTTCACTTCAGACTCTGATTTACAACCTCTGTCAGGTAGCCAAAGCTCTGAATCTGCATCCTGCGTGGGGAGTCGGTGGAGGAACGCTGCTGATTTAGGGTCTGGGGAGAAAGGCTACGAGCGTGGATATTGGTGTCATCGCATAAATGTGATCCATCCTATTGTTATCTATGCAAGTTCCTATAGTGCGTTGAAAATGTCAAATGAGCTAACTGTTTCCATTTCAGGAGTCAGTCATAAAAGATATAAAGTACTAGCTCAAAATCTTATATGGCAACATCTTTGCACATATCACCATATATAATCTTTGCAAAAGACCTGACAGAGGTTGATATTTATTAAAAATAGTTTGAAAAAATAAAATAGAAATATTGAAAAATAGTATAAATTAATTATTATAAAATAAAGAATACAATTTTTTAAAGGGTTAGTTCACCCAAAAATGAGAATTCTGTCATTAATTACTCACCCTCATGTCGTTCCAAACCCGTAAGACATTTGTTCATCTTCAGAACACAATTGAAGATCTTTTTAATAAAATCTGAGAGCCTTTTGTTCCCAGAAAGGTAGTGACTCCAGTGGTTTAACCTCAATTTAATGAAGCAACGCGAGTGCTTTGTTTGCACACAAAAAAAAAATTGTTACCACTTTTATTTAGAAAATATGAATCTCTAATATCTAATATCTCTATATTTACAAACTTTCATGGGGCTTGAACTTGGTAGTTGTGTAGGCTGTCAATTGAAGAACAGAAAGTTCTCAGAATTCATTAAAAAGATCTTTGTTTGTGTTCTGAATATGAACGAAAGTCTTATGAGTTTGGGACAACATGAGGGTGAGTAATCAATGACAGAATTTTCATTTTTGGGTCAAATAAAATAATCTAATATTACATGATATAAAATTCTAAATTCTCAAGATATGTTTTCAGGTTTTAAATTTTCTTGTATAAATTTAGTTTTTTAATTTCAGAATCTCAGTCTCAAAGTTTTGGGAAAATCTGCCATTAATAGTAAATAAACAAAATATATACAGTAAAAAAACAAAGAAAGGATTACTATATATATATATACACCGATCAAGCATAACATTATGCATAACAGGTGAAGTGAATAACACTGATTATCTCTTCATCACAGCACCTGTTAGTGGGTGGGACATATTAGGCAGCAAGTGAACATTTTGTCCTCAAAGTTGATGTGTTAGAAGCAGGAAAAATGGGCAAGCGTAAGGATTTGAGCGAGTTTGACAAGGGCCAAATTGTGATGGCTAGACAACTGGGTCGGAGCATCTCCAAAACTGCAGCTCTTGTGGGTGTTCCCAGTCTGCAGGGGTCAGTATCTATCAAAAGTGGTCCAAGGAAGGAACAGTGGTGAACCGGCGACAGGATCATGGGCGGCCAAGGCTCATTGATGCAAGTGGGGAGTGAAGGCTGGCCCGTGTGGTCCAATCAAACAGACGAGCTACTGTAACTCAAATTGCTCAAGAAGTTAATGCTGGTTCTAATAGAAAGGTGTCAGAATACAAAAGTGCATTGCAGTTTGTTGCCTACAGTGGGCATGTGAGCATCAGAACTGGACCACGGAGCAATGGAAGAAGGTGGCCTGGTCTGAATCACGTTTTTCTTTTACATCACGCGGATGGCTGGGTGCGTGTGCGTCGCTTACCCGGGGAACACATGGCACCAGGATGCACTATGGGAAGAAGGCAAGTCCGATCCATGCAACTTACAGGACTTAAAAAATCGGCTGCTAACATCTTGGTGCCAGATACCACAGCACACCTTCAGGGGTCTAGTGGAGTCCATGCCTCGACGGGTCAGGGCTGTTTATAACTGTGTGCAAACGAATTTTTGTTGAAAAAATGTACGAGAATGAATAAAGTAGAAAAGAAGAAAGAAATAAACTCCCACAACCACAATTACTTGATGCAGTCTTGTCAATCAAACCAGCACTTAATTTGTGTAATTCAATGTTATTTGTGGTAGATAATAGCAACTGTACTGCACATATCCTTATGTTCAGGCCACAATCAATATACAGATGTATGTGAACCGCTTGCAGAATCTGTGAAAATGTGAATAATTTTAACAAAATAAAAGAGATCATACAAAATGCGTTAATTTTTATTTAGTGCTGTAGTGTGTAAGTTTTTACACATAGCCCACAAGACAAAAAAATAACTGAATTTATTAAAATGACCCGTTTAAAAGTTTATGAACCATTGATTCTCAATACTATGTGTCGTTCCCTGGATGATCCACGGCTGTTTTTTTGTTTTGTGATGGTTGTTCATGAGTCCACTGTTTGTCCTGAGCAGTTAAACTGCCCAATGTTCTTCAGAAAAATCCTTCAGGTCCTGTTGAAAGGTTCAAACATTCACTGATGCTCCAGAAGGAAACACAATGCATTAAGAGCCAGGGGGTGAAAACTTTGAACAGGGGGTGAAAACTTTTTCATTTAGTACTGCCCTTTGGAAGCAACAGAAGATACTTACATGTCTCTCAGAAGACAAATTAAGTACAATTTACCTTGATCTTCAAATTCAATAAGTTTTCACCCCCCGGCTCTTAATGTATTGTGTTTCCTTCTGGAGCATCAATGAATGTTTGAACCTTTTTTAATCGTTGTGTTTGAGTCCCTCAATTGTCCTCAGTGTGAAAAGATGGATCTCAAAATCATACAGTCACTGCTGGAGAGGGATCAAATATGCAAAAGATGTTGGAAAACTGAAGAATTTGCAGGACCTGGAGGATTTTTCTGAAGAACATTGGGCAGTTTAACTGCTCAGGACAAACAGTGGACTCATGAACAACCATCACAAAACAAAAAAAAAACAGCCGTGGACCATCCAGGGAACGACACACAGTATTGAGAATCAATGGTTCATAAACTTTTGAACGGGGTCATTTTAATAAATTCAGCAATTTTTTTGTCTTGTGGACTATATGTACATATTTTTTATGTAAAATATCTTATTCAGGACAGTACTAAACAAAAAATAACATGCATTTTGTATGATCTCTTTTATTTACTTAAAATTATTCACATTTTCACAGATTCTGCAAGCGGTTCACATACTTTTTCTTGCAATTGTATTTCTGACATTGTTGTGAGTTCAAGTGCACTGCTACAGTAAAGCTAAATCAGTAGCAATCTGCCCTCTACTAACATTGACATTGTCTGACCTTGTACCTAAACGCCTGTTATCATCAAACAGAGATAATGCAAGTCTGCACTTCCTTCAGGGGTCAAGGCATCTGATAATGTTTTAAGACCATCACCACTCCTCTCAGTGATTGGTATAATTGATAGGGAACATTTCACAGATCTCACAACAAATGAAGCAAATTGTGCTCTAGTAGGAATGTGCTTTTGCACAATCACACACCATCACATACACACACACACACACACATATGCTTTGCCTCCTGTGAGTTGAGCTACAAATTGAGAGAGCACACCAGTAATACCCAGAGAGCAGAGAGGCTGTGACCATAGCTGTCAGCAGCTAATAAATGTGTGAAACTGTGGCCTCTAATTTTCTCAATGACATGAAATAATGGGCAAAGCGTTCACTTCTGTGAGAGACTGTAATGTACCACTCATGACTTCCAGTGTAAACCATTAGTGAGACAGGCAAACCACACATGCTCATATGTCTTCAGATAAACAGAGCTGTTCTGCCCACTGTCATTTTCACATCATATGAGATTATAGGACAAATATTTCACTTTTCCAGCTTTTTCACAGGCAAAAAATCATGTATCCTTGGGGAAATACTGGCGTTAGCTTGCAATGCTGTCATTGGGTAGTTGACATGACATGTGAAGTAGTGACAGCAGTACTGCGGTGTGACATGCATACTTTATAGTGAACAGAATTCTGAAATGAAAACCAGAGATATTTCTATAGTGTTGCTGTCAATATACCATTGAAATTACCAGTGTTTACTATAATGAACAATAATAGCTTTTTCATTCTACTCTAAATTATAGTTAGACACGCAACTGTGAACCGTATAGTCTGTTTAGAGTACCAGCACCCTTGTTCTCCTAAAACGATCCTTGACTGACAATGACTTCAGCTGAGACCTGTATTTTTTACAGCATTTTTAAAATTCTAATTCATATATAATTATTACTTTATTCAGGCATGAATTCAGGTTGACTGGGACCCTTTTTTTCCTTTGAGATGACTTGAGATGAATAAACCTGAATTCACCCCTATTGAAAGGCTACATGGAATCTTTTATTACGCACACACATAAGTTTGAAATAATTAAGATTTTTTTTAAATGTCTCTCATTTTTGTGGAAACAGTGATACACTACGATACAAAAGTTTGGGGTAAGACAGATTTAAAAAATGAAAGAAATAAAAACTTTTATTCAGCAAGGATGCATTAAGTGACAGTAAAGAAATACAAAAATGATTCTTTTTTAAATAAATGCTGTTTGTTTTTTTTACTTATGTTTATCAAAGAGTCCTGAAAAAATGTATCACAGTTCCTACAAAAATATTAAACAGCAATATTGATAATGCTAAGAACCATTATTAATAATTGAGCCACAAATCAGTATATTATAATTATTTTGAAGGATCATGTGAAGGCTAGAGAAATGACTGCTGAAAATTCAGCTTGGTCAATGTATTAAAGGGGTCATGAACTGCATTGTTTTATTGTTTTATAATGTTTCCTGGGGTTATATGTTAGTATGATTTTTATATAAAAATGTCATAATTTAGAAATGGCATTTTTCCTACCCTGATTTTAGCTTCTGATTTGAACGCTCTATTTGAAGGGGCGTCTGTTGTGAGACTTTAGTGTAAACTCCCACTGCTGTGATTGCATATGAAATAGCGAAGTATTACATGTGGAACTCTCTCGAAAACTTTTAGCACATTTTTTACTATTACACCTCTAAAGGTTAACTAATTGTGAAATGTTGATTATAGCATTATATTTAGATCTATATCATTATATTTAGATTGTGGCATGAAAGGTTGCAGTGATGAGCATTGTAGCCGATCACAGACATGCTGAGAGCATAAATGCTGTGATCTCGTCATTGCCACTCAGTTTCTACACACTAATGAAATGCTTTCATCATAGCTAACAGTGCAAACATGCTATAAATAAGAGATTCAATTCGTTTTGGCGAGAGTCCAGAACTCACTCGTTCTTTGATCACTTTCTATATATAATTTAATCACAGTTTAAATAACAGATTATTTTGATCCTACTAAGAGAAACAATGTGAAGTTGATCGTTTAGTCACTGGTTTGATTTACTGACACATGGACAAAGAACGCTGTACATAAATCATTACATATCAGAAATCACTAGTCACAGATCAGAATTAGAATTAACAGTTACTTACATGTCGAGTCCATATCGTAAAAGTCTTTTTGCAAAGCCTGCACCGGAATTGCGATTTACCAAAGAATCCACAGTCAAATGTACCGAATACAAATAAATAATGCTCAATTGAGACATTCACATTCCTAGCATTAGGATCCTTTGGAAAGTAATATTATTTTTAGTCCAGTGATCCTGTATCGCTTTTCTCTCCTCGTCATCTCACTAACACACCAGTGGGCGGGGCCAAAGTTGCAATGATGAAGTAGGCGTTGATTTTCTTCTGCAGAGGTGGTCTTTCACCTTATAGATAGGCACATTCCACAACGAGTCATTCTCTGGGCTTGGTTACAATAAAAAGCTTTTGTTTTGGACTAACAAGGAAGTTTTCAGTTCTGAAACAGTAACAGGATATTCTTATAGTATGATGACCTCTTATATGTCAAAAGCTCAAGTAAAATTTTATTTCTCAGTTCATGGCCCCTTTAAAATAGAAAACAGCTCTTTTAAATTGTAATAATATTTTACAATATTAATGTTTTTCCTGTATTTTTATCAAATAAATGAAATAAATGATTACAAACTTTTGACCAGTAGTGTGTTTGTGCGTCTAGATATATACATAAATATACATCAGGCATAACATTATGACCAAGAAAAGTGGATAACACTTTTCTCTTCATTACGAAGTTAATGCTGGTTCTAATAGAAAGGTGTCAGAATACACAGTGCATCGCAGTTTGTTGTGTATAGGGCTGCATAGCCGCAGACCAGTCAGGGTGCCCATGCTGACCCCTGTTCATCGCCAAAAGCGCCAACAGTGGGCACGTGAGCATCAGAACTGGACCACGGAGCAATGGAAGAAGGTGGCCTGGTCTGATGAATCACGTTTTCTTTTACATCACGTGGATGGCTGGGTGCGTGTGTGTCGCTTACCTGGGGAACACATGACACCAGGATGCACTACGGGGAAAAGGCAAGCCGGCGGAGGCAGTTTGATGCTTTGGGAAATGTTCTGCTGGGAAACCTTGGGTCCTGCCATCCATGTGGATGTTACTTTGACATGTACCACCTACCTAAGCATTGTTGCAGATCATGTACACCCTTTCATGGAAACGGTATTCCCTGGTGGCTGTGGCCTCTTTCAGCAGGATAATGCACCCTGACACAAAGCAAAAATGGTTCAGGAATGGTTTGAGGAGCACAACAACGAGTTTAAGGTGTTGACTTGGCCTCCAAATTCCCCAGATCTCAATACAATCGAGCATCTGTGGGATGTGCTGAGCAAACAAGTCCGATCCATGGAGGCCCCACCACTTACAGGACTATCTTGGTGCCAGATACCACAGCACACCTTCAGGGGTCTAGTGGGGTCCATGCCTCAATGGGTCAGGGCTGTTTTGGCAGCAAAATTGGGACCAACACAACATTAGTCATAATGTTATGCCTGATCGGTGTATATACATAAATATATATAAATTATTACAATTATTATTAAAAAAAATTATTATAATATTGATTGCCTTAATATTATATACCACATAAACACTCACATATACCTGACTAATGATATTGTACCTATACATTTTATCACAAATATTTTTTTAGCAGTGTTTATCATTTTTAAAGGTTGTCTTGTTTTTCACATTTACATCCACCCTCAGCCTAGAGCTAAAAATATTAGCCACATTCATTTTCTGCTTCATTAGGCCTTAGCGAGTTTAATATCGATAGAAGTGTACACACTGTAATTCTTCTGAGTTAACTATCATTATGTTATTAGTTGATTCAGCTCACTTTTAATCAGCGAAGTGATTTATTCCCCATTAGAACCCTGGACCTGCTCCATCTGCAAATTTGCTGAGCTAGCCATGCCATTAACTTTGATATTAGGCTTAAAATCAGTTATACAAACACACACTGAGACTGTATTTAATTTACACACACAAACCAACAACAAATTCACTACAGAAGCAACCTAGAGAAAAACCTCTGTTGTGAATTATCTGAAACTAGCCAACATATGCATCCTAATTAATTAAGTAAGCCAGTCCCTGGTTGGAGCACAAAAAAAAAAGGGGAAATATTCTAAGATTCTTGAAATGCAGCTGCTTTTATAGACATGTATTCCTTTCATATATGAACACCAGCTTAAGATTTGATATTAAACCCTCTTGCTATGTCAAAACAGACTGTTTGTATGTTTGGAGGTCTACAAGCCTCCAATAATGTAAAAAAATAAAATAAATAAACAATTTAAATTAACTGCTTGTTTGTATGCCAGTCACATAGACAATTTATTGCATTTATTTGTGTTTTATCTAAACAAGTAATGTAACATTTGTATAGAATATTAAAAGCAGTTCTCATAAAGTTAGGAAAATTCATAAAGGATCAATGTAATAACATTTTTAAATCTATTAAAATAGTAGTTTGGGTCTCTGAGAGCAAATAGAACAAGAGTGTTAAGCTTTGAATTCCTTACATCCACAGGGAAAAATAAAGGATAAAAACAAAGACAGGATAGAGAGAATAAATGGGTGCATGTGTTATTTATGTGAGCTGCTTGGAAATGCTGCTTATCCGCTTGCAATACTATAAAGGGGAATGTGGGTTCCAGAACACACTGAATAAGATTTGTTGGGGGGAGAGACACATGGAAGGGTTTTAATGCTAAATTGAGTTAGATAGGGAGCGGCCTGTCCGAGAATGTGTGCAGGATGATGAATTATATATGAAGTTAATCTCAGCATGTCTTGCAACCTTTGATGGCTGCCTGGGGGGAAAAAATAAGCAAAGTGTGGCGGCAGTGGACAAGCCTGACACATTTTCAGCCTCTCTGCTTCGCACTCTGTATCCGCAATGCTGGCAGGCCAGGCAACGGTATCTAATGAACAGGGGCAGGGATGGATGGCGACCTGCACACACTGTGGGAGATGGCAAGGCTGTGATATGCATCTATGATGAACATCTGAGGTTGGTTTGTGTAAAGGAGAGGAGTTTTGATCATGTGTGGTCTAGATCTGTCCTGACATGCTACACTTTAAAAAACAAGCTTCCCACCCACAATGAAGTTCTGTTACTTTTACAGTCTATGATGACTGGATTTGTAAAAAAAAAATATATTTTTATATATATATATACTATAAAATAATTTACAAAAAGCAAGTTCTAGTCAATAAAAGAGAGAATACTGAGTATTAGAAGCTGGACATCATCAAAATATTTAGACAATTTATTTGTATA
Source organism: Rhinogobio ventralis (assembly GCA_039654625.1). NCBI lineage: Eukaryota > Metazoa > Chordata > Actinopteri > Cypriniformes > Gobionidae > Rhinogobio > Rhinogobio ventralis. Next base: position 23,717,269 of record CM077210.1, read on the forward strand.
TATTTAAATATAAATAATATATGTTTTAATAATATACACTACTGTTCAAAAGTTTGATGTCAGTAAGATTTTTAATGTTTTTGCTCAACAAGAACGCATTTATTTAATCAAATTGTGAAATATTACTTATTATTATTTATTTTAAAATAATAATTGTATATTATAATATACACTCACCTAAAGGATTATTAGGAACACCTGTTCAATTTCTCATTAATGCAATTATCTAATCAACCAATCACATGGCAGTTGCTTCAATGCATTTAGGGGTGTGGTCCTGGTCAAGACAATCTCCTGAACTCCAAACTGAATGTCAGAATGGGAAAGAAAGGTGATTTAAGCAATTTTGAGCGTGGCATGGTTGTTGGTGCCAGACGGGCCGGTCTGAGTATTTCACAATCTGCTCAGTTACTGGGATTTTCAGGCACAACCATTTCTAGAGTTTACAAAGAATGGTGTGGAAAGGGAAAAACATCCAGTATGCGGCAGTCCTGTGGGCGAAAATGCCTTGTTGATGCTAGAGGTCAGAGGAAAATGGGCCGACTGATTCAAGCTGATAGAAGAGCAACTTTGACTGAAATAACCACTCGTTACAACCGAGGTATGCAGCAAAGCATTTGTGAAGCCACAACACGCACAACCTTGAGGCGGATGGGCTACAACAGCAGAAGACCCCACCGGGTACCACTCATCTCCACTACAAATAGGAAAAAGAGGCTACAATTTGCACGAGCTCACCAAAATTGGACAGTTGAAGACTGGAAAAATGTTGCCTGGTCTGATGAGTCTCGATTTCTGTTGAGACATTCAGATGGTAGAGTCAGAATTTGGCGTAAACAGAATGAGAACATGGATCCATCATGCCTTGTTACCACTGTGCAGGCTGGTGGTGGTGGTGTAATGGTGTGGGGGATGTTTTCTTGGCACACTTTAGGCCCCTTAGTGCCAATTGGGCATCGTTTAAATGCCACGGCCTACCTGAGCATTGTTTCTGACCATGTCCATCCCTTTATGACCACCATGTACCCATCCTCTGATGGCTACTTCCAGCAGGATAATGCACCATGTCACAAAGCTCGAATCATTTCAAATTGGTTTCTTGAACATGACAATGAGTTCACTGTACTAAAATGGCCCCCACAGTCACCAGATCTCAACCCAATAGAGCATCTTTGGGATGTGGTGGAACGGGAGCTTCGTGCCCTGGATGTGCATCCCACAAATCTCCATCAACTGCAAGATGCTATCCTATCAATATGGGCCAACATTTCTAAAGAATGCTTTCAGCACCTTGTTGAATCAATGCCACGTAGAATTAAGGCAGTTCTGAAGGCGAAAGGGGGTCAAACACAGTATTAGTATGGTGTTCCTAATAATCCTTTAGGTGAGTGTATTTTAAAATATAATGGAACTTGTGTTCCTGAATAAGTATGATTTTTTGTTAAAAATAAAAAAAAAAATAATCTTACTACCTCCAAACTTTTAAGCGGTAGTTTACTTTTTTAATATTTTTATTTTATTTTAGATTTTTATTATATTTTTACTGTAAAATAATCAGAAACACTGAAGTCATTTTCAGTGCAATCGAGATGCAAGATGATTAAGTGTTGATAAAACGAGAGTATATATATATTTTATTATTTTCCATGACTTTTCCAGGCCTAGAAATAATATTTTTATGCAGTCTAAAAAGTGCATTAACATTAGCTTTAAAACTATTTTACAACTCAGAATCAAAGAAAGATCTAGAAACAAGCTTTCTGACCCGTGCAAAGTCACTGCACTCTTGACAGTATTTATAACAATGTCAAGGAGCTTTACCATATATTAACGACATCTAACTCTTTAATCAATGCCAGTTATATACACACATGCATACAGACCTCTGATTTACAGCGGTAAAACCCAAACGAGAGTGAAGGGCATCATCATGTGCACTGTGTGATATACCAGTCTGCACGAAGCGGGTTAACCATAACACATGGAGCCACGACAACACCATCAAGTGTGTGCGTGTGAATTTATGACATTCTGTGATGACTGAACGCACCTTCTTCCCTTGTCGTCAATCAGTGAGTTTTATGAGTGATATCAGCAGACTGGCAGTGTCACAGTAAATTGACGGGTCAGCGCTCACAGAGCTGATGGCTGTTGAAGGGGAGACAGCTCACCAAGAGCCGAGTATCCTGTGCTCTCGGGCCACAACAAAGAAATCTCATAAAAGTGTGGGAGGCGTGTGGTGTTGTTCAGGTGGAAAGTAGTAACTCAGCATGTGCTGTCACTGTTAACCCAGAAGAAGTAGGGCAGCCATAAATTTACTTTGTTATAAACGAATAAATTAATGTGAAGAAGATGTGACATTTTCATTGGGGGATGCTTCATAGGAGTGGACTGAGGTTATGTCTCTTTTACTGGGCAGAAGGTTCTGGACCACATGTGAAATTGGGAGTTATGAGATTTGGCTTTTTACAGAGATGCTTTAGACAAACACAATACTGTTTAAAGTATATATATATAACAAAAATATATATACATGATAATATAATAACATTTTGAACATTGGTCTATTAGCTAATGTTAAAAATCTATGTACCTCCCAGTTTTAAGCAGAACCTCATTTCACCGAGTGCAACATGTTTCTAGATTAACATCTTTGTTGATCCTGGAACAACATTTCAATCAACCAATCAGATATGAGGGACAAGTTTACAGTTTATGTCTAGTTTAGGCTTACAACCAGGCTTAGGTGCTTCTACATAATTTCCCTCTGATTTTAGAGATACATTATATTGCCAAAAGTATTGGGACACCCCTCCAAATCATTGAATTCAGGTATTGCAATCACTTCCACTTTCCTCACTACGAAATATTCCACAGTCAACTGTTAGTGGTATTATAACAAAGTGGAAGCAACTGTGAACAACAGCAACTCAGCCATGAAGTGGTAGCCACGTAAAATCACAGAGCGGGGTCAGCGCATGCTGAGGCGCACAGTGCATAGAAGTCAATAGCTATAGACCTCCAAACTTCGTGTGGCACTTCAGATTCACCTCAAGAACAGTGCATAGAGAGCTTCATGGAATGGGTTTCCATGGCCGAGCAGCTGCATCCAAGCCTTACATCACCAAGTGCAATACAAAGTGTCGGATGCAGTGGAGTAAAGCACGCCGCCACTGGACTCTAGAGACATGTTCTCTGGAGTGACGAATCACGCTTCTCTGTCTGGCAATCCGATGGACGAGTCTGGGTTTGGCGTTTGCCAGGAGAACGGTACTTGCCTGACTGCATTGTGCCAAGTGTAAAGTTTGGTGGAGGGGGGATTATGGTGTGGGGTTGTTTTTCAGGGGTTGGGCTTGGCCCCTTAGTTCCAGTGAAAGGAACTCTTAATGCTTCAGCTTACCAGGACATTTTGGACAATTTCATGCTCCCAACTTTGTGGTAACAGTTTGGGGATGGCCCCTTACTGTTCCAGTCCTGACCTCAACCCGATAGAACACCTTTGGGATGAATTAGAGCGGAGACTGCGAGCCAGGCCTTCTCGTCCAACATCAGTGCCTGACCTTACAAATGCGCTTCTAGAAGAATGGTCAAATATTCCCATAAACACACTCCTAAACCTTGTGAAAAGCCTTTTTTCCAGAAGAGTTGAAGCTGTTATAGCTGCAAAGGGTGGGCCAACTCCATATTAAACCCTACGGATTAAGAATGGGATGTCATTAAAGTTCATATGCATGTAAAGGCAGGTGTCCCAAAACTTTTGGCAATATAGTGTATCTTATGGGTAAGGTTTGAAATCCTTAGTTAAGCATTAGTAAATGGTTAATTCATCATTTATAAAGCATTTCATAAACAGTTTATAAATACAGCTATAAATGCTTTATTCTTGATTTATAAGCATATCTATAATGTGTTTAATAATTGTATTTTCATACTTTATTAATGATTAAGTATTAAATTTACAAACCAGTGAGTTGTCAGTGGTTCATATGATCATTTAGAAAGTGTAAGTAAATGATTAATAAACTATTAAATGTACATTTATACATCTTATTATTTAGAAATGTAATAATAGTTACTCAGTGTGTTAATACATGCTTTATTAACATGTATTCCTACTGTAATTCATGATTAATTTCTGGAAAGTGTAAACATTGCTTAATAAAAATGTACCAGTGCCAACACTGGATTACGGGAGTGCCAAAATACAACAAATAAATTTTTTATAAAACAATAATAATATATTAAAATATTTCAGTGTCAAAACCACCTCAGTATTAACTTTAAAACATTAGAGAACAGCAGTGCAGAAGATAACTGAGCCTTTAAACCTTTTTTGTAAAAGCTTTACAAGGCATAAATAGTCCTCATTTTAGATGAGCTCAGAAAAATAGTTAACTGACAACTACTAAATGTTTTACAACTACCTGAATTAATCATGAATGACAGTAGGAATACATGTTAATAAAGCATTTATTAACACACAAACAATTACTGACAACTCCTAAATAACTGGTTTGTAAATAATGTAATACTTAATTTATTAAACACATTATAGATATGCTTATAAATCATATAAACTGCTTATTAATGTCTATTAATGCTTTATAAATGATTAATTAACTATTTACTAATGCTTAACTAATGATTCATAGCATGCAGTTATTATAAAGTGTTACCGGTTTTGGAATTACTTTAACATAATACTAAACACATGGTTTTATAGTGTCAGGGTTAAAATGCTTTTATATATATATATATATATATATATATATATATATATATACACTCACCTAAAGGATTATTAGGAACACCTGTTCAATTTCTCATTAATGCAATTATCTAATCAACCAATCACATGGCAGTTGCTTCAATGCATTTAGGGGTGTGGTCCTGGTCAAGACAATCTCCTGAACTCCAAACTGAATGTCAGAATGGGAAAGAAAGGTGATTTAAGCAATTTTGAGCGTGGCATGGTTGTTGGTGCCAGACGGGCCGGTCTGAGTATTTCACAATCTGCTCAGTTACTGGGATTTTCACGCACAACCATTTCTAGAGTTTACAAAGAATGGTGTGAAAAGGGAAAAACATCCAGTATGAGGCAGTCCTGTGGGCGAAAATGCCTTGTTGATGCTAGAGGTCAGAGGAGAATGGGCCGACTGATTCAAGCTGATAGAAGAGCAACTTTGACTGAAATAACCACTCGTTACAACCGAGGTATGCAGCAAAGCATTTGTGAAGCCACAACACGCACAACCTTGAGGCGGATGGGCTACAACAGCAGAAGACCCCACCGGGTACCACTCATCTCCACTACAAATAGGAAAAAGAGGCTACAATTTGCACGAGCTCACCAAAATTGGACAGTTGAAGACTAGAAAAATGTTGCCTGGTCTGATGAGTCTCGATTTCTGTTGAGACATTCAGATGGTAGAGTCAGAATTTGGCATAAACAGAATGAGAACATGGATCCATCATGCCTTGTTACCACTGTGCAGGCTGGTGGTGGTGGTGTAATGGTGTGGAGGATATTTTCTTGGCACACTTTAGGCCCCTTAGTGCCAATTGGGCATCGTTTAAATGGCACGGCCTACATGAGCATTGTTTCTGACCATGTCCATCCCTTTATGACCACCATGTACCCATCCTCTGATGGCTACTTCCAGCAGGATAATGCACCATGTCACAAAGCTCGAATCATTTCAAATTGGTTTCTTGAACATGACAATGAGTTCACTGTACTAAAATGGCCCCCACAGTCACCAGATCTCAACCCAATAGAGCATCTTTGGGATGTGGCGGAACGGGAGCTTCGTGCCCTGGATGTGCATCCCACAAATCTCCATCAACTGCAAGATGCTATCCTATCAATATGGGCCAACATTTCTAAAGAATGCTTTCAGCACCTTGTTGAATCAATGCCACGTAGAATTAAGGCAGTTCTGAAGGCGAAAGGGGGTCAAACACAGTATTAGTATGGTGTTCCTAATAATCCTTTAGGTGAGTGTATATCAACTGGGCAACACGATCTCATAGGCTTGCGTGTCTATAACACATATTGTATTTGTCGTGCTATTTATACACAGAAATTACTTTTCGCGTGCATATGATACACACTGTTAACCCCTTGGGTAGGATTAGTGGTGTGGGTTCTTGCGTATTACACACCACAAAAGTGCATATCATATGCACGCGACAAGTGTGTATCATATGCATGCGAAACCTCATTTTTTTCGTATAAATTGCACGCCAAACATAACTTTGTGCTATTGATATGCACTTTCATGAAATCAGGATGTAATGGGGGTCCCTGCTCCATTTCTCTATCCACCAAAAGTTGTTTGGGCTAGAAAAGGTTAAAAAATATTTGAAATATTTAATACATATAAATACATAAAAACTATGCATTTTATTTTAAAATAATGTTTTTAAATTATAATTTCAAACTGAATTAGGTTACAACATCAAAATTTTATTGATAAATTTAGGTCTTTTTGAAAACGCATCTTTTTCTTTCCGTTTTGGCCTTCTGTCCACACTGAGATGAAAACAAAGCTTTTTAAAAACTCTCTCCAAAGTGGATATACATTTGAAAACGTTGTTTTCGCATTGTAGTTTGGACTGTGAAAACTGAGGTATTTGAAAACGATGATGCATGTTTTAGTCATGTGGCACATATTGTACCGATAGATATTCATGTTTATACCGGTATTGTGTCTGTTATGTGCTATTCACTTTCACACAGTTGCTAAAGATATGTTACTTTGTACACTTTTCATATCGCAGTCCTGCAATGATGGAAAATTTACTCAGATTTGCTGTCCTGTGGCAAAACATTAGAGCAGTTGCGTTTTACCCCAAACATAAAATGGTGACCTAAATGCATCAGTGAATGGTGAGATATTTTGCTAAATAAAATGATCCTGCCAAAAGAATTGTTTGATAACTTTATTATGTCTTGTTCCGTTTGTATTATCTCAGTGAGGTTTTTATGAGAGTTTACGCATGCACAGTGAGGTCAATTTTAGTTTTCCGACGTTTCAGTGTGGACGAGAAACTTTTAGAAAACGATAGAAAACACTAGTGTAGACGGTGAGAGTTTTGAAATGAAAACACCATTTTGAAATGTATCTGGATTAATATACACACAATATACACTGATGAACGAAACAGGTGAAACGAAAAATAGCGAATAAAGTTTTTTTCTGTGGGGGGGGGGGGGTCTTTTTTATAAAGGAATTAAATAATTAAAGGATTAAAAGGGATTTAAGGGAATATAGAAAATAAAAAATAAAAACATAGTTATTAAGTAATCAATTTAAACTATTTACAAATAGTATTTTTTTTTTAAGTATGCATAGGCTACATTCACTCACATTAGTTTGTCTAATATGTAAAAAAACGCAAAACATTTCTTGTCTCTTCACATTCAGTTTTAAATTACATGAATCAGGTAAATAATAGCATATGCTAAATTCACTGAACCGACACATAATAAAACCGTTATTAAAAATATTAAATGTTTAGCTACTTACATCTTACCATAGCACTCTTTCACTGCTAAAACAAATGTGTCGCACACAGCGGCGTCGGACTGAGGGTAACACCAGTACTGATTACCAGGGCCCCAAGGGAAGAGAGAGGGCCCTTGAAAAGTCTGGAATATATTTTAACATGGAACATGGGGGCCCATCAGGACTGCCTATGCATAGGGCCCGGGATTGTTCTATAAAACTTGCATAGTAAAATTCATTCGCGACGATGGCACTATCATGTGATCTACAAAGCTACTTAACTTGCTACTTAAAAGCTCACTCTACTGAAAAACTTTGTTAATTATTCCCAACACTGTTTATGAATAGCAACAAAGCTGGTGCATTAAGCACATATTTGCAGTCTCTGTCATAGTCAACATGGTCAACAACAGCAGCTCTTAACACTGTAGAAAACTCTGTGGAGGTGACCCTCATGTTTGCCTCTTACTGTGCACTGCAGGCTGTCAATCAGTCATAAAGACATATAAAGGAAGTTCAGTGCTTTTTAATCTTTTAAAGTCTCTTTTTGTCTGTTTGTGACTGGCAGCGCATGTGAAGAATTCAGTCGCGTAGGACAGGTTGAGTACCATCAAAGGAAAGCTACACAAAAAACTCTTAGAGGGCATATGCAAGATAGGTTCTAGATCTACAAGCTAATGCAAGCCTGAAATATCTCATTTTTATTCCATGTGACATCAAGGCACTGGGGAATAATCACATATTCTATAAGTGATGCTAAACATGGACAGTATATTAGGGGTCCTATTATTCCTCTTTTTACAAGATGTAGAATAAGTCTCTGATAAGTCTCTGATGTATGTGAAGTTTTAGCTCAAAATACCCCACAGATAATTTGTTTATCATGTTAAAATGGTCACGTTTTGAGGGTGAAAAAGTGACCCTGAAAATGTGCTGTGGTATCTGGTACCAAGATGTTAGCAGCAGATCCTTTAAGTCCTGTAAGTTGCGAGGTGGGGCCTCCATGGATCAGACTTGTTTGTTCAGCACATCCCACAGATGCTCGATTGTATCGAGATCTGGGGAATTTGGAGGCCAAGTCAACATCTCAATATCGTTGTTGTGCTCCTGAAACCATTGCTGAACCATTTTTGCTTTGTGGCAGGGCACATTATCCTGCTGAAAGAGGCCACAGCCACCAGGGAATACCGTTTCCATGAAAGGGTGTACATGATCTGCAAAAATGCTTAGGTGTCAAAGTAACATCCACATGGATGGCAGGACCCAAGGTTTCCCGGCAGAACATTGCCCAAAGCATCACACTACCTCCGCCGGCTTGCCTTCTTCCCATAGTGCATCCTGGTGCTATGTGTTACCCAGGTAAGTGACACACACGCACCCGGCCATCCACGTGATGTAAAAGAAAATGTGATACATCAGACCAGTCCACCTTCTTCCATTGCTCCGTGGTCCAGTTCTGATGCTCACGTGCCCACTGTTAGCGCTTTCGGCGGTGGACAGGGGTTAGCATGGACACCCTGACTGGTCTGCGGCTATGCTGCCCCATACGCAATACAGTGAATAAAACTACGATGCACTGTGAAGACACCTTTCTATCAGAACCAGCATTAAGCAATTTTGATGTTTGATCAGACCGCATGGGCAAGCCTTTGCTCCCCACTTGCATCAATGAGCCTTGGCCGTCTATTACCCTGTCGCCGGTTCACCACTGTTCCTTCCTTAAACCACTTTTGATAGATACTGACCCCTGCAGACCGGAAACACCCCACAAGAGCTGCAGTTTTGACCCAGTCTAGCCATCACAATTTGGCCCTTGTCAAACTCGCTCAAATCCTTATGCTTGTCCATTTTTCCTGCTTCTAAAACATCAACTTTGAGGACAAAATGTTCACTTGCTGCCTAATAATCCCACCCACTATCAGGTTCTGTGATGAAGAGATCATCAGTGTTATTCACTTCACCTGATGTTATGCCTGATCAGTGTACATTTGAGTGTGTTGAAAGTTATGTTATAACGTAACTCTGTGCGTTCGCTTGGTGGCTGGTATGAGACACTTTGCAGTACTCTAGATCAGTATTAGAATATCACATTAATAAAAACAGGATGACTAAATGACTGTTGCTAAATGACATGCAATTCATTTTATAAATATATTGTATTATGAAGAAGGCTCTCTCTGATTATGCTATGTTAGCCACTTGACAAAATTGTTGGAGACGTTTGGGATAATGTAAGTACACAGGCCAACAATATATATGATAACATTGTTCTAGTGGTTTTTAATCTAAAAATCTTACATATTATGCCTTTAATTTCCATAAACGCAAAAATCTGTTACAGTGAAACACTTACAGTACATTGAAAGTGAATAGGATCCATCCATCAATGTTAAAATACTCCATGTTTCTATAGTGTAGACATAAGACCAATATATTGCATTTAAACACGATTTTAGTGTGAAAATATCACTTACGGACCTTTTCTGTGCAAAGTCATATTCATATTTATATTCAGACTTTGTCGCCATGTCAAAGCAACACCATGAAGCCTAAAATAAATGTACAAATTATTTAAACAATTTTATAATTCAAGCAGTACAAAAGATTTAACAGAAGAATTAATGTAAATGCTTTTATTTTTAACTCCACAAAAAATTGGCCCTATTCCCTTTCATTGGTAAGTGTTCACTGTATCCTCATTCTTTTGAATGAAAATTAATACATACCAAATACTTCCATACATTCAAACACTGATGATTCAACAGGATAATCTAACAATAATGTATCTGTATTTTGAAGTCCAAGAGTCAGTTTTTGATGGTACGGCTCTATTTGTGAATAATGTGATCTGGCCAAAACCAGCACCTTGCATAATACAAAACGCCAGAGATTAAATAGAACTGTCGACATCGACATCACATACTAAACAAACAACAACAGCGTCGCTCATGAGTACACGTTCTCCTCCCGTGGTACACACAAGCCCAACAGTGTAGCGAAGCACATTAGTCTGGATGCTATAAGTCCTTTGTATCCCAGGCTCTTAATGACTCCAGGAGGAGTGCGGTGAGTAATGAGCAACTGGGTGTTTGATGAACAGCAGGGTAATTCTGTAAGCCGCCGCGTCGAGGCCCAGAGGAATTGAGAGCGGGACACAGCTGAGGCTGCCGGCAGCCGCTGACAGGCCCTGAGGTTGATTAAAGTTGACCTTGATCGTGAAGTGAGTAAGAGGGAGAGAGAAAGAAAGGGAGAGAAGCACCGTGTGTGGCTGTAACCCCAGCTGGCCGTCCAGCAATCACCAGAAAACAGCGGCTGTTGCGCGAGGAGTAATTGCAATGGAAAAGACTAAAGGAAATCAATAAAGACCGATCGATAGCAATTTGATTTTTTTTTTTATTGCTAATTTCTTTTGACGAAGGAGGGGGTGCAAGATTGATCAAGTGCATCCGTACTGTATCGGCAGACTTTGTTATTCATTGAGAAGAAATGCCCAGCTGACTGACTGATGAATCAGCTGAGATCATTAAGTGTGAATAAATGCTTGTGATGAACACGAAATGAGCTTGATGGTTAACCTTGATGTGGATTCTTCTTATGTAAATACATAAAGTTGGGGAAAAGGCATTATAATGTCCTGTGAGGAGAAATAGAGTACTTTTGAAGGCCGAGACTGACCGACTAAATTTGTATACAGAAGCGTCAAATGCCTCAAGTTAGACTTGTTTCTACAAAACTTATATTTAATTCAAAACGATATAGATTTGAACAGAGAAACAGATATACAGGGAAATGACAATTCACTGAATCAATGATGCAGTTAGCTAAGCAGTTGATAATCTACTGCTTTTCTTGAAATTATAAACATACCGACTGCTGTCCTGAGCAGCTTCGCTGTTGTCTATTATGGTGATATGTGCAATGTGTGAGGTGGAAAAAATCCATTGGCTCCATTTTCACTTCCTGGCTCCTGAGTGAGAAGCAAACCAATCAAGTCACCTTCATTTGTATAGCACTTTTTACAATACAGATTGTTGCAAAGCAGCTTTACCGTGATAATAGGAAAGTAATGCAACAAAGATTGTTTTGGCTCTACAGCAGCTCTAGAAGAAAGTCATTGTCCAGCTTAAGTAAGTTTTGATTGATTCATTTCCGTTGTAAAAATCATTAGTTATTAACTTAGTGGCCACCTACACGACACCATTCTCAACCGAAAACAGACAACTTTCATTACATTCCGGCTGCTCATTTACACAACAACGGCTCCCCGGTGGCCCGAGAACGCAAACCCCAAAATAAGTTTTTGAAAACAAATTTTGAAATGATACTGTTATAATACATGCATAATACAGCGTTTTAGTCATTTTCATCTGTACAGAGGAAAAAACTTCTGTTGTGTATCTTACGCCCACGAAGGCAGCATTTATTTATCAAAAATACAGTAAATACAGTAAAAATACTGTGAAATATCATTGCAATTTAAAATAACTGTTTAAGTCTTCTGTTTTAATACTATATTGCCAAAAGTTTTTGGACGCCTGCCTTTACATGCATATGAACTTTAATGACAAGCCATTCTTAATCCGTAGGGTTTAATATGGAGTTGGCCCACCCTTTGCAACTATAACAGCTTCAACTCTTCTGGGAAGGCTTTCCACAAGGTTTAGGAGTGTGTTTATGGGAATTTGACCATTCTTCTAAAAGCACATTTGTGAGGTCAGGCACTGATGTTGGACGAGAAGGCATGGCTCGCAGTCTCCGCTCTAATTCATCCCAATGGTGGTATATCGGGGTTGAGGTCAGGACTCTGTGCAGGCCAGTCAAGTTCCTCTACACCAAACTCGCTCATCCATGTCTTTATGGACCTTGCTTTATGCACTGGTGCGCAGTCATGTTGGAACAGGAAGGGGCCAAACTGTTCCCACAAAGTTGGGAGCATGAAATTGTCCAAAATGTATTGGTATGCTGAAGCATTAAGAGTTTCTTTCACTGGAACTAAGGGGCCAAGCCAAACCCCTGAAAAACAACCCCACATCATAATCCCAGCTCCACCCAGCTTTACACTTGGCACAATGCAGTCAGGCAAGTACCATTCTCCTGGCAATCGCCAAACCCAGAATCGTCCATTGGATTGCCAGACAGGGAAGCGTGATTCGTCTCTCCAGAGAACACGCCTCCACTGCTCTAGAGTCCAGTGGCGGCGTGCTTTACACCACTGCATCCGACGTTTTGCATTGCACTTGGTGATGTAGCTATGCAGCTGCTCGGCCATGGAAACCCATTCCATGAAGCTCTCTACACACTGTTCTTGAGCTAATCTGAAGGCCAGACAAAGTTTGGAGGTCTGTAGCTATTGACTCCAGAAAGTTGGCGACTTCTGCACACTGTGCACCTCAGCACGCACTGACCCGCTCTGTGATTTTACGTGGCCTACAACTTCGTGGCTGAGTTGCTGTTGTTCCCAATTGCTTCCACTTTGTTATAATACCACCATACCGCTAACAGTTGACCATAGAATATTTAGTAGTGATAAGATTTCACAAATTTACTTATTGCACAGGTGGCAACCTATCAAGGTACCACGCTTGAATTTACTGAGCTCCTGAGAGCGACCCATTCTTTCACAAATGTTTGTAGAAGCAGTCTGCATGCCTAGGTGCTTGATTTTATACACCTGTGGCCATGGAAGTGATTGGAAGGGTGTCCCAATACTTTTGGCAATATAGTGTATTTTAAAATTTTTATTTATTCCTGTGATGGCAAAGCTAAATTTTCAGTATCATTACTCCAGTCTTCCGAGTCACATGATCCTTCAGAAATCATTCTAATATGCTGATTTGGTGCTCAAGAAACATTTCTTATTATTATCAATATTGAAAACAATTGTGCTGCTTAATATTTGAAACAGTGATTTGTTGAAATGATTCTTTGATGAATAGAAAGTTCAAAAGAACATCATTTATTTGAAATCGAAATATTTTGTAACAATATAAATGTTCTTTTGACTTAATGTGCCCTTGCTGAATTCATTTCTTTTAAAAGAACACCCAAACTGAATTGAACAGTAGTGTAGATCTTAATCTCAATAATTTTTCTCTTAATTTGGCTAATTTCTGCAAAGTGATAGATTCATTTGTTGAGTCTGATTGTTGAGTACCCAGGGCCATGCTGCTGCACTGAGGTTTCAATGGGGGAAAATAGATAAATAGTTCCTCGCATTCTGTCATGGCATTTTCTGTCACACTGCTTCTATCAGTACTTCAGATGCTGCCTGTTAAAAGATAAAATCATCTTACACTGCCCTTAATAACCACAAGTGAACCATCAGAACTTGGAAAACATCTTTATCTCTGTGCTTTCTAATAATATCAGTTAGATACCGTGTTATTTTCTTTGCACTGAAGAGCTGAGAGAGGCCTAATCGAAAAGCAGATCCACCTCAAACGGTCCTCTTTGGGTACCTCTGTGGTCTTATCCGGCGATCTCTGGCCGTGGACACACTGCCCTCTGAAGAAAGGCCATTAATCAGTGTTACTTCAGCCAGCTGACACTGTCTCACTCACTCATTCAGTCACTTACAGCCCACTCTGTGCCCTCTTCTGCCTTTCCTCAACAATGAACGGACTCAATGAGCCTGTCAATCACTGTTAAAGCCCAGCCCCCCAAGAGTGTCACCTGGAAAGGTTTCCACAAGCACAGAATTGACTTCTTTAAACCTTTCAGCTCAAAAACGGCTTTAATTTCCATCACCTAAATTGTACTTGTGGATAAACTTTGAAAAAAGGGCCTAATTTCCTTAACAGCAGGTGTTTGAAATGCGATTTGGCCCAAGCAGGAGGGAGAGATGTTTGACCTCTGCTGCCACGCTGACTCTGGCTGCAGTCCCAGTAAAGTGGCACTGACACTGATGCTGACGGGTGGCTGAATATGTGAGTGAGTTTAATAGGAATCTCAAGACCAGCAACACGCCGTGTCAATCACGAGCTGGTATGAGGTGCATTTGGACCTCTGACATGTGTAAGGGAGTCAATTTATCCACTTCCCCAAGGTTACATTAAGAGCATTCATCACCAAAGGTCATCGTTTAATACACATATTGGAATCCGGACAGTCACAATATGCACAACTATCTTTACCGCGTCCCTCAATGGATCCATCTTACAAACTGTCTTTTCAGTATACCAAAAATGTAAATGTCCAAACATCCATCAGAAAAAGCACTGATTTGCATTGCTGTTGGAAATAGCAGTGTAGTCTGAGCAGCAGAGGATTTTTTTTTTTTTTTAAAGATTCACTGTGTGACCCAAACAATCGTCTGTCTGATCTGGTTATGATGAGATGAATGATTTATAGTGGTCTCCACACCCCACATAAAATAAAAGAGAGCGAGAAATACTAAAAGCGAGACCGAGAAAGACTCTGGCAAGGTTGAGAGGACTCCCTGTAAGTGCTGAATTAATTTATGACTCTATCTGAGCTTGAGCAGAGCTAAAATATTCGCTTCGCAGCACTGATTTTCTTGCCTTCTGTCTGAGGCGCCGTCTACGAGCCTGTGAATTTGCATCGCTGCTTAAAGGTGTTCACACACACACACACCCGTTAGCAGGTATCTACCCCCTGATGAGTGGAGACAGGGAGTTTTGGAGACTTGTTTCTGCTGCTTGGCTGCTCTCATCTCAGACTTGGCATTGAACTTGGAGTCTGTAGAGTCTGGCCGATTTGAAGACTACATCAAATAGAATTTAGGATTTAAAGACTGCATGTTAGCACACAAGTGAAACCGTAATTTTGTTAGACAAATATGTAAGGGATAATGTATAGACAGACGGAAATCATCATCAAATGAATCTCTGAAGGGGTTTATTTTGTGAAGTGACCAGATGAAAGTACATTATCGCTGGAATTATTCTTATGGACAAATATTTAAATATTGATTTTACTTGAAATTGTTATCCATTAGAAGACAAGTAACAATAAAAAAACACTGCAACAAATAAATACTAATTTATATACTAATAATATGCAATCCAACCAAACATATTCAGATACAATTCTTTTACCTGTTTTTTTACCTGTCCTTTCAAGGGGACGGTTTTATTTTTTCACTTTAATTGGGGACTCTTGAACTCCCAGTCATCAATTAAATGTTTTATTCTTAATATTTTTAGTCATCAATTGCCAATTGAGCTATCCAACTTGTGTTCATATGAAAAGAGACTGTGGAATAATATATAAGTTATAAATTATATAGCACTATATTTTGAAATGATCAACAGTGAACAATTTAGCATCATTATACTCTCAATGCTTTAACTGACCAGGGTTAATAAAAAAAATATATATATTTTTTTTAAATAATGCATTTAATTGATATTAAAGACTTTCCGATTGATACATTAAAAAATATATATTTCAAATGAACTGTTCTTTTGAACTTTCCATTCATCAAAAATCCTGAAAGAAGCATATGCTTTCCACAAAAAATTAGGCAGCACAACTTTTTTCAACATTGATAATAATGAGAAATGTTTCTTAAGCACCAAATCAGCATATTAGAATGATTTCTGAAGGATCATGTGACACTGGAGACTGGAGTAACTACTATACTTACTGTATTTTTGATAATTTTTATATGTATAATAATACAGACTAATATACAGTCATTAAAATACCTTGACAATGATCGGATTTACTGGTTTAAAATGGTTTTTGCCATTTTATCAGAGCTGCGTAAATAGGTCTAAGTGCAATTAACTACAAGCTGTCTTTAATTCCTAGCCCTTTCTCTCTCTCTCTCTCTATTTCTTCCCTTTTTTTGTACCTTTCTTAACAAACACCACTTTAGGTTGTTCAGGCACTGATAAGCTAAGCCGTTCCCCAGCGACTCACCGTGGCATTGAATGAGTCTGGTTCCAATACATCCCCTGCCCAGCCAATCAATCACTGGCAAGCACTGCAAACTAATCATTTATTGATGCCACGGCACAGCCATGAATTTCTAATAGCATTCGTCTTATTTAACAGTCCAGATCAAACAGAGAAAATCCAAACATGCTGGAAGGGAAGGGTTAGAAGAAAAAAAAAGAGTTAATTCCTGAGCATATCCTTCTTTTTGGCAGCCAACCGACAGATATTGATGGAGAGGGCTGCCGAATAAGAGAGGAGGGCAAGGTGGAGGCAGAAAGGAAGTTTGTGTGTGCGTATTTGTGTGTATGTATTAGAGAGCTGGTATTACAAATCTGAATTTCATGGAGCGTTTCATTTCAGATCAGGGCATCTAGGTGAAATGTTTCTCTACCCCAGGGTGATGAGAAGTAGATTTATAGATTTGCTTTTTTTCTCTCTTTTTACCACTTCATCAATGTGCACTGACTATATGCACTAAAAGAGCTTCAGGGTTTGGGGTAAAACAATCCCATCACTGTATGAGAGCAAAGGGCACTGTTTGTTAAAGGAACAGTTCACAAAAATAAAAACAATTGTCTTAATAAATTATGCTTATTTCTGTTGAAGACAAAAGAGTTTTAATTCCTGTCCATCCAATGACAGGTCATAGTTCACCTTAATTCAAGTGTGATTGAAAGACAGTGTGATTTGGAGTGTCCTACATTTACAGCCTGTTGGGGCCTGGATTACACACCGTGCCACAGAGAGACGCAAACAGTGACAGACTGAAGAGAGGTCATGCAAAGACAGCAGATGCACACAAGTCTCGTATTACCTGGGGGGTTAGAAGAGGTTTGTTGAGCCTCTGTCGCCCCCTGCTGGTGAGCACTGGATTAAACGTACCATCAGTGTACAGTATGTGGTGACAGTGGAGTCAAAAAGCTCTGCTGAGGAATTGTACATGGGTATATAAAGTTATAAAGTCATAATAATGTTATGTATAGCACCATCTGGTTACAAACAGCAGGAATTTTAAATCTTTTTGAACATAAAAATATCTCAAATCCAAAATATTTATTCAGAGTTCAGACACACATTACTTCTCTTAAATTATTTCACATTTTATTTCAAATGCATAACATCCCATAAGAAAATCATAAATGTTTCTCTTAGACAGCAATGGGATTAAATTGAGAGAAAACAAATTTGAAATTTGATCGTGTTTCAGCAAGGTTTCTGCAGGTTTTATGAAGGTAAATATAAGGCCAATTAAAGAAAATGTAAGGAATAAATTGAAGGGAAAATACATCAATGTTCTCTAAATGTAAATGTCTAAGCACACAATGAGTTGTATTAGTGACACTTTAAAGTTTAGAAATACAATTTCCAACAGATCTTCATAACTTTTTAAATCATTTTACAAAAAATTGCTTAAAGTTTGAGATAAGAAATCTTGGGAAATATTGTGATCTTGTGAAAGTCATACCCAATGACAGATATTTGTTCTTGTTTTAAGCATAAACTCACTTAATTTTGTTAAATTTCTCAGAAAACAAGACTTAATTTCTTCATTTTGCATGTCAACTAAATGCATCTTGATTTAACAATGTTTTGAATTTGTAGTGGAAAACAATTTGCAGTGCATGCAATTTAATTTTGCAATTAAATGTAGGGCCTTATGAAATCTGTTTTATTTATTGTTTTGTTTTATAGTTTAATCTATTTTAATTTTTCTGGACTCTGCTTTAATGGTTAAATTAAATTTTACTGACTTTCATTCATCTTCGGAACACAAATGAAGATATTTTTTATGAAATCGGAAAAAATTTCTGTCCCTCCATTTTCAGTCTAAGCAACTACCACTTTGACACTTCAAGAAGTTCATAAAGAGATTGTAAAACTAATCCTCATGAATTAAGAGGTTTATTTCAAATTTTCTGAAAAGAATCGACCACTTTATTTAATGAACGAAAGTCTTACGGGTCTGGAACATTAGGGTCAGTAAATGATGACAGAATTTTCATTTTTGGGTGAACTATCCCTTTAAGTGTACTGACCTAGTTTTGATTTATTCATCCAAAATTTGACAAATTCTGTGACATTCTGCATTATACAGTAAATTCCATTTTTATAATGGATTCTGCAATTCCGTCCACGTTTCCAGCATTGCAGAAATCATAGGGCCCTAACTGAATGCTATGATATTGAATTTAAGACTTTCTGATCCAATTTAAAACATTTTAAGGCCTTTTTTAAGATAATTATGACTTGCGGAACCCGCGGAAACCCTGTTCAGACAAGACCTCCACAATGTCTCGATGTGCTCTGATTGCCAAGATACAAAGCAATGTTATTTTAGTTTTTTATTTTTATTTAGTTTTTATGAATGTTTTGAATTAGTATATTTTCCGCTTTCGTTTTAATTTGAATATATTATAGTTATTTTGTTGTGTTTTGTAATTTTTAGCAGCTTTTTATATATATTTCTATAGTTTTTTTTTTTTTTCAGTTTTAGTTATTTTAGTACAACAAAAAACATTTTTATTAGATAAATGAAACAATTCAGAACTTTAAGGCCTGGTTTCACAGACAGGGCCTAGATTAAGCCAGACTTTTAGCTTTTATGAACGTGCCTTAGAAAAAACAAATATTACTGGTGTTTACTTCGGACAAAATTGCATTTTAGTCGGGGACTAGGCTTAAGCCTCGTCTGTGAAACCTGAACTATGAAACCTGTTTTAAATGAATTGAGAAAAGCATGATAAACTCATCTGGATGGCAACGTATGAGCACAAACAAATCTTTTTTTTTTTCCCAACACAATAGTCAGCATGGAAAAACCAAGCTGTAATATTTCATACTAATAAAGACGCATCAAATATTTCACATTGACCTTTTCTCAAAGCAAAGTGCTGAGTGTGCAGTTCAGCCCCCTCTGTCATTTAAGCTCAGCCCAACAAACACTTATCTTCCTCTGCTGCAAAGAGCCCTGAGTGTGTGTGTGTGTGAGTGAGTGTTCATGTGTCTGCATGAGTGAGCATAATATACTGTAATTAATCACAATGCAGCTTGTTTGACTCCAGAGAAATGAGAGATGTCTGGTGCTGTCTACATCTCCACATGCTCAGGCTGTTCAAGGACATCTAGAACTATGAGCACAATATGCATAATCATATTTGTTTTTGTTTTTTATTTTGCTTATTTTGATTTGTGTTTCGTCATTCCAAGCTGAAATCTTAATATGATTTTCTTTTATTGTTTTGTAAAAATATTGACATCGCTTCTCACTCTGATTCAATGAATATGTGTCCAGCACATTGGGCCTCATTCATGAATCACAAACAGAATGTGAATGGTTTGTAAAACCATTCTTATGCATTCAATTTAATGCAACAATTCGCATTGGAATGGTTGCATGAACCATTTACATTGTCATTTCTTCTGCATGAATGAGGTCCACTGACTGTATTTTATATGGCTGGGCCATCATAACTGCACAGAAGGCCTGACCTGATAGCACTTGACTCCTGCAGAATCCTTCTCCACCATGCCGACACAATTTGTCCTGCTATGGACCGCTGCCTTAATCTGTGGAGAAACATGACAAAATGATTGGGGAGAAAAAAAACAGCTCACTGGAAAATCTCTGCATCTGCAGAAGCTATCTGTGCAATTGCACAGAGTAAATGCCAGCAAGTTTGAAACATGTCATTGAATGTCAAAATCCCACCTTTTTTTAACCAACTGTTCCGAGGGATAAGCACATAGTGGAAGAAACGTCAAAAGAATATGTCAACTACAACTTTTCATGTAAATAGAGATAAGCTCCAATTAGTTTTTTTGACTCAAGACATATTTTTTTTAAATCAAAGACCAGTTGCTGCATGTTCCTGTATAGGAAAAATGTCATAAAATATTTTAGGAAATAGAGCCTATCAAAGGACACAGCAGGCATGTTAATTTTTTTTAAAGGGGTCCTATAATGCCCCTTTTTACAAGATAAAATAAGGTAAAATAAGTCTCTAATGTCCCCAGAGTGTGTACATGAAGTTTTTGCTCAAAATACCCCACATATATATTTTTTAACACATGTTAAAATTGTCACTTTTTGAGAGTGAGCAAGAAAACGCAGTTTTTGTGTGTCCCTTTAAATGCAAATGAGAGGGTGAAGAGTGCTCATGTTTCAACAGCTCATGTTAGCAGCTCAAATAACGCAATGAAAAGGTCAGAAACTGTTCAGCCTTTTATGTTCAAACCGGAGTTGATGGAGAGACTCAAGAAAAAGTGACAACATGTAGAATGCAACAGGACGTTTCTGAATGGTTAGTTGATGAATTTATGTAGCTGATGTGAAGTTAACTATCTTCAAGACATTGATTAGCATATTCTGTCATGATAAGCTATAAATTAAATAAACTGTTGTAAAATGCCTACAGAGCCAGAGAATATATGCTGCATGAAGATAGAACAGGTATAGTTTAGTTTAATTACGGTTTTAACTTATGTTGTCATTTTGCTTTTATGGCATGCTATTGCATTTGTGTTTTGTTCTGTATTGCAATAAATGTGAAAGACGGATGCAACAGCTTGAGCAGACTCCCAAATGTGCTCGACTACAACAACTCTTCCTCTTCTCAGCATTGCCTCATACCCTTTGCATGTTTCCGGGGCAGGGTTTATGTAAGTTTTAGGGTTAGTGATGTCGCTAACCCAGGCAGAAGCTCGTAGTCCTTAAAAAGCTATTTCTTTAAAAGAAAATATCTATATATATAATATATATTGCTTTAAACTTTGAGCGTCGTAACTTTGAAGATGTTTTTTATGCTCAAACAGCAACACTATACACTAACTAAAGTTAAAAAGTGACATTTTTATATCTAAATTGTCAGATTTGGAAATATATGAGGCAGACAAAATTAGTGAAGTCTCATTTTATTAGTTTTTGTGAGAGAATTTTATTGGTGTTTTATGAAACACTAGATTTGACAATAAAACTCAATTGTTTAGGTACATGTATAGTATAGTATTTGTATACAGTACTATATACTTTTATAGTATTGTAATTACCAGTTATTAACATTAAGGTGTTAATATTTTATATCATAGGTAATGTCATGACGGTAACACTTTAGTATGGGGAACACATATTCACTATTAAAGGAATAGTTCACCCAAAAATGAAAATTCTGTCATTTTGTGATTTACTCTCCCTCAAGTTGTTCCAAACCAGTTTGAATGTCTTTCTTCTGCTGAACACAAAGGACGATATTTGGAAAAAGGTTTGTAACCAAGCAGATTTCGGCAGCTATTGACTACCATAGGTTACAAACATTCTTCCAAATATCTGCCTTTGTGTTCAGCAGAAAAAAGAAATTCCTACAGGTTTGGAACAACTTAAGGGTGAGTAAATAATGACAGAATTTTAAATGATTTTAAATTTATTTTTGGGTGAACTATCCCTTTAACTATGACTTTTGCCTCAATAAATTCCTTTACTGCTTATTAAGGTAGTTTTTGTAGTGTTTAAGTTTAGGTATTGGGTAGGATTAAGGGATGTAGAATAAGGTCATGCAGAATAATATGTGCTTTATAAGTACTAATAAACAGCCAATATCCTAGTAATATGCAAGCTAATAAGCAACTAGTTAATAGTGAGAATTGAACCTTAAAATAAAGTGTTACCGTCATGACCTTCATTCTTCTGTAACTGTGTGTTTAAAATACATGATGGCATCACAGTTTGGAGATTTGTTGAGGGCGAATCAAGTTGTTGGACACCGGTCGACCCCAGAGTCTGAGTCTGCTGACCCCTCCGTCCGGAGCTATGACCAGGCGCACATGAGTCACAGGCCCACAATGCACCACAGACTCCCCAGAAAACAAATGCCTGTGGTGTGCCTTCAGCTAGATGAGGAAGATTGTGATCACAATTAGAGGGAACAAATAGGAATAAAGTTGAAGATGAAGTCAAATGAAATTACTAGCTGGGCAATTCATACTTTTTGAGGAGGAAGGAGAATTCTCCACTTGGGGCTTTTGTCAGAACGCCACTGGTTAAGAATTAAATTGTTCTCCTCATCTGGGGTCAAACTGCAGGCCTCGATCTTGCAGGAGTCTGGAAAATTCCCTAAGACGATAGTTGTTTTTCAAATAGCCAATTTAAAAAAAGAAAAAGCCCATTTCAAGCTTGGGGTCAGTAAGATTTTTTTTATATTTTTTGGATAACCAAAACAATATTAGACAATTAAAATAGCTGTTTTTGTATTTTAATATATTTTAAAATGCAGTTTATTCCTGTGATGGCAAAGCTGAATTTTCAGCATCATTACTCCTGTCTTCAGTGTCACATGATCCTTCAGAAATAATTTTAATATGCTGATTTGGTGCTCAAGAAACATTTCAACTATCAATGTTAAAAACAGTTGTACTGCTTAATATTTTTGTGGAAACTGTGATACTTTTCTTTCAGGATTCTTTGATTAATAGAAAGTACAAAAGAACTGTCATTTCAGAAGGAAATCCTTTAGACAAAAAATGCAACAAAATTAGAATTAGTCAACTTCAAAATGATAATAATAATAATTAATAATTTTAGTACCTTTAAAATGGTTGGTGTCTAGCTCAATTTTGCTTATGATGCCAGGATGTCCTAGTCTGAGAACAGCCCACTCACAGCCTGGTACCTGCAAAATGCCTTTCTCGTCCACCTGAAAACCAATATATGGGATCTGTGTGGGGTATAACTGATATCTATAATGTTTCCTAAAATGACAAGACTGCTTTTACCCTTAAAATTTTGGGCCGATCCAGGCGTCTGGCTGTCTCCCACCCATCACCCATGTTGTCAGCCCTCCCTAGAGCTACGGAGAAGCACACATTCAGACAATCACAAAGTACTGATCTAGATCTTAAAATCTCTTATGTTATTCCATAATCTTCTCCATACAGTCATTAAATAGATCATAACTTATTTATTGGGAAGTGATGTGTAGTAAATGTGTAGGAAGTTTTTAAAAATGAAGTATGGGAAACATTCCAGATTGTTTTATGATATTCCCGATTGAAAGCAGAGATTGCATTTTAGATGTTTCCCTTGGCTCAACTGAAAAAAAATGCCTCTTTAAAATGTCTCTCAACTTGTCAGTCCAAAGAATCACTCACCAATCGTATTGCGTGGGTGACCGTAGTGAGCATCACTGTAACCTACACATACGCCTCCATTAACCAGGGCAACAAGGTCCACTAGGTCTTGACTAGGCACAGTTGACCAGTCCTTCTTCCCAATGCCATAAACTTTCAGCCTTGCAATGCCGCCATCTGCAAACATCAAACAAAAAATGTAATGTTTGTCTGTAAAGCTGAATTTTTTCTGTTTTTTTTACATTTTCAAATTTACATTTTAATATGCAGAAACAACTATAAGATGGTTGCTTTTTTAGAAAAAGTGTAAACACTGTAGTAAAACATTGCTTTGTTTGTTTAAGCATCCCAACCAGCCCAACGCAGACTCATTGGCTCAACCAATAGAGAGCAACTGTCAGGTTCCGGAAATAAAAATATCATTCATTTTCTCCATAGGGGAATTGATTTTTAACAATAACTTATAAACCTTTAAAGACAGCAATAAACATGCAATATTTTGTTTCTATATATAGTCAACATCAAATAAACGGTTTTATATGTCTCCATCGATTTGCATTCCATTATGTCATTCACAGTGCATTGGGTTCTTTCTTATTAAAGCTGTTAAAGCTACACTATATATTTTTTCGCCGCTAGTGGTCGCTAACCTCTTCAAAACAATAACAAAGGCATAGATTGATGACGCAGTGAATGAGCGTGGAATCATGGAACTTGTCGTCATACTGGGCTACTAAAACTTTGAATGTATGCTCATTTTTAGGTGTTTTTGTATAATTTTTTTCAGTATTATTATTTTATGTTTTGTGGGGAGGATTGTTTTTAATTGATACTTTCTAATTTATTTATTTAGTTTTATTTGTATTTATTTGTCTTTCTTTCTTTCTTTCTTTCTCTGAATTCAAAAGTAATGTAATGTTTGTCCATCCCTGAACCTCTGGCTCTCTCTTCTGGCTTATGGCTCTTCACTTTTATATTTTGTAAGTAAATGTTTAATAAATTTTATTTTTTTTAAACGTTGTCGTCATACCGATGGATCTAATAATGTTTATAGGGAAAATAATGTTTATGGATAAGTGAATGCATTCATGTTTTTTAACATGACTGTGGTATGAAGCAGGGCGCGATTACTAATAAGAGATATCAGATCCACACGCGCGACTCCTGGTGGATATAAATAAATTAGGACATTTCATTCTACCGAACTGAATTAATACTCATACAGGTCAGCTTATTTGACGAATTAAAATTGTGAGGAAACACAATGCCGTTTCACTTGGTCTACACTATCTAAACTGCATTTGAGTGTGTTGAAAGTTATAATGTTATTCTGTGCGTTAGTTTGTTGGCTGTATGAGACTAGCAGTGACTAAGCTACATCAACATTAGATCATACTGATGGTATTCTAATATTTCATTGTGTTGAGCTACATAACATTGATTTGTACATTTGTCTAAAAAAGCACATGCAAGAACGGCATCTCTGTCAAGTCGAAGTTTGTTGCGAAGCTCTCGCCATCTCCAAAACGCCACGTTTGTTCCAAAGTCTGCTTGCCATGGTCCATAATGTTTGAATGAAACTACAACAGCGTGCCGCTAGACGTTACGCAGTTGTCCACGTCTGTTGCCATGGTTTCTATGGTAAAAGCAGAAACTGAGTGTAACGCGGAGTGTAACGCGGATATGACATATATCTTGCCACTGTCGCCTTTGGCTTGGCTTGCTCAGTTGGGGACACTACATTTTTTAAATAAATATCCAAATAAATTTAATTACTAAACTAAATTAACTATATCAACTACATTACTTGAATACATATGATAATTGAAATGAGCTAGATGACATCACCGTTTTCTCCAGAGCGGCTGTACAACCGAATCAAATTCGGTTGCATTATTTTCCTGTTTAACACTGTGAAGCTGCTTTGAAACAATCAGCATTGTAAAATGCGCTATATAAATAAAGTTGACTTGACTTGACATATGACACAATTGACAGGCTCCCTCACGCGTCCCGGTTCCTTGGTTTAAATCGCAATTTTCTCAATTTACAAATAGTTGGAAACATTTGGGATATTGTAAGTACTCGACTGAACACTGGCCTAGTGGTTTTTGCATATTTTACTGCAAAACATCTTACATATTGCACCTTTAAGTACACAGTCTTGTGCCTTTTGTCAGATTTTCAAGTACTTTTATGCTTCAATCAAAAGTTTGTCATGTTGTGATTCACCTCGTAGCTGGTTGGTTTGGTTCATAGCTTATTACATTTTAACAAAGACTTTTATAAAAAATAAAAAAACCCTGTGGGAAAAATACTACTAAAAAGTTGCACTCTAAAGTATGGTTTAGTTCACGACTAAAAGTTTGACCGACCAATGGTAGGCAAGGGGAATGCTATTATATCTATTTTCCGTTTGGTGGCACAGAAATTACACACTTCAGCTTTAATTCAAAGCTACAATTCTTACAACAATTTGTTGAAAGAATCTTTTTCTATAGGCACCATGGGCAAGAAATCATCTGCTAAGAAAAATGTGGGGAAAAAAACACATACTCTTCAGTTTTAAGGTGGTATATAAATAAAACGTTAATATTTTATTATCATTTTACAAGCCTTCATTTGTATTCATTTTACAAAATAAATGGCTCTCTAAGATTGCTCCGCTGTAGCATCTCTCCCTAGGCCATTTTTTTTTTTTTATTATGAATGATCACATTCTCTGTTTTGTCATTTTTTAAAATTACATCGAATGATTCATGCTGCGGAACATGTATTACCTGGATAAATGTTGAGGCGGATATGGGTAACTCTGTGTGGATAGGAGACACTCAGGTAGTTGTGGCATGATTCAGAGTAACCCGGCTTCAGCTCTGTCATCGGGACAATCTCCTCCCAGCTGTCAGAGTTCAGCTGTTCAACAAAAAATTCAGACTGAGAGCTGTTCCCTCAGAAACACAGACTGTAGATTTTAAGCATGATCTAGTGCACTAGATGATATTTTACACCTTTGTTACAGCTTCAAACTGGCTTGGGGAAGCTGCCATGCCTGTACGATCTCCTTCAAGAGTAAACGGTGGAATCTGGTCTGATTTAGAAGTGACATTTATTAGATATAATGAATGTAAACCTTATACTTTATTCTTTAACCTTATACTTTAAAGGCAGTGGCCACAGATACCTACCAAGACATGCAGCTTGAATGGAGGCGTACGGGGCATAGTTGCCGGTGAAGAACGATGTGTCCACATCAAAGCCATGAATAATTCCTGGAACTCCTAACTGTACGACGCACCAGTCGTGACCTTTAACACAAGATGAGAGAAACATGCATCTTTCATGAGATCACCAAATCTGTTGTAAGTACAGAAGGAGCACTCTTTGAGATTACAAAACATGCCCTGAAAGCCTGATCAGATGAGGAAGCATCTCTGTATTGCGGTACATCTGTCTTACATGCGTTCATTTTACAGATCTTCAGAGAGACTGGATGGATGAGAGAAGGATGTAGCCTGCAGCTATTCTGCTCTAACTCATCCAGGCTCAATGGAACTCGATCTCATTACATGAAATGAGGAACACACAGAGCCCTATTTCAGTTTTACAGTGAACTCACTTTGATTTGTGAAAATGGACTTATACCTGGAATTCTTTTCCTCTTGGTTTCCCAGCCATCCATCCATTTCCCATATTCAGTAAAGGCTGAGGCTATGAATTCTGGAGGGTCTCGCTTCATATCATTTTAGAACATTGATTGAGATTAATATCAGACAATTCTAGAAAAGTTTGAATACATGAATATTACCAGTGTACAAGCAAAGGACTTTACCTTCAAAAGATTTCTGGCAGGGGCAAACCACTCATCTGTGGCAAAAATCACCTTTAATGACAATGTTAGTACTCTATGAGCAAATGCAATGTAACAAAGAATATCAGCATATGTAAAATCTCTTCAAGTGATATGGCATTGTATATTATATTTAAAATGCACTGTTTTTCACCTTTCCTCCAGCTGTTTCACAAGCGAGGTTGTTGAACTGCAGGAAATGTGGCTGACTGCTGACCGCCTTTTGTACAGGTCGATTTGCCATGTTTATGGTTTAGATTTAAGCTAATTCGTTTAGTTCTTACAAGAAAATAAGCAGCAAACGGTAACTTTAGAGAAGCGCTAACTCGTTGTGCTATAATAGACTGACCAACTATAATATTTAACTACCCTCTCCAAAACAAACTCGTTAACAGAGCAAAGTCCACCATCTTTGCTCAACAACTGTCACATTGAATATGATGAAAGTACAGAGTGGATTTTTAAACACAATCGCGGGTCGTTTGTAGTAACAGGTTAAGAATAAAAATGTGCAGTTTATTCATTTCTGGCTGACTCTGAATAATACTATTAACTTAATTTACCCAACCATGCCAGTAATGTAGTCTGTGGTAAAACGGCGACCTCTGTTGAACAATGACGATAGTAGCCTTTTGAGTTTCTGTTTTGTATTTGGTTAATTCCTGGAATTCGGTGCCTTTTGGGAATTGGTATAGTAAGTGTTGTATTTATCATGAAAATGGCCTACACATGCCTGGGGACAGGAAATGGTGATTCAAAATGCAGTAAAATATTTCAAATTATTTAATCAACTTCAACATACTTTAATATTACTTTATATCTAAATATCGGTTTTAACAACGTACATGTGGTGGGGTATTTCTTTACAATCACATAAGATTGCTCGATTATGCAATAATTAGCTGTTTTGTAGTCTCAAACAAACTATGGAACATTTTAAACCGAACACTGCAACCACAAGCAGGGGCATTTCCGTGCTTGACGAATCTGGCAACGGCTTTTTTCTTTTTAAAAATCACAGCATTTTAAGACGCAATAACAAATAATCTAATTTACTTATAAACATAGTATAGCTCTGATCCCACTGAAATTAACATTCCAGGTTGGCCTACATTGACATCATTTTAAAGGATAAAGTTTCATTAACCCATTGCACTGGCAAGAGAATACAATCTTTCAACAATTAAAATGGTTGAATAAATGCTTTTATCTTTTTTGTTTAACCTTAATAAAAGAACACCCATTTTCATTCCAATACTAGTACAGGGCATTGACCAACATGCTATCTGCATGACTCCTGACAATTAATACGGTCACAACCATAACCACAGAGGGTCTGGTTTAGATCATGTCTTGCCATATTTTGGGAGTCAGGATTACGAGTTTGAGCAGTTCAAAAGATACTGATCATTGTGGCCACCATAACAGGGTAAAAACATGACACTGCCATCTGCTGCACATTTATAAAATGCACAAAGCAATCCTTACCACTTCAGAATATTTACTTTGTCTTTTTCTGTCACAATGTTTTCATGAACTCACATCTTACTCATGATCACATATAAAAACCCAGAAGTCACTCAATGAGCATGGAATCATGGAACTTGTCACCATACTGGGCTACTAAAACTTTGAATGTATGGAAAAAAAGACAGGGGACATGACAGTAAACAAATTTATTTTGTCATCTGCACTTTACAGTTGGAACTCTGGGAATTCAAATATCACATCCTTGCCTGTGAGCTTCTTGTAGACACCAGAGAAGGTCTCAACCTGAAACAAGAACCACAAATTAGCTTGATTAAAATTAATATTCAGTGAAGACAGATTAGGCAATTGTGACAGTCACTCAAATGGAAAAATCTAGAGCTAATAGCCAATTAGTTTTTCAAAAGGTAAAAATCTCCAGTTCAAGTCAAGGATTAAAACCATCCAAGAATGACTACAATGCACATATAAAATTAGGATTGCCTGATAATCAGCACAAATCCCAAAATAGGACCCTAACTTTGACAATTAATAGTGTGCACTGCATGGTTTACCTCCCCAGTAATGGCCCAAAGGGCTCTGGGAAGATGTAGGAATATACAGGATGCCGTCCACACCAGCCAGAGGCCGGGGACAAGCTTGATATCCAACGTCATGGAACGGGACTGTACGTCATGGCACCGAAGTGCTACGCTCCCTTATGCCACACAGACAGAGCCAAATGAGAGCCATCTCACAGGATGTCCACGTTGGGTCATAGCTTTTTTTTTTTTAGGCGAGTAGTACTCACTTTGTGTTCAACATTGTTTTGTTGTGCCTTGTCGAGGTGGACCTTGATGAGCCTGCTGCTGTCCAGTTTCACGCGAATCCTTTTGCCAACAATTTCACTGGGAAAGACCAGGTCCTCAAGGATAGCATCATGCACGTTAGTCAAAGTTCGGCTGAAGGAGAAAACAGATTAAGGATGAGTTCAGTGCTTATCCACTAAACATTAGGTTCATGCCAGCTAAAAATGTAAAACATCCTAAATATAACAGATTTGGATGTGCACTGCATGGTTTACCTCCCCAGTAACGGCCCAAAGGGCTCTGGGAAGATATAGGAATATACAGGACGCCGTCCACACCAGCCAGAGGCCGGGGACAAGCTTGATATCCAACGTCATGGAATGGGACTGTACATCATGGCACCAAAGTGCTACGCTCCCTTACGCCACACGGACAGAGCCAAATGAGAGCCATCTCACAGGATGTCCACGTTGGTTTGCGATACGCTAACAGGCCAATCAGCAGAACACTGATATGGTAGGCAAAGTCACACTGAGAAAGCGCTACTAACCCTGACTCCGCAAACACAGCTTCCAAAATGCAACAAGACGACATTTACCTCCTGGGACGCTTCTGCTTGTTTTTTGTGCGGCTTTTCCTTGTGGGTTTAGGCAGGATCCTTCTCTGGAAAACAAGATAAATCAAGATTAAAACCATTAATTTGGTTGTCAACATACTAATTCTTAAGCAAAATCACATCATCGTGGCTCTAAACGGCATGTGCACTGCATGGTTTACCTCCCCAGTAACGGCCCAAAGGGCTCTGGGAAGATGTAGGAATATACAGGACGCCGTCCACACCAGCCAGAGGCCAGGGACAAGCTTGATATCCAACGTCGTGGAACGGGACTGTACGTCATGGCACCGAAGTGCTGCGCTCCCTTACGCCACATGGACAGAGCCAAATGAGAGCCATCTCACAGGATGTCCACGTTGGTAAATAAAAAAAAATAAATAAAAAAATTCACACCAAGGCTCAAATTCATATTAAAATTTAAGGACCCCAAGAATTGACTTGGCAAGTATTTGCTGGTCCAGTGCAGACACTGTCCAATTGGCCAGATAGAAAAAGGACTAGTTACCCTTTCAAAAATATCCAATAGGCTGTAAATGGTAGTCAGTTGCAGGTGGAGATGGACGTTATAAGTCTAAAGAGCATTTGATTTGGACAAATTAAATTGAGCATACCTGTGAAATATGACTAGACAAATTACTTTATAGAGCACTGGATTGGATTGTCCAGTCAAATTTCACATGAATGCACAATACAAAAGTTAAGTGATCCAATCAAATGCTTCCTAGATTTAAATCCTCCAGTCATATTTCACAGGTATACACAATTTTTAAATCTAGACAGCATTTGAAATTTAAGGTCTCAAGCACACTAGCATGAACAATGGCCTCAAAGTGAACAGACATGGACTAAAAGCCACATATTTCATTTGAATTTCATGGTCATTAAATTTCCACCCCAAAGCATTGTACTAAACACTAGAGACCCATTTAGCCGCAACAAAAAAGTACAGCATTAATAAATACAAAATACAGCACACCTGGCATCCGTTCTACATTTTTAAAAAAAGTAGATGCTTAGAAAGGACGAGTCTTACCTGTGCGATGAACACCACATGCTTGCCGCTGAATTTCTTCTCCAGCTCACGCACGAGCCTCACCTGGATCTTCTGGAAGGATTTCAGCTGAGGCACAGGCACAAAGATGATGATGGCTTTCCTGCTACCACCAACTTCAATTTCCTGCAAGAAAGAGAGAGAATGAATAGCGTGAACTTGAGTGCACAATGCATAAATCTATGAATGATTAAGCAAGTCACACGTTTTACAGTGGAGGGCATGTGCACTGCATGGTTTACCTCCCCAGTAACGGCCCAAAGGGCTCTGGGAAGATGTAGGAATATACAGGACGCCGTCCACACCAGCCAGAGGCCGGGGACAAGCTTGATATCCAACGTCGTGGAACGGGACTGTACGTCATGGCACCAAAGTGCTACGCTCCCTTACGCCACACGGACAGAGCCAAATGAGAGCCATCTCACAGGATGTCCACGTTGGTTATGTCAATTATCAGTTTAATCAGATACTTGTATTGATGCTGCTGTAGTTGAACTGATGCAATGGTAATCATTCAAAATGAATGAAATGGTTTTTACCTTAGCAGCGGTGATGTGGAGCTCCCTTAGCTGAGCCTTCAAATCGGAGTTCATCTCCAGCTCAAGAAGAGCCTGCATGAGCCAGACAAAAGTTTATCATAAGAACAGAGGAAGCAACAGATGCATGGATTTCACATTTCAAAATGTCACGAGTTGCTGAATTGTACCTGGGAAATGCCAGACTCAAACTCATCTGGCTTTTCGCCATTCGGCTTTACTATTTTCGCGCTGGTACTGAACATGGCCTGTGTCTGAAACAGAAACAGGCTTATTAGAATAAAAACTCTACACAGTAAAAGTAAGTTCACTTAAGTTAAGATGGTGTCATTAACCCTCATGTTGTTCGAAACCTAAACTTTCACAGTTATACACAAAATAAGATATTAGGCAAAATGCTGCAAAGTGACAGCCTCAATCTCAATTTGCTTTCACTTAAAACAAAGTGAACAGACTGAGGCTGTCAGATCATAACATCATGTACAACATGTACAACATTTCCTTTTGTGGTCCACAGATGCAAAATCACATGGCTTTGGAACAACATGAATGGGAGTAAATGAAGACAAATTATTATTGGGTTAACTAACGTACCCTTCAAAAGTGACATACAGCCTGATGCGTCTGTACAGGTAAGCAAGGTGACATTATACATCAGAATCCATAATACCAATTTGAGATTTTTATTCACTTGACCCAAATGACTCGGCATTTAATCGAATTATTAATCTCCGACTTATAATTGTAACTATGGCTGTACTAAGTAATGTTAGTTCACCAGCTACCGTTAAGAAAACAATTCCTGCTAACTCTTAAGTATGTTCTTAGCATGCCGTTAGCATTGATTAGCTAGCACAGAATCACTACATTTACATTACACATTTTATTCTATCACAAATGTAAGCACTCGAGACAAAGTATTTTACTTATTATTGGCATTTTCGAGCATCTAAGAACAGCACATGGGCCCCAGCAACACTGTAGTACAGACACGTCTGCTAGCACATCTTAAATGTATAAATTCCTATTTCCAAAATAGCCATCCATTTTCTAATATACTCGCATCTAACGCATCTCTGTGAAAACATTATATGTAGCTCATGCGTGGAAGTAAATATGACTTATTTTCAACATTTAAACTCGATATCGCTTTAGCTGGGCACATTCAGTAGACTCACCTCTTTCAACGACGGCCTGGGAAGAGGCCGTATTCTCGCGAGAGGCCGGTAAAAGCGCGTTGGTGTGTTGCATGATGGGAAATGTAATCATCATCCCGTCTGCAGAGGGCGCCCGTTCTTCTAATTTATCATGTTGTGGACTACGTGCAATATTTTATTAATTTTATTAACTGAAGAACAATATTATAAATACATAGTTTCAGGGATTCTGGCTAGGCATTATAAATCGCTATGTTTAAAGATATTTAAAACAGTTTAAAAAACACATATCTAATCATATGTTTTACAGTTTTCCACTCAAATGGAGTTCCATTGTGATTTAAAAACTTAGCTTTAAAAAAAGTTCGCGAGTACCACTTTATTTCCTCTTTGGAAATTTACTACAAAGATCCGCTGTTCATAAGAGTTCACACTGGTGTGCTGTATGTTTTCGATTCACTAAAAAGAATCGGTTCATACGAGTCATTCGTTTGGGAATCGGACTACGTCTACGGACTACGCTAGTTGCGCCGTATGTTTGTGGTTCAAAAAAGAATCGGTTCGTAAGAGTCATATGTTCGGAAATCGTGCTGCACTGTTCGCGCTGAATGTTTTGACTCACTAACATTACATTTTTCTCTTAACGCCCATTATTAATATGACCGAGGCAATATGACTCAATGTTTTTATTGCTGTTTTTTTTTTTTTTTTTTTCAATCTTAGTGTTGTCTCCTTCCTCCTTGCAACATATCCAACTCCACCACACTCCACTTCAGTTGGTGGCGGTATGGTTTCATAGTGCTTGGGGGTGAAAACTATAACGTAAGAAGAAGCCAAGCGTTTGGTCAGCCGACTGTTAACGTGAGTGCACACGCTAGAGAAAGTCAAAACCCAAAACCGTTGGATCCATAAGCATTTTGTGAAAGTCTGGTTAGATTTTTATGGTTATTGTCATTTAAATGCCACGACTAAGGGATATTGCCATGTTTACTCTGCTCTGAGCAGAGACTATGTTGAGATTGCCTGGGTTTTTCAATGTTGTACGCAGGACTCTCTGTAACGCCGCAGAAGAGATGGGCAAGAAAGGAACATTTTTCTACGCTGTGAGGAAAGGATTTAAACCAGGAGTGTACCAAACATGGTGAACAGGCAACTATATGAAAATTTTTCTGTAATTGTGAGCGTTTGTTGCACTACGTGGTATGACCAGGCATTATTTATTTCCTCTCCTAAAGGGAGGAATGTAAACATCAGGTGGATAAGTTTCACTCTGCGAGTTATAAGAAGTTTGCCTCTGAAAAGGATGCTTGGGCCTTCGTGAGGAGCCAATCTGCAGCACCATCTTTTGGGATACCAAATGGTAATATCAAAGATGTTATACACTCCCCTTATAAAGATCTGCCATAATGTTCTATCATCAAGATTTCAGGTGTACAAAGGAACGTATACAGGAGAGAGAGGGGTAAGATGTGCCTCTATTTTTGTCATGTGATGTGACCATATATTGAGAGAGAGAGAGAGAGAGAGAGTATCACAGCTTGCTGAAACTTGTCAATATTCTTCATAGCAAGTCAGATTTTATTTTATGTGCTGGTTATATTTATCTAGATCTAAAAATGTATATGAATCATGTTGGTTTACAGATAGTCAATTCACCATGTACATTATTTGACTAAAGAGCAGCCACAGTTTATAAAATTAAGCATAAATGCAAGAAAATACCATTACAATTTATTTTATATAACCCTTTAAGAAAAGATTGGTATGATGTATTTGTAAATAGTTTTTTACTCAGAAATGTTCATGTTTTTTATTTGAAATGTAAATCCTTGCCCAATACCCCTTGATAAGAGACAGTTTACCTCTAAAATGGCCACATTGTGTCACTGTATCATATTTCTATTGCTTGTGTTATAGAATTTTAGTTGATAGCAAACGTCCTGCGATTATAATTAAGCATGTCGGAATGTAAAGGCACAATATGTAAGATTTTTAGATTAAAATATCCAAAAACCACTTGAACAATGTTATATATTTCCTGACTTGTGTACTTCCATTATCCCAAATGTTTCCAAGAATGTTTAAATCCAGAGAAATAAGCAATTTAACCAGGTCACAGACCATGTCTGTGCGTCATCTACCGATGACATACCCATGTTACCCTCGATTTCCGGTTTTATTTTGTAGAAACCATGAAACACCAAAGATGCTTTAATATATTATGTGTTTTATTAGACAGGTGAGCAACTGTTTGGATACATTCACTGACAGAAAACTAATCATTGTTATATAGCTCAACACAGTTAGTCTTACTGTTAAAATCTCGTTTTCTTGATTTACCACGAGTACGTAAGTTACCGGTCATTCAGAACTTCTACTAGCCATTTAAAATAAATAAATAAACAAACAAACCAGATTAACTACGTCACAGCTTATATATATATATAAAAAAACTGTAATGCTTTATTATCCACAGATAGCATGTAAATTAAAGTTAATTTTTAATTATAATTTAAGTGACATGTGACGGCCAAGTATGGTAACCCATACTCAAAATTTGTCCTCTGCATTTAACCCATCCAAGTTAGTGCACACACACATTAGGAGTAGTGAGTAGTGAACACGCACTGCAAAGGGTAACTTCCATATTACATCAGAAGAACATCACATGCTTCACAATACAATAGAAATTAAAATATTTTCTTATTTCTAATTTCTTTGAATAAGCATAAATAGATACTTTTTATATGAAAATGGTAAATGAAGAACATCATATTGCAGTTGTTTTAATTGCTTTGTTATAGATTTTGCTATCACATCTATGCACATTTTAATCTTCTTAAGCACTGTAAAATTGGGTTTGTCATTTATAAATATATTTATATCATCCAGCCATCTCCTCCCTTCCTCTTTCATCCTCATCCTTTTCACCAAAAATGTATTTTAGGTGGACAGATCAATACAGTTCAAAGAACATTAAACACCACACGGAACAAAACAAACCTGTGTTCTGTCAGTCGCGCCCAGTTTGCCAGTAGTATTAAAACTACCATTAATGCAAATAAGCTCGCCATTCTTTGTTGCGTAGTGACGTGTATTTTCAAGCAAGCCGGATATGCTGTATTTAATATATCATGATGACTCAGGAGTATTTGCACTAAATCTGCGCAGATTTGGCTTACATTAACTACTTTCCCAGCAGAGTGAGTGAACATAAGTAACCCGCCAAATTGGCTAGTGATTTGACAGCGTCACACACCACAGTTGATTTTTACCCGCATTTTTTTTTACCATGCCTAATATCGATCTAGCTTACTGTAGTGTGCAACAAGTGTCTTATAGTAGCCGGCGAGCGAACGAATGCACAGAGTAGCATTATAACATAATTTTCAAACATAGACTGTAAAAAACTGCTTTCAACACACTCAAATGTGTCTAATATGATAAAACACTGCTGCGTTCCCCCACATACTTTAAAAAAAATAATAATAATTTAATCACCCTTTTTGCCTAAGATTGCCTAGTTTAACCGCTAGTTTATTAAATGGCATAACTAATGAAATGTTCCATGTGGTCTCTTAATAAATATGAGGCCATAAATCTTCTAATGATAAAGAAATGAGATCTGATTTAAAAGGATTGTAGATGGAATATAGCATGTCACATTGCAGGAACTGCCCCAAAGGTACTGCACAGATAAATGCTTTTCTATGTATTGATAGGCTGCTAAAACATACTATAAATCAAGTGATTGACATTATTTTTGTTTGCGTCTAAGGATATGACTTTGAGGTCCTGCCTCCTAGAAACGTGCCTGATGCCTCAATGGCAGTACCCCTTGGAAGTAAAAGAACCCATGAGGACTCTGAAGATGAGGGACCATCTTTTTCTAAACGAGTGAAACTCATTGAGGCCCCACAGCCAAAGACAGCTGAAGCCAGTAGGGATGGATTTACGTATATGGGTAACTATTGTGTACTATATGGATATTTTTCAAATGTAAACCAAAACAGAATTAGTAGACCAATTTTTTTTTTTTAATTACAAAACTTTTACCATAGTAAAATGAAATGGGCTACTTTTCCCCCCCTAGGTGATTCTGTAGTGGTGTACACTGATGGCTGTTGCTCAGCCAATGGGAAACGAGGAGCGCGTGCAGGAATTGGTGTATATTGGGGTCGTGATCATCCACGGTAAGTCATCTGTGATTTAATGGCATTCTGAAAAAACAAACAGTGCAACTTCAGACAACAATGCTATTCAACAAATAATTATAGTTCAACCTTTTCACTGACCTCACTGCTATATATATATATATATATATATATATATATATATATATATATATATATATATATATATATATATATATATATATATACACACTCACCTAAAGGATTATTAGGAACACCTGTTCAATTTCTTATTAATGCAATTATCTAATCAACCAATCACATGGCAGTTGCTTCAATGCATTTAGGGGTGTGGTCCTGGTCAAGACAATCTCCTGAACTCCAAACTGAATGTCAGAATGGGAAAGAAAGGTGATTTAAGCAATTTTGAGCGTGGCATGGTTGTTGGTGCCAGACGGGCCGGTCTGAGTATTTCACAATCTGCTCAGTTACTGGGATTTTCACACACAACCATTTCTAGAGTTTACAAAGAATGGTGTGAAAAGGGAAAAACATCCAGTATGCGGCAGTCCTGTGGGCGAAAATGCCTTGTTGATGCTAGAGGTCAGAGGAGAATGGGCCGACTGATTCAAGCTGATAGAAGAGCAACTTTGACTGAAATAACCACTCGTTACAACCGAGGTATGCAGCAAAGCATTTGTGAAGCCACAACACGCACAACCTTGAGGCGGATGGGCTACAACAGCAGAAGACCCCACCGGGTACCACTCATCTCCACTACAAATAGGAAAAAGAGGCTACAATTTGCATGAGCTCACCAAAATTGGACAGTTGAAGACTGGAAAAATGTTGCCTGGTCTGATGAGTCTCGATTTCTGTTGAGACATTCAGATGGTAGAGTCAGAATTTGGCGTAAACAGAATGAGAACATGGATCCATCATGCCTTGTTACCACTGTGCAGGCTGGTGGTGGTGGTGTAATGGTGTGGGGGATGTTTTCTTGGCACACTTTAGGCCCTTTAGTGCCAATTGGGCATCGTTTAAATGCCACGGCCTACCTGAGCATTGTTTCTGACCATGTCCATCCCTTTATGACCACCATGTACCCATCCTCTGATGGCTACTTCCAGCAGGATAATGCACCATGTCACAAAGCTCGAATCATTTCAAATTGGTTTCTTGAACATGACAATGAGTTCACTGTACTAAAATGGCCCCCACAGTCACCAGATCTCACCCCAATAGAGCATCTTTGGGATGTGGTGGAACGGGAGCTTCGTGCCCTGGATGTGCCTCCCACAAATCTCCATCAACTGCAAGATGCTATCCTATCAATATGGGCCAACATTTCTAAAGAATGCTTTCAGCACCTTGTTGAATCAATGCCACGTAGAATTAAGGCAGTTCTAAAGGCGAAAGGGGGTCAAACACAGTATTAGTATGGTGTTCCTAATAATCCTTTAGGTGAGTGTGTGTGTGTATATATATATTTCTGTATATATATATATATATATATATGGTTTTTTTTTGTTTTATAATTTTCAAAAAATGTATTTTATTTAATAGTTTTACCTTTTAATTATTTTCTCAGTAATGTGGCTGAGAGGCTTCCAGGGAGGCAGACCAACCAAAGAGCAGAATTACAGGTAAGAATTGTGAGGTGTTCACGTTCACAAACAGCGTTTTTTCTTATACCCTGTTATCAATGACTGTATCAACTAAAACTTTTCATCACAGGCTGCTTGCAAGGCACTCGAGCAGGCCAGAGAAATGAATTTTAAAAAGATTGTGCTATACACGGACAGCAAGTTCACCATTAATGGTATGCAACTTTTCTGTTCAAAAACGTGTTAGTGTCTGGTCATGAATCTGTGTAGTACTATTTATTTTTAAAATGTATTTATTATTTATATATTTTAAAATATTTCATAATGTGTGTTTTTATAT
Source organism: Rhinogobio ventralis (assembly GCA_039654625.1). Classification (NCBI taxonomy): domain Eukaryota; kingdom Metazoa; phylum Chordata; class Actinopteri; order Cypriniformes; family Gobionidae; genus Rhinogobio; species Rhinogobio ventralis. The sequence continues at coordinate 23,756,366 of CM077210.1, forward strand.
ATATATATATATATATATATATATATATATATATATATATATATATGGTTGCTGTTAAATTATTTTTTCTTTCCAAAGGCATCACAAGTTGGGTAAAGACCTGGAAGTCTAATGGCTGGAGACTTAAAAATGGTGGGGTCATAATCAACAAAGACGACTTCCAAAAGCTGGATAAACTAAATGCAGAACTTGAGGTCGTATGGGTATGTTTTATCTGTACTCAGTGTTGTACAATATGGCATCTGCTATTCAACTTGTGCATTTCAAGCATGATGTCCTAACCTTAGTGTATAAACATGGACTTTTTCAGTCCATCAATTTTGATAAAGTTGCAATGAGAGATGTCTCGCATCTTTACGTCTTTTTTGCTAAAGCTGATAACTCAGATGATTAAGGATGAAAAGCAAGAGCAGGGGTTCGTTTCCTGTACAACAACGTAACTCGCTGCTTAAATTCTGTAGTATGATGGATGTATCGTTGAAGAAATCTACTAGCTAGTCACGACTGTTTCCCAGAAATATATTGTCACACATTTTTGGTTCAACCACGTTGGTTAACAATGTCCTGCAGGTGGAGTAATAACTTCTTTTAATGAATCCGCTTGAGATCAAATTAATTCTAGATTTTTTGCTATAAATTATGGACATGGCATCTGAGGACTAATTCTCTTTCTTTCTCAGTTATTTGGCTTTTATTTCTAGATTCAATCATTGGCTCGTTCTTAAGTACTAGAGCATGTACGCACATGCACACTCAGTGTTTTTCACTCAGCAAAAACAGTGCTTTAAGGGTGTGTTCACACTTGTAGTTCGGTTCGCTTGGTTCATCCTTTTTACAATTTAGTGCTTAGCATTCAGATAGCAGGCATTTTTATCACTGAACCAAAATATACAAAACCTAAAGGCATAGAGATATGTTCACAACCTGATTGGTTGGCTTTTATGATGTATTACCTATTTTGAGAGACTGTTTCCTGTTTTTGGTTCATTTACATGCCTTTTGTCCATGTTGTCTTTATATATCATTCAAACCACACCAGAGTTCTTTCGGAAGTGGACCGAGGCCCATCTTTTCAGCGGGTTTGGCGTTTGGTGCGCACCAGGGTTCGGAGGGCAGTGTTCACACGCTCAAACGAACCGCACTAACAGAGCAATCACACCAGGGTTTGTTTTAATCGAACCAAACATGCCAAGTGTGAACACACCCTAAATCTCTCGACAAACTAAAAGATGTAAATTATATTTGTATATATTGGAAATGAAAGATATAGAATGTCATTGTACTGAATGTCAGCTTGGTTATTTTGTCCACATGTCATACAAACAAGAAACTAGGGGCCAGATTTATTAAACGGCAAATTAGCGTGAGCGCAATTCTAAAAAAGCACCAATGGGAGTGGAAAGTTCTGCGTGTGACCTATTGACGACGCGCAAATTAAAGAACACATACGCAGCCGGATCATTTCCATCATGACCAACGCCATCTACCAAGAGCAGCGCGAATTAGAGTCTGGTTTAAGACATGCTTTTTTGGGGGGTGTTAAATAATGCCTCAAACAACAGTAAATTTGCATGATTAATTTAAATACTCTCCTCCCATAAATTTTGCATCTAAAAGGGAAACTCTTACAAATGCATATACAATAAGATCAGCCTCAAAAATCATGCCTTGTCAGCTCTTTCACTGTGTCTTTAGTAAACCCTGACAGTAGTTTTTTAACACCAAAAGAGAGTTTGCGCTGGTGCAAGCTGTTAGTAAATCTGGCTGTAAGCTTCTAACCCCAGGTCAAGAGGTTTCGTACCAACCACACAACTTTGCGAATATTCGTTTGAACTATGGTTTCGGTAAACACTGACTCGTTGAACTATGCTGATAACGACGGAACTTGCGACCATTATAACAATGCATTCAGGAAACACACCCCAGAGCAGCTGACCTAATAAGAATGCTGTGTGTGATTTTATTGTCTAAAAGTGATATTTTGCTTCCTCTGAATGTAGGATAGGGATGACAACAGTACCAGTGCCAAATCGATAGTCTTTAGTCAAGTCTTTAGTTGAGACTTTTTCTACAGTAATGGCGAGTACTGACTCAGTAACTGACAAGCAGCTGCTTTCAAACTCTTACATGTATAATTGCACATGTGCAAAGTCTGTAATAATGTAGTTATGATAGCAAATGGTCGAATGTACTGTACTACTTGATCAGAATGTTTTTTCTTGTCAAGGTATTGCTGTAAACCCTAATGGTTATGTGCTGGATAACTTTAGTAGCACTCTACAATCAAACATTAACACAGTGTCAGATAAAAGAGAAAATAATGAATTCAAATAATGAGTCCAACATTAAATCAATATGTATTAAATCTAATTTTCATCTACTGAAGAGAAGTTGAGAGATACCTGCAGACTACATGCTATTTGTTTTAATTTCATAATTACATTAAATATTTACATGTTTTGAAGAAACGATTGTGTTTGTAGCATATCTTTTTTTTTTGGCTGTTGTACAAATGTTTTTAGGACTGTGTCTTCACGTTACAGCACTAAACATAACCCTATCTGCTCGCTTTCCAATGTTGTCATGGGTGCTTGGCATTACACGATGAGTAATAAAACAAATGCATGGTCTAGCCAGTGAAATTTCTTTCTTGGTGAATATCTCTCTTATTCTTCACTTCTAGATGCACATACCAGGTCATGCTGGGTATACAGGCAATGAGGAGGCAGACAGACTTTCCAGGGAGGGAGCAGCAAAGCCTCCATGTTAGCACACTTTTTATTTCGCATTCATTTTATAATGATGAATTCTGTTTTAGGTGTCTAGGATGTGGCTGTAGTTTTTTTTCTTCTTGATGGCTAATGCACTTTTTCTTGTTTTGGTCTTGTTTTGCTAGTGTTGTAATGTTGCAAACAACACTAGAAACAAGTTTTCTTTTCTGAAGTGTTTGTTTTTGATTGTTTTGTCAATTAAATTGTCATGTTGCTGAGATTGATTCCTGGTACTTATTTTTCCATCTCTCAAACTCTTTTTGCGTATAAGCACTTGGGACATTTTTGGATGCATTACAAGTGACAAAAATAATTTTAGTGAGTGTGCGGCTGTTTGTTTCCAACATGACTAATATTGTGCCACGGTAATGTATTATTGATCTTTATCTTTGAATGTGTCATCTCGCTCTTTATTTTCACAAATGTGTTTTCAGATGAGAAATGGTCATTGCTTCAAAATGCACTCATTTTGAAATGCCTCAACACGAACAGCAGGTGTCACTGCAGTTCATGCTGAACACTTGATGGACTAGAATACAGAACTAGATCTTATCTTTACAAAACACAAGCCTTGCTCTTAGTTATTACTGCGCCTTTTCTATCTTCACTTGGGTTACTTGAAGTACATGATGGTTATTCTAATTAAATTGTATTTTTCCTGATACCTGGGGATAACTTCATTCCATTCTATGAAATTGTTTTACACAGAAGGTTTTCTAAATAATATTTTTTTCCCCCAAAAATGCTTACTATCCTCATGTTGTTCCAAATCTGTGTGGTGTTCTGCAGAAGAAAGGTCATACAGGTTTGGAACGACGTGAGGGTGAGTATAGGCTATATGATGACAGAATCTTTATTTTTGAGTGAACTAATCTCTAACATTGAACAGTGAGAATCCTAGCCTGTTGTCCATGTTCAACGTTCCAGAAATTCTCTCTTAGTGTTTTTCTCAAGCTTTATAACTGTCCTGTCCAATTCTCTGATTTAAGCCTGCGTCTAGACAGAAGCCTTCGAGTGTTGTATTAAATACAGATAAGCTGCACAGCAGGCTGAGAAGGAGTGGAGGCATCTTCTTTTTCATGAAATAAACAGGCGAGAATCTCAACAGTATAGGGCCTCAGTGCAGTCCGTCCTGACCTTCGCGTCCAGGGCTTAGCTCCTCTGAATTCCCGCTGAGATCCAAGACCTTCAGAGCGGGATGTGCGGTCAACAGTTATAGGTCAGGAGACTCAGACTGTCCTTGCCTGGTGAAAACAAGGAGGATTTAGTGCTCATAACCTTTCACAGCTTTAGGTTTCTTGAGTCTACCTTGTATGGTGGATTCTCAGATGTATACTGAAGGTCTTATTTTGGGATCTGAAGCTGAAAACTGTACTCAAGCCTAATGGAGAATGTAGATTAGCTAGTTTTTGTAATTTTTATGGAAGCTATTTCTTCCAACTGTTAACGTTTAGATCTCATCTGAAGGCTGTTTGATAATCAAACACGGTGATGATTTGTTGGAGATTAAGGGAAGGAGGAGGCACACAAAAAACACCCCATCATTACAGCACATCTGGTCTCTGCTCTCTTCAAAACCCATGTCACAGCTGACTCGGGCCCTCAAATCTGGAAGGAAGTGTAGGGGAATTTCCACTAATGAATCCAACAATCACACGATGAGGCCTCTTTGTGCAGGGACTTCAATGGAAACCACATTCGGAGCAGGCACATCGAGTCACAATCAAAGGCACCGGCAAGCCGTTACCACGGGAGCAAAGCTGCAGCTTGTAACCGAACAGACATCTGTTTCCATGACAGCTGTCTGGAACGGCATCAGCCTAACTAACTGCTGCCTCAGAACTAGTCTGACTGTTTGATATCTCTTGCGATAAAGACAGAGAAGATTCTGTCAGAAACCCTCGTCGCTTCTTGTTGTGATGCGTTAATGCGAAGAGAGAAGTTTGCAGTTGTGTTTGTTTTGTTCATATTTGAAGCTGCCGGAATCAGAGGCTGCAAAATAGTGGAAAGGAGAAGAAACACCCGAGAGAAGTTAACATATGGAGCGAACTACCCCGATGAGCTCGACGGAAGCCTCTTCATAGCGACGTAGCTTCTGCGAAGAAGGGCCCAATAAAGACAAACAACTTGAGCTAAGCTCGAACGACAACATTTGTGGCATAATGTTGATTACTACAACATTCATTTCTACTCTTCTTCTTTTTTCTTTTTCTTTTTAAAGGAAAAGAAAGAAAAACATATGGGTACAGTGAGGGACTTAAAATGGAAGTTGGTTCAATCTGTCCCCTACGAAAATTAACAATGGTTTTTACTACAAATAAAAACAAAAACAATGTTAACCACACATTAACCATGGTTTTGTTGCACCATAGATTAACCATGGTATTTTTTAAGTAAAACTGGTTATACAAATGGGAAACAATCCGCCACATTAATCAATCCACAACATTAAAATACCTATTGTTTTTATAGAAGTCACCAAACGTGCACTATTCACCAACACTATGCATGGGGGTAACACGGTTTTAGTGCGGAAAATTGCTTACTAACCTTTTTTCTTTGAAATGTTATATCCAATTTGGCAACGTCACAATGACCGTGATAATGATTTAAGCAGATTTATGGCTCAAATAATACGTTTTAACAGAAGAATGAATGCAAGTACTGTACTGTTATGATATGAGCTTCACATCTGTGCTTTTAAAGTCAGCATTTATTATCTATGTATCTTAATGATCTTATTGTGAACAATTAATCCATGCATAGCCTGCTTTGGTTTGTTTGTTTGTTTTATATCAGTGTCATTTTAAATCAGAATGTCATAATCTGATCTTCCGGTCCTAGCGAAGTAAGAGTAACACTACAATTTTTGTTTTGTTTTGTTTTTTAAATATAACTTATTTAAATAGTTTGCTTATTATCTTTTTTTTAATGGAGATAACTTGCTTTGATCATTTTAATGTAATAATATTCAAAAGCTTGCATTCAGATCTGCCAATCAACAACCAATGGGTTGAACCAAGTCCCGTCCAACATTTTTTATTTCTTCTATAATCCGTTTCACTCGGGTGTAGGCCTACATCACAATATGGAACAACTGATCTCTCACTACTTCCATTACACTGTGACTTTAAATCTTCGAAAAATTGTTCCGATTTGTCAATTGATCTTAACTTGTACTGAATCCTAAATATTCCTTTTTAATAAGACCGTATTTCTGTTTCTGCATGGTTTAGATGTCCGCCTTGTGGTCTGCTGTTTGCAAGGGCAAGGCCTTCATGCAGAGAGTGGCTTGACAAGGTGAGCTCCAGCACTGCGGCACTCTGCAGCTTTCATTCTCGTTCTCTCTCGCTTCACCCTCCCTATCTCTCAGACAGTACACCTGCTTAGGAGCTCTCCCAAACCCTCACAACACTAAGACACCACCTAGCATTTAATAACCACTGCATCGTCTTATGCACATCAAAACGTGAAGTCCTTGACCCAAATGGTGCAGATGGCCATGCTTCGAACTGCCATTTAAAATCAGTGAGCCCAGTGTCTGCCGTGTTGCCTGGCCTTCAGGCTGCTTCAGACTGTGTGCGTATGAGACTGACTCATCAAGCTACCAGAGAACTCAATTTAATCCCACAGCAGGAGATTCATTCTCTTAAAGCTGAAGTTCCCCACCACATGCTCACTGATGTACCTCCTCACACGTAACGAAAGCGAGCCAGTCGTGCTGGATTTTTAATGATACATTTGTCAAGCAGCTACAGAGCAATATTTCCAGCAATTGTAAGGAGAAAACCAAAAAGAACATCTGTGTCTCCGTCACCCTTACGCACAAAAAGTTGTTAGATCATTAAAAAAAATCCTCCCTACTTCCTTCCTTCCCTCCTTCCCTCCTTCCCTCCTTCCTTACTCCCTCCCTCCTTCCTTACTTACTTTCTTCCCTTCTTCCCTCTTTCCTTCCGTCTCTCTTTCTTTCTGTTTTTCTTTCACACTTCCAAATGTCTGAATGTCAACCTATTAAGTCTCCACATAATTTTTGGGCTGTATCTACTTTTTTATGGTATATTTTGTAATTGTGTATAAAGGAAGATATGTAATATGTTTGGAAATGTTTATTAAATATAATTTTTGTTGGAACTTTTTTAAAGCAATCCACCTCACTTGGTGGTGTAGTTACTAGATAACTTGATAAGGCTGCCAGTCAGATTTGGCATGATCTCAGCTGCCCTTGACCATGAGATGAGATACCACAGAGAGGAAAAGACAGAGAGAGAGTTAGAGAGAGAATGGTAGAGGGGGTGATAAGGTGAAGAGCAAATGATGCCATTAAAGGCAACAGCTGCTTGCTGAAGCAGGGGCTGGACTGGTCAACCCTGCCACCCATAATGATAACAAGGTCAGTAGGGTCACATTGCTCAGCATCCTACCACCCTGCTCCCCATCCATCAGATTTCACGCCTCTAATTATGCAGCCGCCTTCTAACCAAGCATGAGATATTATTACACTGAGACGAGACCCCCTCTCCTTAGATGCATAATGAATAGTGAGTCGTCTGTGAAGGAAGGCAGATTGCGACGACAGCCAAACGCAGAATCACTGAGATGGTGCAGCATTATAGCATCCCTTTTTCAAGCTCTGAAATGCACAAGCATGAGCTTGTGAAGATATTTCCTCCTCTTAGAGTTGTTCAGTTTATAATCCTAAAAGTGAAAAAGCTTTTTTGAACCAATTTTGCTTGGGAATTTCGTATGGGTTTTTAGGGACCTAAGGAATACAATGGTATCCGATTCAGCAAGCATGTAAAACATAGGGCCTGTCCAAATACAGTTTTTTTACTTAGATGCTTACTTAGATGCGTGTGAACCGCGAAGACCACAAGTGTTTTAATATTTTTGTTTACTTAATGGGACACACTTAATCACTACGTGACTGTGGTGCTCAAATGTTTCACAAACTACATATAATCTGCAGTCTCTGCACCAATAAAATATGCAACACTTTACGTTTTACAAACAAATTATATGTAACATCTAATTCCTTAAACTTACACTGGAAAGTTTTCCCAGACATGATGCAAAATCTGGGCAAGTACAGTTGTGGTCCGAATTACTAGCACCCCTGGTAAATATGATCAAAGATGGCTGTAAAAGTAAATCTGCATTGAAAGATCATCCTTTTGATCTTTCATTCAAAAATTCACAAAAATCAAACCTTTCATTGAAGTACAAGAATTGAAAATATGAAAAAGCTGTATCTTTAATGTTGTGCACTATTATTCTCCTCCTCGTTCTCTCCGGTCATCTCACCTGCAACTGCTTACTGTGCCTTGTTTTCGTCTTTCAACTATGGGTGGTAGATCATTCAGTGCTGTGGTTCCGAAATGCTGGAATTCTCTCCCTCTTACTCTGCGTGCTATCTTACATCTTTTCTTACAGTTTTTCCAATTCTCCTCTGTTTAGTGTTCTTCTTTTTTTCACTGTATATTTGTATGTGTATATGTATATCTATGTTCTATATTGATGCTGTGTATGTGTTATGTTCTTGTACAGCGACCTTGAGCTTGGGAAAGGCGCTATATAAATAAAAATTATTATTATTATTGTGGGCCTATTTTTTTGCTGGAGATCCTGGACATCTTGTTCAGATACAAGGTATCATGGATTCTAGCAAATACCAACAAATAAAAAATCTAAACCTGACGGACTCTGCTAGAAATCTTATAATGGAGCCTGGTTGGATCTTCCATCAGGACAATGATCCAAAACAAAAATGTAGTCACTGAGCACAAAATAAAGCTCCTGCCATGACCATCCCAGTCCCCTCCCTGAACCCTATAGAAAATGAGTGGGGTGAACTGAAGAGAAGAAGCACCAACATGGAGCTGGGAATCTGACAGATCTGGAGAGATTCTGTATGGAGGAATGGTCTCTGATCTCTTGTCAGGTGTTCTCATCAGGCATAATAGGAGAAAGCTCAGTGTTGTTATTTTGGGAAAAGAAGGATGCAAAAAGTATTTAATAAAAGGGTGCCAATAATTGTGGCCAACGTGTTTTGGCGAAAAGCATTTATTTCATAATGTGATTTACCCCCACTTTCAATTCTTTTACGTCAATGAAAGGTTAGATTTTTGCTATTTTTTTTAAATGAAAGATCAAAAGGGTAAACAATGCAGATATATTTTTACAGCCATCTTTTATCATATTTACCAGGGGTGCCAATAATTCTGACCACAACTGTACATAAGTTCCTGAACGTGATGAATGACGGGATACACTTCACTCCGAAGCGGTATTAGAAATATTGTGAATTCAGTGTGCGTTAAGTCCACACTTTGGCATTTTTTAGATCTGGGACAGTCCTGTGCGCGCACTTCCACAAGCTGTCAAGTGGCCAAGACCGCAAATGTGGGTATTTGGACCGGCCCATACTTCCTTGTGGTAGTCATTATATAGCAACTAGTCAGCAACTTTCTTTTAAAAGCATGCACATTAAAGTCTTTTGAAGGGATAGTTCCCCCAAAAATGAAATTTCTGTCACCATTTAACCACTATATAATGTTGAATATGATTTATAATGATGCAATGGGGGAATATTTGTGGGTCCTAATAATATTAACATAATAATATTATTATTTTAATAATAAAGTAATAATAATAATAAAAAAACTGTTTATTTTGGCTTAAAACATTGTGATAGTATCGTATCGTGAGTTCAGTATCGCGATTTAGTATCGAGTCGTGACATGAGTGCGTCGTTACACCCCTACCATTTACTCAGTTAAAGCTCCTGTCTGTAACTTTTTTTGTGTTCAAGATTTACAAAAATTATATAATGAGAATGTACAACATGAATCCATTTTCCAAACCGTGTTTTTGTCTTACCCTGAATCATTATGGTACACTTATAATAAGTGTTTATATTGGGACTATTTCAGACAGGTCTGGTAGGAACCGCTGCGGAGGAGCGCAGTCCCTGCGTGCCTCGCCATAGACATAAACAGAGAAAAGTAGCTCCGGCTGCAATGTTCTTCCGCAAGATACATGCAGTTCTGTTTATTAACCGCTAGAGCACAAAAAGTTACGGACTGCAGCTTTAATGTCGTTCCAAACCTGTATGACTTTCTTTCTTCTGTGGAACATTTAAAAAAAAAAAGTCCATAGAGTGATGATTTGGATCCCACTGACTTTCATTGTATGAGTGAAAACAGTTAAAACATTCTTCTAAATATCTTCTTCTAAAAACCCATTTGAAATTCCCAAGGAAAACCAAGGAGAATTAGCCTTCCTGCTTGACTTACAAATTGACATGATGACAGAATAGAATAACTATTTATTTGTTCCGTTTCTGCCTGAAACTGAAGCTTTTGCAGTTTGCTGATGTTTAGATGTATAAGACAAACAGCCCAGGCAGAACAGCATTTTTTAGCCTACTTGTTAAGAGTGGGACATGTGAATTTGCATGAGGAACACTGTGTTGTATTAAACACTGAATCATGCTCATGTTCCTCCCTTGGCACCTGAGGGGCTTTAGAAAATAAAATCATAATTGCCACAATCAGCTCGTGAACCTGGGTTACCTCCATGCCCACAGCTCTGCCTGTGCACTGGTAGAGTCCCATGTTTAATCTTAATGAGCGTGAGATGCAGGCAGACACACAGTGGGACGCAGGGCCCTGCTGAGAACCAGGGTATTAGCAGAAAAGAGAGGGAGAGAGAGCGAACAGAGAGAAAGAGCAGAGGAAGCATGCAAAAACATAAAAAAAAGATAAGAGCATAAGATTTTATATGTTAGAGGGCTCAGAATACATAGTTGTAGGATGTGAAATCAGGAAAGAGCTCTGTTGGACAGGAAACATTGACAAAAATTCCACAGATATTTAAATACTCCAGGGGAAAAAGCCCCATTAATGAATTATTTTGTTTTGTTTTCTCTTTAAAATGATCTAGCATTTTATATATTCTACAATATTCTATTGTATACTTGTCTGATGATGTTAAGTATGGTTTCAGCTGTAATACACTACAGTATATGACACAAAGTATGTGTTTACCCTACAGGTTTGTTTTTTTACAGTATTTCCAGACAATTCTGTTACACACAATGACTTTCTAGAGTATTCTGTGCTTTCAAATGTGTTGCCTGTTGCCCATTTCTGCCTCTGAGTGAAAAAAATGTAAACTATATTATGACTATTTTTTCTTAATTGTGAAATTATTTACTATCATTGCGACTTTTTTGTATTACAATTTCAACTTTTTCTCATAATTGCACATTTATTTTTTTGTAACTGCAAAATATCTTACTACTGCAACTTTATTTCTCGTAGTTGTGACATATCATATATTACCTCACAATGTAGCTTTATATCTGACATTTGCAACTTTATTTCTCAAATATGCTCCATTTTCTGGTTATTGTGACTATTTCTCATAAGTGTGACTTCATATATCACAATGTGACTATTTATCATTTTATACTTTAATCTCAAACTTTTACTTATTACTCTGAGGTGGAAATGGAGATGTATATGCTATAAGAACCAGACATTTATTTAAAATGTATTTTAGCAGAACATTTGATATCTTATGCATTAACAGCTAATTTTGTATTTGATCAATTTATTTCAATTAATTGATTCAGTTCAAGTATTTGAAAAAAATGCATAACATGCTGAGCTTATAAACAGGATGGTTAGAAAATAAACCCACATACATATTGCCTATTGCCCATTAAAATGTTAATGTGTGATATTGCAGTATAGTGATGATACACAGCTGTATGGAGCATTTAGGTGGTTAATAGGGGATCTCTGGAGCTGCCAGAAATTTGGGATCAAATGATCAGTGACGTCTTTTTAATGTTAAAAATGTGTGGCTTGCCTGATTGGAGTCGCTATAGAAAAACAACAGGCAATCTGGATGCAGCTGAGAACAGCACGATATGAGGGTAAAATGAGATGAGGAAGAGTGCTCTTGCGTACCCAAGCTGAGGGAGCCTTTCTGCACCATCGCCATATTTTTCCCTTTCCTCATTCTCAATACAAAAGACAAGAGGACAACAATTGTTTTTAGTTGTTCTCTAAGGTATTGCTTAAATGGAAAAAATCAACAGACCCAAACGTTGAAACTTGTTGACTCATTTAAAGAGAGAGGACCTTCAAAATGGGACGTGTTTACCCTGAAGTCAGGTTTTTGGATTTTTGGCTAGCTAACATGGTCCAGTTATAGCTTCTGGATGGGCGTCCGGAACGCATTGGGGGTTTTCTGTTTTAGTTGAGGAAGGTGTTGTTCAAGTGGCACCAAATTAAATAACTAATCAGTCTTTACAGCAGAAATTAATCAATCAAAGCTTACTTTAGCTTTTCTTCTAAAGCAAAATTCATTTCCTATTATCACTGTAAAGCTGCTTTGAAGCAATCTGTGTGCTATATAAATGAAGGTTGACTTGACTTCTGCTGTTATCATGCTATCTTATCCCTTTGTAGAATCCTATCCCCTTCCTCAAACAAAACAATTTCACTGGCTAAAACTAAACTTTTTTATGGCTACTATATTCACCAGTACTATATTTACCAGTGGTAGTCAGTTTAATGAATAATGTAATGTCATGTAAAGCTTTAATGCAGTGTGTTCAAAGGTAGGTGAGTTTGATCAGGGTTTGAGCTAAACTCTGCAGGGCAGTGGTGCTCCAGCACTGGATTTGAGGAACCCTGCTTTAATGTATATTTATGTATATTTATTCTTATTCATGAAAATGTTAGTTTTAAAACTAGCCTACTAGCTTAGCATTGTGCTAACTGGTTATAAAAGCTCTTAATTCGCTAGAACAAGATATCATGATAATGGTCTACGTTTTTGATCAAGCATTGAGGAAGGGAGAAATGATTTTGTAAGATCTCCACTGATGGCTGTTGAATTGAGTTGCCATTTATTGACTAAATAACTTTTATATAGCTAATATTTCATTGTACTATAATAGATGTTTTCACAGTTGTTTTTATATGGTTCTTAAAAGTGAGAATTTTCCACTTCATGTCACAGCTGGATAGTTGCGAGTAGTTCTAAGGTTTTGTGGTGGTTCTTGTAGTGTCATCTGTGTTGTTATAATTAGTCACATGACATTTACGTCTCAGGTTATTGGTTCAAAATATGGATACGTCATGGCTTTCAAGTTGGCAAAACTCCAAAAAATGTGAGGCAATCAGTTGCGAAATGTAAAGTTTAAGTAAGCAGAACTTGCAGATTTTTTTTGTAATCATACATTTTAATTGCACTGAACTTGAAATATTTGAGTAAGCTCAAGCAAAATATCATGTAATCTTACATTTTTAGTAGTGAAAACTTGACTAGCTTATTCAATAAATGCCACCTTGCTAATTTACAATGTTTTGGTAGCATTAGCATAGCATAGCATAGCATTTACTGTCCCTTTTGATGACAAAGCATGCTGGGAAATAGAAATCCCAGCCCAGTTCAGTTAAATTTAAGTTAGTCTAAATTAAAAGAAACAAGTTTATAAAACACAAAACACTTGCTTAATGAGGACAGCAATATAAAACATTTAACATATATCTGTTCTCAAACTAAGCTCATGCGCCACTCGTCACCATGATGGTAACCTTACAAAAAAACAACATAACAGAACTATCATAACAAAACATTAAACACTACTAAATCTCCCACTTAACGTTATCTTGCACAAAAGAAAAATATAATATAACACTTAATTTTGGCATTTACTGTCCCTTTTGAGTGTCATGACAAAGCATGCTGAGAAAAAGGAATCCCAGCCCAGTTCAGCTAAATTTAAGTTAGTCTAAATGAAAAGAAACAAGTTTATAAAACGCAAAACAATGAAACAATTCAGATTACCTAAAATGTGTCAGTTTTGACAACTCAAAAGAAAGTTCTAAATACTCATAAAAGTTCATTTGTTTGAACTAATTTGTTTAATTTGAGTTGGCTCTACTCTTTGAGCTTTAGGGTTTACAGTGCAGGGCTGTATCTGAAAAATGCCTCCTATACCCTCATTCACTGTTCTCTACATTAATATGATCCACTGAATGAGTGAATGAAAACAAATGAACGAATTCGGACACTGATTGCATTGGAAGTGCTGCGGGAATCAATTCAGACCAACGCTAACAGTTCTCTGTTCTCTAGCAGCTAGCCATTGAGTGTACATCAGTTGTACACTCGTCATTGCGGTGCATTATGGAACTGAATGAGTGCACTCAATAATGTACGCTATGGTTTCAAACACCATTACAAATGGATGTCACCTAGTGCACTATATAAGCATACATGAGGCGATTTCAGACACAGCCCAGATATTGCATTACTAGAAGTGTGCATTACTTCCCTACTGACAAAATAGCATGAAATGCTCAACAGCGCCTCCTATCGATCATCTGACTTTTCAGAACAAGCTCTCGGTCTGATTTATCCATCTTTTCACTCTTTCACTCTCTCTTTCTTTCTAATCTTCCACTGCCAGTTATGCATAAACGACAGACAGTAATCTTCTGACAGGCAGAACCAAACTATATGAAGGCAGTGCTGTAGATAATACAGGCAAGTTATGAGAACTCAGATGCTGGCTAGAGTCTCTGCAGCTCATCAGCAGACAGCAGGGCCTGCCTTCAACTTAATTAGCTTCCCCTGAGATCCTCCTCTGACGGCATCAACCTCAATGAACAGGAGCATTTCTGTGCATGTGGGTGTGTGTGTGTGTGTGTGTGTGCAAGCGACAGAAAGAGGGAGAGAGAGCGTCGGAGTGTGCAGACCATGTCCGGTCAAGTAAACGGAGAGAGGGGCACCATTATCTGCCCATCAGATGTGAAGGAATGTCTCCCTGCTGTGGGGCTGGGTCTCAGAGTGGTCCTGACATGCAACGATAGATGGATGGAGGGAGGAAAAAGAGAGAGTGAGGTTGATCTTGGCCCACATCTGCAGCGGGGAAGATGCAAAGAGAGGGAAGGAATATTGTCTCTGTTTCTTCTATGAGATGAGTCAGAGGGTTTGTTGTGCCTCATTTTCTGTCTCGCTGGAGCATGGCCTTTTGCAGCACTACTGCACCAAGCATGTGGGCAAACAAGCAGGCAGTATTGCACACCATTATTTTCTTTCTAAGATATGTATTCCCAAATATAACTCAAAAAAGAGATGATCATGATCTGCCAAATAGAACATATTCTTTGATTGGCCATAGGTGTATATGATATGTGATCAAACGCACCATTGCTTAATGCATAAATAGCCTATACACACATACACAAAATGTATAAATTACAAGTTAGAATGCATTAATTAGCCACTTGTAACCATAGTAACAGTACACTGCTTGACTGCATTCCATTATGATGAGTATCGGAATGTTATTTATTACAGATATCAATATATATATTATTATATTATATTATTTATATTATTAAATAATATATATTTATTAATATAAATATATATATTATACAAATATCAATGGTAAGGGTGCCAAAAGACAAAATTCCTCAAAAAAGCAAAGCAACAACAGTCTCATATTGTTTTCACACTAAACTATTTCTGCTGCATAACAGAGCTGCGGCTCTATGAGCATTGTGTTGTCCTGCACTCTCTGCCTGAATGAATGCTCCACCCCTGCTGTTCTACCAGTGCCCACAGTGTCTGCTGTGCCCGCTGTGCCTGCTGTGACCCCATGGATAACTTTGTGGTGACCGCAACCACTGCTGATTGATCATCAGAGAGAAAGAACGAGAGAGAGAGAGAGGGAGGGGCATTCCACTCATATATAATGTTAAGCTGCCAAGTTGAGCAGATGGCACAACTCAGTGCATGAGTATGCGTCAATTCTCTCTCCCTATCTCTCTCTTAATCAGCAAACATTATAAAGGGCATTATGGGGTGGAGCAGTACTCTTGTTTACTTCATGTTTTAATTTTGCATGCTTTCCAACTCTAAGAGCCTTCACCTCTATTAGCTAAAATGCTATATATATACAGTCTTGCTGAAAAGTTTACACACCCCTTACAGAATCTGTGAAAATGTGAATAATTTTAACAAAATAAGAGGGATCATACAAAATGCATGTTATGTTTTTTTATGTAGTAGTGTCCTGAATAAAAGATGTTTACATTGTTTTTATGAATTTATACAAATGACCCCATTCAAAAGTGTATGTGTAAGTGTATACCCTTGATTCTTAATACTGTGCGTCCTTACCTGGATGATCCATTGCTGTTTTTTTTTGTTTTGTGATGGTTGTTCATGAGTCCCTTGTTTGTTAAACTGCCCAACGTTCTTCAAAAAAATCTTCCAGGTCCAGCAAATTCTTCTGTTTTCCAGCGTCTTTTGCATATTTTAACCATTTTCAGCAGATTTGAGATCCATCTTTTCACACTGAGGACAATTGAGGGACTCAAACACAGCTATTAAAAAAGGCTCAAACAATCACTGATTCTCCAGAGGAAAACACGATGCATTAAGAGCCGAGGGGTGAAAACTTTTGGGGGGGAAAAAAATTAATTTGAAGATCAAGGTAAATTGTACTTAATTTGTCTTCCGGGAAACATGCAGTACTAAATGAAAAAAAAATTATATTTAAACAAAATAAGAAAAATTTGGACATCATCCTGTTTTCACCCCCTGGTTCTTAACACATGAACAACCATCAAAAAAACAAAAAAAAACAGCCATGGATGATCCAGGTAACGACACACAGCATTAAGAATCAAGGGTACATATACTTTTGAAAGGGGTCATTTTTATAAATTCAGCCATTTTTTTTTGTCTTGTGGACTATGTAAACATCTTTTATGTAAACTCTTATTCAGGACAGTACTAAATAAAAAATAATATGCAGTTTGTATGATCCCTCTTATTTTGTTAAAATTATTCACATTTTCACAGATTCTGCAAGGGGTGTGTAAATGTTTGAGCAAGACTTTATATATATATATATATATAGACCAGCATACTAGAATGATTTCTGAAGGATCATAGCACTGCAGACTAAAGTGATGTCTGCTGTAATTCAACTTTGCCATCACTGGGAAAAAAATACATTTTAAAATATGTTTAAAAAACAAACAGTTATTTTAAATAGTAATAATATTTCACAATATTACTGTTTTTACTATAGTTTTGATCAAATAAATTCAGCATTGGTGAGACTTGGAGACATCTTTAAAAAACATTAATTGTAAATAATTAGTTCACAAAAAAAAAGTTTAAATATTTTTCTAATCGTTTCTAATCATTTGTAGTAGTTTAGACCCCAACATTCTTAAGAATATCTTCTATTCCACAGGAATACAAGTTTGACACAACATGAGTTTTCATTTTTTAGCAAACTATCATTTAAGTTGTTAAATGTAATGTTGCTAAAATATATAAAGGAGAGTCAACCATTTAAAATACAAAGTGTTCACATACTTTTTCCATGGTACATTTTGCATGTTTACACGTTGTGTTAATTTTTGACAGGAAAAAAATGAAAATGTTTAATTTTAAGTATGTTATTTAAGCAGTTTGCCTAGCGTTGTGACTTAAGTGAAGATCAAATTCTAGCATAATTTTATACATATTTGCAGCCGTTGACTAAATTAGAATCTCTATGTAGCCTTAACAACCATATTCCTTTGTTGATTAGATTTACGCGCTGCCAGACACAGTCAGGCTTGTGTAAGCATCTGTGCCCGCTTCTGGCCCTGGCATGGCAAAGAGCGGCTGGCACGAACTGAGCTGGTGTTGATACAGTAGTAGAAGGTGTGCGCCGCAGGTTCAGTCAGGCTGGAGAGGAGCAGAGCAATATGGGTAGCATGAGGTCATTCAACCGCTGCCCATTCATCAGCCTGCGCCACCAAGCCCCATAGCTCCTCTGTCACCTTGACAACACAGCCCACAGCAACCTGCCCTGCATGAAACCTAGCTATTGATTTCTTTCGCTCGTTCTCGCTCTGTTCAGCCGTTCGTTATTTCTCTCCCACATTCTCTATCCTCTCCTCACCACAATGTCCCTTTTTGTGTTTCTAGCTCTTACCACCAACATAAATGGGCATTCTCTTTGTTGATTTGGGATCAGTTTCAATTAAGAACCAGAGGAGAAATTCAGGATCAGAAAAGCTTGTTCTCTTGGTTTGGCTCCAGGTCTGAAGTCAGTCTGACATGACAGGCAGGAGAGCACTAAGAAGTGCCATTACCAACTGAGGGCACTGCGGCATTTCAGATGGAAAGTCACTAAGGGAGGAAGAGTGGGAGGCCAGTACTTGAAAGATTTCCTACTAATGGGATGGGATACATGGGATCACATGCAGCAGTGCACACGTACCTAGTCTTGTGTTGCCAGATTTTACTAAACAGCAAAAGGTCTGGTCCATTGCAGCATATTGTCCTGCAAAGACCTGCCAATTTAAACTGTAAGAGACCTTCTGATTGGCATGTACATGCATTTTTGACACTAAGAGATGGTTTTATCTCAAATAGATACTACAATAATACACCAACTTACAAAAAATGCATTTAAATAAATGTGTGGTTGTACAGAAAATACTGGAAAAATAGAGAAAATGTGTGTCGAGTCACAGGTTTTTGAATAAAAGTAATAATTTATTTTCATAGACATCATTCAGAAATAAAGCAGTCTATGCTGTTCATGGGTGTCTAATGCAGAGCCTCAAAATTTGTACTATCTTTCAAACATTTGTCGTCTCTAAACTAAATGTTTGCAAATCATTCATTGTAAACATGAGTTTGTGGACTGATAATCCCTGTGTTCCTTCGCTCGTGGAAGTTGTGTAAAGTCAGATTAGACAAATGTCAGATTGAAAAAGTGCTTTACAGATATTTGTGCAAACAGTTTATGTATTTTTTTAAGTAATGGATGACAATGTCCTTTAAATTCCATCATTTCATCATGTTATATTCAGTAGCTCTTTAAATCTAGCCCATTTTCCCAAGGTTTCACAGACATGTCTTAAACCTAATACCAGACTAAACTGCATGTTTGAGCTGTTTTAACTGAAAGCAACATGCACTTACATATCTTAAATATATCACTGCCATTGTTTGGTCTCAAGATGCACACCAGTAATGTTTTAAGGCATTTTTATAAAAGCTACTTAAATGTCCTAATTGAGCTAATAATCATGGCTTAATCTAAGCCCTGTCTGTGAAACCAGGCCTTTAGGTTTTTAGTGTTGTAAGTTCTTCATGCTTTGGTCTGCAATTCATTTGCCATTTAAGCTAATTAAACTGAAAAAAGGTTCAGATGATCGAGTGCTGTAATGTGTTATTTTTTTAAACCATACGGCATTTCCACCCAGATGTTTACTCAATTTTATTTATTTTCATATTTTTTTTCATAATTATTTAATTTTCTTTGGCTCATCTTTAGTATTGGTGGCGAAATCAAACTTTTACACTACCATTCAACAGTTTGCGGTCTGTATTTTTTTTTTCTTTCTCTTATGCATATTTGGCTGCCTTTATTTGATGGAAAACCGTGAACAGTATATTGTGAAATTATTATTATTATAATTACCATTTAAATTACCTTTTTCTATTTTAATATACACTATATTGCCAAAAGTTTTGGGACGCCTGTCTTTACATGCATATGAACTTTAATGACATCCCATTTTTAATTCGTAGGGTTTAATATGGAGTTGGCCCACCCTTTGCAGCTATAACAGCTTCAACTCCTCTGGGAAGGCTTTCCACAAGGTTTAGGAGTGTGTTTATGGGAATTTTTGACCATTCTTCTAGAAGCGCATTTGTGAGGTCAGGCACTGATGTTGGATGAGAAGGCCTGACTCACAATTTCCGCTCTAATTCATCCCAAAGGTGTTCTATCGGGTTGAGGTCAGGACTCTGTGCAGGACAGTCAAGTTCCTCTACACCAAACTCGCTCATCCATGTCTTTATGGACCTTGCTTTGTCCACTGGTGCGCAGTCATGTTGGAACAGGAAGGGGCCATTCCTAAACTGTTCCCACAAAGTTGAGAGCATGAAATTGTCCAAAATGTCTTGGTATGCTGAAGCATTAAGAGTTTCCTTTTACTGGAACTAAGGGGCCAAGCCCAACCCCTGAAAAACAACCCCACACCTTAATCTCCCCTCCACCAAACTTTACACTTGGCACAATGCAGTCAGGCAAGTACCATTCTCCTGGCAACCGCCAAACCCAGACTTGTCCATAAGATTGCTAGTCAGAGAAGCGTGATTCGTCACTCCAGAGAACACGTCTCCACTGCTCTAGAGTAGGGATGGGCGATATCTTATCGTTTACAATATACCGGTAAAAATTCTCCCCACGATAAGAATTTGTCTTCCCGAGATAATAACGATAAAGCCTAGTTGATGATGCGACCCATTCGCATCTCACGTGCAGAGCGAAAACAGCTATGGCGGAAGCGAAGTTTATCGCTAAACGAGGGGCTACCTCTACAATGTGGAACCTGTACACACAGATATATTTTCACTCGCTGAGCACATGGACTGAGTGCTTAAGAGATTCGCTCTTTGTCAAGCGATCGGTAAAGCACACTATTTCAGTTCATCTCAATGAATGCGCAGTGTATTTGACGCACAGTAAACACTAGTGTGAGGCGTCCAACTAAGATCGCTTAGTGCTTCTCACACACTCAAAGATATAGCGAGAGTCTTATACCACGCAGAATTGATGTGCTACATGCAAACAATATTCTTTGTTGTATTTTCCTGTAAAATAACGTTTTGTGCCTGTTTTGATTTCAGCAAATCAGTTCGAGTGAACGCTGACAACGTGATTAATATTCATGAACCCAGAAGCTCATCAATCCTTAGTGCAGTTTATTTTTATTAGTAGTAGAATTCATAGTATTATTATCTTACCAGTATTATGTTTAGTTTCGTTTTTTTTTTTTTTTTTTTACAGAAACACTGACCACCACCAGTCCTAAATTCAGTTAAATTGACAAATATGCATTCATGCGTTTTCATTCACACATGATTACAAAGTTTTAGTTCAAATTACTTAAGTTCTATCATTAAATCATTATTGGCAACTTTTTTGTAACCTGAAGACATGGTTGGGATTATTACTTTTGCTGTTTGCGCTATTTTTTCCACTGTTTGCACCATGAGCATATGAATACAGAATCTGTTTACATTTCAAACTTGTCATTGATTTGAATTATTATTGTTTGTATTGTGTGATGTTTTTCAGCACAGTTGCACTATTTAAACATTACCTGCACTTTTACAGAAGAAAAGTATATCTGCAACTTTTTCCATTTCTGAAAAGGCTGGTGTGGATTTTTTTTTATTTATTATTATTCTTTTATGTATTATAGGAGCCTATTTGATGACGGGTATGTTTTACTTAAGATCATTGTTTGTTTTTCTGAGGCTCTCAAGAATGCATGCAGCTCTCACTTGTAGCCAAAAACATGGGGAATGGTACTACATTTATCGTCATATATAGGTGCTGGTCATATAATTAGAATATCATCAAAAAGTTGATTTATTTCACTAATTCCATTCAAAAAGTGAAACTTGTATATTATATTCATTCATTACACACAGACTGATATATTTCAAATGTTTATTTCTTTTAATTTTGATGATTATAACTGACAACTAAGGAAAATCCCAATTTCAGTATCTCAGAAAATTTGAATATTGTGAAAAGGTTCAATATTGAAGACACCTGGTGCCACACTCTAATCAGCTAATTAACTCAAAACACCTGCAAAGGCCTTTAAATGGTCTCTCAGTCTAGTTCTGTAGGCTACACAATCATGGGGAAGACTGCTGACTTGACAGTTGTCCAAAAGACGACCATTGACACCTTGCACAAGGAGGGCAAGACACAAAAGGTCATTGCAAAAGAGGCTGGCTGTTCACAGAGCTCTGTGTCCAAGCACATTAATAGAGAGGCGAAGGGAAGGAAAAGATGTGGCAGAAAAAAGTGTACAAGCAATAGGGATAACCGCACCCTGGAGAGGATTGTGAAACAAAACCCATTCAAAAATGTGGGGGAGATTCACAAAGAGTGGGCTGCAGCTGGAGTCAGTGCTTCCAGAACCACTACGCACAGATGTATGCAAGACATGGGTTTCAGCTGTCGCATTCCTTGTGTCAAGCCACTCTTGAACAACAGACAGCGTCAGAAGCGACTCGCCTGGGCTAAAGACAAAAAGGACTGGACTGCTGCTGAGTGGTCCAAAGTTATGTTCTCTGATGACAGTAAATTTTGCATTTCCTTTGGAAATCAGGGTCCCAGAGTTTGGAGGAAGAGAGGAGAGGCACACAATCCACGTTGCTTGAGGTCCAGTGTAAAGTTTTCACAGTCAGTGATGGTTTGGGGTGCCATGTCATCTGCTGGTGTTGGTCCACTGTGTTGTCTGAGGTCCAAGGTCAACGCAGCCATATACCAGGAAGTTTTAGAGCACTTCATGCTTCCTGCTGCTGACCAACTTTATGGAGATGCAGATTTCATTTTCCAACAGGACTTGGCACCTGCACACAGTGCCAAAGCAACCAGTACCTGGTTTAAGGACCATGGTATCCCTGTTCTTAATTGGCCAGAAAACTCGCCTGACCTTAACCCCATAGAAAATCTATGGGGTATTGTGAAGAGGAAAATGCGATATGCCAGACCCAACAATGCAGAAGAGCTGAAGGCCACTATCAGAGCAACCTGGGCTCTCATAACACCTGAGCAGTGCCACAGACTGATCGAGACATTGCTGCAGTAATTCAGGCAAAAGGAGCCCCAACTAAGTATTGAGTGCTGTACATGTTCATACTTTTCAGTTGGCCAAGATCTCTAAAAATCCTTTCTTTGTATTGGTCTTAAGTAATATTCTAATTTTCTGAGATACTGAATTTGGGATTTTCCTTAGTTGTCAGTTATAATCATCAAAATTAAAAGAAATAAACATTTGAAATATATCAGTCTGTGTGTAATGTATAATATACAAGTTTCACTTTTTGAATGGAATTGCAACTTTTTGATGATATTCTAATTATATGACCAGCACCTGTATATCGTTATCGCAATAAATACCAGAAAATACTGTGATAAATTTTTAAGTCCATATCGCCCATCCCTACTCTAGAGTCCAGTGGCGGCGTGCTTTACACCACTGTATCCGACGCTTTGCATTGCACTTGGTGATGTAAGGCTTGGATGCAGCTGCTCGGCCATGGAAACCCATTCCATGAAGCTCTCTACGCACTGTTCTTGAGCTAATCTGAAAGCCACACAAAGTTTGGAGGTCTGTAGCTATTGACTCTGCAGAAAATTGGCGACTTCTGCTCACTGTTCGCCTTAGAAAGCGCTGACCCCAATCTGTGATTTTACGTGGCCTACCACTTCGTGGCTGAGTTGCTGTTGTTCCCAATTGCTTCCACTTTGTTATAATACCACTAACAGTTGGAATATTGGAATATTTAGTAGTGAGGAAATTCTTTCACAAATGTTTGTAGAAGCAGTCTGCATGCCTAGGTGCATGATTTTATACACCTGTGGGCATAAAAGTGATTGGAACACCTGAATTCAATGATTTAGAGGGGTGTCCCAATACTTTTGGCAATATAGTGTATTTTAAAATGTAATTTATTCCAGTAATGGCATAGCTGAATTTTCAGCAGCCAGTCTTCAGTCACATGATTCTTCAGAAATCATTCTAATATGCTAATTTGCTAGTCAAGAAAAAAAAAAATCTTATCAATGTTGAAAACAGTTGTGCTGCTTAATATATAAATCATGGCACATTTTTTTCTTCAGGATACTTTGATGACTAGAATTTGAAATTGAAATCCTTTGTAACATTGTCAAT
Organism: Rhinogobio ventralis; assembly: GCA_039654625.1. Classification (NCBI taxonomy): domain Eukaryota; kingdom Metazoa; phylum Chordata; class Actinopteri; order Cypriniformes; family Gobionidae; genus Rhinogobio; species Rhinogobio ventralis. The sequence continues at coordinate 23,779,953 of CM077210.1, forward strand.
GTCTTCACTGTCATCTTTGATCAATTTAAGGCATCCTTGCTGAATAAAAGTATTAATATCCTAAAAAAGAAAATTTTGCAGGAATTTCTTTGACTAGCAATATAACTGAGCTAGTCAATTCTTTGACTAGCAATTGTGAGCAATATGCATCAGACGGTCAGCGAATGCACTGTCGACAGTCTATTTACTGTTCATCATTTACTTTCGTTCTAGATTAAAAACTCAAAAATCACTTTATCCTAAAAGCAATGAATTTGCATTGCAAACGATCATTAGCTTTCTAATTTCACTCTCTGCTCTTTACTAAGCTGACCCCTGCTGATGTATTGAGATGCACTGAGCTGAAGGTCACGTTTGGTCACATGACTACCAGCTTTGTGTGTGTACAAATCAATATGTGACTTGTCGGCAGCAGGCGCGTCCTTGCCGTAATGCGTTGAGCTCAGAGTGTTAAAGGTTAATGTACATTTGCTTTTCTCACAGTGACATTGATTTACATCTGTGTAACATGTGAGAAACATACCACTGTTGGTGAAAAGCAATATCAGACCCGTGTCCTGGTCTGGGAACAAGGAGAAGTGAGACTGTCAAAGGGAAGAGTGTAAAGCTGTGCCCTTGCTTAATGACCTTTTCCTCTTTCGTTAGTATTGAGCGCCCATCTCCCCTTCGCCTGAACAGCAGCCGTCTGGGCTGCCCACTGCTCCAGTGTCATCCAGCCTGGCTCATGGATCTTTATTAAATGTTAATCAGCCTCCTACAGCCTCACCCTACAAGATTTTTACTCTCGCTCCCTCTGTCTTCTGTGGGCTTGCTCTCCTTCACCCAAGCTCTCATCCTTTTGCATCAGTTTGAGAGCATTGGAATTTTTTTTATGTTGTTCATTGTAAAGATGCCAGATTGATTATTTTTGATCAATGAAGAATAGTCTCTTTCACAGGAGAGATGTTTATCAGTAACTGCACAGATGCCCTGCTAACTCTACATATACTGAAAGTCATACCAACTCAGATTGGCAAAAGTTCCCATGCTGGTTAGTGCTTTTCTGTTTTTTTTTGTTTTCTAGCTGTTAGAGTTAAGTGGTTATGGATTGATTTGTTAGTATGTTAGTACTGTTCTATTTGTGTTAGAGCTTGGCGTAACCAAAGTCCCTTTAAGACAAGTCATTTCACTCGGCAGCCATCTTTGAAGTGCCTCTCGGGCATGCAAGTTCAGCTCCTATCTCTTTGAATGGGGAAACATCAAATTCTCCAAAACTGTTTGCCTAGCTTACGATTAAATTTCATATTTGAAATCACCAATGAAATCTAATAACAACGGTCTCATAAATTTAGTTTCTAAGCGCTCAAATAATGACAAAAACTGCATTTTTCAGCCTGGACAAAGCTAATGCGTATGCGGAGTCCTAAGCGAGTCTCAGAATACTTCCTGTTTCTATAGCAACCAGAGCTTCTAATGGCAGCTGCAATGACACACTGACAATCACCGATTGGCTCTTTCATTTAGAAGGCGGGGCTTATTTGCCCTATTGGGCGTTGCACTTTCTCCCATTCATAAATAATCGGAGTGATCAAACTTTCTCAAATATCTATTATCTGTTTTTTAAAGACCACAAACAAACAAAAAACAGCTGTTGAGGAGGCATTTTATATTTGTTGTGTACAGAACCGAACTGAACAACTAGTTGTTAATGACATATTTTAATGTGCATCTGAGATGTTTCTTCTTTATGTGCGGTGCAAGAAATCACAAGGAAAGCAGTACGGGCCTTGACTCATTCGTGTTGCCATGAACAAGCCCATAATAAACCGTCTCCTTCGACTGTTTCGTTAAAATGGCTGAACACAACGAGTCTTTTGTCGCTATAATATTTCTTTGGTCAGAATAGCGGATACCAGACACACAAGGCGCCAGAAAGTTGCTATGGTTACCACAGTGTCAATCATTGCCGTTTTTACAGTTGTGGTGATAATTATTGGCACCCCTGGTAAATATGATCAAAGATGGCTATAAAAATAAATCTGCATTGTTTATCCTTTTGATCTTTCATTCAAAAAATCGCAAAAATCTAACCTTTCATTGCAGTAAAAGAATTGAAAGTGGGAGGTAAATCACATTATGAAATAAATGCTTTTCTCCAAAACACTTTGGCCCTAATTATTGGCACCCTTTTATTAAATACTTTAAATACTCCTTTTGCCAAGATAACAGCTCTGAGTCTTGTTCTATAATGCCTGATGAGTTTGGAGAACACCTGTCAAGAGATCAGATTTTTTTTTTGGCTTTCTGACCCCAAGACTCAACTAATAGCTGCAATTCTCCATCTGTGATCTTTGGAGAGTCTTTGTCCACTCAAACTCTCCTCCTCGCCGTGCATTAAGGCAATATAGACAAACGTCCTGAGTTGATTGGAACTTCTTAATTATTGCCCTGATGGTGGAAATGGGGATTTTCAATGCTTTGGCTATTTTCCGACAGCCGTTTTCTATTTTGTGAAGCTCAACAATCTTTTGCTACATCAGAACTATATTCTTTAGTTTAACCCATTGTGATGGATGATTAAGAGAATTTGGCCTTTGGGTTTCCTCATATTTATACTCCTGTGGAACAAGAAGTCGTAGCTAGACAATTTCATGTTCCTAGTCACCCTGGTGTGCCTAATGTGTTTTGGAGAAAAACATTTAATTCATAATGGGATCTACCCCCCCCCCCCCTTATTTTTACAGCCATCTTTGATCATATTTACCAGGGGTGCCAATAATTCTGACCACAACTGTAAATGCGGTTGTCACTCCTGAAACTTTACAGTGTGTACGTGGCCAAAAACTGGGAAAAAAAAAAATTCTGCAAAAAGTTGGAAAAGTTGACAAAACCAACTACCATACTACAGCTAAATACAATACCACCTTGTCACTAGGTGGCGATAGTGAAGCTGAAAAAAGAAACGAAACTTGGAGTTGGTGTAGTATTCAATGCAGACGGATACATTTGCAGACATCTACATTAACTGCCATTCAATGTAGTGTACTTTATTTCTGATTTTATATTAATTGTAGGTCCTGCTGACTGAGCTAGTGAAGCAGCCTGGCACAGTTGCCAGCACACCAGCATCCAAACACAACATATGCTGCCGATCATTACTTTGGTTTTTTCGTCAGTGAAGTATGAAAGGTTTTAGGTCTTTCTTGAGCTCTCTTACTAGCCAGTTGGCATTAATATCATTTAAGTCACTCTCATTCACAACTATTGTTGCAGCAACTCTCTGCTCTACGGCTCCCGCCACAGTAACTTTATTCCCTGGTGAATTCTGAACCACCTCCAAGCGTGATTGTTTCATTCTCGTTCAGATGACCGCCCAAGTTATTTCAGTGCATGCGTACACCCACTCACCATCAGCACTATTCTACTGTAACACCTCCATTAATGATTTCTTTCATGTAGCAGTAATGGTGTTGATTACACCGGCTAATTCCTATATAAGATTATTTCACAAGTGATTATCCTGATTTTGACACACAGTTGTCATTTACATGCATTGCAGTGGATAAAGTTGATAGGAGATATTCAAATATATTTAGAGTTGTTTTTAATAGGAAGATATTTTTATCCCCTGCTTTGAAATGTATTATATATGGCAGTTGTGTTATCTTAAATATGTGTGTGTCTTTAAATGATACAGAGAGAAATAAAGGGCAAGAGAGAAAGATCAGGGATGGTGTCGCTGCAGGGCTCCAGGGATTGATTGATGGCAGCCGTATTTACGCCATCAGGTTCCCTGTGTGGAGCCAAAATGGCTGCCTGTTCCCACCGTGAGTACAGGCGACCCCCGCTGCCACAGCAAGCTAAAAAGCACACTGACTTAGAACCGTGATGAAAGAGAAATATGAGCAAAACTCACATTTTAAACTTTAAGAAGCAGGGGAAATTTATTGTGACTTCACGCAGGTTTGTAGGTGCTACCATGAAATGTAGGCATAATGAAAGCTTTTTAAGCCCCGACTTTAGAGACCACATTTTTGCACCAGAGTCTAATGAGGTTTGGTTATTCATAAATTAAGGCTGCACAATTTAAAGAAAAAAAAAATGTAAAGGATTTTTCTGATAAAAATTGCAATTGCGATTTAAATGTTTTTTTAAAGCTCCATGTTAGAATTATTATTACTATTATAGTTATATCAATATATTGTATAAAACCAAAAAATGTTGGGCCAAATTGAGTAGCAATTGTATCTTATAATAATAAACTTTTATACATGTTACAATACAAATTTTATGTTTTAAAACTAATTATAAATAAACTGTTTGTTTCTTGAAAATTATTGCTTCAATTAATGTAACGAGATAGAACTGTCACGGGTGTGTGCAGGCAGGAAGACGAAGACATGCAGCTACAGTTCCAAATGTAGTTTAATCTCAAATAAGCAAAAGACAGGTAAGCGGGCAATAGCACAACACACTTAAACATAGCAGTGACCGGACAAGAAGTGCAGGAGAAGAAACAACTTAAATGGTGAACACAAACTAAATGATTAAACAGACACAGCTGAACTTAATGAACTCATAATGACGGTAACCAGGGAGACAGACGAGTGGCGGGAAACTGAACAAAGAAACACGTGACATATGAAAACAAACTGAAAGTTCATGAACAAAACTGAACAGACAACGGCCTCGCGCCGTAACATGGTGACACATAGGGAGGGACGGAGGGGGTTCTAGAGGGGGACGAGAAGATGGCGAAACAATGCAGGGAGGCAGAAGATAAGGGATGGTGACAGGATGTAGCGAAGGGATGGTGATGGCAGGACGATAAAGCCAAGGGATGGTGATGGTGGGATGACTGGATGCAGGTGTGGTGAAGACAGGATGATGAGACAAGGCTGGTGATGATGGGACGACGATCCCCTGGCAGCAATGATGGTTGGCCGATGGCACAGACCCAGAGCTCCCCAGTGCCGACAGCCCATGGCGGAGTCGAGGATGGGAGGAAACGAGATGGTGTAGCGGTGTCTGACGGCATCTGGGGGTTGACCGACGGAGACTTGGCAGATGGATCCATAGACGCAGACAGAGAGCCGATGGACTCTAGCGACATCGCTGGCTCTGGAGATCTCGGCGATGCCGGGGCGACGAACATCGAAGATGGAGCCAGAGTACCCGAAGGGCTGAGGTGAAGCCGGTGTGACGGAAGACAGAGGCGACGGCGAGGGGAAGGAGGAACTCGCTGCAGCTGTAGGAGTGGAGGACCGGAGTGCAGCGGATGGCCCACAGGTCCGTGGCGGAAGTGGTGTGACCAAGGGGGAGCCAGCCAGATGAGGGAACCCTGCTGAGCCGCGAGTCCGAGGGTCTCCGGTGGAGTCGAAGGTGGGCGGAGCCAGCAGGTCGACAGGCCGTGATGACGCGAAGAGGTCGAAGGCGGGAAGCGAAGCCACAGGATCCTCTCACATGGGCGATACTTGACTGATTAACAGTAAATTTAACACAGTCCATGCAGATTGATGAAAGAAAATGATTGTCCATGGTGTCAAGAAACAGTGATGGTGAAGGTATCGGGTGGGATAGGGTGGGAGTCGTGGGTTCCTCGCTGAAGTTGATCAGCCAGTCCCCATCTTCCATGGTCACTTGTCCCTCCTCCGCTTATGTTGTGGGCTCACACCCCTGGTCAGACTTCTGATGGAGCTCCACTATATACCCGGGGGTGGGGAACATGTGGGTGGAGCACATGTGGGTGGGGCTCCTGACCCGCCGTGGCCGCCCGAGGCTCCTGACCCGCCGTGGCCGCCCGAGGCTCCTGACCCGCCGTGGCCGCCCGAGGCTCCTGACCCGCCGTGGCCGCCCGAGGCTCCTGACCCGCCTTGGCCGCCCGATGTCCTAGTCCCGCCCTGGAGACCTCTGTACCTGTCTGCACCTCCCCCGCACCTGCGTGTAGGTCTCCAGGGCGCCCACCCCCCCTCCCCGGTGTTTCATCTAAGGCACGAGGACGCGCCTACCGGGAGGGGGAAGTAATGTTACAATCCACGCCTGTCCTGGACTCCATTTTCCATGATCCTCCCTGTCTCACACCTGAAATCACTCACTCCTCATCTCTCCCACTCTCCCTGGATTCCCTGCACCTGGTCATCGTCATTAGCACTCCTTTTATATTGATCTCACTTCCCTGCACTCCTTGTCCGTTCTTATGTGTTATGCCTATGTGTGTCGTGTTCTGTTTCCCTTTGTAAATAAAAACCCGTCTTTGTGGAAGCCCTGGATCTTCTCTTCCCTGCTGCACTACACACCGTAACAATAAGGTTCTATCTCGCAAAACATTAATTGAAGCAATAATTTCAAGAAACACAGTTTACTTATAATTTGTTTTAAAACATAAAATTAGTATTGTAACATGTATAAAAGTTACATTTAATGCTTTCACATTTTAGGACAAATTATTTTCTTGTTCAAGTTAAGCATAAAAGGCAGTGCTAAATATGCAGTGCAGATGTTAATTTAGGTAGGAATATGGTGGGTAATTAAACACATTATTGCAGGGATTGTTAGTTTAAGTTTGAAATAGTTTTAGTTTAGTATTTTAAAAGCTAGAATTTATGAATGGATGGATGGGAATTATTATGAATGGATGGATAAGAATTATTATAGATAGATAGGAAAAAAAACATCACATAATGTAAATAAGTTGTCACAGAATAAGAATATGTGAATAACTCAATTTTGACAAATGTCAGATAGAACCTTATAGTTCCAAGGTGACGAAATATTAAACAAAATAAATATTACTATTTTAATATTTGTAAAATTAGTATTTAAGATATTACTACTACTGCTTCTAATATTAATATTTTACAATACTAATATTCTGTCATTTTTAAAACAAACCATTAAGCTTTTATGTTAAAGCTTCTCTTTTGTTGACAACAGCTGGTTTATTAGCACTTCTTATTAGAAGTTTGGTAAGACTAAAAAAAAAACACCCAGTGCTGCGCTTTACTGAGAAACATGCAGCACATATATTTAATTAAATTGCGATTTGATAATCGTACTAACCTATATCAAGATTTCCGTTTTATTTCGATTAAGCGTGTAACCCTAGTTTAAATCTATTTTGGTGCGTACAGGGCTCCTAGGTTCCATTGCATGCACTGCTGCATCAGAAACAAGACCTGAGCATGGCTATATCAGGTAAACAGAAAGGTATTTCCATTCCGGTTTGATTGAGCTTTAAAAGTTGCAGCCGGCTCCAAACTGAATTATATACAAACTGAAAGTGCAGCAGTCTTGGCGAGAGCTTCCTGTCATCAGTATTCCTCCTGTGGGGCTTCCTATAGCCGCAGTTCCATGGTTATGCTGCAGTTAAGCACTCTCTCACTCTGTCTGTCGCTTTCTCTTTCTCTTTCTCTCTCTCTCTGTGACTGTCGGTTTGGGGGGTGGGAGAGAAGGAAGTGACCTACATAGCACCGTTCCCTTGCCTCGGCTGTCTTTTGCATTTCAAGGGATAATGAATAATTTACAGCTCCTCTCCCTCCCGTGAAAACGTGACAGCCTTCAATACAATTAACGAATTTAACAAGCCCCAGTGACAATCAGTGCACTGCCACTCAAAGGACCCGGATAGAGGCTTGGATCCAAGAGCCCGAGGCACATCATTGGAAAAGAGAGAGAGAGAGAGAGAGAGAGAGAGAGAGAAAATAACAGTGCCACAGGTGAGACTTTATTGGGAGCAGCTCACAGGAAGCTCAGTGGGGCTGTGCAGCACACAAACATCAGAAAGGTTTTTACTATTCAACACAACGCCAGCAAGAGAGGAGTAAACACTTTATAGCGCAGCTACTGGAGAATTACAGTCTGCTTTAGCAAGCCTTGTTTGTTTCTGCTTGTGTTTGTGCACTCGCATGACTCCGGCCATGAGGAACAATATCAGGTTCCTCAGTAAGGGATATAAATTTTAACTGCGCTTTCCGGTTGGAGTTCAACCAAAGTCAAGGATCTGTGCCAGTGTCACCACAGCCCACTGCTTCTCTGGATTCCAATTATACTGCAGTGGTTGGAGCACAGTTTCTGATTCGGAAACAAACACGCACACACCCGTGTCATGCGCCGCGCACACACTGAATCGCTGGGGGAGTGTGTAATAGTTTTATCAGGGTGAGCACAGGCACACAAGTGCACTCCAGCCTGCAGCTATGGCTGGGCTCCATGGGAGAAAGTCAATTACGGCAGGATGAGCCAGCCCGGGGTGAACATATGGGAGAGAGATAACGCAGGCAAGATGGCCGCTACACACTCCCAGCAGCCCCCGGTGCCCAAGTGTCGCGTGCCGCTCTCTGCCCTCCTCCATATTTACCTCACACCGCAGCACCAAACAAAGACCATCTGGAGACTGTTGAACACAAATACAAATTCGACGAAAAAACACTTTTTATTTATCTATGGTTTAATGAACCAAAAATTCAAAGTTAGACCTTAAAAGATGAAGGAAGGATAAATTTGATCTTTTTGTTTTTTTCCCTATTAAGCTCATCACCGGCCTATATTATTTTTTGAATGCTAGTGTCATTACCAGGCTTCTTAGGGTATGTTTACATGACAACGATGTACTAAAAAAAGACGACAGCGTTGTCAAAACGATCCCCGTTCACACGGATCTGTGAAAATGACTAAAAAGGGTGTATTATGCATGCCAGATGTCACTTTGTCAAGAAAACCCCTTCAAACATGTAATACGCATGCGTGAACATATAATAAGCATGCGCATGATGTCACTGTTTTCACAAATTTGCAATTTTGTTGTTTACATGGAGACAGTAAAGGCATCGTCTTCAAAACTTTGCACTATGAAACCCATTTTCAAAAGCTTGCGTTTTCAGGGCCCCAAAACGCTGTTGTCGTGTAAATGAATGGCCAAAACGCATAAAAAGTTTTCCGTTTTCAGTTGAAAACGGTGTCGTGTAAACATACCCCTAATTAGAATGCTGTAGCTATCAACTAGCTACTAACTTGTTTTTGGTGGTAGCAAAGCTAGTTACTACAACATTGACATGAAATGATTATTATCATTGTAATTTAGGCAGTTAAGCTAGTTGATAGCTACATCTTTACCATACAATTATGTTGATCATTCTGATGTATTTAGTAAAAGTAATAGTTTACTCAACAACAAAAAACGTCATCATTTACTCATTATCATGTCATTCCAAACATCAACAACTTTCTTCTGTGGAACACAAAAGATGTTTTATTATAAGGGGGGGGATTTGTATTTTGGGGTGAAATGTCTCTTTTAACTAGTAAATAGCTAGTAACTATTAGTAATTTTATATTAACTAATTATCCGGTAACACTTTATTTTACAGTGTCCTTGTTACATATGTTACATGTACTTACCATACTAATAACAGTAAATTATGCATAATTACATGCAACTAACCCTCAACCAAACCCTAATCCTACCCTAACCCTATAGTAGATACATGTTGTTCATTAATATTACTCAGTACTTAAATATATAATTACACGGTAACAATGTCACCTTAAAATAAAGTGTAACCAATTATCATTTTAAACTAGTTTTTTTAAGCTAGTTGCTACGTTATTGCCAGACAACGATTCTGATCATTCAGATTGTTAGTAAAGCTAGTAACTAGTTGCTAGCCACATGCTAGCCAAGTGCTGGTTCACCCAAAAATGAAAATACTTGAAAATACAATTTACTTACTATCATGTCGTTCCAAACTTGAATAATTTTTTTCTTTTGTGAAACAAAATTGGGTAACACTTTATTTTGATCATCCACTTTAGACATTCTGCAAACTATAAGTAACTTTGCACCTACATGTCAACTACCAGTCATTAGAGTATTAGTAGAATGTCTGCTTATATCTGATAACACTTTATTTTGTTGCTCCCCAACAAACATTCTACTGACTATAATGCTGCGTCCCAATTCGCCTACTTATACTACGCCCTTATACTACATACATACTTTTGAGTGTGTAGCATAAAAGTAGACAAGCTTTGGGACATACTATCACGTCATACAATTGCTCTATGTTGCATTCCTGTCACCATAAACTGGCCTGTCAATCATCTTGTTAATAGTTAACATCCTCTACATTTCATTTCATTTAATTTCCTACCGTATCGGGGGAAAATGCAGTAGCACGTTGATCAGCAGTCTGGGGTCTTTCATGCAGAGAACTCTCCTCATATAAATACATAATGATGCATTTAAAAATTAATGGCCAAACGGATCTTTATAAAAGTCCACATTGTTATTGCAGATAAAATATAACACTTTATAACTCTCCATTGGTCACGCATATGTTTTCTAGTTTTTACTTTTTAAAGTTCTGAACTTAATCCTCCTCCAAAGCACAATGGGTTATGGGCAATATTAGCCTTTATAGTGTGCACAGATCCACACTTTGAAAATCTACCGGAAACAGTAAGACCATCCAGGGATGTCTATACTACTGGGAATCTCACATACTATTTTTGATGGAAAGTATGGACATTGGGATGCAGGGTTAGCCACTTGGAAAAGTACGTCAACTTATTCTACTTACCCTAACAGTCGTTGAAACAGTAAAGCAAATGTCTTTGTTAATTTTCAAATATCTTTGATTATTTTCAATCCTACAAATCCCCCCTTTTGAGTGGCACTGTTGGCCACACTCATGGAGTCCAAAGGTGGCACAGTCCATGAAGACATGCTTTCTGTTGTGTGTAGATCTTCCAGACTGGTCGGTCTTCAGTCTTTGTTCTCCTTGCAGCCCTGTATGAAAAGGCTCCATCAAATGGTGTTGCATCGTTCCTTGATATGCAAAATGGCCATTGAATACTTCACACCTCAAGAACAGTCACTGAAGATGAGAGCAAACACTTGTCCCTCTTTCTGATGCAGGCTAAGGATGTGAACTTGGGTAGCAGTGATCCTGTGATTTAAAAGAGTATATAGCACAACAAACAGCAAAAGCATACATGGCATTTGTCATTGGTCAGAAGTTTGATGTGGTCATATTAAATTTGTCTCTGGCAATAAGCCCGGACATTGGGATGCAGAGTTAGTCACTTTGCAAATATATGTCAACTTATTCTAATGTAGTTGTTATATGTAACATAATGTATGTTGACGTGTAGTTGCAAAGTAACTTAAAGTTAGTAGAATGAATAAAGTGGACTATCGAAATAGTGTAACTCCAAATAGCTTTTTGAAAAAAATGGGTGAACTATCCTTTTAAACTATAGCTAGTTTGCTACATCATTCTGCTCATTCTAATTTAGTTAGTTAAGTTATTAACTAATTGCTTGCTGCATCATTCTCATACAATGATTGCAATCATTCTTATAGCTAGTTAATGTAGTATATAGTTGCTAAATGGTCTAACTAGTTATCCAGCAATAAACCTGCTTGAATTAGCAATGTTATTTATGCTGATCTAAGTTGTTGTTGTTGTTGTTTTAGGAAGGAATTATTCGATGTCTTGATATCCCTGGTATCCTGAGGCCTAAATGTTTGGATGCTCAGCTGATAATAGCGACTTCAGTAGCTTTACCACTTATGGGCTTAGAAACCATTTGCTGCATTGTGTAACCAAGGAGAAAGTCTTTGTTCTTTTTTGCTTTCTTGTTTGTTTGTGGGTGATAGGCTGAGTTGCGATTCACTGCACGTCTCATCATAGCCAGCTCTCAAACAATTATGAGGAGAGAGGATGAGAAGAGTTATATTCTCTCTCTCTCACCCTCTTTCGCTGTTTGTCTCTCATGTACACATGGATACAAACCCGTTCAAGTCCACATACACATATCCCTGCTAAATGGACACCGAACCCGTTGGCACAGTGAACAAAGTGGCGGGGAGGCTTAAAAAAATTCCCTCTTCTGCAAAACCGTAAGTTCTTCACTGCTATGGATTAGCCTTCTTCCATTTCATACTGTGCCTGATGTAGATTGCTCCTACAACAGAAAACAGGGAGAGAGAGCGAGGGAAGCGGAGAAAAGAAAAGCAGCATGTCAGAGCGTGAGTCTGTCAAAAAGCAATCAGCAGCGTGAGTGCCTCGCCTCCTGCAGACCGCTGATTATGGCATTAGGCTGAGCCCAATTCTTCCCCTTGTGAGGCAAATCATTCCGCCTGCAATAAAGAACTCTGAGACAAAGGAGAAGTTAATTAAGATTAATTAACTTTTTTTAATGACGCCTGTACACTAGAATTTGTGCGTGTGGCCAAAGGCGTTTTCAAGTATACTGCCATACCTTAATATTGTTCTCTCTTTCCCCCCTTCCCCTCTCTTTCTCTCTGTGCTTACCTTTGTTTCATTCCAGATATCACCCCTTAGTTTTATTCGGCAGTAAAAAAGACTCTCAAGGCCACATAACTAGTTAAAATCTACATTACTATAAATCTGTTTTTCCTTGCTCATTCGTATTTCTACTATGTCTTCTTCACAGTGTTGGAATGTTACTCCACAGGCTTTAATGTGCATGTCTTCAGAGCATGCTCAGTGCTTTTAATGAAGCCCACAGCACTGTTAGAGCAGTAAAGGCAAATGAGACCCTCCAGCTTATTCCCCCTTTCTTGTGCTTTCTTTCCTCATGGTCAGCTGAGAGTGGTTTTTGTACACTCTCTGGAACACTCCAGCCTCAGAGAGAACATTTTCATGTAAAAAGTACACCAACTGCATTCACATAAGTCACTTTGCAAGTACATATCAACTTATCCCACTAAACCTATCCTAACAGTCTATTAATACTCTAATGAGAGTTAGTTGACGTGTAGTTGCAAAGTTACTTATAGTTATTAAAATGTCTAAAGTGGACTATTGAAATAGTGTAACCGAAATAGCCCAGATCTGGCCCACATTTGGTACGTATGGAATCCACGGCTGCATCCGAAAACCTAGGCAGCCGACTTGTTTAGAAGATTTCTGAGGCAGCGTAGCGGTTTAATGATCTACAGCAAAAAAGCGAAAGCATCTAGCTCAGACAGGAAGTGAAGCTAACATTGGATTCGGACATGCCTTGTTGCCTTCCTACCTTGAAATGTGTCCTCCAAAGGCAGCATTTTCCAGTTTTCGTACACAGCCCACATGTGGCCCGGATCTGGGCCGACACTATGTTGCTGTCTGGGTTAACCCAAAATAGTTTTTGAAAAAAATGGGTCAACTATCCTTTTAAACTAGTAGCTAGTTGCTACATCATTCTCAAACAATGATTCTGTTCATTCTAATTTAGTTAGTTAAGCTATTAGCTAGTTGCTAGCTGCATCATTCTCATACAATGATAGCTAGTTAATCTAGTATATAGTTGCTAACTGGTCTAGCAAGTTATCCAGCATAAACTTGCTTGAACGACCAAGGACATTTATGCTGATCTAAGTTGCTTGTTATTTTTTTAGCAGGAAATTATTTGATGTCTTGATATCCAGGGTCTCCTGAGGCCTAAATGTTTGGATGCTCAGCTGATAGTCTAATAATAGTCTATTTGTGAACTGCTTTGCAGTGCATGAGCACACACTACAAAAAAACATGGTCTTAGTCTAAAACATATTAGTAAATATATCAAGATATCAATCTTTTTTTAATTATTACTTTTATTCAGCAAGGGTGCAAAAACTTTGACAGCATTAAAAAATAATTCTGATAAAAAAAACTTCAAATGCAGTTCATTTGAACTATGTATTCATCAAAAATCCTGAAAATTTTTCCACTTTGATAATAATAAACATTTCTTGAGCACCAAATCAGCATTTTAGAATGATTTCTAAAGGATCATGTAATACTCAGCTTTGCCATCTTAGGAATAAATAAAATGTTTAAATATATTAAAATAGAAAATATTTTTACTTTGCAATAGCATATAAATGCAATCTATCTATCTTTCTATTCAAATTTTGAAGTAGAAAGACTAAAATAGTATATTCTTGTAAAACATACTCCAATAATCTTTGTTTTATTTACAACTTTGAATGTTTTTTTTTTTGTTTTTTTTTACAGTGCACATAAAAATAGAGCTGAGCTTTGTGGTGTTGTGGTGTTTTGTTTATTTCCATCCACACATTAGGAACCCTTCTAACAGTTTTCCGGTGTTTATATGCCACCGTGTTCATACCAGTTCTCAGCCCAACTGACTGTCCGAGATGTGAAAAGTCTGCAAAGGGAAAATGATTTTGAGGTAGGGAAGAGCGGGGCACAACCTAACGCTTTTTGACTGTCTCAGTTTGTGTAAATCCACTTGGGGTTCAGAGTATTTATTTTTTCCCACATTAATTTCACACGTCTAGTACAATTATGTGGTTTTGTTTCATTAATACAGTGTATACTTTTTTCTTGATTTACCCCAAAAGAATGGAAGTGAAATGTGACAACATGCCCCAAAGGTGGGGTTCATTGTAACATGTGAGGGGCATAAAATGACAGCTTAAAATGCTATCTGATATGATCAAAAATATATCCAAGACAAACTAAAATATTTTGTCAATAAAATACAATTATTAACTTTTTAAAATAAAATAATGGCATTTTTTAATCATTAAAAATATACGAATTTTTGAGTTTGACAAACACATCGCTAAATACAGCTGTACAGCATAGTTAAAAACATAATAATAATGAATAATTTCTGAACATTGACTCTCAGTCATTATTCACCCTTTTCTCATGGTCTCTCAAAAGAATTCATAAAAGTATAGAATATAATAGCGTAGTTCTAATAGGGGCACATTGTAACGCAGTGTTACAACGCATCCCACCTGCGCATCTGGGATTTAACCCCGGCTCGTGTCTTCTGCTGGTTAGATCAACATTAAAGAACTATCTCAACTGTTAAATAACAGATATAAGATTAAAATAATATCAGATTTGTCTTATTTAAAATAAACACAAAAAACAGAGATAAAAAATAAACTTAAATAAGAAATTTCCTTTTGCTATGGTTAAATAAATGTTCAGTAATATCTTCCAAGGATTTTTTAATTTAGTTTTTTCATTTTTTAACTTTCTCTATAAACTGTTGATATGACAACTAGAAAATACACAAAGTTTCGTCATCCTGGCATGTGTGGAAAGTTTTAAACCATGTGTTACAACTAAACCCGCGTTAGGTTGTGCCCCGTGCTCCCCTATCCATTATTTCAGAAATCTTTGCTTAATGGCTTGCCATCTTTCGATGTGGTAGTTCTACAACAATGATTTAGCTTGCACTGTTTTTGATCATTTTAATCTTCCAATCCTGTTCCAATGAGTAAAAGAGAGGAGGAAGGAGAGAATGTGAGGGGAAATGTGTGTGTGTGTGTGTGTGTTTGTGTGTGTGTGTGTGTGTGTGTGTGTGTGTGTGTGTGTGTGTGTGTGTGTGTGTGTGTGTGCATGTGTGTGTTTGTGTTCATGCCTGTAGGGGGCTGGGACAGCCGCTGCACCCCAGTGTGCCTGCTGCTGCTTTACATTCTGCCGGTGTAGGCTGAGTCTCACACAGCAGCAGTAGCAGCCAGCCAGCCATGCACATCCCTCATTCAGCCTGGCTTCTCATTTATCAGCTCACTCAACCAACAATTTCTCTCTCTCACTCTCTCTCCCAAATATCCTCTCTTTCTGTTCCCATTGTTCTAAACCTCTGCATGCATCGTGGTGTGTGTTCATGCCTGTATACATATTCAAGTCTCTTTCACTCGGTTGATTCCTATTTCACAGAAAGGAATTCTAACATTACTGCCCCCTTGAGGACAGACAAAGCAATTACTCAATATGTTTCTTTTATTAAACATTCTTCCATTCTTCCTCAGCAGAGCGCAGTGTTATCCAACGCGAGCTCTGCTTTGCTGCAGGCGGCTCTGTCCCAAACCTCAGCCCTATCTTGAGCGAACATCACACAGCCGAGATGAAAAAGAGGGAAATCGATGCAGGGGAGAGTGCGCCGTGTAGAGAGCCTGCTTTGCTTTGATCGAAAGTTGACTGACAAGACCTTCAGCCCTGTGATCTCCGGCATCATGAAGGACCGGAGCCGTCGTGGCACAATAATGTGTGTTTGTTGTATTTTGTGTGTTGTAGGTTTTGTGTATTTGTGTCTATATGATTTAAAAAAAAAAAAATCTTTACTCCAAAACCTAGCGAGCCGCCTACGGAGCCTGCATTTTAAAACTTCATAGGCACTCTCCTGACACAAAGTCTTTTTCATAAGGTCATCGTAATTATGCTGCAGCCTAAGATATCTTCTTTAGGTCAAATTTTAAAGCAGAAACACTGCTACTATACTTTGCAGAAGGCTACCCCAGAATGCTGTGTGATGTGCACGGAAACAGCATTGTTATTAATAAAAAGATAGTCCACCCAAAAATTATAATTCTGTCATCATTTACTCACCCTCCAGTCTTTCCAAAAACTGTATGCATTTCTTTCTTCTGCTGAACACAAGATGTTTTGAAGAATGTTGGTAACCAAGCAGTTTTGGTTCCCTTTTTGACTTGCATCGCAATGAAAGCCAATGGGAATCATTCAGGACTGGTGGGTTATCAACATTCTTCAAAGTATCTTCTTTTGTGTTCAGCAGAAGAAAGAAATGCATATAGTTTTTGGAACGACATGACTTTTGGGTGGAATATTCCTTTAACTAAAGCTAAAAGCAGTAAACGTTAATTTAGATAAAACTGAGATAAAATAAGACATAAATATTAAATTAAAAACTAAATAAAATTAAGTTTAAACTGAAGTACTAAAATTGATGAAGCTAAAACTGAAATAAAAATAAATTAAAGTTAAATAAAAATAAATAACTAAATTACTAAAACTTAAACGAATATTAAAATGAAAATAAAATATAAAAGCATAGAATATTATATATAATATTAATAAATATTTCTATACTATAATGGTATATAAATAATACTAAAACATCACTGCACAAATATTAAATGATTTATGTTCAAAATTAACATTTAAATTAGTCATTATACATTATTAATCCTTCTTCCAAAACTTTTATCTTACCCTGATTCACTGTATTATAAGTGTTAATATTTTAGACCTACCTGGATGTTTTTTTGCGGGGAATCTGATTATATCTGTAAATAGAGAAAAGTTGCTCTGGATAATTTTGATGCATGTATGGCATGGGAGTGGCATAGGTTAGTCACAATGAGCGAGAAAGGTTGACATGGAGAAGCTAAATCTCGATCCTCCTGGGGAATCATCTGTTTAAAAAAAAAAAAAAAAAAAGCCAAACAGAGGAGTGTCTTCTGGCAAAAAAGAGAACACGACAGAGCTGGTAATAAAACAAGAATCAACATCGGGGTTAGCTTTTTGGAGATGGCAAGAACTTGAAATGTTTTAAAAGCATTGCGGTTTTTATTACTCAACAGGTGAGTATGGTATGTTATTGAACAGATAAATTGCCATGTGTAGCTCTCTAACAGAGCTCATTGTAAAGTATTATCTATTGTGAAGGGTCATTTCATTATGTTTGTAGTGCTGTCCTGGTACTGTCTATTAATGTGTTTAAATACAGTAATGTCTTCAGCTAGTCAGCTTGAGATTCTTTCCATCTAAACTGGTTATATCTCCTAAGCCTAGTAGTGAATATTTTATGAGCAGTAAGATAGCATATTCATCCGCACAGTCTCGCAGAGCCGAAGCAAAGTTCTTCTGCTAAATGCATGCAGTTTTGTTCTTTAACCGCTAGAGGGCCAAAAGTTACATAGTGTTGCGTTAACTTATATTGATAATTATTTTTAAATCTAAAGAAGAAAATATTTACTTTTACCCGATATGTATTTTTATATTCACACTGCTTAGCAACATGTAGACTCTATTGAAATCAATTGTATATTCTCCCATTCAGAGTGCTGTTTGTGTCGCTTCTCAACTAGGTAGTAGACAGTGAGGCAGCTTGTGGAACAGTGCTATTTGTATAGCCTACATAACAAAATTGTACACAAACACACAACTGGCACAGCCAGGTGGGTCAGGACAAGCCTATACTATTTCCTCTTGCCTTCCCGTTTCAGACGAGTGCAGAGGTGGTTTGAGACAGTGGGCTCTGTCTGTATCTAAAGCCTGCTGGGAAAGGCCATACTCTCATCTCCCACACAGTAGAATGCATATGCACCAAAATCCTCTTCACTTTAAAACAACCTTCCCCTTCAGCCTCCTCCGGTACTACCGACGGGGGAGGGAGTGAAGTTTACGGTCGTCTGATGAAGCGTGTCCTTTGGTCTACCTTTGCTGGGGATGGTGACCTTAGCTGAGGCTTTGAGAGATGCCTTGTCCCAGAGCATTGTGGATACTCTAAGACTGAGTGACACACACAGCATGGAAGCACTTACTGAACCTTGTGATCCATGTCACTGAGTTGATGGGAAACACGGAGACACAAATATACAACTATAAATCCACTGACATTACCATGCACTGATGTTTACATGCAAGAGTTTTCAGCTAAAAAGCTGCATTACTACTGAAAGAGTGACCATAATGCATTTTGGTTCAGAAGATTCATGACTATTGTGATTTTACCTTCTACCAAGGTTAAAGGGGTACTTCGTTGACAAAATGTGATTTCAGTAAAACATTGCTGCCTATACAGTAGAAAGGCAGGGGGGGAATTATTTTGGTGCTACCTAACTAGAGAAAAAGACTGTTGTCTTTCCTTTTGCCAAATAGGTAGGAAAACTTCATTACCCATAATGCACTAGGCATGTTCCCGTCCAAGGCCACTCCCACCAGTCTGTTATGGATATGCTTAACAGAGTCAAATACTGCCTTGCTTTAGTAGGAAATACTTCTTAGCAAACTTTTAGTTATAATGGTGTCGACTTGTATTGTTCCCGGGTGCAAGAATTCAAAGAGAACCATAGACTGTAAAAAAAATATGGACGTAGTATTCGTGACGTCACCCGTAGGTTTCTAAAGAGCAGTTTTGAAGTATAAAGTTGGCCGTTGCCATCTTGGCAGTGCGTCATCGCACGTCACTTCCGTATAACTGAAAATGGGCAAAGAGGCAGGGCGTGGCTGGAGCTGAGGTGACGTGATGACCAGGGGCAATTCTAGGATTTTCATTTTAGGGTGGCTCAGCCCCCAGTAAGGGTATGAAAAAAATGGTAACACTTTAGTTTAGGGTCCAATTCTCACTATTAACTAGTAGCTTATTAGCATGCATATTACTAGAATATCGGCTGTTTATTATTACTTATAAAGCACATATTAATGCCTTATTGCATGACCATATTGAACATCCCTTAATCGTACACAGGAATGTAGACAGGGTTTTATAATCACTGAGATCCCTAATGTGAGGTAGTTAGGGGGGTTGGGGGTCATGCTCCCCCGAGAAAATTTTGAAACAATTTTTTTAGGCTGAAGCCCCCCTAAAAAGGGCCTATTGACCCCCATGGTGATGACTAACAAACAGCAGACAAACAGCTATCCACCTGTCACTCAAAGTGGCCACGCCCTTAATTATGCAGAAATGTAAGGCTTTATATAATGTAAACGAATGAGATATAAAAAAATTCACCCCCCTCACAGTTTTCATGAAGGGCAAAATTAGCCGTATAGACCAAAACCACAATTTGTACCATGCTTTAAACATGTTTTGGCCATTTTAACATGGAGCTCAATGAGTTTTTGCTCCCTTTTGGAGCCTGTGTGGCCAGTCGATGAATTGCAGTTTAAGTCACTTCCGTATTGGCTGCAAGAGAAACTGGGGGATGTTGCCGCTTGGGAAAAACTGAAAGAAACTGCCGTTTTGTCAGTTCTGAACAGAACGCCTTCTACAGGTAAGAAAGCTGTTGCCATAGCCTTCCATTTTTACCATAATGCGTTGTACCATAAGAGTATACACAGTAGTCTACTATACAAGTGATACACCTACACTTTTACAATAACTTTTCTGTCCTCTGTCAATCCGAACGTCCGTGAGCAGGGATACAAAATCGCGAAAGTTTAATCTGTAGTTTTCATGAAAACTCTAGAGTTGTCAAAAGTGGCAGACTTGTGCTGACAAATAAACGTGA
This sequence comes from Rhinogobio ventralis, assembly GCA_039654625.1. Classification (NCBI taxonomy): domain Eukaryota; kingdom Metazoa; phylum Chordata; class Actinopteri; order Cypriniformes; family Gobionidae; genus Rhinogobio; species Rhinogobio ventralis. The sequence goes on from CM077210.1 coordinate 23,799,940, forward strand.
ATTTCTCTCTCCAGGTAACACAGAATAAGTAAACTTTGTTCATTTACATATACTACAGACAATGTAACAATACAAAGCGGGTTGAAAATCAGCGAAGTTACACTTTAAAGGAAGAAAGTAGAGTTTGTCAAATTTTACTAAATATGGTAGATTTGGCTAAATCAATAGCTGAAGTAATAGAAAATAGTTGTGTTGCTTAATATTTTTGTGGAAACTCTGATATATGTTTTTTTTTGTCAAGATTCTTTGATTAATAGATAGAATTTTAAACATTTCAACACAAATATTTAACATTTGTTTCCAAACAGGTTTCCCAAACACTCCAAATGCCTTTTGTCCTGCCTGTCTTCCAGTGCGCAGAAAAAAAAAACAGGTAGTCCAAATGCCTTACTTTTAGTTATATAATAAGAAATAATATTTGATTAACATAAAAAAGTCTGTCAGTCTGCTAACATGATTTTATGATCATAATCATCCTTTACACCAGGTAAACAGACAGAACCCTTTAGCACCCCTGGTTTCAGACTGATGACGTGGGTCATTTCGAGCAATTTAGCCTTGCAGCCAGGCGCCTCTAGACACCATGGACAAGAATCTCACACAGACTCACACACAATCAACAGACTGAGTCAGTGGCATTACTGCAATTATCCAATTAGCCACCGTATGTATTAGTCGGTGTGCACCTACACCTCTTGAGCACATATGGCTGTTGAGTGAGACTCCAGGGTGCTGCTTAAACCTTCTTCACACATAGCAGACAGATACAGGGAGGGGCTTGAGAGCTTATGGTTAAATTACATATATGCTCCAAGCTTTATTTATAAAGCTTTCCTTTTTTTAAATCTTGCTAAACAGCTTGAATGTACAACTAGCACAAGTGATAAGAGAGTGGCTTTCTTCTTCCATGTTGTCTGTCTTAACTCCAGCTTTGCCAAAACTTCTGAAAAAACCAGCATGTGTTTATTCTGACCCGTGAAGGTGAGCTGCCAATCCAAAAGTTGTTCCAAAATTCGTAAAGGGTTAGTTCACCCAAAAATAAAAATTCTGTCATTAATTACTCACCCTCATGTCGTTCCAAACCTGTAAGACCTTCGTTCATCTTGGGAACACAAATTAAGATGAAATCTGAGAGCTCTCTGACCCCTCAATAGACAGCTATTTAACACTTTCAAGGCCCAGAAAGGTAGGAAATACATCGATAACTACATCGATAATACATTTCTGGACCTTGAAAGTGTTAATTAAATAGCTTTCTATGGAGGTGTCTGAGTGTCAGGTGTCATAATATCTTAATTTGTGTTCTTACAAGTTTGGAACGACATGAGGGTGAGTAATTAATGACAGAATTTTTTTTTTTTTGGGTGAACTAACCCTTTAATTACTTTTGATCATATTTTAGCATACATGTAGCTGTGTCTCATTTCGAAGGCTGTATCTATAGGATGTATCATTCCCGGAGAAGGCAATCCCTGAATGCATTGTGGCAAGTGCATCCAAGACAGTGGAGGCAAGTGGATTCATTTGTACTTTTTTGAGTATCATATTTTGTTACATTTTTATGGCTCATATATAGTGTAGGAGAATATGGAGCTCATACCTGAGAAGGAAAAATATAATATTTGATTCTTAACATGATTTTTCTAAAAAATGATGTATATTTAAGTAAACCTAAGTTGCTTCAATCCAGTAAGTGATTATCTTGAAATATCACTAACAATATAAAAGTTACTCTTACGTTTAGTTTATAAAAATCATTAAAGATTTAACAGCAAAAAGACGTGTACCATGACCTGAAGATGTCCTTTACTTGCAAAAACAGTGCGAACTATCAATCAGAGAGCAGAAGGCATGTAGAAGATTGTGTACAACAGGTTTTTCGGACCTGTTTCACCAACAAAGTGAACAGCAAGGCTGGTCCTACAGCTAAACCAGCCTGGACCAGCCTTGAAATTCATACTAGGCTATGCTGGTCTTTTCAGCAGGGAACTTAAAGAGGGACTCATGTTAGCAGAGGTGACAAGGAGGTGCTGGGTAAAGCAGCATTTGTGTGGATGCTTGTGAGCCGTCTGCACCCCCTCCCCTCCTCTCCTGCTAAGCGGCTGCACTGCAGACTGTTAAAGACCCGGGCTTTCTTCTCATATCTGAACCCTGCACTAACGCCCTTTCTTTCTCTCCCTGCCTCATTCTCTCTTTCTCACTCTATCCAGCTTTGCTTTTAACTCCACGCTGGTGGAGACTGTTTGTTGACACTGAGGCATATCGACAGAGATGTGTGAATGACAAACCGTGCTGTGGGTTTCTCTGCTTTCCTCCTCCTCTCTCTCGCTCTCTTTTTCGCGCTCCCTTTCTCCCTCTTTCTCGCACTAATTTCACTCTCTCTCTCACGCCTCTTAGCTCCCTCTTCTCTATCTCTCGCTCTCTCTCCGTCTCTCTCTCTCTCTCCATCTCTGCGAGATACATTATTCAAGCCAGGCAGTTAAAGTAGGTCACACCGCCATAGCCTTCAAACACGCCTGGATCGGGGAGGTAGCAGAGGCATGTGCACACACAAATATACACACACAACACGTTCTCTCTCACACACAGAGGTGCTGTCTTTTCCAGCTCCCTTGTTCAGAATTTTCACCAAACCACTGATTGAAGTGTGGAGTTCAATAGCACAAAAACAGGGCAATAGTGCAGGAATGAGTGGGGGTGGGGAATCACCATTCGCTGCATATAGAGGAAGTACATTTGACTACAGGGAGTCTGCGGAAACACTGAGAGGTAGAATAAAATGATAGATATGTATATATGTATATGTATATCTATATCTATCTATCTATCCATTCATCCATCCATCTATCCATCTGTCTATCTATCTGTCCTTTCATCCATCCATCCATCCGTCCTTCCGTCTCTCCATCCTTTTATCTATCCATCTGTCTATCCATCCGTCCATCCATCAATCCATCCATTCAGCCGTCCGTCTATCCATCTGTCTATCTATCGTCCATCCATCCATCTGTCTATCCATCTGTCTTATCTATCCATCCTTCTATCCATTCATTTGTCTATCCATCCATCCGTCTATCTATCCATCCGCCCATCCATCTGTCTATCTATCCATCCGTCTATACATCCGTCCATCCATTCATCCGTCCGTCTATCCATCTGTCTATCTATCCGTCCATCCATCCATCTGTCCGTCCGTCCGTCTATCCATCCTTTTATCCATCCATCCGTCCATCCATCCATCAATCCATTTCATTCATCCGACCGTCTATCCATCTGTCTATCTATCCGTCCATCCATCCGTCTGTCCATCATCCATCTGTCTATCCATCTGTCTATCTATCCATCCTTCTATCCATCATCCGTCTATCCATCTGTCTATCTATCCATCCGTCTATCCATCTGCCCATCCATCCATCTGTCTATCTATCCATCCTTCTATCATCCGTCTATACATCCGTCCATCCATTCATCCGTCCGTCTGTCCATCTCTCTATCTATCCATCCATCCATCCACCATCCATCCATCAATCCATCCATCCATCCATCCATCCACCATTCGCTCTGTTGTATTTACATTCTGTCACTGTGCATACAACTGTATACATATGCACATAAGTAACTGTATGTGTGTAAATATAAATATACACAGTATATTTGTATATAATAATAATAATAATAATTTGTTACATTTATATAGAGTGTCCCCATCACTATACTGGGGTGTTAGGACCCACACAGACCACAGGGTGAGCACCCCCTGCTGGCCTCACTAACACCTCTACCAGCAGACACCTAGTTTTCCCAGGAGGTCTCCCATTCAGGTACTGACCAGGCTCAGCCCTGCTTAGCTTCAGTGGGATATATAATCTATATGTGTGTGGGTGTGCATTTCTTATGTATTATGTGCACACAAATAAAGAACAACACAGACTGAAAGAAAAACTTTACATACTTCCACAAAGAAGACCACAATTTGTTCCATCTATCATTCACTTCCTGTTTACAAAGCTTCATATGCTTTCTCCAATACCATTCACAGTAGAACCGAGCCAACACAAGCTATAATCATAAGAAAAACGCAATATGGTGGATGAAACAGACATAGGAAGACACACATATTCAAACACACACACACACACATACAATGGAATGCTAAGACCAGCACCTGTCACTGTCACATGGCATCCAAACCCAAAGCTGATGATGGCAGTTCGGTGAATGGATCTGAACCACCCTGCCTCAGCCAACCCCTCACACCTCTGACACACTCTACCCTTTCTCTCCACCTCTCTGCAGCAAATGAGTGTGAGAAACGCTCCCTCCTCTCTCCTCCATCATCATCTCTCCAGCAGGCCATCTGTCAGCGCTAATGAATGCACACTCATTTGCATGGCTGATGAGCGCTCCTCGTTTGGCGCAGCCTGAACGGAAGGTCGCGTTCTGTCGCTTCTGCAACAGCAAATTTTGGCAGCGAGAAAGGAGAGGGAGAGAGAAAGCGAGGCAAAGACCTACAGAGAGATTAATGATGGAGACGACGAGAGGAAAGAGAAAGAATAGTGAAAACGGATCCGTAGAAGATCTACATCTTTGTTACATATAATTTTTTAACATGCCTCCGCTAATTTATGTTTATTATACTAGTGTTGCTTTCCTCACATACTTCATGTATGTATTTTTTATGCATGTGTTGATTCTAAATCACTGCGAGTAGGCCCATGTGTATGTGTGTGTCTGTGTGTGAGTGTGTCACAGCCCTACACACCGTCTGTGGAAATAAATCAGCTCCTATGAGGCTTCCCAGCCTATCACAATGCATTTGTCTCTTTCACTAGGGAAGACATGTCTGCACCCCTCCACTCCTCTCCCTCGCTGCCTCAGCTCTTTCCCTTAGCGTGTATGTGTGTGTGTGTGTACATGTCTCCTCCAGTCTCCTCTCCTCCCAGCCTCCCCTGCCTTTCTCCTTTAATTACCGCTCTTTCCTCCCTCCACCCACCCCGACCCCCCCCACCCCCCACCCCCAAATCCCTTGCTCTCCATGGCAGAGGCTGCTCTCGTTCCCCTTGCCTCTTTCCGCCTGTCTCCTCACTTCCCACCACAAAGACTGTTTCTGCTGGTCCTAGAGCAGTGTTTTTCATTTTCTCGGGTTTAGGATTAAGAATTTGATTTCTGATCCCACACCATCTCTCGCAGAACGTCGAGATCTGTTGGATCGGAGGGTCCAGACAAGCTCCTTAGAGCACTGCGGCTATGAGAGCCTCGTTATTGGTGTGATTTGAACGTGCGTGTGTGTGCGAGTTTGTGTGTACGCTCACGACTGCATTCGGAGTCTATCGATCTCTTTTTCCAGGCAGACAAGGCGTAGGCCATTCTAAGAAACCCACTATGGCACGTGCACATTGAACGACGCGTGTCGCATGTTCCTTGCTTTAGAGAAAGCCGGCATCATGCATTCATAGTCACAATGGTTAGCCTTGCTTGTGAATATTGAAAGCGAGAGACATGGTTTCTGGGATATCAGCCAAGTACATATGCATTTCGTTTAATGGGAGTCTGCTCTCATGTGCGTAATTGCCACAGGGTTGCGTTTCATAGCGGCCCCACTCGAGCAATGCCCATGAGGAACAGCACCCTTCACGCCTGTCCCCAGCACCGGCGTTTTAGACACTCTCCCTTTCCATTAATTAGCTTCTCCATTTTCTGTTGGCCACTCTGACATTTTCCTGCTGCTAATTCACTGATTAAACCTATTAACGTGATTAGGGAGGCATTTCCAAGACAGCTGCCATTATATGCGCCACGCCGTTGAGAGGCAACCAGGCTGCCTTGTTTTTCTGGGGTTTGCTTGCATGGGTAGAGAGAAGACTGGAAAAAAATAGATAAATTGCTGTATTTGATTTTTTTATTCAGCACCAGGAGCTGTCCAGAGTTCCCCCTTGTTTCAGCACCGGGAGCTGTCCGCTTGTGTTTCAGCACTTGGGGATCTCCAGATTCTACAAAAAAAGAGACATAACAATGGTAGTTGTCCTAAAATGCTTTTCAAAACCTGTTCAACAATTTTGAAAAGCACTGGAATTTTTCATGCTCATCCTTTTGCATCTTGGTTTTGATTAAAAATAGAACCTAGCTAAATCAATTGAGATTTTATTGAAAGAGTTTATAAATGAAGCCATTGTCAGCAGGGATTTAACGCAGACGTGGCCGTTGTATACCACAGTGTTTGCTTAATTTTCAATGAGGCACATTTTACTGGCACATAATTCATATTCTATATCAAATACAGACACCCACACTACTGCACACGCTAGCGCACTCATATGGCTTTGTAGACTCTGTAGTCTGTGGGGAGAACAGAGCAGGGAGTGACTAGAAACAGACTGTCTACGGCTGAATTAATATGGGAGAGACTGATTAAGGTTATACATTTCCAGCCTGCCCTTTGTTCTCTGGCTTCGGGCAGACTGGGTTTGTTTATTTTGCGATACAATTCCTATTTCCTTTTGTTTTTTTGACCTGGTAGCCTTTGCATCTCCTAAGCCGAGGGTCTGTGCTGTCTGTCTGTCGGTCAGATGAGGTGGGTAAGTCTGGCTCTGCATGCTCCACACTCGCTGCTGCTGCAGTGTCGCGTCGCTTCTGGAGACTGGCTCACACACTTCTCTCCTCTACCGCCTCACACATTCTGCTCACAGCTCCATCCCTACGCTCCAACTCTCTCACTCCCCTCCTCCCTGTCTGTCTGTGTCTCTCCCTCCCTCCCTTCCTCTCTCTCTCTCCCTCCCGCTCTTTCTACTGCCTCTCCAGAGCGGCTGCAGTTCCCTGCTCCTCCACTCTCTCTCCCTCCATCTCTCTAAGTGCTGGCGGAATACCGAGCTCAGACAAAGAAAGCTTAGGAGAACAGAGGAGAGAAGTAAAAGAGTGTGCTTTGAGGGATAGAAAAAGCGTTTTAAAGAGAAAAAGAGAAAGACGGGTGCAGACTTTCAGACCTACGGTGTGTGAGGAGACAGAGAGAGGGAGAGAGAAAGACAGTGTCGCCATTTCAGTAGGTTTCACTTTGTTTACTTCTTGTTCTACTTGTTTAGCCATGCTGGCATGTTGTTGCCTCATAATCTATGTTCGTTTACGAACAAGGAGTGTGCATGTTTGTCTGCGTGCATGTGTGTTTAAGAGAGGAAGACGTTCTAATGCGTTCATGAAGACATCACTTTTGCATTCCAACACATAGGGCTGCAGAGTAGCTGTCTGACAAAGTAAGCTCCGCTACCTCTTTGCCTTTCGAACTGCAATGCTATAGCTATCTGACCGACTAATGGTTTTTCCCAACTACATATACGCATGACACTCAATAATTAGCGACCATAAAATTGATTTTATTTCCTTAGTCTGACAGTTGATTCTTATGTAATACTTTTAAGCAAATCATGATTTTGAACACTCATCTCTTTTGGCTAATTGTGCATGTTTCAGGGCAAAATGAAATGTCTGTCTTAAACATCTTCACCTCAGGAGAATGACTGTGTGACTCTGAAAGTTGAGTGATTTGAAGTTGAATGTGAGTTGCGGCAGGGCTTTGCTGGATGGGGCTGTTGTAGATTTACCTGTGGAACAAAGAGAAGAGTTGCTTGTAAAACTGGGGCTCATTAAACAGCCACTAATAATGCAGCCATAGGTGTGAATATATTGCACAGAGGTGTTATATAATGTCAACCAGTGGCATGACACAGGCCAATGTTATTTAGTATGGACCTCAGTCTTGGGGAATTCATATTTTTTCTCTTAATGCTTTTTTATGTTTCCTTTATTATCAAATAATTATTAATATTACATTATTAATTATTATTATATAATAATTTTATAAATATTTTTATCACTATTGTTGTTGTGGCTGTTATTTGTATAAAAAGTAGTAATTTATAATAATTAACTTTATTACAATTATTATTATAAATACTATACTTTTTTAAAGTATGGTAATTTATAATGATTCACTTTTATTGTTTTTATTATTATTATATAAATACGATAATGGTTATAAGTCAATATCATTAAGAAATCTTAAAATCAACTAACAATAATATGTATTATAATAATTAAAGCATAATTTATAATAATAATAATAATCATTCTTCTTGTTAGTTGGTTGTAAGATTTCTTAATGATATTAATGAAATGTTTGCATAGCTTATCGGGTGTGCAAATCTCACATACAATGATAGAAGCCAGTGCCTCATCAGTGATGGAGTATAATTCTAGAGAAGATTTTGTGCATTATTCATATGTACAACCATCTGAACACATGTTTATGCAATGATGGGTGATATTGTTGACTGGGGGTGTTTTTACAGTTGCCCTTTTCAGCTGATCTGAAAACAGTGAAATGTAGTCAAATAATAGCTCAGGAGAAGTTCAGGTGGGAGGTTCTGGACCTGGATCAGCAGTGACACATCTCATCAGGAGTTCATGAGAGA